>CM065590.1:571851452-572451452 GCA_033119425.1 Bufotes viridis | reverse complement strand
AACCGGGTCCCTTTGGCTACGGACTCCAGACACTCGATTGCAGGTCCGGCTTTGGCCTGGCTGAGCCACCTTCCTATGTTTTCTACCTATCCTATTTAGGGGGACTGTCTTCCCCTCACCCACTGGACCTACTGTGGGTCCCTCTGCCTTGGGTTTCTGGGGTTCTAACACCTCACCTGGGCTAGGCCTCACTACTGGGAGTTTTCCTACCTGTCTGGGAACTGTACGTACAATGGCCGGCCACAGGGCTGGAAACAATGGAAAGTCTCTTCCTATTATCACATCATAGGGCATACTCGTGGTTACAGCCACCTCATGGACCTGCCTGCCGACACACGTGCTTACAGACAACAGAGCAGTGGGGTATTCTTTTAAATCTCCATGAATGCTGAAAACCCCGACTCTCCGGCCTGTAAACTCTGTGGGTCGCACCAGGGAAGCCCTCACCAGGGTCACCTGACTCCCTGAATCCAGCAGAGCTGCCACTGGAGTGTCTCCCACCTCCACCCGACACAAATGTTCATCATGGATAACCTCTGACACATCGACCCTTCTGGCATACAATGACTGTCGATACCCAAAGTTCACATCCATGGGCTCACCCAGGAGGGGACAGTTGGCCCGTACATGGCCAGGCTCATGGCACCGCCAGCAGATTATAGAGTCCCGATCCCCAAAGGGCACATCCTGTGCGGTCTTTCTCAGCTCAGGCCGCAGGGTCTGGGGAGGGGATTTTCTGGGTTTTATTACTCCCTTCCCCAGAGTTCCCCCTCAAGTTCCTCAGTAGCCCCATAACGTTCGACCAGGTCCACCATCTCCAGGGCACTAGTAGGAGAGGTCTGGCCAACCCAGCGCTGGAGGGGTAGTGGCAATGCCCTCCAGAATTTGTCAGCTACAATACGGTCCAGCATAGCAGTGGGACTAAGTACGTCAGGCGGCAGCCATTTTTGTAAGAGTTTTAGCAAATTGTAATACTGGGGTCGTGCTGGCTCAGCTGGGTTAAACTCCCACTGATGTACCCGCTGGGCCCTAACCAACACATTCACCCCCAGTCTCGCCAGGATCTCACCCTTGACCACAGAGTAGTCTGCCGCTTGGTCGTCCGGTAAATCAAAGTATACCTGTTGGGGTCCTGACGCCAGAAACGGAGCGATGACCTCCGCCCACTGGTCTCGGGTAGTCTCTCTCTCACGGCCACCTTTCGAACATCGCCAAGTAGGTTTCAACATCATCTGTCGGTGTCATCTTGGGAACGGCCGTGCGGACTGCCTTCCGGGCATCGTGCACTCCCTGAGGCATCCCTGACTTTTCTAGCGCCATTACGTGCTGCAGCAGCCGCTGGTTCGTGTCCTGCTGTCGCTGATTAGCCTCTAGCAGCTGTGCGACGGCCTCTTCATGTCTCTCTTGCTGCTTTAAGTTGGCCTGGACAAGCTGCTTTATCATCTCCTCCATCTTGTCCTGTGTTGGTGGTTGCAGCTTGGCAGGCTTAATCCAGGACATACAACAGTGCCCAAAAACAAAAAAAAAATGCTACGAAAAGTTTTGGCTTCACGCCAGCCTCACTGCAATTGCCCGCATCCGACACCAAATGTGGGAGTTGCTCTGGTAGACAGCGGTGCGGGTGCAGTATAGAGGCAAAGAGAGTCCAGGTAGTGCAGCAAACAGTGTTTTATTTCACACTTGCACAAACAAAAACTCAAAACAGTCACTTAGTGTTACTTCACACACAGCAAAAACTTGAGGCAAAACAAAAGTCCAAGACTGAATCAAATTCACCTGTGTGGTTTAGGTGCGTGTTCACACCCGGCTGTCAGCTCAGCCGCAGGAAAGTCCAACCTCAGGCTTCCAGGCAGACTGCACGCCTCTTTGCAAGCTCTTGCTTCCAGCCCTGAGAGCTCCACGGAACACCAGCAGTTTCCAGGTTAAATCACCTCAAATCCTAGGTGTTAGTTCACACCTGGCTGAATGCTCAGCAACACAAAAAGTCCACTGACCGTCTTTAAATGGCCTGCTCTTCTGACACACAGGTCTCAGCTTTTCAGCCCAGCACAGGGCTCAGATCCCAAACACAGAGAGACCCACTTGCATGAAGCTAGCTGTCTTAAGTGCAGCTAGGTAAACACCCCAAAAACCCGGACCGGCACCTAAAATCCGGTCCAGTATTTGCCCTCACCTGGCTGCAATCAACCCAGCAGCACAGGCTGAGAGGAAAATACCTG
This sequence comes from Bufotes viridis, assembly GCA_033119425.1. Classification (NCBI taxonomy): domain Eukaryota; kingdom Metazoa; phylum Chordata; class Amphibia; order Anura; family Bufonidae; genus Bufotes; species Bufotes viridis. The sequence continues at coordinate 572,449,233 of CM065590.1, read as the reverse complement.
TTTTTTACCACAAAACCTCTCACTTTGTCACAGGGTTAAAAACAGAACCAGTGCCACCATAGCCCACCTTAAGAACAGTACCAGTGCCACCATAGCCCCCTTTATGAACAGTACCACTGTCACCATAGCCCTCTTATGAAGTATACATTGCACTGCCCTGCTGCTGCTTATAGTGTGGATAAGCAGTGCTCCTGGGCCTAACTCATGAACTTTTTATTTGAAAGAAGCAGCAGTGCACAGGGCTGCTGACTTACAGTGTGCACAGTGGCTTTCTGGTCATAGAGAGGCAGGCAGGGCCGAGCTTCACACACACTGCAGGTCACTGACCTTTGTCTGAGGATGATGCCGATCACAGCAGTCAGGTGAGTTCACAGCAGGGCTAGCCAGCGGCAGTCCTGTGCCAGCACACATTCCCTTGCTAGGAGCACTGTGAGGCTAGCCACTCAGCAGAGCGCCTACATTGCTAAATGCTGATTGGTAAATTAGCCAGTGCAGGACACACTCTATGTTATGGGTGAGGACAGTGACTGTGGGCGGGAAGTGAACTGTGTAAGGGGGAGGGGAGCCAGCCTGGGCCCGACCCCCCTTTGGAGCCAAGCACAGGGGCTGCAGAAAGCCAGTAAGCAGGGTCCAAACCCAGTGGCGTGCCTGGGGTGTTTGGCACCCGGGGTGGGTCCTTTCTCTGGCAGAATACAATACCCCCCCCACCCCCCCACCCTCGCGGCCAGCACAATACTTTAAAAAAAAATAATATCCCCTCATTGTACAACCTTCACAGTAGTTTTGTACACATGTGTGCCCCCTCACAGTAGTTATGCCCACATTGTGCCCTCTCACAGTAGTTTTGCCCACATTGTACCCCCTCACAGTAGTTATGCCCTCTCTGTGCCCCTTTCACAGTTGTAATGCCCTTTTTGTGCCCCATTCACAGTAATAATCCCATTGTGCCCCCTTCACAGTAATAATACCCACTGTGTCCCCTTCACAGTAATAATGGCCATTGTACCCCTTTCATAGTAGTAATGCCCTCTGGCTCTGTGCCCCCTCCATAGTAGAAATGCCCATTGTGCCCCTCCATAGTAGTAATGCCCTCTGTGCCCCCTCCATAGTAATAAAGCCCTCTGTGCCCCCTCCACAGTAATAAAGCCCTCTGTACCCCCTCTGTATTAAAAAGTAAAATAAAATAACACAGTAACTGCTCACCTTGTCCCGTTCATGAAGTTCACAGTCCTCTCTTCCCTGCACGCACAGATCTCTCTGCAGCACTGTGTGGGCGGAGCTTATGCAGATTTCTGGTCTGTAGGCTCCGCCCACACAGGCCAGCAGCACGATCTGTGTCTGCAGGCTAAATGGTGGATCGGGAAGAATTCTTCTTACTTCACCATTCTGTGCGCCGCCAGCCTGAAGGAGGGGAGAAGCGCGGGGAGCTGAGCGGTAAATTGACAGGACTCATTGCTTCTGGCACCCCCCTGAGAGCCGGCACCCGGAGAGTACCGATCCCAAGGCCCCCCCCCCCCTTTAATGGGTCCGTGATCTGCAAGATGTGGCCAAAGATAGGACATGTCCCATCTTTTGCGGTGCGGTGGCATGGACCTCAACGCCCACAGAAGCGTTGATATATAAAAGAAATATATAAAAGAAATAAGAAATATATAAAAGAAATAAGAAATAAAGAATAAAGAATAAAATAAAAAAGAACATAGAAAGGTGTGACTAATTGTATATTGACTTCCATTGAATGTATTGGGCCAGTTATTTTGGTACAAAACTAACATACTATTCATGGACCTTATGCATATTAACTCACATCTCTGGACGGCCCAGTGTTTTTTGGCGCCTTTTTGACCTTTAAATAGTAACAGTGTTATGTACCAAGCCTTTTTAACCTGATGAAGGGGGCCTGAGTCCCCCCGAAACACGTAGTTTTTACAAGTGCTTGACCAACAATAAAGAAGAAATGATTTTTTATTTGACTGGTTGTCCTGAGGGATTCCTTGCACCACCCTGAGAGATCCATAAACACAGCATATGTAGGGGGTGCTTTTATGACATTTTAGATTATTAGTTTAAAAGAAAATTGATCGAAATGTAGAACGTTTAGACAAAAAGATTTCTTCATCTATCGGTTACATTTATCTATGTGGAATGAGGGGAATGAAAAATAAAAAGTAAAGCCCTAACAGTGCGGAAGATTAAAAGATATACAGTCTAGACAAAAGGCCACCTCTCACTGGTCTCCAAGGGACTGATTTTCTATAATTTTGTAATCTATTATAAGGAAACTATGAGAAACATTTGAAAGTTTAAAACCAGAAACGTCTTCTTTTAAATCAACTATTCCTGGTTTATTAGGAGATCAGTTTCGTTTCCCCTTCTTAATTTCTGTTTTTAGGAAATCAGTAAGAACCTGAGGGGCAAATTACACAGGAAGCAGCAATGAGCAGAACAACAAGATAAACCTGAAATATACAAATAGAGGAGGAAATCCTCTGCAGAAATATAACTACCATATATGAAAAGGATGGTGAAGTACAGACCACAACAAACCTCACCACCCCGATAGTCATATCTATAAGGGTAGTATTATAGTAGTTATATTCTTGTACATAGGAGCAGGATTATAGTAGTTATATTCTTGTACATAGGAGCAGTATTATAGTAGTTATATTCTTGTACATAGGAGGCAGTAATATAGTAGTTATATTCTTGTACATAGGAGGCAGTATTATAGTAGTTATATTCTTGTATATAGGAGGTAGTATTATAGTAGTTATATTCTTGTACATAGGAGGCAGTATTATAGCAGAAATATTCTTGTACATAGGAGCAGTATTATAGTAGTTATATTCTTTGTCCAATTTCTTTTTATTAAGGCATAGCAGAAGGATGACATAGCGAAAACGGTAACAATTGATCGTATATCACTGACAATTTGTACAATAATTGTAGCCTTAGGAACAGGTATACAGGTACATGTTTAAAACAGTAACAATAAGGTGCAGTGCAGCACAGATACACAAGATGTAAAGCAAAAACAATATGACATAATTATGTCTTCAATGTCACTTTCTGTACATTAAGGCACAATAATGAAGAACAAGCAGGGAAATGGGACATAAACAGGGAAATGGGAGTACAATGAAAAAGAGGGGAAGGGAGGGGGGGTTAAGGTCTACTCTGCCACTGTGCAATATGGGTGATGGCATTATTGGTGTTGAAGTAGCCACTATCGATTGTCTATGTGTCATACATCTTACAGTCAATCCAATACAGGTAAGTATGCAATTTGGTGAAGATATTGTGTGATACCAGTGCGTGTGCTCCCTTGCTTCCCTCACTGGTCTATGGTAACTTTGAGTGATCTCTAAAGGACCGCCAAGGGGCCCATAGTTTCCTGAACTTCTCGTGGGTTCTGAGTTCCCAGCTGGCCAGTTCTTCTAACCTGTATAATGAGTCAACTTTGGTAACCCATTGGTCCAACGATGGGGGCTCGGTATTGAGCCAGCGTTGAGGAATTAACAGTCTGGCTGCTTCAATTAGGTGTGTCACAAGACTGCCTTTCAAGGGTGATAAAGCTGCCGTAGGGAGCCAAAGAAGTACTAGCTCTGGGGCCAATGGCAGGACAGTGCCCAAGATCTGGTTAATGGATGTTGAAATTTGGTCCCAATAGGTGCGAATTCTAGGGCATGACCAGAATATGTGTAGTAATGTCCCTCTCCCTTCCCCACACCTCCAACACCTATCTGTATCGCTGAGCCCATTACTAAATAGGTTCACAGGGGTGCGGTACCACTGGGTAAGGACCTTGAAGGAGTGTTCTTGAATTTTTACACAACGGGAGAACCCATGAGAGTTAGAATGGGCTTGTAAGATGTCGGTTTCAGTGAATGTTGTGTTTAGGTCCGTGGCCCAAGTTTGAAGGTATTGTGGAGTTGTTTTAGAGCAGGGGGTGTTTAGTGCTAGGTACAATAATGAAATCATTTTGCGTTGGGGTGTAGAAGGTGTCAGTAGTCTCTCAAACCACGTCAGTGCAGTATTGGGCTGATAAGAAGGTGAGAGAGCTTTATAAACAGAACGCAGCTCCATGCGATCCATGAAGTGAGAGTTCTCCCAAGCCAAGCTGAGTGGGTGTTGAGTTGGGAGTTCTCTGTTGGCACATTTAAAGAAATCCGCTAGCTCATAATCCCTGAACTTACGCCACACTGGAGGAGTCTCTGTCAGTAACGGTCTAATGGAATACGGAGCAGGTGCCCCTGAGCAATATGTGCGAGTGCAGGGAGCTAGTGGTCAGGTCCCATAAGGACGCCCTTTGCCCTTGGGAGAGTTGTAAGAGTTCCAGGTCAGTGCCCCTGGTTTTATAGCAAGGCACATGCAGTTGTAGCCACCGTCTTAAGTGTATAGCTCGGTAATATGAAAGGACACCCGGAAGTGCAAAGCCTCCATAATTACGTCTCAGTATTAGATGTCGGTGGGCCAATCTAGGTCTCCCCCTCCCCCCCCCCCCCCACAAGTATGTAGAGAAAAGTCTCCGAAGTCGGGAGAGGTAAGCGTTGGGGAGGAAGATGGGTATCATTTGCATTACATATAAGAGTTTGGGGACTATGAATGCTTTTAGTACGTTTTTCCTACCCATCCATGTAGTATACGGGATACGCAGGGATTGGAGTTGCTGCTGGATCTCGGAATACAGTGGAGCATAATTGAGTTGGAACAGTTTGGTCGGGTCAGGGGGGATCTTAATACCTAAATATGGAAGAGATTCTGAATGCCAATGAAAGGGGGTAGTGTCACGAGTTGGAGGTCCTGGAAAAGACCTCGCGTCGTATCACAATAAACATGGGACCAGGATACGGACAAAACTGAGTTTATTGTACAAACACAAGCAAAGGCAGAAGCACAGGGAAAACATAACTTATATGCACCGTCCGCACAGTGGGAGAAACCCCCACTGCGCCACTGTCTAGCAATACTCCAGAGGGGCGTGTCTAAGCAAACCCAGGTGTTCACTAAAGCCCCTGATGGTGGGGATAGACTTTGCTGCAGGGGTTGCCAGGGTCCACTCTGGAGCGTGAACTAGACCAGGGGTAGGCAACCTTCGGCTCCCAGCTGTTTTGAAACTACAACTCCCAACATGCATAGTTGCTCTGTTCTTCTAAGAACTTACATAGAAATGAATGGAGCATGCTGGGAATTGTAGTTTCACAACATCTGGGAGCCGAAGGTTGCTGATGCCTGAACTAGACAGTGACAACAGGAGCGAATGGACACAGGTACCGGAGGTACCGACAGTGCATAGTAATAAGACATAAAAGCAAACATAGGCAAATACATACTAGCAGGAGTTCCAGCAAGGACACAGGAGTGGCAAAGGACAGAGAAGATCTTGCTCCACCAGTGACATACTGCGTGGCCTTGCCATTGCACTCTGCAGCAAGGAAGGCTGCAGCACAAGCTAGCGAACATGGAGCAAACACACAAACAAGGCTATGGTCACCAGCACCATGAGAGATGCTGCACGGGCAAAGCCCGCTGCACCAGCAGCAGGGAGGCTGCTCAGAGGGCATGACCCAGGATACGTACAAGACATAGCTCATAGCTACCAGCACCATGAGAGGTGCTGCACGGGCGGTGCCCGCCGCACCAGCAGCAAGGAAGCTGCTCCGAGGGCATAGCTTAGGGCATAGCATGTTCCCCCTCCGAGGAACGACAGACCCCCTTCCGGGAGAGACAGGAAACACAGCAAGGCAAGACATAACATAACAGGCCAACTAATAACAGAGACACAGGAGTACGAACAACATCAAGCGATGGACGACAGGCAAAGGAACACAGGCAAGGACAACAGCAGGTCAGATTTAGCGTTAGGACCACTCACGGGACAGCCTTGGCATGGCGAGTGGCTTATTACCTTTTGATCAAAACGTACACTAATGTCCTCTTACAGCTTCTATCTTGGGCAGAGTTCTGGTTGCAGAGTGCTGTTGCATTTATTTTTGTTAGCAGGAGACGAAGCAATAGTCAACGAGCCCTTATTTTCGCGCTAGGATCCTTATATAGCGTCATGATCGCCTCCTGAAACCTGGCCGGAATACCAAACCGAAGTAGTGTTTTCCTCATAAAATCCCAGTTAACCCGGTCGAAGGAATCTACACTAAGGAAGGTCAAGGAAAGCTGTCTCTTTATGGACCACTGCATTGCAGTGATTATCCGACAGGAGTTGTGGTTCTCCTCTCTCCCAGGTACGAAACCGGCTTGATCAGGGTGGATGAGAGTTGGCAATAATAAGCTAAGACGCGAAGCTAAGAGTTTGGCCCAAATTTTTATATCTACATTGAGTAGCGAAATCGGCCTGTAACTGCCGCAGAGAGTTGGGTCTTTCCCAGGCTTAGGGAGGATGGTCACAATGGCTTCTAATGATTGTGGGTGTAGCTGAGCTCCTGTGAGGAGTGCATTACACCATGACGTTATATGGGGGGGTTAAAATAGAGGCAAACTTTTTATAATACCCTACAGGGAAGTCATCGGGGCCCGGGCTTTTCCCCAATGGCATTGAGGATAGAACTTTTTGTATTTCTTGGTCTGACACCGGTGCAAGAAGGGCCATGCCATCTGCCTGTGTGATTTTAAGGAAGGTTAAGTTGCTGCAGAAATTGGTCCATTGCGGTGTGTAGGGTGGGGTTAGCAGTGAGATTAGAGTCTACTAGTCCATAAAGCTGCTTATAAAACTTCTGAAACTCAGCAGCAATGTCAGCTGTCTTATGCAGAACGGTCCCCCGCTGGTTTTAATTCTGGGAATATGCATAGATTCTTTCTTTTTTTAATGAGGGAGGACATTAGCTTTGTCCCCTTGTCCCCATGTGAATAAAATCTAAACTGGGAGTATTGGCATGCTCGTGCGTGACTAACATTGAGGTGGTCTTTTAGTTGAGATCTGAGTCGATTGAGTTCCAATTGTACAGATTGGGCTTGGGAGCGTTTATGGACAGACTCTTTTTCAGCTATCTGTCTAAGGAGAGAGTGTAATCTCTTCTGTCTATCTTTCTTTACTCTACTGCCAAGCGCAATGAGTTCCCCCCTCATCACTACCTTGTGTGTTTCCCATAGTGTCGTCAGGGGTAACCCGGGAGTTGAGTTTTCAGCGAAGAACCAGGTCAACTTCTGTTGAAGAGATTGGACGTCCGTGGGTCTGTCTAGTAATGTTTCGTTTAGACGCCATTGCTTGTAGCGGGTAGGTAAGCTAGATAGGCGTATAGTCGTGGATATTGGGGCGTGGTCTGAGACTGTGATCTGGTCTATGGTGGAGCTGGGATTTTTTGAGCAGACGTATGACTTGGGAGCGTTTTTGTGGGGTATTACATCCCCTTACATTAAAAGATGTACATTTGATACACGCCATGGTACCTGACATAAAGTATAGCAAGTGCTTGAGTAGACCAGAACAAATTATTAACCAACAAGTAAAACGCGTGGTAACAAAAAACTTCCAACTGAAAAACTGTCACAATGTTAAACAGTATATTGTAGTGACCCCTGTGCCGGCCGCACCACAGCAGCTCACTTAGCTGTGACGGGGCGGGCACAGAGGACCACCTGAGGTGGCGCTTGCACCAGGTCTGCGCAACTGTAATCCTGGTGGGGGATGGGGGGTCGCTACTCATCTGGTCGTCCTATAGAGTTGACCAGCAAGCCCTGCAACACTGGCTCGATATTATACAGTGCTGGTCTTAAATCAAATAACCGTGAGGTATGTCCCTCCAGGGGCCCCAGCACATGCGGAGCCCCCCTAGGACGGTGCCACAGATATTGAAAATGGGGAGCAAATATTAAAGCAGTTCGTTAGTAATACTTGCGTGAGACGCGAGAAACTAGTACGGCTGCTGAGAGGGAACTGTTAGAAAAGTGCGAATAGTCCTAGGCCTTGTTGCCCCCAAAAAGGAAGTAGAAAGTTCGCAAAACATTCAAGTGTCTCTTGCAGTTCGCGCGCTTCTTTTCCTCTGTGGAGCCTTCAGCCAGCCCTGGACCTCCGGAAGGTCCAGTAACGGCACCCCAACCCCAGCTGAGGGCAGCCACGATTGGATGTCCAGAGGGTCAGTTCATAAAAGATCCCACGCCGCTGCGAGGTCAGCAGGCAAGCGGATAACACATCTGTGGCCCCCGACCGCGAAAGTCAGGCGAAACGGGAACAACCATTTATACGGGATTTTATGGTGGCGTAGGTGATCCGTGAGGGGCCGCAGGCCAACGTGGTCAACGTGGAGGGTGCAGGCAGCATGGAGGTAGTTGAGAACAGCCGTAGTTGAGGACAGCCGCCAGGTCACTCCCGAGCGATCTACTCGGTGACCGATTTGTTTGACATCCGCCTTGATGTCCTTAAGTTCTTGAAGGATCAGCGACATTGCTGCCTGCAGAGCTTGTTGTAAAAATTGCCTGGAGATCGGTGCAGGAGTTGAGCTCCAAAGCTCCTCAAGAGAATCCGGGGCCAGGCTTGCTGCTCCCTCTTGGCCTGGATCCCCAGCCTCGTGCTCCATCAGCGCCATCTATGATACTCCCGGCGTTGCACTAGGAGGCTTCTTATTCAAGAATTTCTCCATGTCTGAAGTGCTACCATCCGGTTTGTTGAGGTCAGGCTTGTCTGTAGGAGTGAATTTGCCTATTTTGCCCATTCTGTGCTTCATTAAAGTGCTATTTTAGCCAGTTTGCTAGGCAGTGGAGAGGAGAGCTCTCCTACATGCGTCCGACTCGGTCGGCAGTCAGACTCCGCCCCCCCTATAGTAGTTATATTCTTGTACATAGGTGGCAGTATTATAGTAGTTATATTCTTGTACATAGGAGCAGTATTATAGTAGTTATATTCTTGTACATAGGAGCAGTATTATAGTAGTTATATTCTTGTACATAGGTGGCAGTATTATAGTAGTTATATTCTTGTACATAGGTGGCAGTATTATAGTAGTTATATTCTTGTACATAGGAGCAGTATTATAGTAGTTATATTCTTGTACATAGGAGCAGTATTATAGTGATAGATAATAGATATAGATGTTTGGCAATGAGAACCTGGGATATGGAGTGAGTCAGCACTGAGGACATGGAGCCCATGGCAGTCATAATAGCGTTTGATATGGACTGCTGAAGGGCTAGGGCCTGTGCTTCAGAGGGTATAGGTAATACCCCTGCTCATTTAGATATGGCCCCTTGTCTAGAGGGGGGAGGATTGTCCTCTTGATTAGGGCTACCCTGTATGGGTAATGCTGGGGTAGGGGTCCTATGCGAGGACATAATGCACTGACAAAATATCTGCAGTCTGGGGACAAAATGGTAGAGGATGTGGGATTAGTCACCCCACACCTGGAAAAACTGGAGCTGCAAAGGGACCGAGGTGGCAAGTTCAGGGGCCGCACGCCGTAATAGACTTAGCGGTCTGACAACATGGCGTCCGAAATCTCGCGCGATTTTGGTCCTGGCGAGACTGCTAAGCTTGCACTACCCAGATGGCGACCGATATCCTGGAATATTCGCGGGCGATGCAGCAGCAAAGAAAGAGGAAGATGCCTGGGAAGGAGGACCCTTTATACTGGGACTAAAGGGGAGGGGCTATCACTTCATTGGTGGTTATGTTCTGTTTTTCTTTGCTGCTGAGTGGTACAGTAAAAGAAAGGGTTAAGCAATAGGAGCCTCCGTGTCTTGAGATAAAATTAGTTAGCATAGTGGACACTGCTGCTGGCTCTCCTGCATACAGTACCTTTTTGATGTTTGTCTTCATGAGCAGCTTCCTTTTACTAAATCATCTTGCTCAAGACACTAGTATGACTGCACTGGTCCTTCTGTGACTGCTATATTCACTCTTTGTGAAAATTACTTTTGTGAACCAAAATTTTGATGGGATAAAATGACACTTTCCTTCCCTCTCTCCTGCCCAAGTCCTGTCACCTGTTGTCCCTTTGTGTGTGCCTTGTAGTGAACACTTCAGCAGTGATGGGACTATGAAGAGTTACAGTAAATATAAATGAATTTCCATTGTGAATTGGTCGTGTGTGTAAGATAATGAATTGGTGACATGTTCTGGTAAGGCGGGTCCTGGCATGTGGGGCTGGCTTGCTGACAAGGAGAAGTGACGGGTTCACTTTCACTGTCTTATAACCTCTGCTGAGGAGCTCAGAGCCTCACACAACAATGGAGAACATATCCTTCCAGGAGCCCTACCCCAGCAAACCAGGGGACCAACCTCCTGCATACAACCCTGGACCTCCAGTCATGCAGCCCTCTCCATACCCGGCTTATTACCCACCGGGGCCAGATCTCACTGTTCAACAGACCCTCATCTGTCAACCAACCTCAACCAATGTGGTGGTGGTGAATGGGCAGGTGGCATCAACCCGACCCCAGTACAAGGATTACCTCTGCTGGTCCATCCTGAACTGTCTGTGCTGCTGCTGGCCCCTTGGAATTGCTGCAATTGTCTTTTCTTGCAAGGTATGTAAGGAGCTCACTGACGAGACGCTGAATTTAAAAAAATAAAATGGAAAAAAATTCATGTTTTTTGTGATTTCCAGCCATATGGGCACCTATACACCAAAATTGCGAGGCAGTTACTGCCGCAGATATGACGTGGCGGAAGCCTGCCATATTGGTAATAAATTTGCACAGCATACTCAAGGAGGGGTGAAAACTTTATGTATATGATTTTTGAGCAGGGTCAATTCTATGGAATTTATATTTTATGGAATTGTTGTCATTACCTTTTCCTGCAAGGCATGTAAGAAGCTCAGTACCGAGGCGCTGCCTTTAAAAAAAAAAAAAAAATGTAAAGAACATGGCCGTCATTTATTTTGTTTTACTCCACTTTTTGGCGTATTTAGCTTGCAGATTTTGTCGCAAAGGTGTTTTGTCCAGTAGTTTTGTCCAGATATGTGCCCCCCCTCAAGGTAGTTATGCCCTCACTTTACAACTTTCACAGTAGTTATACATTGTGCCCCCTTTAAGTACTTATCCCTTCATTGTGCGTGCCCCCCTCACAGTAGTAGTGCTTTATCTGTGCCCCCTTAACAGTTGTAATGCCCTCTCTGTGCCCCTTCAGAGTAGTTATGCCCTCTCTGTGCCCCCATAACAGTAATAATGCCCTCTGTGCCCCGTTACAGTAGTAATGCCCATTGTGTCCCCTTCACAGTAATAATGCCTAATCAGTACCCCATAACAGTTATGCCCACCCACTTCACAGTAGTAATGCCCTCTGTGCCCCTTCATAGTAGTATTGCCCATTGTGCCCCCTTCATTGTAGTAATGCCCATTGTGCCCCCTTCATAGTAGTAATGCCCATTGTGCCCCCCAGGAGCGTACGTAGTAATCATGGGGCCCCATAGCGAAACTCAGAATTGGGCCCCCCCTAAAGGGTTAAAATGGCAGAACTGAAGCTGATTTACACCTGACAGTTTCAGCAAAAGGCGATCACTGTGCTACACATTGACATAGCAGAGCAGGAAACGGTTAAAAAAAACTGGTGTAAAGTAGAACTGGCTTAGTTGCCCATGGTAACCAATCAGATTCCTCCTTTCATTTTCCAAAGGATCTGTCCAAAATGAAAGGTGGAATCTGATCGGTTGCTATGGGCAACTAAGTCAGTTCTACTTTACACCAGTTTGATAAATATATATTTAGAGAGATCTCTCTCTTTCTCTCTATATATATCTATCCATCTATAAAAATATATATAGAGGGTTCAGTCTCTGTCTCACTGCCCTATTACGAATAGTCTATTTCTAATAGGGCAATAAGGGGCAAAGACTGAATTTCAATCATATCTGTGAGTGGTAGGAAGCATATGGAGGCTGCTGTGTAGTCAGTAAGCAGTGTGTGTGTATATATATATATATATATATATATATATATATATATACATATATACACACACACAGTATATAAACACACAGCAGCACTCCTACTAACCCTGTCCCTGCTACACATACTGTATATCACACCCCTAGCCTCAGCCAGCAGACACCTAGGATTATTGTAGTGACTAGTGAGCTCACTATCTGCTGGCTCTGTACCAGCTCAGTTTGGTCCCTGAAAGAGTTAATCCCTACCTCTGCAGGTCTGTGGTCTGGAGGAGGTCAGAGCAGTGAAGCTCTGCTGAAGTTGCTGGTAATGGAGCAGACAGTGAAGACAGGAGGACGGGTCAGGTCATTGTGTGTTGGTCAGTAAGCAGAGCAGGGAACACAGCCTCTCCCTGCTTACTGACCAGCTCAGTATCTTGGGCAGATGGCAGCAGCTGCAGGGGCAAGGAGGAAAGGAGCTGTGCATTTAGGTCGGAAAGGGGGCGGGGCCATTCAGCCTAGCCGGGCCCTTCATACTCACGGGCCCCATAGCAGCCGCCTAGTCTGCCTATATGGGCGGTACGCCAGTGGTGCCCCCCCCATAGTAGTAATGCCCATTGAATCCCCTCCACAGTAGTAATGCCCATTGTGCCCCCTTCAAAGTAGTCATGCCCATTGTGGCCCCCTAATAGTAGTAATGCCCTCTTTGCCCCTTTGTAGTAGTATTGCCATATGTGCCCCCTCTGTAGTAGTATTTGCGCTCTGTGTCCCCTTTGTAGTAGTATTGCCCTCTGTGCCCCCTTTGTAGTAGTATTGCCCGATGTGTTCCCTTTGTAGTAGTATTGCCCTCTGTGCCCCCTTTGTAGTAGTATTGCCTTCTGTGTCCTCTTTGTAGTAGTATTGCCGTCTGTGCCCCTTTTGTAGTAGTATTGCCCTCTGTGCCCCATTTGTAGTAGTATTGCCCTCTGTGCCTCCTTTGTAGTAGTATTGCCATTTGTACCCCCTCTGTAGTAGTATTGCGCTCTGTGCCCCCTTTGTACTAGTATTGCCCTCTGTGTCCCCTTTGTAGTAGTAATGCCCTCTGTGCCCCCTTTGTAGTAATATTGCCCTCTGTGCCCCCTTCATGGTAGAAACGCCCTCTGTGCCCCCTCCATTGTAGTAATGCCCTCTGTGCCCCCTCTGTTAAAAAAAAAAGAAAACACAGCACCTACTCACCTTGCCGCTTCCTGAAGCTCACAGTCCTTTCTCCGCCGCAGGCACAGATCTCTCTGCAGTCCTCTGTAGGCGGAGCTTATGCAAATTCCAGGGCTGCAGGCTCCTCCCATACAAGTCGGCAGTGCAATCTGTGCCTGCAGGCCGAATGGAGAAGCCTTCCTGCTTCACCATTCAGTGCAGGAAAGAAGGAGCACAGGGAGCTGAGCGGTCAGTGACAGAACATTAGCTCCCTGCGCTGTAGTGATGGAAGCGCTCATTGCTTCTAGGCTCTGGCACCCCTATGAGAGGAGGCACCTGGGGTGGAGCGAGCCCCCCCCCCCCCCCAGTCCTCCCCCCTAGCAAGCCAGCTTTTTTTTATATTCTTTTGGATTTTTTTTTTTTTTTTACTTTGTCACAAGTTTTATGATCTTTGAGTAGTTTGTGCTTTTACTTTACAATTGCTTTAGAACTTTATTGTTTTTTAGACCTTATGTTACTTATTTTACCTTGAATTGGAACATTTTTCAGCATATTTTTTAATCATTGTGATTTTTAAACTGATCTTTATATTTCAGAAAGGCAAATGTGTGTGGATTTCCCCTTTAAGTACTACTTCCTGTATAGACTAACCACATGTATACATAGCACAATGCCAACTGGGTGCGCAGGTGCTAAATACTGGCATCTAGCCACACACATTTTTACAAGGCCTCTAAACCACAAATAACTGACTAGTACACCATATGTCTGCATTGTCCGCTCCAGTCACTGTGTAGGATTACTGCATCGCAGAGCATGGAGGGTCCGTGGATGCGTACTATCATTTATACACTCATAATAACTTTCATCCCTTATTTTTAAGCCCCAATTCACTATATCGACAACACCACAAGCTGTATTTCTGGTTTATGAATAGAACAGATCCTGTCAGTGGAGCATCCGCCTTCACTCGTTTAGCATTTGGTCAATAATCCATCAGTTTTGCTAATGCCAAAAATAACAGGAGTGGATCCAATACAGAGATGACACAGAGAGGCTAACAAATCACAAGCCAATTCTGATGGGACCATACAGGCCTTAGAGCTGCTACTCAAACAGGATCTGTTGTGCGTCGCATTTTTCTTTCCTTCTGACAGATCAGAAAAAGGGTCAAATAAATGGTGATGTCAGCCAGGCCAAAAGGCAAAATAGTGGCCCAGTCATGAAGTGGGGAGGGTGGGAACAGCATGAGAAGTCCACAGAGTGGCCCTATGACATAGTGGTGAGGTGGAAGCAGCATGAGGAGACCACAGAGTAGCCCAATGACAGAGTCTGGAGGTGGCGGTAGCATCAGGAGGCCACAGAGTGGCACAATGACAGTGTGGAGGTGGGGGCAGCAGCAGCAGCAGCATGAGGAGGAGGCCACAGGGTGGTGCAATGACAGTGTGGAGGTGGCAGCAGCAGCATCAGGAGGCCACAGAGTGGCACAATGGCAGTGTGGAGGTGGCAGCAGCAGCATCAAGAGACCACAGAGTGGCAAGGTGACATAATATGGAGGTGGCAGCAGCATCAGGAGACCACAGAGTTACCAAGTGACAGAGTCAGGATGGTGGGTGAAAGAAGGAGCACTTGGCATCAGATGTGTGGCATCAGGCAGGTGACAGCATCAGAATAGTAGCGGAGGCAGGTAGCCAGAAGAAACCGGTCTCTTTTGACAAAGTGTTGGTGTGGCACCATGGATGATCTAGTCTGATGCATCAGGCATTGGTGGGTGGAAATCCTGGCTGATCCACGCCCGATTCATCTTGTCAAAGGTTAGTCTCTCCACGTTTTTGGTGGACTGGCGAGTTCTTCTTGGGGTAACTATGGCCCCCGCCGCATTAAACACCCACTCTGATGCCACACTACTAGCCAGGCAGGACAGTTTTTCCAGGGCAAACTCTGCTAGTTGCGGCCACAAATCCAGTTTGGCTGCCCGGTAGTCCCGCGGATCTTCACTGTGGAGGTGCAGGGTGCTGTCAAAGATTGCCACCACCTGCTGGATCTGGTCCTGCTACAGGTCTAGCTGCTGCTGGTGAGTAGTTACTTCACTAGGCGGGTGAAGAAAGCTGCTCATAAGCAACTTTAGACTCAAGTTGCTGCTAATGGAGCTGGAACTGCTCCTACCCCCCCCCCCCCTTTTTTCGTATCGCTGTTCCAACATATGGAGGGTGAAATTCCAATGGGTGGAAACATCTCATATCAGTCTATGTTGGGGGATGCCATTCTGCCGCTGCAGCTCAAGGAGGGTGTGCTTTGCGGTATATAAGTGGCTGAAGTTGCAGATGTGTGGAAGACTTCAGGAAACACTTGACAACCAGATTCAACACTCAGCCCTCCTTGACACAGCGCCAACACCATGTTCTTCCCGTTGTCGGTCACCATGGTTCCGATTTTGAGTTGTCGCAGAGAAAGCCAGGATTCGATTTCTTGATGAAGGAAACGGAGCAGTTCCTCCCCTGTGTAACTCCGTTCGCCCAAGAAAATGAGATGCAAAACAGCGTAACACCGCCATGGTATGCTGGAGGGACACTGTGAATTGTCCCTTCAGTGGAGCCTGAGGACATGGTGGAGTATGAGGAGGCAGAGCAGGACCAATAGCATGAGAACGTGGAGGAAGAAGCGATGTCACCTAGCCAAGTTGCTGATGTGGCTGTGCAGGAACCACATTCACCCAGTGGGCTATAAAAGACATGTATTTTCCCTGACCGTAGTTACAACTCCACACGTCGGCGTTGCTATGTACTTTGGCAGACACCAACAAGCTCAAGGACTGGCCCACCTTCTGTTCTACATGTGTGTGCAGGGCTGGTACTGCCTTTTTGACAAAGAAATGACGGCTTGGGACTTTCCACCTAGGCTCAGCACAAGCCATCAGTTCTCTAAAAGGTGCAGAGTCCACCACTTAGAAAGGTAGGGACAGCAGATTGCTGACAGACTGATGACTAGGAGGAGCAGGAGCATCAGGACCAGTAGATGATGGGAAGGACAGATAGCTCCCTTCGGCTGAGGTGGTGGAGCCTTGACTGCCTTAAACTGGTTGCGTGTCACTGGGTGATGCAGCGGTCGCTGCTGTAGGCTGGACCACCACATCGAAGCCACAGTTCTCCCAGGCCAATTTATGGTGACGCTGCATATGTTGATGCAGGGCCGTGGTGCCAACATTGGCACCCTGGTCACGCTTCACCTTCTGCCCACAGATTCTACATATGGCTATGTTCACCTCCTCCGGCGGCTTAACAAAAAACTGCCACACCGTCGAATAAGTGATTTTACCCCCAACATTACTCATTGACCGACTGCTACCGCCGCTTCTTCCGTGAACCCCTGCACCACTACTTTCCAGGCAGGTAGGCTCCTGCAAAGCGGGTGGTCTACCCCGGGCACGTTTGGCTCCCGACCTCCCACTGCTGCCACCCTGCTGACTACCGACCATGCTAGCGACTTGCTGGCTCTGCCGCTGCCCCATGGGAAAGCTGCCACCCTCTTCTCCTGATGATGATGAAACCCCTAATTCACCTGGCTCCCAAGTGCGATCAGCTACATCATTATCATCGAGTACTGTCTGCATGTCACTGATGTCCTCCTCAATGGTCTCTGGGTCAGGAGCCTCACTGCACGCAAAACCAGCTCCCATACCACTCTCGTTATCACTACTTGCCCGCTTAGCGGAAGAAGCGGCTGATGTCTCCACATCTTGGCTGGCCAGTAGCTGCTGACTGTCCTCTAGTAGCTCGTCCTCGCTGTATAGTGGGGCTGAGCCAACAGCATATAATACTTCTCTGGCTGAGGGAACAGAAAAGGACAGAGGCAGGTTGAGGACAGGTGAGGGCACAGGGCGACGAACCCAGCGACTCTTGGCTGGGGGTGTCTGATGTCACTTGCGACGAAGTGGATGACCGAGTCAACCATTCAGGAACTGCTAGGTTGCTGGTCAAGACACGACTGCCAGATGACACCGGGAGCTCAGGCCTCTAGCTGTGACTCCTGCTGCCACGTTGTCACGGCTGTATGTGAGCAACAAGAGCATACACAGTGAGTTAGCTACTGACCGGACCCAAACTAGGGAACATAAAGGGTGACCCCTGTCAGACCCTAAAAGCTCTCCCTATGCTGCTAAGCCCATGTCCAGATCCAGATGGTGGATCGAGACATGCCCGCGTACCTAAGGCTGATGACCACTGTAACCCCTACAGTAGTGGAAGGGGCACGGCCACCGGTGCCCTGCTCAGTATATGGACGGAACCGGGGTCGCCTCGGATCCAGTCAGCAAAACAAACAGAAACACACAATGTCTGCACACTTAACTGAAGGAGCTGCAGCAGCAGTGAAAACAGATCCAAAGTCAGCAGACAATGTCCGAAGTACTTGCTTCAGCAGAACACAGGTCCAGAAAAGATATCACACCAGTGAAGATACTCAAGCGAGAGATACAGGTCAAATGAAGTAGTATAATCCGCACCGTACAAAGGAAGAGAGGTGATTTAAAGGCAGAGCAATCAAACACAGGAGGGACAGCTGGGAGGAAGGAAACAGAAAGTAAAGACCTCATCACAGGGGCGGAGAAACAGAGCTGTGGGAACGTCTCAAAGCTCTAGTAGTTACATCATCACAGGGGTGGAGAAACAGAGCTGTGAGAACGTCTCAAAGCTCTGGTAGTGACACACGTCCCATTTCTCTGCTGCGACCTGTGCCTGCGCCAGAAACATTTAGGCCTCTGCCCCTCCCCTGTGCAGGGCCTGGCACATCTTTGTCTGACATACTGTTAGATCAGATAAATAAATAAAAAGGAAATTAAAACTCCCTAAAAAAAAGTCAGTAATTTTCTCACTTCACCACACAACGGCTAATAAGCCCTTTTTTCCACTAATACTCACAAAAAAAGTGCTGTAATTTTCTTACTTCACCACACAATGACAAATACTTTTTTTGTGCCACTAATACATGCAAAAAAGGGCTTTAGAACATATAACTGCACCACTGAACAGCAAATAGGCCCTTATTTTTTCCACCTATACACTCCACAAAAGGCTTTAGAACATATAACTGCACCGCTGAACGGCAAATATATTTTTCTTTTTTCCACTTATACACTCCACAAAAGGCTTTAGAACATATAACTGCACCGCTGAACGGCAAATATATTTTTCTTTTTTCCACTTATACACTCCACAAAAAGCTTTAGAACATATAACTGCACCGCTGAACGGCAAATATATTTTTCTTTTTTCCACTTATACACTCCACAAAAGGCTTTAGAACATATAACTGCACCGCTGAACGGCAAATATATTTTTCTTTTTTCCACTTATACACTCCACAAAAAGCTTTAGAACATATAACTGCACCACTGAACGGCAAATATATTTTTCTTTTGCCACTAATACACACCAAAAAACAAATTTCGCACTTCAGCACACAACGGCTAAAAGGCCCTTTTTTTCCCACTAATACAAGTAAAAAAATGCTTTAGAACATATAACTGCACCGCACAAGGGCCAATAAGACATAGAAATATTTTCTTGTAATAAGCCGTGTTAATGGCTGTATCAAACAGCACTTGCACCCCAATAACAAGAACGGTTTGCTGGAATTACAGAGCTGTATAACGGCAATTTGGATCCACTCAGTGCAGCAAGGTGTAATAGAATTGTTCCTATTACTCAGGCTGTAACCTCCCCGACTGAAACCTGCTCTACAAAAATGCTGTGGAATGATTCCTCCCTATCCTTTCCCTACACCTTGAATAATCTTTCCCTGAACTTGTAAACCATTTTTTTTAGCACAATGAAGTTTTTTCTAGCATTGTTCCTAGCGCCTGCTGACGTCTCTCCCTGCACTAAGTACACTGGAAAATGGCAGAATCCAAGATGGCTAAGGCTATTTATAGGGCTGTGACATCATAGGGCTGGCTGCATGCATATAATTGTGGGTGATCCCGCCTTCCCAGAGTTCCTTGCTCCATGTCCTCACACGTGCAGCAGCCATTTTAGGAAAACAATAGTAGTTTTTCTTGAAACCCATAATGGCACCCATGTGACCAGGACCTCCCATCCAGGACAGAAAACCTGAGAAGATAAAATGGTTCACACCCCCACCACATTAGTGATTCTGATAAACCGACCTCCGGAGGCGTGCCAACCACCAAGAAGAAAGGAAGTAGAAAACCACACGAAAACAGCAAAGGGGAAAGGAGGGAACCAATTCAGTAAATTATATCCCTTCAAAATCTACCATAAAGGTAACAATTCTGTTACCATGTACAAAAAAAACTATATATATATTTTTATTATATATATATTTTAAATAGTTTTTATTTATTTTTTGGGAAGGGGAACATTTTTTGGGGTGCTGTGACAGCTCTCGTGTAATGAGCCCCAAATCCTGAAGGAGGAGTCAGGCTAAGGGATGGAAATAACACTAGTAAAGACTGTGTGCCCCCTAGCTTTACCCACAAATTAAATCAGAAGATTCTCGTCAACCCTCCATGCTGACGTGGATTCTAGGTAGAAAAGTAAACACCTGACATCAAGGCAATTAAATTTTTCTTCCAAGCTATTGGTTGGATTTGGACAGAAGGAGGGTAAAATCACATCCTGACTACAATGAAAATCTGAGATCACCTTAGGCTGAAGTGGACTTATAATCACCCTATCTTCTAAAATGGTAGTGTAGGGAGGAAAGGCAGAGAGAGCCTGGATTTCCGAGACCCGTCTACCAGATGTTATTGCTAAGAGGAAGGCCATCTTAAAAGAGAGCATCTTAATGGAAATTTCATTTAATGGTTCAAACTTTTTTGCGACAGGGCCGAAAGGACAGTATTTAAGTCCCAGGGAGGGGACAAAGGCCTTAAAGAAGGGCGCATCCTAGAAGCTGCCAACAAAAACTGGTTGATCCATGGATGGTCTGCTAATTTGTTGTCAAAGAAATAACTTAAAGCGGCTACCTGGACTTTCAACGTAGACACTTTAAGATTCTTGTCTAGCCCTGATTGCAGAAACTCCAAAATCTTTGGAATTTCCGGAGGCATGAAGGGGTCTGGGCTAAGACTTAAGAAGGTAGAAAAGATCTTCTAAACTTTATTATTTCTACTTGCCGTAACTGCCTTTCTACTCTTAAGCATAGTGGAGACTACATTAGCAGATAATCCTCTCCCTGACCAAACTTCCCTTCCAAAATCCATACCGAGAGATGGAGAATGTTTGGGTTGGGATAAATAATCGGGCCCTAAAAAAGCAGATCTTCCTTCAATGGAAGGGTCCACGGTGGCTCCACTGCCATCCTTAGCAGACTGGAGTACCAAGACCTCTTTGGGCCACATCAGAATGACCGAGGCCCCCTCCCTCTCGATTTTCTTTAATACTTGGGAAATAAGGCAAAAGGGAAGGCATATCCTAGTTCCTGACTCCAATCCTGCGCTAGCCCGTCTATCGCTAACGGGTCGTCCAAGTGGTTGAAGGAGTAGAACCTCTCCACCTTTCTTGTTGGCTCTTGAGGCGAAAAGGTCCACCGTAGGAAGACTGTATCTCTGGACTATTTGAGAAAAAATGTCCTTCTTTAGACACCATTCTCCCTGTTTTAGAGAAACTTGACTTAGGAAGTCTGATATGGCGTTCTCCTTCCCTTTCAGATGTACTGCTGACAGAAAAAGCTTTCTTTTCTCTGCTATCTAAAAAATGTTCTGACATAGGAGTAGAAGGGAGAGGACTCTTGTTCCTCCCTGACGGTTTATGTAGGCCACTGTTGTAGAATTGTCGGAATAGAAGACAATCTTATGTTCTACCTCTGGTATTGCAAACCTCAGAGCCATCTCCACTGCCTTCAATTCGTTGAAATTGGAGAATGTTTTTCTCACGTTCAAGTCCCATCTCCCCTGCCAGCACCTGTCCTGGGAGTGGGCTCCCCAATGCCAAGGGCTGGCGTCTTTAGTAATTATGTCCAGGGCATCCCTGCGGACAGGATCTCCTGAATTGTCCACCACAGCAGGGAGAGTCTTGCCTTTGAGGATAGAGGGAAATTGGGATCTAAGGAATGGGGGAAGCTGTCCCAATAAATCTGTGCATAAGGTACTGCCGGGATTGCTGCTGTCATCTGCCCGAGCACTGCCATTGCTTCCCTAAAAGTACACTGGTAGGAATAGAACACTGACTATACATGATCCTTGATTGATTCTTTCCTTGAAAGCGGAAGAAAACTTTTCTGCAGATGGGAATCCAGCTGAATTCCCAGAAAGGTACAAATCTGCGAAGGAACCAGACATAATTTTTCCCAATTTATCCTCCATCCTAGATCTTCTAAAAGGGAGCAAAGGAACCTGATATTTTTTTCTAGCTCTTCTTTTGATTGAGAGATTATCAAAAAATCATCCAGATAAGGTACTAGTGTAATTCCGGATAGGCTGAGAAAGGCCGCTATTTCTGCTATTACTTTGGTGAAAAGTCTCGGGGCCTGCAAAACCCCAAAGGGTAGTGCTTTGTACTGGAAGTGCACTAACTCTCCCCGGACTCAGACCGCTGTTCTCAAATACTTTTGGGAGGACAAAAGAGCAATAATGTCGCACAAGAGTATTCGGATGCCAAAGAGAGGTGCCCCTGACAAATTGGAGTCACTCACTCCACAGTAAAAGTAAATAATAAAAAAGGGAGAGTGGGGCACTCTCAGAGATCTAGGACCAAATTGTAATACACATACTTCTTTATTAAAAAATGAAATAATACGGAAAATGAAACCATAAAATACGCAGGAGACAAATTTACATGTGCAAATATGCAGATAAATTCTATAGCGGCATATGTAATATATTGTAAACTTCCTAAGTAGCAGCAGAGGACTGTTCACCGCAGTTCATAGGAGCGACAGATGGAATGGATCCTCAATGAATGTACAGTACACTTCTATTTGTCTATTTATATTGTCGCACTTCCTCCTACCACTGAGGAAGGGGTGAACTTGCAAACCTCGAAACGCGTTTGGTAACACATCCCCCAATTTCTAAGGAATAAACTGCACCAGTGTTGACTTATATACCGGGATAATCAAAGTGGGGCCTGTATGAATGAACTATCATCCGCACGAATATAACGGCACCACACGAGAATAGGACCGATACATCCACGGACCCACCTGCAGGAGAAGCCGCGAGCGTGGCCATTCTCCCGATACAGGAGTGCGGACAAGTTACTCACTGAGCACTACGCAGGGAGCCATCTCACCCCATGATCTTGAAGTCCTGGTAAGACTGATCCTTTTATGATTCGGAGAAAGATACAGTTAGCGATCGCTTCCAGTGTAAGCAGCGGGACGCCGCTGCTTCAGTGTTAGAGCGGGAGGCCGCTCTTTTCATACCAACCACTGCATCTTATTAATTACCATTTTGGGCTGGCATAGGTGGATTTTTCACCCAAACAGTGACATTTTAATTCAATAGGATGGAATTATTTTATCTATACACCATTAATACGAACTTTTTGGTGGACAGAGTATCTGATATAATATCCATTAATCGGGTGGTGTTCTTTGGCATTATGGGCAATAATATAAACTGTAAATGAGCTGCTGATAAGGATTACTTTCCATTTTATTGGCCATTACTATTTGTGACCACAGTTGCTCTATTATTTATACGGACTATTGCTTTATGCGAACTATTGCTCTATTATTCATGCGGACTTGCTTTTATTCCTGTTAATGATTTACCTGTGGAAGAGTTCTTATGAATTATGACTGCATAAAAGCTACATATAAAAATTCACTACTGTTCCACAGTCCATATTTGCGACAATATAAATAGACAAATAGAAGTGTACATTCATTGAGGATCCATTCCATCTGTCGCTTCTATGAACTGTGGTGAACAGTCCTCTGCTGCTACTTAGGAAGTTTACAATATATTACATATGCCGCTATAGAATTTATCTCTCTGCATATTTGCACATGTAAATTTGTCTCCTGAATATTTTATGGTTTTATTTTCCGTATTATTTCATTTTTAAATAAAGAAGTATGTGTATTACAATTTGGTCCGAGATCTCTGAGAGTGCCCCACTCTCCCTTTTTTTCTCATTTAATTTTGGGAGGACGCATGGTTTGGGACATGATGATATGCGTCCTCCAAATCCAGGCTCGCCATCCAGCAATTTTTGAGGAGGAGATGCACCGTCGACTTTATTGTCTCCATCCGAAACTTTTTGTAAATCAGGGATTTGTTTAGCTTCTTTAGATTTAATATCAATCTGTACGTCCCATTTGGTTTCTTTACTAAAAATGGCAGAGAGTAGAACCCCTTGCCCCCTTGGGGA
This sequence comes from Bufotes viridis, assembly GCA_033119425.1. NCBI lineage: Eukaryota > Metazoa > Chordata > Amphibia > Anura > Bufonidae > Bufotes > Bufotes viridis. Next base: position 572,425,910 of record CM065590.1, on the reverse strand, counting down.
CAGGGCAGACAACCCCCTTGTTCCCCCTAGTTCCAAGGCCTTTCTCCTGTCCGGGTTTTTGGGACAAGCTGTCTGAACGAAAAACTTTTGTGGGTGAGAACTGAATTTCAGACGGAATCCATTTTCTATCACCCCTAGGAACCACTTGTTTTGGGATATTGCCTTCCAGGCTGGGAGAAACAAAGACAGCCTCCCGCCACCTGAGATCTGGCGTCCTTGATGTTTATCCTTGGGTCTATTATCCTGGGACTTGAACAAAAAAAAAACTGATCTTTTAGGAAATCTATCCTTATCCCTTTCTGTCACTTTGTCTACCCCTCTGTCTCCTAAAACCGGCTTGGGGCTTACGAATAAAGGGCATTTTCTGAGGAACTGGATACCCTTGCTTCCTATCTGACGCCTTCTCTAAGATGTCATCAAGGGAAGAACCAAACAACCTAGACCCTTTTCATGGAATAGAGCAGAGCCTAGATATGGAACCCTGATCCCCCTTCCATGATTTGAGGCAAATAGCCCATCTAGCTGCATTGGACATAGCAGCTGCTCTAGCGAAAAACCGGATCGCATCAGTAGAGGCGTCCGCCAGGAAGTCTGCGGCCTTGGAAAAAGTAGGGAGGGAAGCTAACAATTCCTCTCTAGGTTTTTTGTCTCTAATATGAGTCTCCAGTTGATCTAACCATAGTCTTAAGGACCTGGAGACCCAAGAAGCGGTCACAGCCAGCCTAAGACAAGTTGAAGCAGACTGCCAAGCCCTTCTAAAATAGACGTCTGCCTTTTTATCCAAGGGATCCGCTAAACATCCTAGGTCATCAAAGGGTAGAGCTGATATTTTTGCTATTTTAGCTACCGGGGCATCTACTGTGGGAGCTTTATCCCATACTCCTGCTACCGATTCTTCAAATGGGCATTTCCTCTTTACTGAATTGGGAATGAAAAATTTTCTGTCGGGATTTTTCAATTCTTTTTTGATTAGGGCTTCCATATTTTTATGAACGGGGAAAACTCTATGCTTTCTAGGGCCAAGACCCTCGAAAACCTGGTCAGCAATAGATTCAGGTTGTTTTACATCTTCTAATTGCATGGTGGCTTTGACAGTTTTCAGTAAAGACTCAGTATCCTCTGGTGGAAAAAGAGCCCTCCCCGCTGAGTCCTCATCTGAAGAGAAAGAATCCTCTGATAGGGCCTGGCCGGATTCTATATCCTCTTCTCTATCAGAAAAATCTGAATCAGGGTCCTTATAATAAGATGACTTGTCTGGAGACCTTGGGGGACTCTGACCAAGTGATTTAATGGACGCTTTAACCTCTGATCTTATTAAAGCTCTCATATTTCTAGATAACTTGTGAGACTCTTCCATAACCAACTTATCTATACATGCTTGACATAGTGGCTTAACGTAGGAGGCAGCTAAGGCTATTCTACATGCTCCACACTCTTTAGGCTTAGTTTTTCCAGACGCAAAGGTGTCTTTGCTGCCTATAACAATAAAGCAAAACAACACCCTCATTAATTTGGATAAATCTCACCAAAAGCAGAGTCAAGCTTCCCCACTCCTCAGGACTAATACCGGGCTTGCGGGCCTCGAGGATTCCAGGGGGTCGGCGCGTCCTGCATCACCTGGTTCCGTCATACTGGTGGAAACCCAAATCCTACACAGCACTGTGTGTATCCAAGGTTGGCTGCCTTCTCCTGCTGCCAATTTGTTTTCCACGCCTAGGCTCCTTTAAACCACTGGGTCCCCTTAGAGTGCCTAATCCATGGCACGCCGCCATCTTGGAAGCGTCCTTGGACATCCTCACAGCAACACACCGGAACCCACCTGAACATGGCCACAGCGGCTCCCCGGGATGCATGGGGGGAATGCAGGAGGAAGATCAGTTTCAGGCAGTGGCTCCCCAAGGGGACTGACCCTGCCAGGGATAGGTCCCTTCATGGTAGGGTACCTCCCATCCAGGACAGGAAACCTGAGCAGGTGTGGTGGGGGTTTCCTGTCCTGGATGGGAGGTCCTGGTCGCATGGGTGCCGTCATGGGTGAGGGTAAAAAATGTGATTCGTTACCACGAAGCGTCAGGAAATTCGGGTTCTGTGTGAATCAAATTTTTCCTGAAATTCGGATCGAATTCCACTTCGTCAACTTCGATTCGCTCACCTCTAGCAGAAATGTAACGCACAATAAAATGGAGAATGACAGCTTAGTACAACTCAGCTTTTGTTACAGACTTTTTTTTATTTGACTGTAATAATGAGATTTATTTGAAGTAAAGGTCGTTTTCTATCAATAATTAACTCTCACAGATGAGATTACAAACAGAAATGGTCCCTCTCCTCAATGACTAGGATCACATCACTCTATGCAAATAATATACTGTAGTCCACCACGAGAGTATTCTGATTCCCTGGGTCTGTCCAATAGTTCACTTCAAAGATCAGCAGTTTGTGCTCCAGAGCTGCCATTCCTACAGTAACTGGAAAGTTGCAATTATAGCCAGCCAGTATGGAAGCCAGGGGTGCACCACCAATGAGGCAAGGTGAGGCACCAGGGAGGAGCAAGAGGGGGGGCAGCGGAAGGGCCATGGGCAATAAGCGCATTCATGATGGCAAAGGGGTTAGGGTAAGAAATTGGCATGGGGGGGGGGGTCGCCGTTTCAGTTTTTGCCTCTGACAGCAGAAAGGCTAGGTGCACCCCTGATGGAAGCTATAAGGGCAGTCTATGAGCTGCTCTCCTCCAATGTCTACTATGTCCAATGGTACCACACACAATATCAGCCATGTACAGTACTGTATGTGAAAATTTAGGATAAGAGCAGCAGCCTCAAACCCCAGAACCAAAGGTTAATTCAACCCTTAGAAGATGGATAGACAATATGCAGATGGACAGATAGGATGAAGTTTACACAAATAAACATATTCAACTAATTTAATTTTCACACTTATATAGCGCTACTATATTCCACAGTGCTACATTAGCACCACACTGTCTCCAACGGGGCTCACAATCTAAGCTCCCTATCAGTATGTCTTTGGAGTGTGGGAGGAAACCGTAGAACACCCATGCAGACCCGGGAGAACATGCAAACTCTCTGCCTTCTTAGAACCCCTTCAAGATTTCTTCGGTTTCGTTTCTCTCTCTCTGGAATGATTGAAATGGAAAGTAGAAACTTACTCTGCTAAAAAAACAAGCACGAACACACCTACGGGAGATGCCAAAATGATACAATGTGGAAAATGGAAATGTGTACCTAATCCCTAACGCTTCCTGGTTTATTAGGAGATCAGTTTCATTTCTAGACCTTAATTTCTGTTCCTCAGGGTAAATGACTAGACCAACCTCAAATATACCTATAGAGGAGGAAATCAGCTGCAGAAATAAAAATCTACCACATATGAACAACAGGATAGTGAAGTACAGACCACAACAAACCTCAGCAACCCTATTGTCTAATGCTAGAATTATACTAGTTATACTCTTGTACATAGGAGCACTATTATAGTAGTTATATTCTTGTACATAGGAGCAGTATTATAGTAGTTATATTCTTGTACATAGGAGCAGTATTATAGTAGTTATATTCCTGTACATAGGAGCAGTATTATAGTAGTTATATTCTTGTACATAGGAGCAGTATTATAGTAGTTATATTCTTGTACATAGGAGCAGTATTATAGTAGTTATATTCTTGTACATAGGAGCAGTATTATAGTAGTTATATTCTTGTACATAGGAGCAGTATTATAGTAGTTATATTCTTGTACATAGGAGCAGTATTATAGTAGTTATATTCTTGTACATAGGAGCAGTATTATACTAGTTATATTCTTGTACATAGGGAGCAGTATTATAGTAGTTATATTCTTGTACATAGGAGGCAGTATTATAGTAGTTATATTCTTGTACATAGGAGCAGTATTATAGTAGTTATATTCTTTGTCAAATTTCTGTTTATTGAAAATATGACAGCATAAGACATTACAGAAGTGCAATAAATAAGAAAAAGAAAACAAACATAGTGTCAGTGTATACATTCCTGGAGACATAAATCAGAACAACAAGCAGTGATCACCCAGGAAGTCTGGATATGGGCAAGTCACAACTGTGGTTAGAAATACAGTATGTATCACATTTTTTATTTTGATAGTGGAGGAAAATCGACATATCCAGGCACGATTTATGAAACAGAAAAAAGGGTGGGGGAGAGGGAGGTGGGGGGGAAAGGGCTGGCCCATGAAACTGGGCAACGTGGTAGAGAATAATGGGGGGGGGGGAGGGGGGGGATGGTCGTCTGGTTGCTCAAGTTTTCTGTATTCAAGGTCTAGTGTCAGAAGGAGGGTATGCCTGTGTTCACGGACCTAAGAGACAAGGCCTAAATGCGTCAGGCATGGGGGATACATGAGGCAATTACTAATGGTTAGAATGGCGTCACCTAGAGCCATATATCGCAGTATAGGTAGGGGGCTGTCTGAACAGGAACCAGGGGGACCACATCTTCTTATACTTCGCATGATTCCTAATTTCCCAACTGACTAGTTCCTCGAGCCTGCAGAGGTGATCCACTTTTGCCACCCAGTGAGAGAGTGATGGGGGCTCAACATTGAGCCAACGTTGCGGGATGAGCAGCCTGGCTGCCTGTATGAGATGTGTTGCCAGGTTTCTCTTGGAGGGTGCCAAGGCTGGAGAGGGCAGCCACAGCAAAACCAACTCAGGAGAGAGCGGAATTGAAGAGTGCAAGATGGAGTCAATAGTTTTGGAAACAGCCTCCCAAAATGGAACTATCTTTGGGCAGGACCAAAAGATATGTAAGAGTGATCCCCTATCTGCCTTGCATCGCCAGCACACATCACTATCACTAAGGCCACTGAGGTGTAGTTGTACCGGGTACGGTACCAATGAGTGAGGACCTTGTAGGAATGTTCCTGGATTTTCACGCACCTGGAGAATCCATGGGAGTGAGCGTGCATACGCATCACATCGGTTTCAGTGAACGTCCTCCCCAAGTCAGTGGCCCATGTGTGTACGTAGGAGGAGGCGTCCTGGACCTGGGGGTGTTCAGTGCCAAGTAAAGCAGAGAGATAAGTTTACGTTGAGGCTTAGGCGGAGACAGCATACTCTCAAACCACGTCAAAGATGTGGTAGGGTTATACGTGCTTTTAATTTTCTTACAAACAGATTGCAGTTCGATGAGGTCCAGGAAGTTAGTCCTGTCCCACAATAGTTTAAGGGGTGCTGAGCTGAAAGATTCCCCTCAAATTGCTCCATCAGATCCCTAACCTCAAAGCCCTTAAATCTGCGCCAAATTGGGGGTACCTGGGTATCTCCAGGCCTGGCCATGAACACCGCCAAGTCAGCAGGGGCCTTACCGGATGGGTTAGGGAGAAGTGCATGAACCTTATTCAACTGTTGGATCACAAGTCTGGTACCACGCAGGAGCGTGTGAGATTGGAGAGAGATCGGGGACATATCCCACAGTGACGCCCTCTGACTTGGGGAAAGCTGATGCAGTTCCAGGGGGTGCTAGCAGTATGATAGCAAGGAGCGTGTAGTTGTAGCCACCTTCTCAGGTGTACAGCATAATAGTACAGGTGAACGTCCGGCATGGCTATTCCACCTTGGTTTCTCCTCAATACCAGCATACTGTGTGCCAACCTAGCGCCTTTTCCACTCAGAGTGCGCGGTAAACAGTCTCCTAATTTTGGAGAGGTAGGAATTGGGGAGGAAGATGGGTAACATCTGTAGTACGTATAGAATTTTGGGAAGAATGAACGCTTTTAGAAGATTTTTCCTGCCCATCCATGTAGTGTACGGGATGCGGAGGGGCTGTAAAGTCTTTTGGAGGTCAGCTAGTAGCGGTTCATAGTTAAGCTTAAACAATTGGTTGGGATTAGGTGGGATCTGGATCCCCAGGTAAGTAAGCGACCCTGTCTGCCAGTGGAAAGGGGTGGAGGATCTGAGAACAGATAGGGTTGCGTCCGAGACTGTGACGTTCATCGCCTCAGACTTAGAAAGATTCATTTTGTAGTTTGAGACTTTGCTATATCGATCAAATATGGAGAGAAGACGCGGGAAGGCCTCGACCGGGTCAGACAACATTACCAGAAGGTCATCAGCGTATGCGACGTTTGTAAATTCTATAGCATCTCCCATAGCCCTGACTCCTCTGATGGCTGGGTCCTCCCTGATGGCTTGCAGTAGAGGCTCCATAACCATTATGTACAAAGCCGGGGACAAGGGGCAGCCCTGTCGTGTGCCGTTCCTAATGGGGAACGCTGAAGACAAGGTGCCATTCACACGTATCTTAGCGCTGGGTTCGCTATATAACGACATGACTGCCCCCTGAAACCGCTCTGGGATACCGAACATGAGTAGTGCCTTCTTCATGAAGTCCCAGTTAACCCGGTCAAAGGCCTTCTCCGCATCCACGCCCAAGAAGACCAATGGGAGATGACGGTCAATGGACCACTGCATGGCCGTGATAATTTTACAGGAGTTATGATTGCCCTCCCTACCAGGGACAAACCCGGCTTGATCCGGATGGATAATAGATGGAAGCAGGAGACTGAGGCGAGTGGCCAAAAGTTTGGCCCAGATCTTAATATCTACATTCAATAAGGATATTGGCCTATAACTGCCGCAGAGCAGTGGGTCCTTCCCAGGCTTGGGGAGAATCGTAACTATGGCTTCTAATGATTGTGGGTGTAACTTAGAGCCTGTGAGGAGGGCATTGCACCAAGCAGTCAGACGGGGGACAAGGATATTAGCGAATTTTTTGTAGTAGCTCACCGGGAAGCCATCTGGGCCTGGGCTTTTTCCTAGAGGCATGGAGCTAAGGATTGCTGTAACTTCCTTATCTGTAGCGGGGGCCACTAAGGATTCCGCCTCAGCGGCTGAAATCTTAGGGAGGGTAATGCTATGTAGAAAGAGATCTATATCCGCCTCAGTAGAGGAAGCAGCATCGGCTTCATGGTCTGCAAGGCCATAGAGTTTTTTATAAAATGACTGAAACTCAGCTGCAATATCAGCCGTTTTGTGGAGGACTGTACCCGACTGTGACCTTATCCTTGGGATGTACATGGATTCCTTCCTTTGTTTGATAAGGGAGGACATGAGCTTAGACCCTTTATCCCCATGGGAATAAAATCTAAACTGGGAGTATTGGTAGGCCCTGGCGGTGCATACATTCAGATGGTCTTTCAGTTGAGATCTCAGTTGGCTCAACTCGGTTTGGAGCGCGACCGCTTTGGATCTTTTATGCACAGATTCCTTCTCCGCAATTTGTTTAAGAAGGGAATGCAGGACTCGTTGTCTATCTTTCTTAATTTTACTGCCCAGTGCAATGAGCTCCCCCGTATTACTGACTTGTGAGCTTCCCACAAAGTGGTCTGGGACATCCCGGGGTAGCATTTTCCGTAAAAACCACTGAAGTTTTTGATTGAGCGCAGCTACATCTGCCTGCTTATCTAAAAGCGTATCATTCAGTCGCCATTGTCTAGTCTGTATGGGCAAACTAGAGAAGGAGAGTACTACAGATGTTGGGGCATGGTCTGAGACCGTAATTTGGTCTATAGTAGCGTCATCTATCATATCTATAGAATTATCTGAGATAAATACATAGTCTAGTCTCTTAAACGTGTTATGGGGGAGGAGAAAACGTATAATCACGCACCTCTGGGTGGACCAAGCGCCAGGTATCAACCAGGTTGGCCTCAGCAAAGTATGAATTAATGCAGCCCAGCACAGCGTGAGTCAATTGTGACACCCCGTCAGAAGTATCCAGCAGGGGTTCAGGGCCACATTGAGGTCTCCACCTAGAATACAGGTTCCTTCTGCAAACAGCCGAAGGGTCTGGAGGGCTGCCTTAATCCATGGCTTTTGGCCCCTGTTAGGGCTATACAGACAGGCTAACGTCACTTTTACAGTGCCTATTAATCCCTTCACAAACACGAGCGACCTTCGGGGTCAGTTTGGGAAGCCAATAGGGTGAAGGGGACAGCTTTAGAGATGGCAATGCCCACACCACGTTTGGCAGTGGCAAAAGAGCTAATAAACCAGTGTTTAAAGTAATGAGTCTGCAATTTGGGGACATTGGCAGCTCTAAAATGTAACTCCTGGAGAAAACAGATATCCGTACGCGCCTTTTCAGGAGGCGTATGACTTGAGAACGCTTTTGGGGGGTGTTAAAGCCTCTCACGTTATAAGACGTACACTTAATGTGCGCCATTTATAATAGTACAGTGATGTGTGATGGGGGTGCAGACCCATGAGTGACCATCGACCAAAGGGGAAACAGGGTAAAAACTGTAACAGAACCAGCAACAGTAACAGAAAACATAAATGGGGTAGAACAGAAGAGACGACCTCCACGCCGGCAACTCCACAGCAGGTCACTTAGATGTGGAGAAGCGGGCGCGGCCGGCCGACTAACACGGCATTCGCGCCAGGTTCGCGCCACATTGATCCTGGCGGTGGAGGGGGTCTGCCTACGTGTAAACACGGCATTTAAGATACCAGTAAACCCCGCATACCTGGCAGCATAGTGCATGAGCTACACTTAGTAAACAGCATCATAAATAAATAATCCTGGGGCCTGCTAGAACAGTGGACCCCGGAGGCTAACAGGAAAAAGTGCTAGGGGCAAGCTACAAAGATGGCATAATTATACTTGCGTAATCGGCAGTGTCCGAAAAAGTGATATAGAGTAGCTGAGGAACGCCGCTAGAGAACGAAGTTGCGAACGTGTCCAGAAGCGTCTTAGTCAGCTGTATCAGCCGTTGAGGAGACTCTCCTTGGCTGGGCCTCTGCCTTTCTTGGTGCGTGTCGACCAGGCCTGAACCGTGGGAAGACTTGGAAGCGGGATTTCCACGTCTGCAGACGGGAGCCACGATGATACGTCCAGCGGGTCAGTGTGTAGAAGCTCCCACGCCGATGGTAGGTCAGCTGGCAGGCGGATAATGCATCTCTTGTTGCCCACGGCGAAAGTCAGGCCAAAAGGAAACAGCCACTTATAGGGAATCCTGCGGTGGCGCAGATGGTCAGTGAGAGGGCGTAGCATCCGGCGCTTGTTTAGCGTAGAGGAGCTAAGTCCTGGTAGATGGTTATAGAGGAGTTTTCCAGAGTTAACTCCTTGTGGGATCTCGCGGCCTGTAGTAGTGAGGCCGTGTCCACATATTTAAGCAGCCCGCAAACCACATCTCTGGGCTTGTCTGTGTCTTTAGGCTTGGGCCTAAGGGCCCTGTGAATACGTTCAATGTGGATGTCTTGGGCCTTTTCCGGGCCCAGCAAAAGAGCAAACAGGGATTGCGCAGCTCTCGGGAGGTCCTCATGGGCCACGTCCTCAGAAAGGCCTCTAATGCGGATATTTTTCCGCCTGCTGCGATTTTCTTGATCCTCAATAAGCGTATATGCATTGTCCAGCAAGGTCGCGTAAGCCAACACGTTAGTACTAGCCGCTTGTACATACGTGAGGATGGCAGCTTGGTTACATTCCAGCGTGTCCACGCGGTGGCCTATTTGTTTTATATCTGCCTTGATTTCTTGTAGGTCATTTATGACCGGAGACAGGGCCATCGATAGTGCTTGTTGCAGGAACTGCCTGGAGATTGGGGCAGTAGGAGCGCGGGACGCATCGTCCCCCAGGGGGTACGGGAGGCCTTCGTTGTCCTCTGAGTCTTGTGTGGTGTCCTCATGGTCCGCAGGCGCCATCTTGGGCACACCAGGTGCCAGGGCAGGGACTCTCTTGCTGAGGTATTTCTCCATCTCAGAGGGAGATCTGTCTGCCTTATTAGCTTCAGGCTTGTCTTTAGGCGTGCATCTGCCGATTTTGCCCATAGTTTGCTGCTTTAGGCTAAGTTAAAAGCCAGTTTGTGGGTCTGCAGGGAGGAGAGCTCACTCACATGCGTCTGGCTAGGTCGGCAGTCAAGCTCCGCCCCTTATAGTAGTTATATTCTTGTACATAGGAGCAGTATTATAGTAGTTATATTCTTGTACATAGGAGCAGTATTATAGTAGTTATACTCTTGTACATAAGAGCAGCATTATAGTAGTTATATTCTTGTACATAGGAGCAGTATTATAGTAGTTATATTCTTGTACCTAGGAGGCAGTATTATAGTAGTTATATTCCTGTACATAGGAGGAGTATTATAGTAGCTCTATTCTTTTACATAGTAGCAGTATTATAGTAGTTATATTCTTGTACATAGGAGGCAGTATTATAGTAGTTATATTCTTGTACATAGGAGGCAGTATTATAGTAGTTATATTCTTGTACATAGGAGCAGTATTATAGTAGTTATATTATTGTACATAGGAGCAGTATTATAGTAGTTATATTCTTGTACATAGGAGGAGTATTATAGTAGTTATATATCTCTACCAGACCCCATTCTACAGTATGGCCATGACACGTCCTAGATTTGAGGCCATCCGGAAATGCCTGCATTATGCAGATAATGCAGCATGTCCCCCCCGAGGTGATCCTGCCTATGACCTGTTGTATAAAATCGGGCCGGTCATCGATCACTTCGGGGCCAAATTCATGGAGGCCTATGTACCTGGAAGGGAGTTCGCGGTTGATGAGTCATTGCTTTCAAGGGGAGACTCATTTTCCACCAGTATGTTCCCTCTAAGCGGGCGAGGTATGGCGTGAAGCTGTACAAACTTTCTGAGAGTACCTCAGGGTACACTTACAATTTTCGTATCTACGAGGGGCGAGATTCCCGTATTCAACCCCCAGAATGTCCCCCCACTCTTGGTGTTAGCGGGAAACTTGTGTGGGACCTTATGTACCCACTGCTAGATAAGGGTTACCACCTGTACGTGGATAACTTTTATACTAGCATTCCCTTGTTCAAGTCCCTCGCTGCCAGATCCACGTCCGCTTGTGGGACCGTGCAGAAAAATCAGCGCGGCCTCCCTGCCTACCCCCTCCAGGTACCTATCCCCAGGGGTGAGACCCGTGCACTTACCAGTGGAAACCTGTTGCTGGTCAGATATAAGGACAAGAGGGATGTACTTATGCTGACCACAATTTAGGTAACGGCATCACCCCTGTCCCTGTGCGAGGTACCACGGCAACAGTCCTCAAGCCCGATTGTATCGTCGACTACAATCGGTATATGGGAGGAGTTGATCTCTCTGATCAAGTCCTCAAGCCATATAATGCCATGCGCAAAACCCGGACATGGTACAAAAAAGTTGCAGTCTACTTGATGCAGGTTGCCATGCACAACTCTTTTGTACTGTTCCAGAGCGCTGGCAGCACACGGACATTCCTTCAGTTCTATGAGGCAGTCCTCAAGACCCTGATCTTTTCAGACCGGCAAAGAGCAGGGGGGAGTACCTCAGGCGCCCGGATCGTCCCTGACCAACACTTTCCAGGTGTGGTCCCCCATACTGGGAAAGAAGGGACGAACCCCAAAAAAATGCAAAGTGTGTCACAGGAGGGGAATACGGAAGGACACCACCACTCAGTTTGACACGTGCCCCGATCATCCAGGCCTCTGCATTATTGGTTGCTTCAGGGAGTACCACACTTCCATTGAGTACTAAATTTATAATCCCCTTTCCCAATTTAGCCAGTGACTATCAAAAAAAAATAAAAATATGGTTCTCAGACTTGAGACACCAAACAAAAAAATGTTATTCCAAAAATTATATTTAAAATAAATAAAAAAAGTAGACTTATTAGGTAATAATCTCCTCTGTAAAAATACCCAATGACCTAACCCCCCCAGATTAACACGGTAAATCACATGGCCCAATCACCTGCTCCATCACTATGGTGATGGAGCATGTGATTGGTCCATGTGACCATGTGACATCATCACAGGTCCTTTTCCTACTAGCAAGCTAACGGAGAGGAGGACGGGCTTCGCGATCAAATGGAACTGGTAAGTTAATATTAGTTTATTATTTTTAACCCATTCTGCATCTGTTTAAACATTAGGAAGATGGCCAAGGGTATTATTTTACATTATAACTATGTTATAATGTGAAATAATACCAGCGGGACAATTTCTGACCCAAACATGCACTTCTGTGAAGAAGTGCAGGTTCGGGTCTGGGTACCAAAAGTGCCGATTTTTCTCCCGCGCGTGCAAAACGCATGACAGCGCTTTGCACTCACAGGGAAAAATCGCGGCGATTCCCGCAACGCACCCGCACTGTTTGATGGAGTGCACCCGCAATGCCCGTGTGAAAGGGGCCTTAGACTATAGAGATACAAAAAATTTCTTTTTTTGTATCAAAAAAGATAATATAGTCTGAAACCTAAATAATTGTAAAAAAGTAGTCTTATTAGGTATCGCCACGTCCGTAATAATATCCTCGGTAAAAATACCCCATGATCTAACCCCCCAGATTAACACGGTCCAAAAAAAAATCCGTCTTTTCCGGTAAAAAAGCAAGGCTTAACAGCCAAACAAAACTTTAATATTTATTCCCCTGATACTGCAGTTTACAGAAACGCCACATTTGTGGTCGTAAACTGCTGTATCACTAAAAGGGAGGTCGCAAAAGGAAAGGGCCAACATGGTTTTTGGAAGGCCTTTTTTATGGACACCATGTCCCTTTTGAAGCCCCCCTGATGCACCCCTAGAGTAGAAACTCCCTAAAAGTGACCCCATCTAAGAAATGACACCCTTAAAGGTATTCAAAACTGATCTTACAAATGTTGTTAACCCATTAGGTGCTCCACAAGAGTTAATGGCAAATGGAGATGAAATTTCAGAGTTTAAATTTTTGGAAACCCACATATTGGGTGTCTCTGTAAACGGCAGAATCAGGGCAATAAAGAGACAGTCTTGTCTGGCTGTTAACCCTTGCTTTATTAGTGGAAAAAATGGGTTAAAATGGAAACATTGACCAAAAAATGAAATTCTGAAATTTCATCTCCATTTGCCAATAACTCTTGTGGAGCACCTAAAGGTTTACGACGTTTGTAAGATCAGTTTTAAATACCTTGAGGGGTGTAGTTTCCAAAATGGGGTCACTTTTAGGGAGTTTCTACTCCGGGGGTCATCAGGGGGGCTTGAAATAGGACATGGTGTAAATAAACCAGTCCATAAAAATCAGCCTTCCAAAAACCACACGGCGCTCCCTTCCCTCTACGCCCCGCCGTGTGGCCGTACAGTAGTGTACAACCACATATGGGGTGTTTCTGTAAACGGCAGCGTCAGGGCAATAAAGATACAGTCTTGTTTGGCTGTTAACCCTTGCTGTTAGTGGAAAAAATTGATTCAAATTGAAAAATTGGCAAAAAAATTAAATTCTGAAATTTTATCTCTATTTTCCAATAACTCTTGTGGAGCACCTAAAGGGTTAACAAGGTTTGTAAAATCAGTTTTGAATAACTTGAGGGGTGTCGTTTCTAGAATGGGGTCATTTTTGGATGGTTTTTATTATGTAAGCCTCACAAAGTGACTTCAAACCTGAACTGGTACCTAAAAAAATGGGTTTTTGAAAATTTCTGAAAATTTCCAAGATTTGCTTCTAAACTTCTAAGCCTTGTAACGTCCCCCAAAAATAAAATGGCATTCCCAAAATTATCCTAACATGAAGTAGACATATGGGGATTGTAAATTAATAACTTTTTTTGGCAGGATTACTATGTATTATAGAAATAGAGAATTTGAAACTTGGAAAATTGCTAAATTTTCTAAATTTTTGGTAAATTTGGTATTTTTTATAAAAAAAAATAAATTTTTTTTACTCAGTTTTACCAGTGTCATGAAGTACAATATGTGACGAAAAAACAATCTCAGAATGGCCAGGATAAGTAAAAGCGTTTTAAAGTTATCACCACATAAAGTGACACTGGTCAGATTTGCAAAAATGGCCGGGTAATTAAGGTGAAATAAGGCTGAGTCCTTAAGGGGCTAATTTAAATTTTTATTTTTACATTTTTTACAGTTTTTTATTTTTACACTTTTTTTTTTTTTTATGAAATCCTACTTGGATCTTGAAGATCCAGTGGGGCTGATGGCTGTACTATAGTTTGCAATATTCTTGTATCGCAAAGTATAATACTATCAGTTTTAGGGCTTGTTCACACGAACGTGCCGTATTTTGCAGTCCGCAAATTGCGGATCTGCAAAACAAGGATGCCGTCCGCGTACCTTCCAAAATTTGCGGAACGGTACGGACGGCCCTTTATAGAAATGCCTATCCTTGTCCACAAAACAGACAAGAATAGGACATGACTCATAATTTTTGCGGGGTCACGGAAAGGAGCAACGGATGCGGACAGCTGTCCGCATATTTTGCACCACCATTAAAGTGAATGGGTCCGCACCCGAGCAGCAAAAAATTTGGCTCGGATGCGGACCAAAACAACAGTCGTGTGAATGAGCCCTTACACTGATGCAAAGGCATCCAATGTTGCCATGTAAGGCATCTGGAGGCCATGTTAACCATCGGGCCACTGCCATCGCAATGCAGCAGCCCAATGGTTAAGAGAGAGAGCCCCCTCGCTCTATTAACCCCATGGATGCCATTAGATACAGGTGGACCTCAACAGGGGGCAGGGCGGGCACAGTGGCACGCATCAGGGGGCAGAGATCTGGGGCACAGTGGACCCAAATTGGGGCAGGGATCTGGGGCACAGTGGCACGAATAGGACGTATATAGTCGTATGGCAGTCGTGGAAGGGTTAAAATTTGTTTAGAACTTTATTGGTTTTTAGACCTTATGTTACTTTTTTTACTTTTAGAATTTGCAGAATTGCTACATTTTTACAGTTTTACTGTTTTTATTTTTATTTATATTTTTTTATTTATATATTTTTTTATTTTTAATTTCCAGTATTTTTCTTTCTACACTGAATGTATCATCGTCCCATAGGTTTTACCATCCCCCAGAACTATTAGGTGCTCACCCTCAACCACCTATGACCACTTAGAGTATTAGGTGAAAACCCCTCAACCACTGTAGACCACCATAGCTATCGCAATTAACCCGGGCTCCATAGTCGTTGGGCAGGTATGGTCTGTATTCGTTTAGAAAGGTCTATATTCATTTTAGGGTGTGATGAAGGGGTCACATATATTATTTTACATTTAAATTACATACTTTGGGGTGTGAAATAGGCAAAAAATTTGCACGGGGAGAACACTATTTTTAAGCAGCTTTTTATAGTTTATGGAATTGCTGTCATTATTGTATCTTTTTTTGCATGGTATGTAAGAAGCTCACTGCCGAGGCGCTGGGTTTAAAAAATAAAAATAAATGTAAAGAATATGTGTTTCATTTGTTTGTTAGATTTCCAGCTTATGCACATGGATACCTATACACCACAATTCTGAGACAGTTACTGCTGCTGATGTTACGTGGCTGAAGCCACACTTTTTTTTTTCTTTTTTTATATTTGACACAATTTTTATGATTATTAAATATTTTGTGCTTTTACTTTAAAATTAGTTTAGAACTTTTTTGGTTTTTAGACCTTGTTACTTATTTTACTCTTATAATTTGCAGAATTGCGACATGTTTTCGGGCTCGATGTGATAATTTAACAAATCTTTATATTTCAGAAAGGCAATTTTGGGTGGATTTCCTTTGTAAGTACAACTTCCCTCTTCGACTAACCCTGTACAAGAATATAACTGCCAACTGGCATCTAGCCACATTCATTTTTACAAGGCCTCTAAACCACAAAAAACTGACACACATTGTGGGGGAGATTTATCAAACTGCTGTCAAGTAGGAGCTGTCAATCAGAACCCTAGCCCATAAGTCAATTCAGACCTCAGAAGATAGATGATCAAAAAGGTGGATGAATGGATAGATAGATAGATAGATAGATAGATAGATAGATAGATAGATAGATAGAATAAAGTTTACATGAAGAAACATGTTCATCTTCTCTCCCTTCTTAGAAACTCTTAAAATTCAATTTTCATTTCTCTCTCTGGAGTAATGGAAATGAAAGGTAGAAACCTGCTCTGCTAAAAAAACAAGCCCGAACACACCTAAGGTAGAAGCCAAAATGATACAATCTGGAAAATGGCAACGTGTACCTGATTCCCGACGCTTCCTGGTTTATTAGCAGCTCAGTTTCATTTCCCCATCTTAATTTCTGTTTCTCAGACATTAATAAGAACCTCAGGGGTAAATGACACAAGAAGCAGAAATGAGGAGAAAAACAACATAAACCTGAAATATACATATAGAGGAGGAAATCATCTGCAGAAATATATCTCTACCACATATGAACAGGATGGTAAAGTATAGACCACAACAAACCTCACCAACCCGATAGTGACAGTCATATCTATAAGGGTAGTATTATAGCAGTTATATTCTTATACACAGGAGGCAGTATTATAGTAGTTATATTCTTGTACATAGGAGCAGTATTATAGCAGTTATATTCTTGTACATAGGAGGCAGTATTATAGTAGTTATATTCTTGTACACAGAGGGCAGCATAATAGTAGTTATATTCTTGTACATAGGAGGCAGTATTATAGTAGTTATATTCTTGTAAATAGGATCAGTATTATAGTAGTTATATTCTTGTACATAGGAGGCAGCATTATAGTAGTTATATTCTTGTAAATAGGATCAGTATTATAGTAGTTATATTCTTGTACATAGAAGGCAGTATTATAGCAGTTATATCCTTGTACATAGAAGAGACAGTATTATAGTAGTTATATTCTTGTACATAGGAGACAGTATTATAGTAGTTATTTTCTTGTACATAGGATCACTATTATAGTAGTTATATTCTTGTACATAGGAGCAGTATTGTAGTAGTTATTTTCTTGGATATAGGAGGCAGTATTATAGTAGTTATATTATTGTACATAGGAGGCAGTATTATAGTAGTTATATTCTTGTACATAGGAGGCGGTATTATAGTAGTTATATTCTTGTACATAGGAGGCAGTATTATAGTAGCTATATTCTTGTACATAGGAGCAGTATTATAGTAGTTATATTCTTGTATATAGGAGCAGTATTATAGTAGTTATAGTCTTGTACATAGGAGGCAGTATTATAGTAGTTATATTCTTGTACATAGGAGGCAGTATTATAGTAGTTATATTCTTGTATATAGGAGCAGTATTATAGTAGTTATATTCTTGTACATAGAAGGCAGTATTATAGTAGTTATATTCTTGTACATAGAAGGCAGTATTATAGCAGTTATATCCTTGTACATAGAAGAGACAGTATTATAGTAGTTATATTCTTGTACATAGGAGACAGTATTATAGTAGTTATTTTCTTGTACATAGGAGGCAGTATTATACTAGTTATATTCTTGCATATACGAGCAGTATTATAGTAGTTATATTCTTGTACATAGGAGCAGTATTACAGTAGTTATATCCTTGTAAATAGGATCACTATTATAGTAGTTATATTCTTGTACATAGGAGCAGTATTGTAGTAGTTATTTTCTTGGATATAGGAGGCAGTATTATAGTAGTTATATTCGAGTACATAGGAGCAGTATTATAGTAGTTATATTCTTATACACAGAGGGCAGCATAATAGTAGTTATATTCTTGTACATAGGAGCAGTATTATAGTAGTTATATTCTTGTACATAGGGGCATTATTATAGTAGTTATATTCTTGTACATAGGAGGCAGTATTATACTAGTTATATTCTTGCATATACGAGCAGTATATGCGCTTGCCAATGTGAGTCTGCGCCTGCGCACTGATCCCCACTGTGGTGTACTTGGCTTCAGCGTGTCAATGCGCAGGCGCAGACTCACATTGGCAAGCGCTTCAGAGAACATTACACTGCATCAGCGTCAGTCACAGGATCAGGAGCGCCTGCCTGTTGACTCGCTGAACAAAGTACATTACAACGGGGATCAATGCGCAGGCCCTGGAAATGAGATTACATGGCGCGTGCGCAAAATCTGAGGATGGAATCGCGTCTGAAAGAATTAAAAAAAACATCAATGAAATGGAAAGGAGGAGGGGTGATCTTGACTTCAAGCGTGAAAGCCGCTGCCCCCTTGACTTGAAGAAACGTATTTGCATACGACCTGCGGGGAAATAAATGTTGTTTTACAGCGATCATGCGCCTCGGACATCTTACACAAGAACATCATTAGAAACCTGATGTTAACAGCTTTAAGGTACTCCTGGCGGTTTATGGTCCATTTTGGTGCTGACAGGTTCCCTTTAAATACATCACTTTCACTAATAAGATGCTCAGTATATAGCGGTACTCTGAATGACTGTACCATATCAAGCATAGAGCAATATGCAGCTAGCCTAGGACATGAAACATTGAGTGGTATAACGGCACTGCAGAGTTCAGACTCTGTATCTTGTCTCCCTAGACCAGGGATGCCCAATTTGCGGCCCTCCAGTTGTTGCAAAACTACAACTCCCAACATGTCCTGATAGTTGTAGGCTGTCCAAACATGCTGGGACTTGTAGTTTTGCAACAGCTGGAGGGACGCAGGTTGGGCATCTGTAAGCTACCTGCGGGTCAGGGGGGACCAGGACATGCTAGGTGTTGTGGTGCAGTGCGTCACCCACCTGAGAGGTATGCTTTGATGGACTTATGGATCCCTTCCGTGTTCTGCTCCAGATGGTGGTCTCAGTGTATAGCAGCTGTAGCACTCCCCTGCTAGCGGGAATAATTGAAGACCAGGCGATTCAGTTAAATTGTCAAAGTCTTTACTTAAAGGGTTGCAACACGTTTCTCAATCTCAAGCAGATTCCTCTGCCGGCCACACACTTAACCAGGGAACAATCACATCTCTGTCACAGCAGACCTTTTCCAGTGAACGGTACACCAACGGGCCATCAATGCAGGACATGATGGGTAGCATACCTCCTGATCCCTGCGCCCTTCCTGTGTTTCTCCTCACTAAGGCTCTGCTCTGTGTTCTCAGCCCCGTCTGGCTGGTATCCAGTGATTCTTTTCCTTCCCTGCTCCGTTTCTCAGTCTCTCAGCCCGGCCTAAGGGTATCGTTCCACTTTGGCCCTTGGAACTGGCGTCCTCCTATCTCCGGTTGTCTATGTTCACCTCCAGGCAGGACCCTTCCGGCTGTTTCCTCAACTGCACACCCTTCCCCAGGTCATAGACCCAGGTGTCCCTGGCTTCACCAGGCTCAGGGGCCTGAACTTAACTGCAACTACATCTTAACTTCACTCCACTGAACTCCTCCTCCCCTCACTAAGCCTTTTTATATATCTATCCTAGGGGTCCCTCTAGTGGCCAACTCTCCTCACTACACCCCTACCGGCTTGCAGTGATCAGGAGACATGACAATTTACATTTATATATACAATTCAACAATAACAGTTAAATCACATGTTCCTTCTCGCACCACTTTCCCAAATAAAGGACGCTCCCCTCTTTAACCGTCCCATACATCTGTACCCCTATTACATTTCCCCACCGCTTAAATTGAGCACGTCCCCGTGCTCATTAGCTCTACCTATCAGGGACCTGTAAATAAAAAGTTAGCAGGCACATATACGCATATACCCAACAACGCATAACATCTGCTCTCAACTTTTCACGTCCGGATACACTGGCAAGGGATAAAGTTCAATGACAGGGGCGCCGTCCTCTTCTCACAGGAAACAGGTCTGGAACACGGTGTTGTCCTGGCACTGCGTACGCCAGGATAGTCCTTTATACATACAACAGTCCTCATATTATATAAATATAAAACATAGAGGTCCACACCTGAAAGTCCACCTCTGGGCACCTTTACCTTAAAACAGTTGCAAACACCGTATGTCAGCAGCATTTATCTAAAACAATGCAGAGTTCTAACAATACCAGGGGCACGTTATCCTGGCGAACTCTGCGGTCCCTGTAAAATGCTGACATACGCAGATCCCTGTCAACCTGAAATGGGAGTTAAAACAGGGAAATAAAATGCAACTAGCACAACTGGGACATCCTGGGAGGATCCAGGAATTAAACAGCAGGTCCTAGGAACACACAAAGGTCAGGCTGGGAGCAGTGGTACTTCTGGGGCAGTTCCTATACAACGCTGCCACCGGCCGTGGGGAAACTGGCAGATAGCTTCCACCAGCCTGACATACGCATGGCTCCTGTACTCAATCAGCTAGACACGTTTCACCTGTCACAAATACGTGTCGTACTCCTCCGGCTCGCTATCCGAGGAGCCATCCTTGCGAGGAAACCACAATTGCTCTGGATGAGCCGGCCACAGCTGGAAACCGTCGGCAGTGACGATTCTCAAAGGTCGCCACCGTATTGTCCGGGCCTCTTCAACGGACCTGGGAAAAGGCCTCAACCGGGTCTCCTCACTGCCAGGAACTCTCTCCACCCAATACACTGGCTGCCTATGGGCTCGTGTCGCGGTCTTACCCTGGATAGGTAGCTCCGGCACCGCGGGGACCTCCACCTCCTCAGCAACCGCCACCGTCGCTGCAGGCCTCGACACGTTGCAGGAATCCGCTGCCACCTCCATCCAGGCGGCACCCGGGGTCGTTTCATGGATCATCTCCGGATCTTTTACAGGAACTCGTGGGCTGGCCGGTCTCTCTCGACGTTGCTGTCTCTCTGCAGGGTAATCCGGTCCGGATAGGGGAAAGGGCCGGTTCTTCTCATCCTCCTCCCACCCTTCCGGTAGGCCTCTGGGCCGACTGACCGCAATGGCATAGGCCCCACGGGGACCCTCAGCAGGGGTGAAGCCCACAGTCTCCCCTACTTCCAGATTATGCATATAGTCCGGCAAGTATGATCGTTTCACAGACCGGCGGTTCACATAAAAGTCCCTTCGGGTTTGCAGGTCCTTGATGAACCCGTAGCCCTTCACTGTATCAAACTCTAGGACCACTCCGATCCGCCGCTCTATGGGCTGGGTCCTGCTGGCCGGAAATTCATATTGGAACTTGGCTCTCTCTTCTTCCTTCTTTTTCTTTTCCACGGCCCAGGCCACTGCTACCGCACGCAGCTCCTCCATAAGAGCCGGCCACGCGGGGTGGCGCTCACCGTCAAAGTCACTCGGGTCCTGCCACCGGACCGCACCGGCCCATTCCTCGGGACCACTCCACTCCTCAGCAAGAGGAGAATCAGGTGGGGTAACTCCCCACTCCGCCACCGCCAGCTCAGGTTGGCCCTCCATGAAGTCCTCGAAATCACGGAGCTCCGCCATCTTCTCTCGCTCTGCTCTCTCTACACGCAGGCACAGAAGACCACGCCTCCAGACAGATCCGCCCCTAGGTACTCTGCAATAGGGCCGGCGGCATCTTCATGGGATTTCACTTCACTGGACAGGCACATTATACAGTCCCCTCCTCCTCCATGGAGAAATTTGGCGGCAAAGTTTCGCGCCTCAGTAATCAGTGATGGCACAGACAGAATTTCTTCAGCGCCGGCGGCCATCTTGGAAACACTTTTCTTCAATTCACTGACAGCAAGCCGCTCCACCACAGTGCACCAATCACTCTGCAACAATCTAGTTCTTCACCCAGTCCAGCGCCACTTCACACAGCGCCTCTGAGGCACTTCAAATACACTTCCTTTGCCCAACATTAAATAAAAGTCACAGTCACTACTCACACTGGGCAGAATGGTCCAAGGCACGGAGTTCACGTTTCCCTGCACCACAGAAACGCGTGGATCCTGCCGACTACGCCAAGTTGTAAGCTACCTGCGGGTCAGGGGGGACCAGGACATGCTGGGTGTTGTGGTGCAGTGCGTCACCCACCTGAGAGGTATGCTTTGATGGACTTATGGATCCCTTCCGTGTTCTGCTCCAGATGGTGGTCTCAGTGTGTAGCACTCCCCTGCTAGCGGGAATAATTGAAGACCAGGCGATTCAGTTAAATTGTCAAAGTCTTTACTTAAAGGGTTGCAAAACGTTTCTCCACCTCAAGCAGATTCCTCTGCCGGCCACACACTTAACCAGGGAACAATCACATCTCTGTCACAGCAGACCTTTTCCAGTGAACGGTACACCAACGGGCCATCAATGCAGGACATGGGTAGCATACCTCCTGATCCCTGCGCCCTTCCTGTGTTTCTCCTCACTAAGGCTCTGCTCTGTGTCCTCAGCCCCGTCTGGCTGGTATCCAGTGATTCTTTTCCTTCCCTGCTCCGTTTCTCAGTCTCTCAGCCCGGCCTAAGGGTATCGTTCCACTTTGGCCCTTGGAACTGGCGTCCTCCTATCTCCGGTTGTCTATGTTCACCTCCAGGCAGGACCCTTCCGGCTGTTTCCTCAACTGCACACCCTTCCCCAGGTCATAGACCCAGGTGTCCCTGGCTTCACCAGGCTCAGGGGCCTGAACTTAACTGCAACTACATCTTAACTTCACTCCACTGAACTCCTCCTCCCCTCACTAAGCCTTTTATATATCTATCCTAGGGGTCCCTCTAGTGGCCAACTCTCCTCACTACACCCCTACCGGCTTGCAGTGATCAGGAGACATGACAATTTACATTTATATATACAATTCAACAATAACAGTTAAATCACATGTTCCTTCTCGCACCACTTTCCCAAATAACGGACGCTCCCTCTTTAACCCTCCCATACATCTGTACCCCTATTACATTTCCCCACCGCTTAAATTGAGCACGTCCCCGTGCTCACTAGCTCTACCTATCAGGGACCTGTAAATAAAAAGTTAGCAGGCACATATACGCATATACCCAACAACGCATAACATCTGCTCTCAACTTTTCACGTCCGGATACACTGGCAAGGGATAAAGTTCAATGACAGGGGCGCCGTCCTCTTCTCACAGGAAACAGGTCTGGAACACGGTGTTGTCCTGGCACTGCGTACGCCAGGATAGTCCTTTATACATACAACAGTCCTCATATTATATAAATATAAAACATAGAGGTCCACACCTGAAAGTCCACCTCTGGGCACCTTTACCTTAAAACAGTTGCAAACACCGTATGTCAGCAGCATTTATCTAAAACAATGCAGAGTTCTAACAATACCAGGGGCACGTTATCCTGGCGAACTCTGCGGTCCCTGTAAAATGCTGACATACGCAGATCCCTGTCAACCTGAAATGGGAGTTAAAACAGGGAAATAAAATGCAACTAGCACAACTGGGACATCCTGGAAGGATCCAGGAATTAAACAGCAGGTCCTAGGAACACACAAAGGTCAGGCTGGGAGCAGTGGTACTTCTGGGGCAGTTCCTATACAACGCTGCCACCGGCCGTGGGAAACTGGCAGATAGCTTCCACCAGCCTGACATACGCATGGCTCCTGTACTCAATCAGCTAGACACGTTTCACCTGTCACAAATACGTGTCGTACTCCTCCGGCTCGCTATCCGAGGAGTCATCCTTGCGAGAAACCACAATTGCTCTGGATGAGCCGGCCACAGCTGGAAACCGTCGGCAGTGACGATTCTCAAAGGTCGCCACCGTATTGTCCGGGCCTCTTCAACGGACCTGGGAAAAGGCCTCAACCGGGTCTCCTCACTGCCAGGAACTCTCTCCACCCAATACACTGGCTGCCTATGGGCTCGTGTCGCCGTCTTACCCTGGACAGGTAGCTCCGGCACCGCGGGGACCTCCACCTCCTCAGCAACCGCCACCGTCGCTGCAGGCCTCGACACGTTGCAGGAATCCGCTGCCACCTCCATCCAGACGGCACCCGGGTCGTTTCATGGATCATCTCCGGATCTTTACAGGAACTCGTGGGCTGGCCGGTCTCTCTCGACGTTGCTGTCTCTCCGCAGGGTAATCCGGTCCGGATAGGGGAAAGGGCCGGTTCTTCTCATCCTCCTCCCACCCTTCCGGTAGGCCTCTGGGCCGACTGACCGCAATGGCATAGGCCCCATGGGGACCCTCAGCAGGGGTGAAGCCCACAGTCTCTCCTACTTCCAGATTATGCATATAGTCCGGCAAGTATAATCGTTTCACAGACCGGCGGTTCACATAAAAGTCCCTTCGGGTTTGCAGGTCCTTGATGAACCCGTAGCCCTTCACTGTATCAAACTCTAGGACCACTCCGATCCGCCGCTCCATGGGCTGGGTCCTGCTGGCCGGAAAGTCATATTGGAACTTGGATCTCTCTTCTTCCTTCTTTTTCTTTTCCACGGCCCAGGCCACTGCTACCGCACGCAGCTCCTCCATAAGAGCCGGCCACGCGGGGTGATGCTCACCGTCATAGTCACTCGGGTCCTGCCACCGGACCGCACCGGCCCATTCCTCGGGACCACTCCACTCCTCAGCAAGAGGAGAATCAGGTGGGGTAACTCCCCACTCCGCCACCGCCAGCTCAGGTTGGCCCTCCATGAAGTCCTCGAAATCACGGAGCTCCGCCATCTTCTCTCGCTCTGCTCTCTCTACACGCAGGCACAGAAGAGCACGCCTCCAGACAGATCCGCCCCCTAGGTACTCTGCAATAGGGCCGGCGGCATCTTCACAGGATTTCACTTCACTGGACAGGCACATTATACAGTCCCCTCCTCCTCCATGGAGAAATTTGGCGGCAAAGTTTCGCGCCTCAGTAATCAGTGATGGCACAGACAGAATTTCTTCAGCGCCGGCGGCCATCTTGGAAACACTTTTCTTCAATTCACTGACAGCAAGCCGCTCCACCACAGTGCACCAATCACTCTGCAACAATCTAGTTCTTCACCCAGTCCAGCGCCACTTCACACAGCGCCTCTGAGGCACTTCAAATACACTTCCTTTGCCCAACATTAAATAAAAGTCACAGTCACTACTCACACTGGGCAGAATGGTCCAAGGCACGGAGTTCACGTTTCCCTGCACCACAGAAGCGCGTGGATCCTGCCGACTACGCCAAGTTGTAAGCTACCTGCGGGTCAGGGGGGACCAGGACATGCTGGGTGTTGTGGTGCAGTGCGTCACCCACCTGAGAGGTATGCTTTGATGGACTTATGGATCCCTTCCGTGTTCTGCTCCAGATGGTGGTCTCAGTGTATAGCAGCTGTAGCACTCCCCTGCTAGCGGGAATAATTGAAGACCAGGCGATTCAGTTAAATTGTCAAAGTCTTTACTTAAAGGGTTGCAACACGTTTCTCAATCTCAAGCAGATTCCTCTGCCGGCCACACACTTAACCAGGGAACAATCACATCTCTGTCACAGCAGACCTTTTCCAGTGAACGGTACACCAACGGGCCATCAATGCAGGACATGGGTAGCATGCCTCCTGATCCCTGCGCCCTTCCTGTGCTTTTCCTCACTAAGGCTCTGCTCTGTGTCCTCAGCCCCGTCTGGCTGGTATCCAGTGATTCTTTTCCTTCCCTGCTCCGTTTCTCAGTCTCTCAGCCCGGCCTAAGGGTATCGTTCCACTTTGGCCCTTGGAACTGGCGTCCTCCTATCTCCGGTTGTCTATGTTCACCTCCAGGCAGGACCCTTCCGGCTGTTTCCTCAACTGCACACCCTTCCCCAGGTCATAGACCCAGGTGTCCCTGGCTTCACCAGGCTCAGGGGCCTGAACTTAACTGCAACTACATCTTAACTTCACTCCACTGAACTCCTCCTCCCCTCACTAAGCCTTTTTATATATCTATCCTAGGGGTCCCTCTAGTGGCCAACTCTCCTCACCACACCCCTACCGGCTTGCAGTGATCAGGAGACATGACAATTTACATTTATATATACAATTCAACAATAACAGTTAAATCATATGTTCCTTCTCGCACCACTTTCCCAAATAAAGGACGCTCCCCTCTTTAACCCTCCCATACATCTGCACCCCTATTACACATCCCTGCCCTAGACACAGATTACGTACTCAAGGTTTGGTTAGAACAGATAGCTATAAACCAGGGGTGCACAACCTGCGGACCGTGGGCCACATGTGGCCCTTGATACCATTTTGTGTGGCCCCCAACCATCTGGTAACAGTCGTGTATGTCCATGTCTTGTGGCTGCCAACATGTATTTTTTATGTATTCTTCTACTAGATGGGAGTCCTGGAACTGTAACTAGACATTAATGGTATATACTGTATGTTCATTATGCTAAAAATACAGTATTTCAGTTTTTAATACCCCTTTAAATTTTAAGTTTGCCAATGTGGCCCCCAACCATAAAACGTTGTGCACCCTTGCTATAAACAGTCCTTCCTAGATAGATAGATAGATAGATAGATAGATAGATAGATAGATAGATAATATATACTGTAGATAGATAGATAATAGATAGATAGATATAGAAAGCAAAAAATTTGGCTCGGATGCGGACCAAAACAACGATCGTGTGAATGAGCCCTTACACTGATGCAAAGGCATCCAATGTTGCCATGTAAGGCATCTGGAGGCCATGTTAACCATCGGGCCACTGCCATCGCAACGCAGCAGCCCAATGGTTAAGAGAGAGAGGCCCCTCGCTCTATTAACCCCATGGATGCCATTAGATACAGGTGGACCTCAACAGTGGGCAGGGCGGGCACAGTGGCACGCATCAGGGGGCATAGATCTGGGGCACAGTGGACCCAAATTCGGGGCAGGGATCTGGGGCACAGTGGCACGAATAGGACGTATATAGTCGTATGGCAGTCGTGGAAGGGTTAAAATTTGTTTAGAACTTTATTGGTTTTTAGACCTTATGTTACTTTTTTTACTTTTAGAATTTGCAGAATTGCTACATTTTTACAGTTTTACAGTTTTTATTTTTATTTATATTTTTTTATTTATTTTTTTATTATTTTTAATTTCCAGTATTTTTCTTTCTACACTGAATGTATCATCGTCCCATAGGTTTTACCATCCCCCAGAACTATTAGGTGCTCACCCTCAACCACCTATGACCACTTAGAGTATTAGGTGAAAACCCCTCAACCACTGTAGACCACCATAGCTATCGCAATTAACCCGGGCTCCATAGTCGTTGGGCAGGTATGGTCTGTATTCGTTTAGAAAGGTCTATATTCATTTTAGGGTGTGATGAAGGGGTCACATGTATTATTTTACATTTAAATTACATACTTTGGGGTGTGAAATAGGCAAAAAATTTGCACGGGGAGAACACTATTTTTAAGCAGCTTTTTATAGTTTATGGAATTGCTGTCATTATTGTATCTTTTTTTGCATGGTATGTAAGAAGCTCACTGCCGAGGCGCTGGGTTTAAAAAAAAAAATAAATGTAAAGAATATGTGTTTAGTTTGTTTGTTAGATTTCCAGCTTATGCACATGGATACCTATACACCACAATTCTGAGACAGTTACTGCTGCAGATGTTACGTGGCTGAAGCCACATTATTTTTTTTATTTTTTTTTATATTTGACACAATTTTTATGATTATTAAATATTTTGTGCTTTTACTTTAAAATTAGTTTAGAACTTTTTTGGTTTTTAGACCTTGTTACTTATTTTCCTCTTATAATTTGCAGAATTGCGACATGTTTTCGGGCTCGATGTGATAATTTAACAGATCTTTATATTTCAGAAAGGCAATTTTGGGTGGATTTCCTTTTTAAGTACAACTTCCCTCTTCGACTAACCATGTACAAGAATATAACTGCCAACTGGCATCTAGCCACATTCATTTTTACAAGGCCTCTAAACCACAAAAAACTGACACACATTGTGGGGGAGATTTATCAAACTGCTGTCAAGTAGGAGCTGTCAATCAGAACCCTAGCCCATAAGTCAATTCAGACCTCAGAAGATAGATGATCAAAAAGGTGGATGGATGAATGGATAGATAGATATGAGATAGATAGATAGATAGATAGATAGATAGATAGATATGAGATAGATAGATAGATAGATAGATAGATAGATAGATAGATAGGAGATAGATAGATAGATAGATAGATAGATAGATAGATAGATAAGAGATAGATAGATAGATAGATAGATAGATAGATAGATAGATAGATATGAGATAGATAGATAGATAGATAGATAGATATGAGATAGATAGATAGAGATAGATAGATAGATAGATAGATAGATAGATATGAGATAGATAGATAGATAGATAGATAGATAGATAGATAGATAGATATGAGATAGATATGAGATAGATAGATAGAATAAAGTTTACATGAAGAAACATGTTCATCTTCTCTCCCTTCTTAGAAACTCTTCAATTCAATTTTCATTTCTCTCTCTGGAGTAATGGAAACAGGGCTGCCATCAGAAATTTTGGGGCCCCTTACACAGCTCAAGGCCTGGGCCTCCCCCCCCCCCCCCCCTCCCCGACACTGCCCCAGTGGCGGATCCAGAGCACTTCCCCCAGGAATAGGAGATCATGGGGCCTCTGTGTCCCCGTCCACCCTCAAGCCACCCCACACACAGCCCCACCCATATATCGCGCCCATACCTCTTACATCCAGGGACGTCTCCCACACAGCCCTCCATTATGTAGTTTGCCCGCCACACTGCCCCCCACTGAGTAATTTCTCCCCCCAAGTTAATTTTGCCCCCACACAAGTTAATTTTGCCCCAGACAGCCCTGCATTATGTAATTTGCCCCCATACTAAGTAATTTTGCCCCCACACGGTCCTCCATTATGTAGTTTGCCCGCCACACTACCCCCACTGACTAATTTGCCCCCCCTCACAAGTAAATTTTGCCACAGACAGCCCTGCATTATGTAAGTTGCCCTCACTAAGTAATTTGGCCTTCTCTGCAGGGGAGACAGCAGACCACTACCCCCTGGAGTGGTCTTTGAGTGATTGACAGCTGATCCACGGGGGTCAGAGACACTGGAGTAGGGCACCGAAGGATCATGCAAAATCGTAATCAGGAGCAGGCCGAGGTCAGAGCTGACAGAGTACATGCAATACAGTAAAGAGTCCTAGGTCAGGGCAGGCAGCGAAGGATCAGTACGATGGTCAGGCACAGGTCAGGCAGCAGAGTGTCGGAATCCAGTAAACAGGCAGAAAGTTGCTACATGGGCAGACATCAGAATATACAGCTTTGCAGGATTGTAGTATGCTAGGAAACCTATTATCATACCTCCCAATTTTTTAAAAGGCCAAGGAGGGATGTTATCAGCGGCACACTTAGGGCACTTCAGCAAATTTTTGGGGCAATAAGCAATGCCGGTAACTCCTACCAATCTATACAAGCCCTGTCCCCTTTATGCCACTACACAGTAGTTATGCCTGATTAATGCCCCCACACAGTAGTTATTTCTCCTTAGTGCTCCAAAGAGTACTTATACCCCCTTAGGCCCCTTTCACACGGGCGTAATTCCCACGCGGGTGCAGTGCGTGAGGTGAACGCATTGCACCCAAACTGAATCCGAACCCATTCATTTCTATGGGGCTGTGCACATGAGCAGTGATTTTCTCGCATCTATATTCATGTTCTATATTCTGCGTTTTTCACGCAACGCAGCCCCCATAGAAGTGAATGGGGGTGCGGGAAAATCGCAAGCATCCGCAAGCAAGTGCGGATGCGGTGAGATTTTCCTGCATGGTTGCTTGGAGACGATCGGGATGGGGACCCGATCTTTATTATTTTCCCTTATAACATGGTTAAAAGGGAAAATAATAGCATTCTAAATACAGAATGCAAAGTAAAATGTGTGATTGAGGATTCAAAATAAAAAAAAAGTAACTCACCCCTCCAATTGAGTGCGTAGCTGCCGGTCTCCTGTTCTGGACCTTCCGTGACGTCACTGGGTCACATGGGTCACATGGTCCAATCACATGCCTACATCACCATTGTGATGGAAGCATGTGATTGGACCATGTGACCCAATGACGTCACGGAAGGTCCTTTACCCTCCAGCTGAAGACAGAACAGGAAACCGGCAGCTAGGCGCTCAATTGGAGGAGGTGAGTTACTTTTTTTTTTATTTTTAACCCTCAATCACACATTTTATTTTGCATTCTGTATTGAGAATGCTATTATTTTTCTTTTCTCTTAATGAGATGAGCACCATAACCATGGGACCAAGGCATATTCAGTGCCCTACCATGTGGCCTTGCCACTGACGTGGCCCTGACACTGACGGTGCCTTGGTCCCATGGTTATGGTGTCATCTCAGATTATGATTTGTGCTATACATTCTTAAGGTGCATTCACACAACTGTATGTATTTTGCAGTCTGCAAAACGTGAATCTGCAAAAAATGCAGATGACATCCGCGTCACATCCGTTTTTTTTCGGGATCATTGTAACAATTCCTATCCTTGACTGCAAAACAGACAAGAACAGGACATGTTCTATCTTTTCTGTGGACTGCGGAATGGACATACAGATGCAGACAGAACAAGGTACGCTGTCCATATTTTTTGCGGACTCATTGAATTGACTGGGTCTCCATCCAATCCGCAAAAAATGCAGATCTGATGTGGACCAAAAATATGGTGTTGTGGATGGAGCCCTTACTTGTTGCTCTGAACCGTACTCCCCAGCGTGGAGGCCCTGTGGTTATGATGCTGTTTCGCACATGTGCTGGCTTCTGAACTATTCCTCTGTATGTCACCGCCTCTTGGTTGCTAACACCCAACCAGAAGAGACGTTGCGGTCCTTGCTGCGATGTATCGTCCCTGGATGTGAAGTATCGTTGTTCCGCAGCTTTTTTAATTTCATTAGCAT
Organism: Bufotes viridis; assembly: GCA_033119425.1. Lineage (NCBI taxonomy): Eukaryota > Metazoa > Chordata > Amphibia > Anura > Bufonidae > Bufotes > Bufotes viridis. Next base: position 572,395,443 of record CM065590.1, on the reverse strand, counting down.
TTGAATCTTGATTCTCCTGTGTGATTGTTCCCTCTCTCCCCGCCTTGGAATTTATTTGAATAATTGATGATTTTGCCTTTTTTGTACATTTCTCACTCTTGGTGATTATCGGGGTCCCCTGATTTTTATCTATGTATCTTTGCTTTACGGAGCAATATTTTTACCTAGGTATTTATCATTAGAATATATTTAGATTTTTGTATCATTGTACTGTCCTGAATTGCTGGAAATTATGATGTCACTATATGTTGGGCTATACCGTATATGAATAAAAGCTCCAGGTGAGGGCAGAAACGTTGCACTGCTATGGACAGAAGTGACTTACTGAAGAATCACTGGAGTGCTGTGATCTCTTCTGCTCAGGGGTGGATTAGCCATATACCCTACAGGGAAATTTTCCAGTGGGCTGATGCCCAAGGGGCCACCTGAGCCCTCCCCACAGACGCTGGCCCGGTAAATAACGATCTGATGCTCACAGTATTAATGGTAGGAGCACCGAGTACTGTACATAACAATCTCATGCTCACAGTATTAATTAATGCTAGGAGCACTGGGTACATAACGATCTGATGCTCACAGTATTAATTAATGCTAGGAGCACTGGGTACATAACAATCTGATGCTCACAGTATTAATTAATGCTAGGAGCACCGGGTACATAACAATCTGATGCTCACAGTATTAATGGTAGGAGCACCGAGTACTGTACATAACGATCTGATGCTCACAGTATTAATAAATGCTAGGAGAACCAAGTACTGTACACAACGATCTGATGCTCACAGTATTAATTAATGCTAGGAGCACCGGGTACATAACAATCTGATGCTCACAGTAATCATTAATGCTAGGAGCACCGAGTACATAACAATCTGATGCTCACAGTATTAATGGTAGGAGCAACGAGTACTGTACACAACAATCTGATGCTCACAGTATTAATTAATGCTAGGAGCACCGAGTACTGTACACAACGATCTGATGCTCACAGTATTAATAAATGCTAGGAGCACCGAGTACTGTACACAACGATCTGATGCTCACAGTATTAATGGTAGGAGCACCGAGTACTGTACACAACGATCTGATGCTCACAGTATTAATTAATGCTAGGAGCACCGGGTACATAACAATCTGATGCTCACAGTATTAATAAATGCTAGGAGAACCAAGTACTGTACACAACGATCTGATGCTCACAGTATTAATTAATGCTAGGAGCACCGGGTACATAACAATCTGATGCTCACAGTATTAATAAATGCTAGGAGAACCAAGTACTGTACACAACGATCTCATGCTCACAGTATTAATTAATGCTAGGAGCACCGGGTACATAACAATCTGATGCTCACAGTATTAATGGTAGGAGCACCGAGTACTGTACACAACTATCTGATGCTCACAGTATTAATTAATGCTAGGAGCACCAGTTACACCAGTTATACTTTACATATGAATACTGCTGTGTGCTGGGTCCGCGATTTCAACAGCAGTTACCGGCCTCCAGCCCCTCCTCCCTCCCCGCTGATACATTGCAGGCTGCGCTGTGCAGCATCGCTGCCGGCGATATATATGTGTTAAGCAGAGAAAAAATGGCAGTATTCGCCCCATAAAACGCACTGCCATTTCCCCCCCCCCACCCCACTGTTTTTTTTTTTGGGGGGGGGGGGAGTGCGTCTTATGGGGCGAAAGATACGGTAACTCTGTCCAATCATTTTTCAGATTTTCAGGGGGTTCCTAATGCTATAACATTGCAAAAGGGCAATACTACTTTACACTTTGCCAAAACTAAGGGTACTTTCACACTTGCCGCAGAGTAGTTCCGTCGCCGGACATGTCTGCCGTATCCGGCAATCTGTGTTGAAACGGGCAGCATTTGTAGATGGATCCAGATGCAGATCCATCTCGCAAATGCATTGCAAGAACGGATTATTAGGGTTTACCCTGGCCCTACTAACTTTAGTGTTAATGTGAACCTTGTAAGTATTAGGTTTAACCCTAACATTAACCCAATAATATTTAGTGTTAACCCTATCTATAAACCTATTTTATACTTAACAAAATTAACCCTCACACTATATACATTTTACAAGAAAAAAGGATAGACATTCTGTAGAATAACCCAGCAATCTACAGTATGCAGTCCACGAGCTTGAATACAGTATAACATCAGATGTTGGGGGTGATAAGTAGTATTGACCGAATCGAAGCCCACAAAGCGGATTTTGATCCGAATTTCATGATAAATTCCATTTAACGTAAAGCTGAATCTCCTTGTGCTTCGTGATAGCGAATCGATTTTACCTGAAATAGTGCAAGAAAACAAAAAAAAAATCATACTTACCTATTCCATCTGCAGGCGACGGGCCGGCCACTGCCAACTTGCTTGAAGATCTTGCACGAAATCCGGTGATGATGTCATCTCGGTCCGGGCAAAATTTCGACCGAGATGGCGAAGATGGCGGCAGCCGGCCCCTCGCAAGCAAATGGATCATCTAGGTATGTTTTGGAACTTTTTGGGTATTTTACACCGTATTATGCATGAATGTGGCATCTGAGGGGTACAATGATGGGGAACAGCGCAATTGCATTGCACTCACTACTTACAAAGAAATGCGCTTCGTGATTGCGTAATTTGTCACAAAGCAAATTTTTTTGTAAAATTCGGAGAAGCATCCGAATCGAATTTTCCAATACTTGGCTCATCTCTAGTGATAAGCATCGGTCATGTTGGATTTCAAATGCCCGATCCGTTCAGGTAATTAGTAAAACAAGTACATAGGTAACAGGGGTATTGCCCTTTTACAATGTTATAGCATTAGGAACCCAAGAAAATCAGAAAAATGATGGGACAGAGTTACTGTATTTTTCACCCCATAAGACGCACTTTTCCCCAAAAAAGTGGAGGGGAAATGGCAGTGCGTTTTATGGGGCGAATGCTGGCATTTTTTCTCTGCTTAACACTGATATATCGCCGGCCGCTATGCTGCACAGCGGCCTGCAATGTATCAGCGGGGAGGGAGGAGGGGCTGGAGGCCGGTAACTGCTGTTGAAATCGCGGACCCAGCACACAGTAGTATCCATATGTAAAGTGTAGGCAAGGTAGCGCAATCCACATTACTCACTATGAAACTCCCGTACTAGCAGGCAGGCTGGCCAGTCTCTCACTTCGTCATGCGCCCGCTCCTCCCACTTTATTAATGAAGCAAGCGGAGCATGCACGTGACGAAGTGAGTGACTGGCCAGGCTGCCTGCTAGTACGGGAGTTGCATAGTGAGTAATGTGGATTGCGCTACCTTGCCTACACTTTACATATGGATACTGCTATATGCGGGGCACGATGTAATAGAATACAGTGACTGCACCGGGCCCCGCCACAATTTCAACACCAGTTGCCGGCCTCCACCCCCTGTATTGGGGGTCACTATTTACACAGGGACACTGTTATGGGGGGGTATCTGTGGGTGACACATATATAGCATAAGATGCTATATATATATGTCACCCACAGATCCCCCCATAACAGTGTAATCCACACATCCCCTCATAACCGTGTCACCCACAGATCCCCCATAACAGTGCCATTTGCAGGTCCCCCATAACAGTGTCATCCACAGATCCCCCATAACAGTGTCATCCACAGATCCCGCATAACAGTGTCATCCACAGATCCCCCATAACAGTGTCATCCACAGATCCCCCATAACAGTGTCATCCACAGATCCCCCATAACAGTGTCATCCACAGATCCCCTATAACAGTGTCATCCACAGATCCCCCATAACAGTGTCATCCACAGATCCCCCATAACAGTGTCATCCACAGATCCCCCATAAAAGTGTCATCCACAGATCCCCCAAAAAAGTGTCATCCATAGATCCCCCATAACAGTGTCATCCACAGATCCCCCATAACAGTGTCATCCACAGATCCCCCATAAAAGTGTCATCTACAGACCCCCCCATAACAGTGTCATCCACAGATCCTCCATAACAGTGTCATCCACAGATCCTCCATAACAGTGTCATCCACAGATCCCCCATAAAAGTGTCATCCACAGAACCCTCATAACAGTGTCATCCACAGATCCCCCATAACAGTGTCATCCACAGATCCCCCATAACAGTGTCATCCACAGATCCTTCTCCCCATAACAGTGTCATCCACAGATTCCCCCCCCCCCTACACATAACAGTGTCATCCACAGATCCCTCATAACTGTGCCATCCACAGATCCCCCGTTACAGTGTGTCATCCACAGATCCTCCCATAACAGTGTCATCCACAGATCCCCCATAACAGTGTGTCATCCACAGATCCCCAATATCAGTGTGTCATCCACAGATCCCCCCCATTACAGTGTCATCCACAGTTCCCCCATAACAGTGTCATCCACAGATCCTCCCATAACAGTGCCATCCACAGATCCCCCATAACAGTGTGTCATCCACAGATCCCCAATATCAGTGTGTCATCCACAGATCCCCCCCATTACAGTGTCATCCACAGTTCCCCCATAACAGTGTCATCCACAGATCCCCCCATAACAGTTTCATCCACAGATCCCCTCATAACAGTGTCACCCACAGATCCCCCAAACAGTGTGTCATCCACAGATCCCCCCATAACAATGTCATCCACAGATCCCCCCATAACAGTGTCATCCACAGATCCCCCATAACAGTGTCACTCACAGATCCCCCATAACAGTGCCATTTACAGGTCCCCCATAAGAGTGTCATCCACAGATGCCCCCATACCAGTGTCATCCACAGATCCCCCATAAAAGTGTCATCCACAGATCCCCCATAAAAGTGTCATCCACAGATCCCCAATAACAGTGTCATCCACAGATCCCCCATAACAGTGTTATCCACAGATCCTCCCATAACAGTGTCATCCACAGATCCCCCATAACAGTGTCATCCACAGATCCCCCATAACAGTGCCATCCACAGATCCCCCATAACAGTGCCATCCACAGATCCCCCATAACAGTGCCAGCCACAGATCCCCCATAACAGTGTCATCCACAGATCCCCCATAACAGTGTCATCCACAGATCCCCCATAAAAGTGTCATCCACAGATCCCCCATAACAGTGTCATCCACAGATCCCCCATAAGGCCCTATTCACACATCCGCAATGTAGTCCGCATGTATTCCGCAATTTTGCGGAATACATGCGGACCCATTGACTGTGAATGGGGCCGGGAACGATGCGGAGAGCACACACTGTGCTCTCCGCATCCGATTTTGCGGAGCGCGCCGCCGATCTTCCGGTCCGCGGCTCCGCAAAAAAATAGAGCATGTCCTATTCTTGTCCGCAATTGCGGACAAGAAGAGGCATTTTCTATGGAGTTCGGGCAATGTGCGGTCCGCAAAAATGCGGAATGCACATTGCCGGTGTGTCCGTGTTTTGCGGATCCGCGGCTCCGTGGATCCGCAAAACACTTGCGGATGTGTGAATAAGGCCTAACAGTGTCATCCACAGATCCCCCCATAACAGTATGTCATCCACAGATGCCCCATAATAGTGTCATCCACAGATCCCCCATAAAAGTGTCATCCACAGATCCCCCATAACAGTGTCATCCACAGATCCCCCATAACAGTGTCATCCACAGATCCTGCATAAAAGTGTCATCCACAGATCCCCCCATAACAGTGTCATCCACAGATCCCCCATAACAGTGCCATCCACAGAACCCCCATAACAGTGTTACCCACAGATCCCCCATAACAGTGTCATCCACAGATCGCCCATAACAGTGCCATCCACAGATCCCCCATAACAGTGCCATCCACAGATCCCCCATAACAGTGCCATCCACAGAACCTCCATAACAGTGCCATCCACAGATCCCCCATAACAGTGTCATCCACAGATCCCCCATAAAAGTGTCATCCACAGACCCCCCATAACAGTGCCATCCACAGAACCCCCATAACAGTGCCATCCACAGAACCTCCATAACAGTGCCATCCACAGATCCCCCATAACAGTGCCATCCACAGATCCCCCATAACAGTGCCATCCACAGATCCCCCATAACAGTTCCATCCACAGATCCCCCATAACAGTGCCATCCACAGATCCCCCATAACAGTGCCATCCACAGAACCTCCATAACAGTGCCATCCACAGATCCCCCATAACAGTGTCATCCACAGATCCCCCATAACAGTGTCATCCACAGGTCCCCCCATAACAGTGTCATCCACAGATCCCCCATAACAGTGTCATCCACAGATCCCCCATAACAGTGTCATCCACAGATCCCCTATAACAGTGCCATCCACAGATCTCCCATAACAGTGTCAGCCACAGATCCCTCATAACAGTGTCATCCACAGATCCTCCATAACAGTGTCATCTACAGATCTCCCATAAAAGTGTCATCCACAGATCCCCCATAACAGTGTCATCCACAGATCCCCCCATAACAGTGTCATCCACAGATCCCCCATAACAGTGTCATCCACAGATCCCCCATAACAGTGTCATCCACAGATCCCCCATAACAGTGTCATCCACAGATCCTCCATAACAGTGTCATCCACAGATCCCCCATAACAGTGTGTCATCCACAGACCACCATTAGTTCAAGACTCACCAAGAGCACAACTTTTGGTTCAAGATATGTTTTTTATTATTTTCCTCCTCAAAAACCTAGGTGCGTCTGATAGGGCAAAAAATATGGTAACTTTGTCTTCTCTCCTGCTCAGCTGTGCTCCTGTAGATGCAGAGAGCACCAAGACTTTACAATGAGGAGAGGGGAGTTCCTCTTTAAAAACCTCTGAAGATTTGACTGAGAATGAAACATTGTAACAAGTGGATGAGCTGATGTATCTACACTGGGAGCACTGGGTTCTGGGCCATGTTATGCTGCCTTCCCCCACATCTCTTATTTGGCCTTTTTTTTTTCTATCTTTTGCAGACAAGAGGCGACATTGATGCTCACAACCACGAAGCCGCCGCCAGAAATTCCCGCACAGCCTTCAATCTGAACATCTCAGCTCTTGTCATTGGAATCCTCATTGAGGTTCTCATCATTGTTTACTATTTTGTTGCAACGAGCCGCATTGACTGAACTGCCCCCGCTCAGCGCCCCACGCTCCACACCCCATACCCTTTTATATCTGGCAAATTTTCTATAAAAAAAAACTGTATACAATAAAAGGTATCCGATTTTTGAAAAACATTAAAGCTTGTATTCTGTTGTGAACAGTCTTTATTCTGCTGTTATAGATATGAGCTTTATTGATAAATGAGGGTTGTCATCTGACAGGTAAATGGCCTAGCCATTAATGGAGGCAGGAGGTCAGTATTAGAAGTCCCTGCTCTTCCCTCTGGGAGTCCCACTCTGGATGGCTGTCTCCATATATGAAATTGGTGTTATGACAATGAAGGGGAGAGGTATCCCCGGGGATTGTGTATTTCACTTTCATTCAGTCTCCTTTTTTAGATTATCACTGCCAGGTCTTTAATCCAGAACCTTCTATACAGGAGAAGTCCACTGTTATCAATAGTTACATAGTTGTTAAAGGGGTTCTCAAAGAATTAAGAAAATGAAAATACTTAAATATTACTTTATTACAGATATATTACCAAATACCTTTTATTAGTAATAATGGCTCATTTTGTCCAGGAAGCAATCCTTAGGAGAAATAAAATGGCCACCGTCCTATTCGTACACACAAAACCTGTCCTAATCACACAGCAGGACAAGTTACTTCAGAACACTAAGCTAAAGAGCTGCCTCATCCTCCTCTCCTGCTTAAGATCTTCAGCTGAATCTCTGTGGTAATGGAGTTCATGAGGAGGCATGAAGTACAGAGAGGACGGACATGACAGGCTGTGGTAATGGAGACTGCATACAAGAACGGCTGCTCATTACCCCCATGTCTCCATTCCCACAGAGATTCAGCTGAAGATCATATTAAACTGTATTCAGGACCATAAACCCTGACAAGCAAGAAATTCTTGCTTTGTATAGTGGCAATATTACATCCCTGTATCGTAAGCCCATGCCTCATTTAATACAAGACAAAATTCTGTTGGACTTAGAGGCAGCTGACTGGCATTGCATGCTGTTATTTAGTTTATAATCTACTAATACACCCAGGAGGAGGCATTCTGTGACTAAAAAACCTCTACAGTAATCGCAAACCCGTCCATTATAGAAGAACAATTAAAATAATGGATGCAATGTTTCCATTAACTCCTTCGTAACTAAACTCAGCACTTTACTGATAGCGCTTGCCCACATGTACAGAGGGCACCATTGCCGCCAGGTTTCTGCTATTTCAAACAGCAGAGGCCTGCAACAAATGTATGCAATTAGCCATAAGGCTGATCACATACATTTAACCCCTTAGATGTTGTGGGCAAATGTGACGCGCTCCTGTAACGGAGTTTCCCAACAGAGATCAGGGAAGCTGGTAATACCCCTGTGATGACTCGGAGCCTAATGCAGGTTCCAATACAAGCCAGCAGGTGGCAGCACTGTATTAGTATGTAGTGAATGATGGGTTGTGTCATGGACATATATATATATATAGGATGACTAAACTAAAAAATAAGGTTTTTAAAACTATAAAAAAATAAAATGAAAATAAACAATAAAAAACATTCTAGGCATATTGCTTTGTGTCAAAACTCGCATACTATTAAAATTTCACAATATTTATACAATACAGTGTAACGGGAAAAAAATTCTAATTTTCCAATTCACCATTTTTGTCACCTCAACTCCTGATGGATCCACTCTCTTTGCAATGAGCACTTCCTGAAGGACCCACTGTCTATAAAATGAACACCTACTGAAGATCCCACTAACTATAAAATGACCACCTCCTGATGGACCCACTGTCTAAAAAATGAACACGTCCTGATGGACCCACTGTCTATAAAATGAACACCTCCTGATGGACCCACTGTCTATAAAATGAACACCTCCTGATGGACCCACTGTCTATAAAATGAACACCTCCTGATGGACCCACTGTCTAAAACAGTGTTTCCCAACCAGTGTGCCTCCAGCTGTTGCAAAACTACAACTCCCAGCATGCCCAGACAGCCTTTGGCTGTGCAGGCATGCTGGGAGTTGTAGTTTTGCAACAGCTGAAGGCACACTGGTTGGAAAACACTGGTCTATAAAATGAACACCTCCTGATGGACCCACTGTCTATAAAATGAACATCTCCTGACGGGCCCACTGTCTATAAAATGAACACCTCCTGATGGACCCACTGTCTATAAAATGAACACCTCCTGATGGACCCACTGTCTATAAAATGAACCTCCTGATGGACCCACTGTCTATAAAATGACCACCTCATGATGGACCCACTGTCTATAAAATAAACCTCATGATGGACCCACTGTCTATAAAATGAAAACCTCATGATGGACCCACTGTCTATAAAATAAACCTCCTGATGGACCCACTGACTATAAATTGAACACCTCCCGATGGACCCACTGTCTATAAAATGAACACCTCCTGATGGACCCACTGTCTATAAAATAAACACCTCCCGATGGACCCACTGTCTATAAAATGAACCTCATGATGGACCCACTGACTATAAAATGAGCACCTCCTGATGGACCCACTGTCTATAAAATAAACACCTCCCGATGGACCCACTGTCTATAAAATGAACCTCCTGATGGACCCACTGACTATAAAATGAACACCTCCTGATGGACCCACTGTCTATAAAATAAACACCTCCCGATGGACCCACTGTCTATAAAATAAACCTCATGATGGACCCACTGTCTATAAAATGAACACCTCCTGATGGACCCGCTGTCTATAAAATTAACATGATGGACCCACTGTATATAAAATGAGCACCTCCTGATGGATCCACTGTCTATAAAATGGACACATCCCGATGGACCCACTGTCTATAAAATGACCACCTGATGGACCACACTGATTATAAACTAAATGACACCTAACAGACCGCACTGACTATAAAATTAATGACACCTGGCTGACCGCACTCACTATAAAGTGAACACCACCTGACAGATCTCACTGATTATAAAATCAATGCCACCTGACAGACCGCATTCACTATAACAGGATTTGGTTTCCAATAGAAAACCTGGCATGTTAACATAAAAGAAAAAGCAGAATGCTGCATGTATTTTTGACAGAATCTGCAACAGAGGCTCTTGATGGATCCTCAATACAAATGTCGGGGAAAGCTAACATGGACTCCTGTGCAAGTAATCAATCCCCCATCGATCAGACAGTTTACTTGCTCTCTGATTGTCACATCTGGGGGGGGGGGGGGTATTTTTTCCAGAAAAGTAATGAGAAGATGATCACTTGCTCATCTAACCCCTTCTGTGCCAAATTAGGCTGTTTTATTGATGTGTCCCCACCGAGACGTTTACCAGCGTCCAGAGCACAGCATCAGATTAGTTGCTCCAAACTCACAAACATCAGTAAGGCTTTGTATAAGCTTTTATTGTCCTGATAAAGGGGGCTGTTCGCCCCTGAAACGTGTAGACTTGGAATAAAATTATTTTCTTCACCATCACCATCCTGGTCCTGAGTCTATCTGCTTTAGCGCTGAAAAAAGGTCTGATCTTCTACTCCACTGACGAACAAATGCATTGCAAGAACAGATCCGTCTTTCCATTTGTCATCCAGAGAAACAGATCCGTTATATATTTTTTTCACATTTTTAAAGGTCTGTGCATGCGCAGACCGGAAGAACTGATCCGGCAATGCGGTATTTTTAATGATGGATCCGGCACTAATACATTCCTATGAGAATTAATGCCAGACCAGGCTTAATGGCAAGTGTGCCGGCATTTTGGACGGAGATAAAACCGTCACATGCTGCGGTATTATCTCCGTCCAAAACGCCATACAGTGACTAAACTGAAGACATCCTGATGCATCCTAAATGGATTAGGAGAAAACAGAAGCGTTTTTTTCCGGTATTGAGCCCCGACGACAGAACTCAATGCCAGAAAATAAAAACGCTAGTGTGAAAGTATCCTAAACCGCAGAAAAGGCTCGAAACACCAAATCAAACTACACTGAGACATCCATCCCTTTCTTAGTCATGTCAGTTAAGGGTTTCACCACTGTCGAATAGTTCTGAATACATTTTCAGTAATAGTTGCTGAACCCCAAAAACCGCATAAGAGCCTTCAAATTTTCAGTTCGATCCCAGTCCAATACAGCACGAACTTTCTCTGAATCCACTCGAAAACCAAGATGACAGCAGGTAGCCCAAAAATTGTACCTCGTGTACAGCAAAAACACACTTCTCTAATTTTGCATACAATTTATTATCTCTTAGGATCTGTAACACCTGTCTAACGTGATCCTGATGAGTCTCCACGTCTGGAGAATAAATTAGTATGTCATCCAAATACATGACAACAAACCTCCCCACCAGGTGATGAAAAATGTCATTCACAAAATGCTGGAAAACCGCAGGTTCATTGGTCAACCCAAAAGGCATGGTTCTCAAAGTGACCCTCTGGCGTATTAAAAGCCGCCTTCCATTCATCCCCTTCCTTGATCCTGACCAGATTATATGCCCCCCTTAAGTCCAACTAGGAAAACACCTTGGCAAAAACAATCTGGTTAAACAAATCAGGAATCAAAGGAAGGGGGTAAGAATCACAGACAGTAATCCGATTAAGCTCACGGAAATCCAGATATGGCCTAAGAGTTACGTCCTTTTTTTAACAAAGAAAAACCCTGCTGCCACTGGAGATTTGGAAGGTCCTATGTGTCCTTTAGCCAAACTCTTGGTAATATACTCTCTCATAGCCATTCTTTCAGGCCCAGAAAGGTTATACAACCTAGATTTGGCCAATTTAGCTCAGGAATAAGGTTGATAGGACAATCGTATTCCCGATGCGGAGGTAAATCCTGGCATCCACTCCATATAAAAAAGGGTAATGTTTTAGTGGTTAAAGCAGAAAAAAATGTATTCAGACAATTGTCAACGCAATAATCACCCCAATCCAGAATTTGTCTAGCTTGCCAATCGACGGTTGGATTGTGCCTGCTTAACCACTGTAAACCCAGAACCAATGGAGCAGGGAGACCCTGCAACACAAAACACGAGATGAATTCCTGATGAAAGTCACCCACTCTTAATCGGATGTCATGCACCATCTGAAATTAACACTTCTGAGTTAGAGGTGCAGAATCAAAAGCAAAAATGGAAATGTTTGTCAGGTTCACCCCTGCCTCGATAAACACCTCAATCCCCACAGTCTTGGACTCTAGCACCACCTCGGCAGTCAGGAGAAAAATGGGGTACTACCAAGCAAAGACAAATGCACATTTTCTGACTCTCCGCCCACCCCTCCAAGAGTTAGATGGGAATTAAATGTCCCTCTTTTTTTTTATTTTTGAGGCTGAATGCCTGGACATACATCGATAAAATGTCCTTTCTGTTCGCAGAAAAAAAACACTCCCTTCCTACGACCAGAATGCTTAAAAATGGATCCAGGAGTAGCTCCCCCTAACTGCATGGGTTCGTACCCAGACATAAACCCAGGAGTATCTTCACCCAAAGTGTCAGAGGAAGATGATACGTTATGTGATAGTACGTCCTGAGAGTGGGGGCCCCTAGATATCTCTCTCAGGCGTCTATCAATGCGTACTGCAAGAGACATAGAGGCTTCCAGAGACTCAGGATTCTCATAGAAGGCCAAAGCGTCCTTCAGCCTCTCTTATAATCCCTGACAAAACTGACTATGGAGAGCCAGATCGTTCCACTCAGTATTTGTAACCCATCTCCTAAACTCAGAGCAATAGATCTCAGCAGAACGCTCTCCCTGACGAAGGCCACGTATTGTAGCTTGGTCTCGGCCAGGGAGGTCCGATCTGGATCGTCATAGATTAGACCCAGAGCTTTGAAGAATTAATCCACAGACCGTAAAGACTGCGATCAGGTCGGCAGAGAAAAAGCCCATGACTAAGCGTCGCCCTTAAGCGACAAAATAACCACACCAACTCTCTGAATCTCATCCCCAGATGAGTGTGGATGTAGCCTAAAATACAATTTTCACGCCACCCTAAACAAAATGAAATTATCACTTCCACCAGAGAATCTGTCCATGAGGGAAACTTTAGGCTTGAGACAGGTCTTGTAACCACCACCACCACTAGGACCAGCAGCCTGTCATCTCCGGATCTGCGAGACGGTCGTATGGAGGTCAGCTACCTCCAAAGACAGCTTATCACTTTTGGTATATCAAGTCTTTTGACTTTTTTATGGCATATTTAATAAAAGGTATATTTTAGGGAGTGTTTTTTTCAGTGATAGTCACCTCTACAGACAGCCCCTGCAGCTGTCTGGCCAGTACAGCAATAGGATCCATGGCAGTACTGACACACGCAAAAATGACGGTTTTAGCGGTTTATAATGTCACGCTCATGTGTGGGAGAAAAAGACCACACCGAACATAGGAGAGAAAGGGGATACTGGAATAAGGCCTGGGAAACTAAGGAAGGAAGATGGACACCTCCTAGAGAAAACCTTAACTCCAGTCCTGAGAGACTACCAGTATGAACAGACCCCAAAGGTAGGTAAGTTTATACACCGTATACCTAGAATCCTATCTCACCCTATAGGACCCTGGAACTAATGTCAGGACTGAGTCTACCTGTTCCTCCAATGGTAAGGATGAACAGGAGTCTCCCTCAGGCCTAATGACAAACAACAGGGAAAGGCAGCACATACATATAATAAACAAAATACAAAAGGGAACAGATAAACTTATCTTCAATGAAGCTTTGGTAGCACCAGGAACTCAGCCGAGAACCAAACACAAGCTAACCACAAGTCCAGCAGAAGCTATAAGCCGCATAGCATAGTGGAAGAAACAACAATAGAGAAGGTTAAATGACCACAATAGCCACACATGGGGAAAGAAGGTGCGGCAAGCATCAGAAACAACACAGATGTCATTTGATCCAAAAGGAAAACGTCAGATCAAACCATGTGTTACCAGTCTCACAGATCTCCTGCCACCTGTCGCGGGAACATCCGTGACATTTGGACTATGGACATTTGCCTGCACTTGCCCCTATTGCAACAATGCAAAGCTATGGACTCCCTACTTTATTGCACTTTGAAGGGTTAGCTTTCACTGTGATTTATGCTGCTGCATTTATACTGTTTATATTGTTGAGCTGCATTTATATGTGTAATGTAATTTATCCTATTCATGTGCACTGTTATTACACTATAGCTGCACTGCACTGTGGAAAAGGTTAATGCACAGCCAGGGGTGCACCACCAATGAGGTGAGGTGAGGCGACTGCCTCAGGCAGCACCAGGTAGGGGCAGCAGAAGGGGGATTATTTTTTTCTGCAGGATAGTATTGGGAAGCACAGTGGGCACGGTATGTGGCACTGTATTACCCTGTATGTTTTGTAGCTCTGTATGTATTGTTGTATGTAGTGCTGGAGGGAAGGGGTTAGGTTAAGAAATTGTCATTGTGGGTTGGGGCGCTGTTTCAGTTTTTGCCTCAAGCAGCAAAAAGGCTAGGTGCACCCCTGTGCACAGCCAGCTAAAGCTACTTTTGCGATGACCAGACCACAGGAGCCATGTGTGTGAGTGTTCTGGTGGGCCGATGGGGGTAGTAGTAGTTTTACTCACTCTTCTGTAGCTCCCTGGGCCGGCGTGCAGTGAAGGGAAGGATGGTGCGAAATCCTTCGAGGCACTCTCTATTTGTCCAGGAATTCCAAGACAGATGGTAGTTGAGGTGCCCTTGGTGGTGTAGGTGCTTTGGGTGCCTTGGAGGCAGGGTCCCTGGTGTTCATGACGCCAGCACCATAAGGTGCGTTAAGAGATGGTATGGAATAAGTGGAGAGTCAGGAGTTGAACTAATAAGAACTTTATTTGAAATATTTGCCTTGAGTTACAGTAAATAGCATCCATGCGGGTAATGCCTTGGTACATAAAATGGAGGTAAAGCTGCAACTCCAGACAACAGGCACGGTGTGTGACAGTGGTATGCAGACTCCAACTCGATCTGAGAGACAGGGTAATACTTCTTAACTTGCTCACTTGCTCTGAAAAGTCAGCCTTTTGGGACTTTGGATCCTCTATCACTAAGATTTGGCAACCAACAGGACGGTCTCCCAAGAGGCAGGCCTTACTCATCTGCTCCATTATTTGAACAGGTTGCTTCAATATAATCAGTCCACTTCGTCTTTGACTCCAGGACAGTGGCACTACAAAAATAAGGGATCCAATAGTCCTTGGGCTTGGTTTCCTATCTTATCTTGCCCTTCTCCTAGTGGGTACCCAGGGTCACACAGCTTAAGTTACAGACTTTTCTCTCCTAACCTACTCCCAACTCCCAACTACCTTCCCAAGCCTGCCTCTTACTTTTTATATGATGTGACAGCTCCACCTAGTGATGACAGTGTGTAAATGCAGTTACCAGCCTGTTGTGAGGAGTTTGCAGCAATTACAAGAGAAAATATACACTGGCATAAGATGACAAAGTTTGAAGTGTCCCCTTTTCACACGTAGTGGGACACTGCACTTTCACACTGGTGTTAATATTTTGTGGTATTGAGATCTGTCATTGGGTCTCAATACCAGAAAAAACGCTTCCGTTTTGTCCCCATTCATTGTCAATGGGTACAAAACGTAACTAAACAGAACGGAATGCTCCAAAATGTATTCAGTTCCGTTTGGTTGCATTCTCATACCGGAGAACTAACCACAGCAAGCTGTGGTTTTCTTTCCGTCGTGGGATGCGGAGCAAGACAGATCCGTCATAACCCACAATGCAAGTCAATGGGGACCGACACAATCTGACAATCTGACACTTTCAGTGGAGTTAATGACGGATCCGTCTTGGCAATGTTAAAGATAATACAGCCGAATCCATTCATAACATATGCAGATGGTTGTATTATCAGTAATGGAAGCATTTTTGCTGACCCCTGCTGGATCCAACAAGAACGCCAGTGTGAAAGTACCTTAAGGGTAGTATCACACTAGCATTGGGCATCTCCGGCATAATGTTCTGGTGAAACACCCTAGAGTGGTGTTACCATTACCACTCTTGCACCCTGCTACTGTCTTTATTGGGCTAACAGCAATGCCATCTATGTAACTTTTTCCAGGTCCTCCACACTGTGCATTCCTAATGTGTTTGCAACTGTTATGTTAATGTAATATGCCTGGTTCACCAGCAGGTGGAAGCAAACATGGCAGAGCTGTACTTAGGTAGAATTACCATTACTATTCCATTCTAACCCCCCTTTGGAGGGAAGTGGATGAATCCTACTTCCTGCAGGAAGGGGGGACCAGTGAGTTCCAGTTAAGGTCTTCCCTAGACAGTGGAAGGGTGTGCAGGGGCATGTCTCTGCTGGACGTGCCCATGCCAGCCAGAGCACCCTAAGACTACAGAAGAAGTGCAGCACGCAGAAGAAGCCAAGTTATCCGGTCAGCTTGTCAGTACAGCAGGGAGAGAAAGAGAAACAGATATAACAGAGTTGAGTTTGCCTGCCAGTTTAATGCTAAATCCTGCTGGAACCAAGACAAAGCCTGTAAACCGTTGGAAGAAACGTTTATGCAAGTAAAGCTGCTGTTGAACTTCATCTCCAGGTCTGGAGTTAAGTTATTTCTTCAAATCCTTCAATATTGCTTCGGAGCCAAAGCCTGGGGTCCAGCTGTATCCAGGTAGGAGCACCGTGACACATAAAGAGACATTTTAGGCAGCACTATACCACTCGGAATTTCCTACACCTGGGACTCAGGTTATAGAGGGCCCTGGGGGGGAGGCCGCCCCTTGCACTGGCAAGTAAGAAACCTGTCTGGATTCGGCACTGCCAGACGCCATCTGACACCTGCCGACCTCATTTACTATAACGGGCCTAAGGGCTAATTCACACAGCCATGTTTTTGTCTGCATCCGTCCACGTTTTTTACAGGTCAAATGCGGATTCATTCACTTTAATGGGGCTGCTGCAAGATGCGGACGGCAAACCCATGTGCTGTTCTCATCCTTACGTCCATTCCGTGACATCCGCAAAAATATAGAACATGTTCTATTCTTGTCCGCATTACAGACAAGGATAGGACTGCTCTACACAGGATAGAATGTTTCATTGAGCAAAATGAGAAACGCACACGGCCGGTATCCGTGTTTTGCGGATCCGCAATTTCTGGACCGTAAAACATTCTACAGTCGTGTGCATGAGGCTTACAAGCCGATTACTAGTATATTCCAGTGCTGGCCTGCAGGTGGCAGCATTGGAATATACTGAACATTGTATTCTGTAATGCATAGATATCCATCACAGAAGACAAGATACAATATAATCATTGCATGTTACAGTCACCTAGGATAACTAAAAAAAAGAAAAAAATATGTAATTTTTATTTTAAAACATATTTTAAAAAAAATGCAAATTTTCCCTATAAAAAAAAAAAGAAATTAATAAATTCAAACATCATACGGCAAACGGTATTCAAAATGGCCGATTCACCATTTCTTAAGCTGTTTAGCTCTTCCAAAAAAAATTCTCAAGCCGCCCACCCCACCACCACCACATGTGCTGGGTCCCTCACCGGTAATATACCTACCCCGTCTGGTTACCTGAAACCAACTGGGGAACTGGTGTCGTTACATGACAAGCCAGTAATTTAACTGCGTGGCCAGCAGGTAGCGCTCTTGTCCTTTGTTTTTCTGCTGAACAGGACCAAAAATGCAGACAGGGCTCCTACTACTTGGGAAGGGATCTCAGGTTTCTAGCCGTTCACACATCATTTGCCCCTCGTTTCTCTAGAGTTTTCTTCCACAGATAGCAGTTCACATAGTTACAGGAGGAGAAAGAGTCGCTGAAGCAGGCGAACAGCATGGCAAAGCGGGTTTTGCTGTCATACCAGGGCTTCAACGAATTCTTACTTTTCTACACTATGGCCTATAAGTCTAATCATGCCAGTTAAGGGGCTCTTTCCCCAAGGAGAGATAGTACCCCCCAAATCCTGACCTAGGCCTCTCAGCCAGTTAAGCCAGTACTCTCTGCTCTGTACTGATGAGGGGCAGTGACCCCGAAGCAGCTGTCTGCTGATGAGATGCTGACTTATTTAATATCCAAGTCATGTCTCAAGGCCTTTTTATAGGGTCGAACATTGATTTATAGGATAGCTGCCTTACATATGGTGGCATTAAAGGTAGAGCTTGTTAAAAGCTAATTTGCATACCATCTTCCCAGAATTCCAGAGGCGCATGTCTGGCCTATAAGTCTCCTCATGCTGATTAAGGCAATCTCCCCAAGCAGAGATAGCACCCCCAAATCCTTACTTTTCTACTGCACACAAATACTTGGTCAGGGGGTACCATAGGGGAGTGGATGATCCTAGAAATCACAAACTACTTGCGGTAATACCACAAATAGGTGCAGGAGCCATTTAGAGCTGCTTAAAAAGGAAGCATCCCACCAAATAGGGAGTGACGTGTGTACAGTCGTGGCCAAAAGTTTTGAGAATGACACAAATATTAGTTTTCACAAAGTTTGCTGCTAAACTGCTTTTAGATCTTTGTTTCAGTTGTTTCTGTGATGTAGTGAAATATAATTACACGCACTTCATACGTTTCAAAGGCTTTTATCGACAATTACATGACATTTATGCAAAGAGTCAGTATTTGCAGTGTTGGCCCTTCTTTTTCAGGACCTCTGCAATTCGACTGCGCATGCTCTCAATCAACTTCTGGGCCAATTCCTGACTGATAGCAACCCATTCCTTCATAATCACTTCTTGGAGTTTGTCAGAATTAGTGGCTTTTTGTTTGTCCACCTGCCTCTTGAGGATTGACCACAAAATGTCAACGTTTTGGTCCCCGAGCCGCTTAGTTATCACTTTTGCCTTATGGCACGGTGCTCCGTCGTGCTGGAAAATGCATTGTTCTTCACTAAACTGTTGTTGGATTGTTGGAAGAAGTTGCTGTTGGAGGGTGTTTTGGTTCCATTCTTTATTCATGGCTGTGTTTTTGGGCAAAATTGTGAGTGAGCCGACTCCCTTGGATGAGAAGCAACCCCACACATGAATGGTCTCAGGATGCTTTACTGTTGGCATGACACAGGACTGATGGTAGCGCTCACCTTTTCTTCTCCGGACAAGTCTTTTTCCTGATGCCCCAAACAATCGGAAAGAAGCTTCATCGGAGAATATGACTTTGCCCCAGTCCTCAGCAGTCCATTCACCATACTTTCTGCAGAAGATCAATCTGTCCCTGATGTTTTTTTTTGGAGAGAAGTGGCTTCTATGCTGCCCTTCTTGACACCAGGCCATCTTCCAAAAGTCTTTGCCTCACTGTGCGTGCAGATGCGCTCACACCTGCCTGCTGCCATTCCTGAGCAAGCTCTGCACTGGTGGCACTCCGATCCCACAGCTGAATCCTCTTTAGGAGACGATCCTGGCGCTTGCTGGACTTTCTTGGACGCCCTGAAGCCTTCTTAAGAAGAATTGAACCTCTTTCCTTGAAGTTCTTGATGATCCTTTAAATTGTTGATTGAGGTGCAATCTTAGTAGCCACAATATCCTTGCCTGTGAAGCCATTTTTATGCAACGCAATGATGGCTGCACACGTTTCTTTGCAGGTCACTGTGGTTAACAATGGAAGAACAATGATTTCAAGCATCACCCTCATTTTAACATGTCAAGTCTGCCATTTTAACCCAATCAGCCTGACATAATGATCTCCAGCCTTGTGCTCGTCAACATTCTCACCTGAGTTAACAAGACGATTACTGAAATGATCTCAGCAGGTGCTTTAATGAAAGCAATGAAATGCAGTGGAAAGGTTTTTTTGGGATTAAGTTAATTTTCATGGCAGAGAAGGACTATGCAAATCATCTGATCACTCTTCATAACATTCTGCAGTATATGCAAATTGCTATTATAAAAACTTAAGCAGCTACTTTTCCAATTTCCAATATTTATGTAATTCTCAAAACTTTTGACCACGACTGTACATTGTAAGCGGCTGTAAATGGCGAGTTGCTGACACCCTGTTATGAGAGCGGGACAGAGCGGTCTAGCTGTGAGGCCTGAAAATATTATTGCTGGTTTGAAGAACCGGTGGGACATGCCAGTCAAGTAAGGCATGAAGGGTTCAGGGCAATAATGCACGTTGCTTATGCTCTGTAGATTTAGGTGAAAACCACCATCCTCTTCTGTAATGCTTCTCAAGAACTCTGCCCTCAGATTAGTCAGTGAAGTGGAAACATTACTGCAGTAACATAGTAACAAAGTAACATAGTATATAAGACCGAAAAAAGACATTTGTCCATCCAGTTCGACCTGTTTCCTACAAGTTGATCCAGAGGAAGGCAAAAAACCCCTGTGAGGCAGAAGCCAACTTTCCTCACTGAAGGGGAAAAAAATTCCTTCCCAACTCCAATCAGGCAATCAGAATAACTCCCTGGATCAACGACCCCTCTCTAGTAGCTGTAGCCTGTAATATTATTACACTCCAGAAATAAATCCAGTCCCCTCTTGAATTCCTTTATTGTACTTACCATCACCACCTCCTCAGGCAGAGAGTTCCATAGTCTCACTGCTCTTACAGTGAAGAATCCTTTTCTATGTTTGTGTACAAACCTTCTTTCCTCCAGACGCAGAGGATGTCCCCTTGTCACAGTCACAGTCCTGGGGATAAATAGATGATGGGAGTGATCTCTGTACTGACCCCTGATATATTTATACATAGTTATTAGATCTCCCCTCAGTCGTCTTTTTTCTAAAGTGAATAACCCGAATTTTGATAACCTTTCAGGGTACTGTAGATCCCTCATTCCAGTTATTACTTTAGTTGCCCTCCTCTGAACCCTCTCCAGCTCTGCTATGTCTGTCTTGTTCACAGGAGCCCAGAACTGTACACAGTCCTCCATGTGTGGTCTGACTAGTGATTTGTAAAGTGGTAGGACTATGTTCTCATCACGGGCATCTATGCCCCTTTGATGCAACCCATTATCTTATTGGCCTTGGCAGTAGCTGCCTGACACTGGTTTTTGCAGCTTAATTTGCTGTTTATTAAAATTCCTAGATCCTTTTCCATGTCAGTGTTACCGAGTGTTTTACCATTTAATATGTACGGGTGACTTGCATTATTCCTTCCCATGTGCATAACTTTACATTTGTCAGTGTTAAACCTCATCTGCCATTTTTCTGCCCAAGCCTCCAATCTATCCAGATCCCTCTGTAGCAGAAAACTGTCCTCTTCAGTGTTAATTACTTTACACAGTTTAGTGTCATCTGCAAAAATAGATATTTTACTGTGCAGGCCTTCTACAAGATCATTAATAAATATATTAAAGAGAACAGGGCCCAATACTGACCCCTGAGGTACCCCACTAGTGACAGTGACCCAATCTGAGTATCTACCGTTAATAACCACCCTCTGTTTTCTGTCACTCAGCCAGTTACTTACCCACTTACAGACATTTTCTCCCAGTCCGAGCATCCTCATTTTATATACTAACCTTTTATGAGGTACGGTGTCAAATGCTTTGGAGAAGTCCAGATATACGACATCCATTGATTCGCCGCTGTCAAGTCTAGAACTTACCTCCTCATAGAAGCTGATTAAATTTGTTTGGCATGACCGATCCCTCATTTTCTTATTTTCATTGAGATACTCTAAGATAGCATCTCTTAGAAACCCTTCAAACAGTTTACCAACAATAGATGTTAAACTTACCGGCCTATAATTTCCAGGCTCTGTTTTTGGACCCTTTTTGAATATTGGCACCACATTTGCTATGCGCCAATCCTGTGGAACATTCCCTGTTATTATAGAGTCCGTAAATATCAGAAATAATGGTCTGGCTAGGACATCACTTAATTCCCTTAGGATACGGGGGTGTATGCCATCCGGTCCTGGCGATTTGTCTATTTTAATCTTTTTAAGTCGCTGTTGTACTTCTTCCTGGGTCAGACAGGACACTTTTAATGGGGGATTTACTTTTACATTCTGCATTTCATCTGACAGTTTATTTTCCTCAGTGAATACAGTCGAGAAAATATTTAATAGTTTTGCTTTCTCCTCGTCGCTCTCTGCAACACCCCCCTCATTGCTATGTAGAGGGCCGACTCCTTCAGATTTAATCTCTCGGTCTCTAGTTTGGCAATTTTTATTCGTTTTTTACATATTCTATTTTTTTCCTTATAGTTTATCAGTGCTTCCTGACTTCCCTCCTGTTTTAGCGATTTATATGCTTTCTTTTTGTCATTTATTGCCTTCTTTACGGTTCCATTTATCCACATTGGTCTCTTATTGTTCCTTAGCCTTTTATTCCTATAAGGTATGTACCTCTCACAATTAGATGTTACAATGCTTTTAAAAATCTCCCATTTTATGGTTGTATTTTCATTTTTGAGGACTTTGTCCCAGTTAGTTAGGCCTATGGCCTCGCTTAGTTGGCTAAATTTAGCTTTTTTGAAGTTTGGTATTTTTGTTCCTCCCTTTAGAAACTCTCGTTTGAAGGATAATTGGAAGGTTATAACTTTATGGTCACTATTTCCTAGGTGTCCCCCAACCTGCACATCTGTTGTTCTATCAGATCTATTGGTTAGTACTAAGTCCAGTATGGCCATCCCTCCAGTTGGGAAAGGAAATTGTCTTTGGCTATTGCCAAGAACCTGTTTCCTTTTTGGGATGTACAGCTTTCAGTTTCCCAGTCTATATCTGGGTAGTTGAAGTCCCCCATGATAACGACTTCATTATGATTTGCCGCCTCGTCTATCTCGTTTAGTAATAGATTTTCTGTGGACTCTGGTATATTAGGTGGTTTATAATACACTCCTTAGTATTTTATTATTGTTTTTTGCTCCATGTATTTCTACCCACAGTGACTCCACATGTTCATGTCCCTCAGAGATGTATTCTCGAATTACGGGATTTAGACAGGACTTCACATAGAGGCAGACCCCTCCACCTCTCCGGTTTTGACGATCCTTTCTAAACAGATTGTAACCTTTTATATTAACTGCCCAGTCATAGCTATCATCCAGCCATGTCTCAGTTATTCCCACTGTCTTAGCTATCATCCAGCCATGTCTCAGTTATTCACACTGTCATAGCGATCATCCAGCCATGTCTCAGTTATTCCCACTATGTCATAGTCCTCCTCACACATCACTAATTCCAGTTCACCAGTCTTGTTAGTCAGGCTTCTGGCATTAGTATACATACATTTGACAGGTTTATGTGTATTTTTTACCCTACATCTTTCATTCTGAGCTGTTCTAGTCCCCTCTTCCATTCCTCCCCCAGACACACTACCTCGCCCCTGGTCTCTATCTGCACTATCTTCCCCTCCTATAACGTAATTACCCCCCCCCCCCAGTCCCTAGTTTAAACACTCCTCCAACCTTCTAGCCATCTTTCTCCCCAACACAGCTGCCCCTTCCCCATTGAGGTGCAGCCCGTCCCTACGGTAGAGCCTGTAGCCAACAGAGAAGTCGGCCCAGTTCTCCAGGAACCCGAACCCCTCCTTCCTACACCAGTTCTTGAGCCACTTGTTAACCTCCCTAATCTCCCGCTGCCTTTCTTGTGTGGCTCGTGGTACAGGCAATATTTCAGAAAATACTACTTTTGAGGTCCTTGCCCTAAGCTTTTGACCTAAATCCCTGAAATCATTTTTAAGGACTCTCCACCTTCCTCTAACTTTGTCATTGGTTCCGATATGGACCATGACCGCTGGATCTTCTCCAGCCCCTCCCAGTAATCTGTCAACCCGATCCGCGATGTGTCGAACTCTAGCGCCAGGAAGACAGCACACTGTTCGGCGATCACGATCTTTGTGACAGATTGCCCTATCTGTACCCCTAATAATTGAGTCTCCCACTACCAGCACCTGTCTGGCCTGCCCTGCTCTCCTGGTCCTCTGCTTACTGGAGCTGACATTCCCCTGACTGGCAGAAGAAGTGTCTGGCTGCAGCGGTGCCGTCCCTGAACTGTCAGCCCCCTCATCTGCCAACCGTGCAAACTTGTTGGGGTGTGTCAGATCAGGGCTAGCCTCCCTGGCACTCTTTCCTCTACCCCGCTTTCTTACTGTTACCCAGCTAACTACCTCACTCTCCTCAGCCTCTTCGCTACCACCCTCCCCCACATCTACCCCATAGAGTACTTGCTCAGTGAGCAGCAAACTCTTTTCCAAATTGTCAAATTGTCAAACCTTGTTCTGTTGAGTATATGTCACCTTTAAATCTGTGTACTGGACTGTCCTGGACTGCACATCAATAACAGTGCTATAGTATTATAGTAGTTATATTCTTGTACATAGCAGCAGTATTATAGTAGTTATATTCTTGTACATAGGAGTCAGTATTATAGTAGTTATATTGTTGTACATAGGAGGCAGTATTATAGTAGTTATATTCTTGTCCATAGGAGTCAGTATTATAGTAGTTATATTCTTGTCCATAGGAGGCAGTATTATAGTAGTTATATTCTTGTCCATAGGAGGCAGTATTATAGTAGTTATATACTTGTACATAGGAGCAGTATTATAGTAGTTATATTCTTGTACATAGGAGTCAGTATTATAGTAGTTATATTGTTGTACAAAGGAGGCAGTATTATAGTAGTTATATTTTTGTACATAGGAGGCAGTATTATAGTAGTTATATTCTTGTACATAGGAGCAGTATTATAGTAGTTATATACTTGTACATAGGAGCAGTATTATAGTAGTTATATTCTTGTACATAGGAGCAGTATTATAGTATTATACTAATTATATTCTTGTACATAGGAGCAGTATTATCGAAGTTATATTCTTGTACATAGGAGCAGTATTATAGTAGTTATATTCTTGTTTATAGGAGCAGTATTATAGTAGTTATATTCTTGTTTATAGGAGCAGTATTATAGTAGTTATAATATTGTACATAGGAGCAGTATTATAGTAGTTATATTCTTGTACATAGGAGCAGTATTATAGTAGTTATATTCTTGTACATAGGAGCAGTATTATAGTAGTTATATTCTTGTACATAGGAGCAGTATTATAGTAGTTATATTCTTGTACATAGGAGCAGTATTATAGTAGTTATATTCTTGTACATAGGAGCAGTATTATAATGGTTATATACTTGTGCTTAGGGAACAGTGTTATACACATAAGGGACAGTCATATAGCAGTAAGGAGACAATTATTATAGAATCATTACTTGTTTTTATTCGCAATTTTTAATAGTTCTAATAAACCTCAGAGCTGTTATCAAAGTTTAATATATTGCTTTGCTTAATACAAGCACATATTATGATGCTTCCTAAAATTACGGGGTACTATGGTAAAAATAGTATAACCATTAATCAATGACTGTATGTGGTTTCTTCACATACGTTCTTACTGTAAATAGGCCATATAGTAGGTGGCTAACGTTTGTTTGTGGTTGGACTCCTGCTCTGTCAGGTACTATCCTGTTTATGCAAATATAGGTAGCAAAGTGAATCATAACCGCTACGTTTTTCGCTTTTCACACTAAATGTATATAGGTCAAGAGTTGCTAAAGGTTTGACATCTTCTAGTAAATAGATCACCTTTAGTGACTGCATACCAATGTATTTGTGTTAGTAATTATATTCTAAAACAAGCTGTACCAACTGAAAAAAGTTAGATCAAGGTACAATCTTTACAGTGTTTGATCTCCTTCCAGAAACATATACCTTAAAGCAGGGATGTCAAACTTGCGTAGTTTTGCAAGAGCTGGAGAGCCTCGAGTTTAGCATCCCTGCCTTAAAATGTACCTGTACTTGAGAAAATACATGATATGTATGTGCATATCCAAGTGCAGAGACCCCCACCAATCGCTAAAATGAGATTAGACATGGTCACGCAGAATGCTCTACCTCGTCCATGCCAAAATGGGCTCAATAGAAAGTCTAGGAGCACATCACCAGTCCGTGTCCAGCGGAGAGGCAATAGAGCGCTCTGTGTCTCCTCATTCATGCAATTGATTGGGTCTCAACAACAGGACCCCTGTTGATTAAAACTTTTGTTATGTCGCTATGACATATCAGAACTTTTAGAAGTTTTTTTAAAAGTACAGGTACACTTTTATAATCTCAATAATGTAGTTATAAATTGTGCAACTTTTTGGGGGCTTATCTGGAATCTGAATGGACATCTGACCAGGTGGTACAGTAGGAGGTAAGTTTATACCTGCTCTACTGCTTCATGTAAATCGTCTGTGAATCCACATTGAGATTATTTTGCATATGCACCAACCTTATTAACTGGTTAATGACCACCAGCCATGGTTCAATCCCTAAAACTCATGCCATAGAACAGCGATGTGAAACTTGTGGCCCTTCAGCTGTTGCAAAAGTATAGTACCCAGCATGCCCTGATAGCGGCCGAGCCAGGAGGTGGAGCGGGGAGGGAGCACGTAAATCAGTGCCAAGTGCTCACTACTCCCTCCATCCTCCAGCGCGGCCGGCAGCCCGGCAGGCGCAGCGGTGGCGACTCTAGGATCAATATATAGGGGGGGCACAGAAGATACACAGTCAAAAATAGGGGGGCACTAATAATTTTCACCAGTTAATAATACTACTAAAAAAAACGAAATAAGTGTATATAAATAAGATAAAATACGAGAGTATTGCGGTATGCAGAGATACCTTTTTATTCATTTATTTATTTTATTCATACACCATGCTGTACAGTATATGCAGGATGTACAGGATTATAATATATGCTGTCCAGCATGGTGTATGAACTATATTGTACGGCATGGTGTATGGATTATACTGTATATTGTACGGCATAGTGCAAGGATTATAATGTTTACTGTACATTAAATGTATAGAGGTCACACCATGCCGGACAATATAACCCCTGCGCCATGCAGTACAATATACAGTATAACCCCTACAAAGTGTAGAGATATACTGTATATTGTGTGACATAGTGCATGCTATATGTGTATACCATAAACATACTCCACATAAAAACTCACAATTATTTGGCTTGGACCTTGGAGATCTCAGACGACACTTCAACGCTTTGGCTGGGGGGCTAGGTCTAAGAACATGCCGTCCCCTGGGCAGTATGGTTTTTTGGTTCTTCCTCTTCGGACACTGTACAAGAGGTAACAGGAGGTAATATAACTGAGAAGGGCTATCAGGGGACATTATACAGGGGTAATGTAAGCTATATTACCCCTATATCGTGTGTAATATCCTTCCTGAGTTACAGTACCCCTGTATAATAATGTATCCTGATACCCCTTAGTTATATTACCCCAGCGGGGTAATATAACTAAGGGATATCAGGGTACATAATTAACAGGGATAATATAACTCAGGAGGCCTATCAGTCATTATACATGGGTAATATTAGTTATATTGTACCCTAATACACCTCAGTTATATTATATAACTGAGGGGTATCAGGGGACATTATGGGTAATATAACTGAGGGGTATCAGGGGACATTATACAGGGGTAATGTAAGCTATATTACCCCCGTATAATGTCTGATAGCCCTCCTCTGTTATGTTACCCCTGTATAATGTACAATGATACCCCTCAGTTATATTATATAACTGAGGGGTATCAGGGTACATTAAGGGTTATAACTGAGGAGGGGCTGGGGTAGCAGGCAGGCCATGAGGCTAGGTAGGGTACGGTAATTGCTGGGGCCAGGGCAGGGCCAGGCATACTTCTTAGGGGTGCCTCTGGCTGGTGCGGTGGTGCAGGCGCAGCAGGATCAGTCCTCCTCCGAAGCTGGGGTCTGGGCACGGAGGCTCACTAGAAGCAGCAGCAGGCGCTCGCGCGGGCAGGCACACAGTGTGACGTCCTGACGTCAACTCTGCAGCTGCCGCGCTCCCAGCCTGCTCCCGCCCTGTACGCTCTGCCTACGCTGGGAACAGTGAAGCCGCCGTCCCTCCGCAGACGTGGTCAGTGGCCTCCCTGCCGCCCAGAGGCTGGGGAGCTGGCCTGCGCCCTGACGCTGCAGCGCAGAGCGCCCTCTGTGTCGGCCCGGCCCTGGCTATAGGCTATCTGGGCATAATGGAAGCTTTAGTTTTGAAAAAGCTGGAGGGCCACGAGTTTCACATCCCTGCCTGCCATACAGTTTATACAGCACAGTCTTTTCTTGCCACCAGGGACTCATGAGATAAGACAGACGAAGTGTTTCCACAGCTTCTCTATTCTCACATATATAACGCTTACTTACACTGTAAAATTAACATGTAAAAATAATAATAATGATTATAGTCTCCTAATCTTCTATTCTGTCCTTTAAAGGACGGAGTATAAAGATAAAAGCAGTTGAAAAATAAATAAAAATAAAGTAAAAGAAAAACACAACCCCCAAAAACCCCCAACTAAATGCTGTCAAGACTAGTCAAGACCCGATTCCCCGAAACTGGATGTAATTCATCAAAATTAAAAAATGTGACGATGTGTAACTAGAAGATGAGAACTGCTTTTGTCTCTTACTGCACCCTGGTACCACTCATGTTGCCTGCCATGTGGATCAATAAAATATGTGAATATTGAAACATCTAAGAACCACCACCATGAGGCTGAGAACCATGCTGAAAAGCTGCGATTGTTTCTCAGCAGGTATGAGTGAATCCTATGAAAACCTGCAAATGCCAAATAAACTCATCAGCCAGCCTGCCAAGATTTGGACCACCACCGATCTGATATTAATGTAGCACCCCCAAGTCAGGGCAATGTGCGGGACTAACCTGGGGAATGCCAGTGATGGAGAGGCCGGCACGCTGTTCCTCTGGGGCACTCTCTGGGTTCTGAAGGGACACAGCCAGGTGCAGTGTGAGGTGCCCTTGGTGTTGTAGTTTAACGTGCCTATGGCTAAGTCCCTGATGTTTCGTGACGCCAGTGCCAATAAACGGTGGCACACCGTATTTATAGTAGGAATAATAGAGGTGCAGACTTGTAGCTTGAAAACAGAATTCCAACTTTACTGAAACAGTGGCAATACAGAAGGCAACCTCTTAAAACAGTTCTTGTTGCAGACAATAGACTTTTGTACAGTCGCAGTTACTGCAGGCTTACATCCAGCAAGGTAAAATAGAGGGAAAGTAACAGGACTTAGAATTGCAGGTGAACCTTACTTTCTTCCTGGCTTGTCCTGACTGGCAATTATTCTTCAAGGCCCCAATGCCCTACTTCTGGCTTATATCCTTGAATCTCCAGTTTACAGTGTACCTCCTCTGACATCTACAGTACCTCTTGCTCTAGGGATTGCCTCTGCTTGACTTCTGCTGACTTGCTTAGGCCCGAGACATGTGGCCTTCACAGACTCCAGGGTCTGCACTACTTCCCAGGCCCAGGGCCTGGTGTAGACTTCACAGGCTCATGGCCTGGAGTAGACTGAACTCCCTTTCCTTCCCTGACTGGGCCTTATATAGACTAGGGCTCCCTAGCTCCCTCTAGTGACTAGAGCTGGAATTAAATCCCTAGCCGGCCTGCACATGGCACATTTCACAGTAACAGGGAATTAAATACCATAAATTACATTGCATTTTAAGAATAGGACTTTTACCAGCCTCCCCATAAATGAGAGGAACGACAGCATCCAAGTGACCCTTCTGTAGTGACGGGCATCACAACTCCCGTACACTACATACCCCGCTGCTTTAAGCTGAGTACGACCTCGTACTCCAACAGGATACCGCCCGACTGGAATTTTTACCTGAAAGAGACAAGAAAAACATGCAGGCATACATACTCATCAGTAATCAATTCCATCTGCATTGACGATTAGTATCAGGTCCAGCTGGTAACGGAGAAGTGCGGTGACAAGGGGCGTCGTTCTCTTCCTTCAGGATAGTGAGTGGAACTGGGGCGCTGACCTGGCACAGCGGATGTTAGGGAATACCAGGATAGTCCATGACAATGAATGAGTCCACAATAAAAGCGATATCTCAGAGGCTCACACATAGGGAGTCCATATCTGGGCACAAGCTTAGATAAAATTTTTGAGCAATAAATACGGTCAGCAGCACATACATAAAATCACAATACAGGACTCTGACAATACCAGAGTAACACCTTCCTGGCAAGTCCTGCGTATATTTAAAGTGCTGACATAAAAGCCCTTTTCAACCTGAAATGGGGGTTAAAAGGGGATAAAGTGCAAATAAAAGCACAACTTGGATTTATTAAAGTACTTGACGCCAAAATGGTAGCAGCAGGCAGGATGTCCCGGAACAGAAAGAGGCAGGCTGGGAGCAGTGGTTCACAGTGGCTACTTATTTGTCAAACATGCCACCGGCCGTGGGGAACTGGCAGCAAGCTCCACCAGCCTGACAAACTAAAAGGGACAGTTCCTGCAACAAAGATGATGTCCCTGTGAGGATGAGCAAAAATGGCCTAGCAGGCCTGCTCACAGGTACGTGTCAAATGATCCCCGTTCATCAGAGGTAGTGCAGCCCTGTGCTGCTGGTAGTCTGGGCCATGCACCAGGGCCACTTGGAGGGGGTGCCCACCAAACAGAATGGGCTGGAAACATCACAGGTATTGGGCCTACCCACCTCACTGGCCCGCTGGGTTGCGGACATATAGGAGCTGCTGGCCTCGGGACACGGGCCGGCACTGGGGCAGACACTTCCACTGGCCGGGACATGATGCTCCCGTCAAGGCGGACTCGGCTCCTGGCATATGTCAATTTATCCGCTTTTACACGGACCTTAGGTGGCTCAGCGCTAGCGGTAGGACCTTGGACTACGGGTTCGGGTGGTACAGGGGTCACAGGTAACTCACCACCGCTGGACTGCTGCGCTGTCTTCTTAGCATCTGCCACTTGCCGCAGGCCATCCAGGTAAGCTTGTAGAGAAGCGATCCGCTCCTCCAGGGCGGAGATCTCACTGCTGGATTCCGGCACACTTGCAGCAAGCTCAGACGAGGTTCTTTCATGGCGGTTCCTCCGCAGATCATCCATGGCCTCACTAAACTGGGCCATCCGCGCCCAATCAGCGACTGTTTTCTCTCGTCGCGGCAGCTCTGGAGAGGGGTAAGGACTGGGAGGCTTATCCAGGATCGTCGGCTGCCAGAAGATGTTCGGGCCGAGGAAGGAACTCTTCTCCTGGTACGTATTCCGGATGGGTCCCGGCGGGTCCTCTGCTTCCACCGGATCTTCTGTTTCTTCCCAGTCTTCCGGTACCGGTCCGGGACGGGTCACCGCAGTGGCATATGGGCCTCGCAGGCCCTCCGCGGGAGTAAACTCTACTCTCTCCCCGACCGCTAGATTATGCAGTCGCCCTGGGAGATAGCTGCGCTTGACGGACCGGCGATTCACATAATAGTCCCGATTGGTGCCGGTTTCTTGGATGAATCCGAATCCTCTGACCTTGTCAAACTCCAGTACTACTCCAGTGCAGCGTTCAAGCTGGGGCTTGCTGTCCCTGGAATCCTCATAAATCCGCTTGGTGACTTCCTCGAAGTACTTTTTCTGGGTGGTAGTTTTCAAAGTTGCCGCCACTCGGATCTCGGCCATCAGGGCCGACCACGCGGGGTTCCGCGGGAGGAAGCCTTCTCGCGGCGGGTGGAAACGGCAGGGCTCAGCTTGTGGCCATGGACAGGTCTGAGCCATGTCACTGGGAGTATACGCTGGGGGCGCAGGGCGCTCCTTAGTTGCTCCTGGGGTCGCCTCCATTGCTCCAACTACGGCTCCGGATCCCTCTGATTCAGGTAGGAAGCCCCGTAGCAGGGTGAGCCACTGTTCCTGCAGGCTCCACCCCATCGTTTCTTGCACGCCCCCTAGGTATTTCAGTATAGGGTAGGCGGTGTCCATATTATAATCCTCAAAGGGAGGCGGTACCTCCAGGCAGTCTTCTCCTCCCTCTTGGAGGGTTTTGGCGCCAAATTTTCGCGCCACAGCAGACAGTGATGGCGCAAGAAGAAGTCCAATGGCGCCGGCGGCCATCTTGGGCGCCATGATGCATCAATTCAATGACAGCAAGCAGAATGATAAAAAGTCCACAAAAGCACACTTGGAAGTGGCGATTTTCTTCCTCTTGATAGCGCAACACTGCACAGCGCTTTTTAGAGGTTTTTGGGACACTTTTCTGTACGTTTTAAGTCCGCAAAGTTTACTTCAAATAAACAGGCGTTTTGTCACTTGGCAAACTGGTTAAGGCACAAAGTTCACGTTTTGCTCACAGTCCGTAAAAAACGTGCGTATCCTGTTCGTGACGCCAAAATGTAGCACCCCCAAGTCAGGGCAATGTGCGGGACTAACCTGGGGAATGCCAGTGATGGAGAGGCCGGCACGCTGTTCCTCTGGGGCACTCTCTGGGTTCTGAAGGGACACAGCCAGGTGCAGTGTGAGGTGCCCTTGGTGTTGTAGTTTAACGTGCCTACGGCTAAGTCCCTGATGTTTCGTGACGCCAGTGCCAATAAACGGTGGCACACCATATTTATAGTAGGAATAATAGAGGTGCAGACTTGTAGCTTGAAAACAGAATTCCAACTTTACTGAAACAGTGGCAATACAGAAGGCAACCTCTTAAAACAGTTCTTGTTGCAGACAATAGACTTTTGTACAGTCGCAGTTACTGCAGGCTTACATCCAGCAAGGTAAAATAGAGGGAAAGACAACAGGACTTAGAATTGCAGGTGAACCTTACTTTCTTCCTGGCTTGTCCTGACTGGCAATTATGCTTCAAGGCCCCAATGCCCTACTTCTGGCTTATATCCTTGAATCTCCAGTTTACAGTGTACCTCCTCTGACATTACAGTACCTCTTGCTCTAGGGATTGCCTCTGCTTGACTTCTGCTGACTTGCTTAGGCCCGAGACATGTGGCCTTCACAGACTCCAGGGTCTGCACTACCTCCCAGGCCCAGGGCCTGGTGTAGACTTCACAGGCTCATGGCCTGGAGTAGACTGAACTGCCTTTTCCTTCCCTGACTGGGCCTTATATAGACTAGGGCTCCCTAGCTCCCTCTAGTGACTAGAGCTGGAATTAAATCCCTAGCCGGCCTGCACATGGCACATTTCACAGTAACAGGGAATTAAATACCATAAATTACATTGCATTTTAAGAATAGGACTTTTACCAGCCTCCCCATAAATGAGAGGAACGACAGCATCCAAGTGACCCTTCTGTAGTGACGGGTATTACAACTCCCGTACACTACATTAATACCCCTTCCTGATCTATTTTTAATTCTCTGTAAAACCCCAAGATACGGCAAGAATGATCTCCAGCATGTTGTTTCCACACCAGGTGCTCTTTCTGTGAAAAAAAGTATTGGAGCAAATCTCATCACTCAAGTCACCCACAGTCCAGGATCTTTGCATCTTCTGGAAATCCTATGAGTCTCACATTGCAGCTCCTGAAGCACTTTATTACCAGAAATCGGAAATTTCAGAAATCAAGCATATTACCTTCTTTTTTCTTTAATGGCCACTACAGGAGATATTTCTCGAGAAGTACAGATGTAGCAGGGTTAACACACAAACTCAACTCAAATTTCTTAACTCTTTGAGTTATCTTGAAACATAAGCCATTGAAAAGGAATTTGAAGGCGTTTGCTTAACGCATTTAGTTTAGATAACACGTCTCCAAAGCATGTGTGTTAACTCTACTACATCTTTATTAAATGCCGTCAGCTTGGCTCCATTTTTTAGCCAGGACGAGATTCTAGAGGACAGCTACTGCCCAGCCAATATCTTGAAGAAAGATTCGCTGCTTCCTCCGGTAGGCGGGCAAGTAGTGATGATGAGAGTGGCGCGGGAGCAGGTGTTGTGAGTGTTCGAGCACGTGGCCCTGAGACTGTTGAGGGTGATATCAGTGACGTGCAGATAGTATTGGATGATGATGTGGCCAATCGGTAAAGCAAAGTAGTTGATTGAGACAGCACCATCTGAGGTACAATGACCAATGATCCAAAGCGTGGCGGTGCAAGCGATGTTAGGTCCCGCCCAATGGACCCTGATTTCACAGCGATATAGGGAAAAAAATCGCAGCACTCCAGAGTCTTCAGTTAAATCTTATTCCACCACAAAAAAGTGCGACGTTTCGACCCAATATGGGGTCTTTATCAAGCCAATAAAGCTGATAAAGACCCCATATTGGGTCGAAACGTCACACTTTTTTGTGGTGGAATAAAGAAGATTTAACTGAAGACTTTGGAGTGCTGCGATTTTTTTCCCCTATCTCGATGTGGCCAATCGCACGTGGACAGGGGGCTTCATCATCAGGAGAAGAGGGTGGCAGCTTGCGTGTGGGGCAGCGGCTGAGCCAGCAGGGTGGTAATGTGGCCGTGAGTCAGCAGGGTAGCAGGAGTGGGAGGTCGGGAGCAAAATGTGCCAGGGGTAGACCACCTGCTACGTAGGAGCCCACCTGTCAGTGAAAGGATTCAAAGAGGCAGCGGTAGCAGGCAGTCAGCACGGAGTGGTGGGGGGAAAATGCCATACTCGGCGGTGTGGCAATTTTTCATCAAGCTGCCAGAAGATGTCAGCGTGGTAATTTGCAGAATCTGTGGGCAGAAGATAAAGCATGGCCAAGGTGCCAATATTAGCTACACAGCCCTGCATCAACATCAACACATGCAGCGTCACCATAAAGCGGCCTGGGAAACAGCTAATGTAGTGGTACAACCTAAGCCAGCAATGGCTGCATCACCCTGTAGCCCGCACCTCTTTTCATGCAGTGAAGGCTCCACCACCTCAGCAGAAGGTGTTTCCTTCCCATCATCTACTGGTCCTGATTCTCCTTTTCCTGCTCCTCCTCCTTCTACTCCTCATCAGTATGTTTCATCAGCAATTGATCCCAGAGGCGATTCGAAATAGACAACAGTATGCGTGCACTCATCCGAAGGCGCAGAAGCCGAACGTGCTCCTGGCCAAGTTGCTGGTACTACAGTCCGCGCCTTTGCATGTGGTGGACTGTACACCTTTGAGAGAACTGATGGCTTGTGCCGAGCCAAGGTGGAGAGTCCCAAGCCGTTATTACCTCTTCAAAAAGACAGTATCGGTGTCTGCTAAAGTTCACTGCTGCCTCCACGGTCTCAAGCTGTGGGTCATGTGCCAATGTCCTCCGCTGCCTCCTCATTCTCCATCTTGTCCTGAGCCTCCACTGCAGGCACAATTCAGAGTGCTGTATTGCACCTAGTTTGTCTGGGCAAAAGGAGTCACACTGGGAGGAACTGCTCCACGTCCTCCATCAAGAAATCAAATCCTGGCTGTCTCCTCGCCAACTTAAGATCGGAGCCATGGTCACCGATAATGGGAAGAACATTGTGTTGGCGCAGTGTCAAGGAGGGCTTAGCCATGGTAATCTGGTTGTAAAGCAGTTCCTGAAGTCTTCCACCTATCTGCAAGACATCCTGAAAATGGCCAGGAAACTGTGCATGCACTTCAGATTTTCTTGCACTGCAAAACACACCCTTCTTGAGCTGCAAAGGCATTCCCCAACATCGCCTCATATGTGATGTTTCCACCTATTGGAACTGCAACCTCCACATGTTGGACCAACTATAGGAGCATAGGTAGGCCATAAATGATTTCTTGATGATGCAGGTGGACAGGAGAACTCCCCTGTGTAACTTTGACGTTAGCCAGTGGCAGCTCATGTGTGACAACTGCTGTTTGCTCAGGCTCTTTTAGGAGGCCACTTTATTTGTCAGTCACCAGGACTACGGGATGAACAATGTCATTCCACTGCTTCATGTCCTGGAACAGATGCTGCTAAATCTGTCTGGCCAGGGGACAGGAGACGTGGTGCCTACATCTCAAGGCCACCTGAGCCCTGTGGGGACTGAATTGGAGGAGGAGGAGGACATTCACACGCAAGCAATGTTCACAGAAATAGGTTTTTCTGCACAAGTGACAGGAGAGGAGGAGGAAGAGGGTGATGAGGAAGACCAGGCAGAAGACCCCGAGACACATTGGCAGTATGCAGTGGAGATGGAGGCAGGGAGTCCCTCTGATTTCCTAGCGCACATGGCCCGATGAATGCTCTGTTGCTTGCGTAGTGACAGCCGAATTGTCACAATTCGGCAGATGGATGGCTACTGGCTCTCCACCATGTTAGACCCCACTACCGGTCCAAAATGGGGGCCGTCTTTACACCTGCTGAGAGGGAGGATAAACTGAACTACTATCGAGACATTCTATGTAGTCAGTTGGCCCTCTGCGCTCACTTTCCACTGCCATGGCTGCTGGAAGGAAGGGGGGGGGGGGGGGTCAGGAGCAGTACCGGCTCCATCAGCAGCAACTTTAGCCTCGAGTCTCTGATGAGCACTTTTTTTCACCCACCTAGAGAAGAAACCACCCAATAGTAGCAGCAGCAAGACATGGAGCAGAACCTGAACCAACAGGTGGTAGCATACTTGGACTGCACCCTGCCATCCAACATGGAAGATCCCCTGGACTACTGGCAGCCAGGGGCGTAACAATCATGGTTTCAGAGGGTGCAACTGTTACTAGGCCCGGGGGGGGGGGGTGGTTTAGTGGTCCGCAGCCCCACATGTTCTTTTAATGGCCAGTCGGGGCCTCTCTGTGCCTGGAAGGTGGCGCTACCTGCACAGTGTTGCATACTATAGTAGTAAGCTAAGTTAGTTACCTAACCCACCCATACCCTATCTGGCACTGCGCCACCAGACACTTCGTGCTGTGATGATCACGCAGGTTGACGGGATGATGCGGCACACGCTGGATGACAGGATTGAGTGAGAAGACCGCATCATCATCACCTTACCGAACTGAGTCTGGAGTGGAGCAGCGTAGGTAAGAATTATTTTTTTTGTATGTGTAATGTGTGCACACAGGCTTTGTACTCAAGGGGGGCACCTGGCAGTGGTGGCACTTAATGGTCAACTACTTACCGTCTGAATTCAGAAACGGGGACACGTGTCGGACATATGAGGGCGGGGCACTGCCAGCAAATGCTTCGTAATTAGGGACCCGGGGCCAAAATTATGAAATATATAGGGGCGAAAAAAATGAAATATAAAGAAAGGGGGGCTAAATGGAATATATAGAGAGGGGGGCTAAATGGAATATATACAGAGGGGGTGAAATGGAATATATACAGAGGGTGTGAAATGGAATATATACAGAGGGGGGCGAAATGAAATATATACAGAGGGGGCAAAATGGAATATATAAAGAGGGGGGCAAAATGGAATATATAAAGAGGGGGGCAAAATGGAATATATAAAGAGGGGGGCAAAATGAAATATATACAGAGGGGGGCAAAATGGAATATATGCAGAAGGGGAAAAATGGAATATATACAGAGGGGGGCAAAAAATTGAATATATACAGAGGGGGGCAAAAAATGAAATATACACAAAGGGGCAAAATGAAATATATACAGAAGGCAAAATCGAATATACACAGAGGGAGCAAAAAATTTTATGTATACAGTGGGCAAAATGAAATATATAAAGAGGAGGGAAGAGAGTCCAAAGTTTGCCCTGGGGCCCATAGAACGCTAGTTACGCCACTGTGGGCAGCCAAACTTGATTTGTGGCCGCAACAGTCCGAGTTTGCCCTGGACAATCTTTTCTGTCTGGCCAGTAGTGTGGCATCAGAGCGGGTGTTTAGTGCCACTGGGGCATAGTTACCACAAGGAGAACTTGCCTTTCCACCCAAAATGGGGAGAGACCTTTGTGAAAATTGACTTCTCATGCTGTTGCCACCTCAAAAATCTGTCACTGGACCACTGTGTTGACTCCTCATGTTGTTGCCACCTCACTGGGCTGCTATCGTCCCTGTTTGGCCTTGTTGACATCACCATTTATTTTACCCATCTTCTGATCTTTAAGAAGGACGGAAAATTAGAAACACAACGAACGGATCCTGTCCTTGGAGCAGCCATAAGGGTCTGCATCACACTATCCCAATTTTGCATCAGGATTGGATCATAATTTGGAAGCCAAAAGCAGGAGTGGGTACAAAACACAGAAGACATACAAAAATTCCATTCACGTGTCATCTCTGTTTTGGATCCACTCCTGTTTATTTTTTACCTTAACAATACTGATGGATTACTAACCAAATGCTGACGTGTGAAGGGGGTGCTCAAAAGACAGGATCCATTTTTTTGGGGTTTTTCTTATGTCGGATAAGGGCAAAATAAACAGTGATGTCAACACAAACTTACTGTTGAAACCTCCACTCTGTCAGGGGGCTCTACTTGTCTAAGCGTGTAACAGAACAGGTTCTGTAGGAAGCTATGTGGAATCAGCTGACGACAGTGTAAAAGGAGTGCACTCTTTCCCTCTATATATATATATATATATATATATCACCAAAACAGGCAATTCATATCAAAATGAGTAAATCTTTTTTTATACCACATGATTAAAACATACATAAAATGAGGTGGTGGTGAACACTACATACACAGCCAATAAAAGGCTCATAATAGGAGCGATCGGGCACAGTTGTTATCAAATGAGAGGAACATGTGAGCAAAAATGAATTCATAACCAATGAAAAAACATGATGGTCACTGATAATTATACATAAAGTGCTGCAAGTGCATCAATAATAGGTCACAATATAACTGCAACAAATGGTCAATCACAGCCGTAGTATCAAAGGAAGATTCACTCACAAAGTATATATGTAACGCCCGCGCTCCTTACTCCCGACGCGCGTTTCGCTCGATATGGCAGAAGAAGCCTTTTATTGGCTGTGTATGTAGTGTTCACCACCACCTCATTTTACGTATGTTTTAATCACGTGGTATAAATAAAGATTTACTGATTTTGATATGAATTGCCTGTTTTGGTGATAAATTAATGGGGCTTAAATATTGACAATTATTGGACCCATTCTTTTTTGGATTACTCTTTCCCTCTATAGTAGAATCTTGGGCCACTGCACGGTTCTTTATACCTTATGCAAACATTGACCTGTAAGGCTGAGTTCACACTTCACTTATTTGGTCAGTTCGGGGCCAAAACGGACCAAATAATTTATGGTTCAATCAAGGTCAAAACGGACCAAATAATTTAAGTGTGAAGTGATTCTAAGAGTCACGCCTGACATCTGCGTGTCATACTGACTCACAGTATTTTTTCACTACCACAGCGGACTCCCTATGCATACAGGAAATAGCTGTTTAACGCAATTTGTCACAAATAAATTCGGATCAAATGTAATCTTTTTGTGAAATTCGGAAAACCGTCCGAATCAATTTTTTCAGAGATTCGCTTATCTCTATTCTTGAACATAGGAGGCAGTATCATAGTAGTTATATTCTTGTACATAGGAGCAGCATTATAGTAGTTATATTCTTGTACATAGGAGCAGTATTATAGTAGTTCTATTCTTGTACATAGGAGCAGTATTATAGTAGTTATATTCTTATACATAGGAGGCAGTATTATAGTAGTTATATTCTTGTACATGGGAGCAGTATTATAGTAGTTATAGTCTTGTACATAGGAGCAGTATTATAGTAGATATATTCTTGTACATAGGAGACAGTATTATAGTAGTTATATTCTTGTACATAGGAGCAGTATTATAGTAGTTATATTCTTGTACATAGGGGCGGTATTACAGTAGTTATATTCTTATACATAGGAGGCAGTATTATAGTAGTTATATTCCTGTACATAGGAGCAGTATTACAGTAGTTATATTCTTGTACATAAGAGCGGTATTATAGTAGTTATATTCTTATACATAGGAGGCAATATTATAATAGTTATATTCTTGTACATAGGAGCAGTATTATAGTAGTTATATTCTTGTACATAGGAGCAGTATTATAGTAGTTATATTCTTATACATAGGAGGCAGTATTATAGTAGTTATATTCTTGTACATAGGAGGCAGTATTATAGTAGTTATATTCTTGTACATAGGAGCAGTATTATAGTAGTTATATTCTTATAAGAATAAGATATACCATACAGTTAAATGCCAATGTAGACAATACAGTACCGGTAAACATTGATCATATCAGAGATGTCTCGGAGGAGTACACATCAGATCATATTATGGTGTCAAGATAGAAACCAAAATGGAGACAATACAATAAAATAAAAATAATAAAATAGGGAAGACCGGGGAGGAGGGGGGGTGAGAGAATCCACCTACTCTTTTAAGAAAACTTCCTGTAACTTTTCCAGTGCGACCAGACCTTAAGAAACTGGGAACACGTGTAAGTTTCCCAGTGAGCGAGTTCCTCTAATCTATAGAACTCATCCACCTTGTCCCTCCACATCTGAATCGAAGGGGGAGCAGCACTCTTCCAAAGTAACGGAATGAGCATCCTAGCTGCCGTGACCAGTAGGGTAGGTAGGTGAAATCTAGAGGGGGAAAACGAGTCGCTGGGACACCAGAGCAGAATCAATTTAGGTTCTAATTTGACCTGAGTGGTGCAGATCTCGTTTATCAAAGTTTCTATAGTAGACCAATAATCTCTGATTGCTTCACAGAACCACCAAATATGTGATAGCGAACCTGTTCCCCGTCCGCATCTCCAGCACGTACTTGGGATTTCGGGGTTAAGCCTATGTAGAAATTCTGGGGTCTTATACCATCTAGTAAGTAACTTGTACGAGTTTTCCTGAACTCTAATACAACGGCTAAAGCCATGGGAGTGGGAGAGGATGAATGCCCTTTCTGGATCTGAGAGTGGAATAGAGAGTTCCTTTTCCCAGGAGGCTAAAAAGTGCAAATCAGGGGGAGGCAGAGAGCAACTCTCTGTAGATAGTGGAGAGTGGTTTAGGGATCTTACGGGGGTCCGAGATGTGTTTAACCAGCCAGGAAAAGAAGTGGAGGTAGTCAGGAGGCAGTTTCAGTAGCCTAATATCTTTTTCAGAGCAAATAACTTAAGGAAAGAGGCGTTTGCGACTCTAGGATCGTTTAGAACTAGACTCCAGTCAAGAGTACCATCTGATGATTGGATGGAGCATAAAGGGATGTCAGCTAAAAGGGGCCAGACCTGCAGGTACTTGCATCTCTGGGTGGACCTGGAATTGTAAATGGGAGAGTGGGATGCGCGGGTGTGGAAATGTGAGGGTTCTGTCTTTGTACCGGCTAGCCCATTCTACTAAGAGACTTTTCCATAACGGTGAGAGAGAGGAGCCACTCGGTGAGCATGGGGACAAGCCCCAGAGAACCCGTTTCCCCCTGGTGGAGAGCAGAGACCTTTCTAAGTGCACATATGGTGCATCATAGTGGGTATTAATGAGAGCAGGGCCTCGGAACAGTTGAAAAGCTGTATAATATGAACGCATATCCGGCAAGCCAAACCCACCAAATCTCCTCTCCCTGGTCAAAACCGAATATGCAATCCTAGACGGCCTATTCCCCCAAAGGAAGAGAGAGAAGACCCTGTGGACATCGGCAAAGAAGGAGTGTGGCAGCCAAATGGGTAGTACTTGCAGGAGGTATAAAAGTTTAGGTTCTATAAAGGTCTTGAGGTAATTCCTCTTTCCACACCAGGAGAGAAAAGGGAGCCTAAGGGATTGCAAGTGTTTCCGGACTGATGAGAGTAGAGGGACATAGTTAATAGTGAACAGGTCGGATGAATGGGCTGATATATGAACACCCAGGAAAACTATGTCCCTAGGGGCCCATTGGAAGGGAATCGATCTTTGAGAACTACCTTCACGGTCTGGGCACGTGATATTAAGGGCTAAGGACTTCCTATAATTGATCTTGAAGTTAGAGATATAAGCAGAGTCATCAAAAGGGTCATAAGCCTAGGGAAGGATGTCTTCAGGGTTGGAGGTCATAATTAGCAAGTCATCTGCGAAATCACGGCTGTCAAGTGGAGTTTGAGAGTGTACAGTGAGGCCCTGGATAGCAGGATCCTGCCGTATCCTACAGAGCAAAGTCTCCATAACAATAACAAAGATAGATGGCGACAGAGGCAGCCCTGCCTCGTCTCCATTAGAATGGCAAAGGAAGGGGAAAGGGTTCCATTTATTTTGAGCCTGGCAGACGGGGCCGAGTACAAAGTGAATATTGCGGTAATGAACGGGTCTGGGAAGCCAAACCTTGACAGGGCCCGTGACATATAATGCCAACCGACCCTATCAAAGGCCTTTTCAGCGTCGGTACTCAACAAGGCCAGAGGTGTCGAAGAACTCTTAGCCCAATCTATGAGATGAAGCAAGCGTATCGTATTCTCACAACACTGTCTGCCACGCACAAAGCCCACCTGTTCACCATCAATAAGACCCGGCAGGATCGCTTGAATCCGTCGAGCCAAGACCTTAGCCCACCACTTGACATCCGGATTCAACAGGGAGATAGGGCGGTAGCTCCCGCACTGGAGAGGGTCTTTATTCTCTTTGTGGATTATGGTTATGTGGGCTTCGAGTGATTGGGGGGGTAGAGTACCACCGGACAAGAGGGAGTTACAAAGAATTGTAAATTGCGGAATCAATACATCCCTGAAGGTTTTGTAATAGGATATTGGGAGGCCGTCTGGGCCCAGGCTTTTACCCGAGGGTATGGAAGAGAGCACCTTGGCAATCTCCTCCTCTGTCACGGGGTAACTAATTGGGAAGCTTGAAGAGGGTTTAAAGAGGGCAGTTGGAGGGTGGAAAGGAACTCCTTCGTGGCCGGCTCAACAGACGTGGAGCCAGAACGACCGGTGGTAGGTAGATTATAAAGGTCAGTATAGAAAGAACAAAAAGCTTGTGCTATATCAGGAGTGGATTTGTGATTGTTGCCAGTCGCGTCTATGATTGCAGGGACAAAGAAATCCTTGAGGCTCTGTGTCACGACCGCTATCCCAGCAGCAGTCGTGTCGCACCAGACGGAGGGGAAGGGGGACCCTTATCTACGGATGGGAAATAGAACGGCCACCCCTGACAAACCCTACGCTGGCACCTGTCTGCCCTGATACCCTAGACGGGGTGTGAACCCGTGCGGCGAGCAGGATGCCTAAACCCTGAGTCACTCTAAGAAGACTAGACTGGGGAAAGGCAGATGGGAGCACTAGTCACCATCACTCATGTCTAGGAGAACAACAGGGGAAGACAGTAACAAACAAACAAACAATCTCCAGCAGAGATAGACTTATCCAGTCACGAGCAGAGAAGATGATCCCAACAACGACAGTCCACGCCAGACAAGAGCTCCACGATCTCCTTCAAAGGTCAGAATAGCACTGGAAGTAAGGACTATATCTGGCAATGACTGCAAGTGAAACTGAAACTAATATAGTAGCTGGGAGTGGCAGACAGCACTCACCTGAGAAGAATGCCTACAAACTCCCAGTCAGGACAAAAAGGTTCACAAGGCAAAACCCGGATGACATACCCTGAACCACGAAGCAAACTCACAAGCTATCGCGAGTAGCAAGTCGCTGCGACCTTCTCTTCCCAGACCTATCTGGATCAGTCACAGTCGTGACACTCTGTTTAGCCAAGGCAGACATGAGTCTGTTCCCTTTATTCCCGTGGGCGTAAGCCTTAAATTTAGAGCGGAAAATAAGCTTTGAGAATTTAGCATTAAGCAAATTTTTCAAGTCCGTCCTGGCATCCACTAATTCAGCAGCCACGGCCAGAGCCTGAGATTGTTTATGGGTTAATTCCAGGCGTGATATCCTGGCCAATAAATCATTTATCGCTTGGGAGCGCAATTTTTTAACATGGGAGCCTAGTGCGATCAGTTCCCCCCTGACTACAGCTTTGTGGGTTTCCCACAAAATGGAAGAAGCTGGGGGGGGGGGGGCTCACCTGCAGCGTTGAGGGAGAAGAATTCCGACAGGACCCGAGAGATTCTAGAAGCATTAGAGGGGTCAGCGATCAGGGTGTCATTAAGACGCCAGAGATGCTCTTTCCTAGGAAGTGCAGATAGGGAGATGCGGACAAGGACCGGGGCGTGGTCGGACACCGTAATGTTGCCTATCTTCGTATCCAACACCTGAGGCATATGGGTGGAGGAGAGGAAGATATAATCCAATCTGTGGAAAGTAGATTTAGCATTAGAATAAAAGGTGTAATCGCGGCTAGTGGGATGCAAAGTGCGCCAGACATCTACAACCTGTAACTTTTTTAACTCTGCCCTCAGACGTCTAAGACGTTTATGAGACACTTCAGATCTTTGGGAGGAGGAGTCAAGAAGCGGCTCAATGGTGACATTGAGATCTCCTCCAATAACAAGCATACCTTCAGCGAAAGTAGATAACTGAGCCAGGGTCTGGATGAGCCAAGGGATTTGTCCCCTATTAGGGGCATATATGTTGGCCAAGGTAACAGGAGTGTCAGCTACGTGACCCTTCACGAATAAGAAGCGA
Source organism: Bufotes viridis (assembly GCA_033119425.1). Lineage (NCBI taxonomy): Eukaryota > Metazoa > Chordata > Amphibia > Anura > Bufonidae > Bufotes > Bufotes viridis. The sequence continues at coordinate 572,351,192 of CM065590.1, read as the reverse complement.
TCCTCCGTGTCAGAGAGCACCGCGGAGTGCTTAAAGGGCAGACGCTTGTGAATGGCCACACTGACACCCCTGCTAGCCGTGGCATAGGAGCTATGATACCATTGTGTGAAAAGCTTGGAAGACAATTTGGGGAGTTTCCCTGTTTTAAAATGTGTTTCTTGAAGAAAAGCAATCGAAACCTCATCTTTCTGTAACAATGACAACACCTGAGACCTCTTACATGGCTCATTCAGACCCTTGGTGTTTAATGTGGTGATTACAATAGAAGCCATGACAAGAACAAGTAAAGGCGCGCAGCCCTGGACTCAGAGATAGTGGATCTGGATGGGGGGAGATGGAATAGAGAGGGACAGGACGGGAGGAGGGAAGGTGGGGGAGGGAAGAGAGAATCAAACAGTATATCAAATAAAACACATACATATACATGTATGCATATACAATAAAAAGTCTCCCCAATCACAGGGAGCACGTGATCCCACCCAGCGACTGATATGTGATAGACCCTTTCACATAACGGCTACCAGCCGGGGTCTGTCAGGGGGGGGCTCTTGTGGGACCACGCTGGGATCTGAGAGAGGAAGTGTGGGAAAGGAGAAATCAGGAACATATCCAACATAAAGGCAAACAAGTAACCCCAGCAAAGATGGTGAAATCAGCAGCTCAACAAAACCAGATTAGAATCCATGCTGGCAGATAGAACTTCTGGACGTGACTCGCCCATCTGGCGTAATAGGGGAGCGGGTCAATACCAGAGCAGCTCCAGTGTCAGGCGGTATACAAACAGTGAACTTCCTGCAGAGCACAGTCATTAACAGTAACAAATGAGCAGGGGCGTAACTAGAAGTGACTGGGCCCCACAGCAAATTTTTGTGTGGGCCCCCCATCCCCGCCCATTGCGTACAACTATAGTATGGAAGGGGACGTGGTAGTGAGCGCCGGCTCCCGTCACTATCATGCTCTGCTCCTCAATTCAGGAAGCCGCCTCATGTTGGGATCCCGCCTGCACCGACTTGTAATTATATACAGGAGATGCCCAGGTTATACCAGCATGTGCCATATCACTATATACCAGAAGATATTATACCGTATAACTTATTCTTGTATATATTGATATGAAGCATACTGGTATTAGGCTACTTTCACATTTGCGCTTGTGAGATCCATTCAGACGGATCTCTAGCGCTCCCAAATGGAACTGTTCACATCAATGCATTCTGAATGGATGCGGATCCGTTCAAAATGCATTGGATTGTGCTCCGCATCGTCTCCGTTCCGTTCTGGGGACGGACACTAGAACGCTGCTTGCGTCTGGCGTCGCGGAGCCAAGCGGATCCTTCCTGACTTTCAATTTAAGTCAATGGGGACGGATCCGTTTGCATTGACACAATATGGTGCATTTGCAAACGGATCCGTTCCCTATTGATTTTCAATGGGTGTCAGAACGGATCAGTTTGGCACTTAGTGTTTTTTTTTACAAATACAATACAAATGGATCCGTTCTGAATGGATTCATTTGTTTGTATTTTAGTGCTGATCTGTCTGGACGGATCCACACTGAACGCTAGTGTGAAAGAAGCCTAACCTGGGTATCTTCTGCATATAATTATATATGTACAGCTGGTATAACCTAGGTATCTCCTGTATATAATTATATATGTACAGCTGGTATAAATTACCCAGGTTATACCGGCATGGTCCATATCACTGTATACAAGGAGATATATAACTTATACCAGCTGTACATATATAATTATATACAGGAGATACCCAGGTTATACCAGCATGGTCCATATCACTGTATACAAGGAGATATATAACTTATACCAGCTGTACATATATAATTATATACAGGAGATGCCCAGGTTATACCAGCATGGTCCATATCACTATATACAAGAAGGTGTTATACCGTATAACACCTTCTTGTATATAGTGATATGGACCATGCTGGTATAACCTGGGCATCTCCTGTTGGGAAAACCAGCTGGTGGGTCCATGAGTGGGGTGGGGGACTAATACAGCTATTGGCTGGGGAAGACTGAGGTGCAGGAACCCAGGCCCTTTAAGAGCCAGACGAGGTGTAGGGGCATGCCCCATGGGTGAATGGAGACACAGGGAAAAACAGCAGCTCCTAGACTGCCTAGCATGGATGAATCTGCACTGCTCCAGTGGCCATACCCCTTAGGAGAAGAGAGGCAAGGGGATGCCTATGGACAAGGAATACAGGAGGAAAGTGAACACCTTAAAGAGTAGCAGCAGCTAGCATAACCATGGCATATTCTTTTGTATCGCTTTCACTGTAGATTTGGTGTGAGGTCATTTTTCACCTGCAATTTACACTTTTCTTTAAGCAAACAGGCAGGCACAGTCATTGCCTTTCAAAGCTGAGGCATGAGAGGGGGCATGAGAGGGGGAGGAGAGGAGGTAAGGTGGGCACGGGGGATGAACACAGGCAGCGCAGTGAGCGGACATCACAGACATACCTGAAGCCCAGCACTGAAATGCGAGCTCTGCTTTGCTGCTTCTCTCTGGCCTGTTAGTGTCGGGCTCTTATTCTCCCGCCTGCTGCTCAAGTCAGGAGTCGGACTGAAGGGGAGGGGCCCGGGGGCAGGGTTACAGGGGGCTGTTTTTTCCAGATGATGGACAGGCCAGCGCTCTGCACTGTATGTGAAGGGGCCCGGCCTGGCCTGAATAACTTTATTAAATAATGTACTCCTTGGACTGTGTAACGCTGCCAGGAGCGGGGCCCCTTGTCAGCCCGGGCCCCGAAGCAGCCGCTTCCCCTGCTTCCCCAGTAGTTACGCCACTGCAAATGAGCATATTAACAGTTTAGCCCGTTACATAAGAAGGGCTCAAGGCGATAAACGCAGTGGTGAGCAAACCTGAGAGGGGACACCCCCTATTAATGCAGAGTCAGGTTATCGCAGCTTGTGGACGCCCCTTGCATTGTTTCTTTGATCTGGTCGGAGAGACCTGGTTCCAAGTGTCCACACTGGGTGGAGAAGGCAGAGGGTCTCCTTGATCCGCTGGCATCCATGAGGGGACTTCAATAGGGGCAATCCCAAGAGGACCCCAAATGGCTTTAAGGTCCTCCGGTGTACGTACTGTGAGCTGTTTGCCATTTTTCAATATGGCTAGGCCGAAGGGGTAAAGCCACCGGAATGGCGTGGCAGAAGCCTTCAGAGCTTCTAAGAGGGGCTTTATAATGCGCCGCTTGGCCAAGGTGGAAGGGGCCAGGTCCTGAAAAAACAAGATGGGAGTCTCACCATACATGATGCGGTCTGCCTCTCTACCCGCTTTGAGAAGAGCAGCCGTGTCCACGTAGCTAAGTATTCCACATACCACGTCTCTTGGCGGTTCAGAAGGCTTGGGTTTGGGCGGCAGGGCCCGATGAATGCGCTCGATGGTGATGGATGCAGCCCGGTCTGGGCCTAGCAGTGAGGCGAAGCTCTCATGCGCTGCAGAGTGAAGGGCTTCCACCGCGATGGTCTCGGGTAGGCCGCGGATGCGGATATTACGCCACCGGCCCGATTCTCCTGGTCTTCTATACGAAGCAGTGCATCGTTCAGCAAATCTCTGTGAGCTTGCAGGGCCGCGCAGGTCTGTCCCTCATGCTTCAGGATGACCTCTTGCGCGTGTTCTAAGGACACCACCCTGTGTCCAATATGGCGGAGGTCCTCTTTAATCTCCTCCAAGTCCTTTTTCAAGGGCGCCAGTGCAGATTCCAAAAGGTCTCTGAGGACCGATTTAGAAAATGGAGTGCCCCTGCGTAGTGGTCTGCGGTCCGATATATCAGACGCACTACCAGCTTCTGAACCCTCCTCCGCTTCAGAGTGCCGTGGCGCCATCTTGGACACTTCGGAAGCGGGAGTTCTGGGCTGCTTTTTTAGGAACCGATCCATGTCCGGCTGTTTGGATTGCGCTCCAATTGGCTCTGGAGCTTCAGGATGACGATCCTTGCCTGTTTTCCCTATTTGGGCTGAGGTAGAAGCTGATAATAGGGGTTACTTTAGCTGCCAGGGAGAGGAGCTCAGAAAGAAGCAGCCATGCAGCTCCACAGCCAGGCTCCGCCCCATCATAGTAGTTATATTCTTGTACATAGGAGCAGTATTATAGTAGTTATATTCTTGTACATAGGAGCAGTATTATAGTAGTTATATTCTTGTACATAGGAGCAGTATTATAGTAGTTATATTCTTGTACATAGGAGCAGTATTATAGTAGTTATATTGTTGTACATAGGAGGCAGTATTATAGTAGTTATATTCTTGTACATAGGAACAGTATTATAGTAGTTCTATTCTTATACATAGGAGGCAGTATTATAGTAGTTATATTCTTGAACATAGGAGGCAGTATTATAGTAGTTATATTCTTGTACATAGGAGGCAGTATTATAGTAGTTATATTCTTGTACAGATAAGGCTGTATTATAGTACAGTAGCAAATGCCAGCTTATGTTCGGACCTCCAGGGCACGGATAGTGCAGGACCGCACTCACACAGTGACATATGTAAATGATTTTCCGTCCACGGTGTTGGTAAAATCCATTCAGTTTTATTTCTTCATCATTAAAAAGCCGTTATTTCTCTCAGAAATACAACTGAATGGATTCTACTAACACCGGTAGTAAGGGCTGCCATAAATTACAAGGAACTGGCACTACAATACACCCTTTATTGCACATAAAAGAGGGCATCATACACACCCTTGAAAAATTATGATTGATGGCCTGCTGCTGACCCTCTAAAACATTAGGGGCGAGGACCTGCTGCTGAGCTGACGCTCTAAAACATTATATGTGAGTGCATGTTGTTCAGCTGACCCTATAAACAAATTTGAGTGGAGGGAATATATACAATCTGGATGAGGAGAAGGAGAAAACAAGATTCAACCATATACTCTTTTTTGTGGTTGAAAAGGTGCATGGGAATACACTACAGTAGATTGAGTACATTATAAATGATAGATTGTAATTGCCTTTATGTTAATCATCAGCTCAGCTTTACTCTGGTGGAGTTGAGAAGTCAGGGGCAATCCATGTCTTGTTCATTTTTCCCTCCTTGTGCCACTAGGCCGCGCTTCAGGGTGAGGTTGCTGGCAGGGTGTCATGAATGTGTCTCTTGTCTTGGAGAGTGTTGCCCTGCCTTTGTTGGAACTGCTGTGTGTTCACCTTGTCTACCTTCCTCCATTGCCTAAGGAAGTACGGACTTTGCCGGCCACGTTGTCAGATGGAAAATTTTGGAGCAATCCCTCAACAAGTACCTTCTGGTATTGTTTTACTCGTCCTCTCCACCATAGGAATGAGAGATGAGAAGTTCTCTTTGTAGCGGGGGTCGAGAAGGGTGAACACCCATTAAGCCGTGTTATCTAAAATGCTAATAACGCGAGGGTCGAGGGAAAGGCAACCTAACATGAAGTCAGCCATGTGTGCCAGAGTACTAACAGGCAAGACGTCGATGTTGACATCAGGATGACTCTCCATCTCCTCATTCTCCTCCTCCTCTTCTGCCTATCCAAGCTGAACAGATGGAATTAAAGTTTCATGGGTACTACTCTCTGTAGCAGAGGCTGCCTCCAGCTCCTCCTCTTTCTCTTCCTCCTCCTCTTCATGGTCCAATTTGCGCTGAGAAGACAAACTGTGGGTAGTCTGGCTATCACCCTATGTAATGTCCTCCCCCATTTCCTCGTCTGCCACATTCAGAACATCCTCCTTAATTGTGAGCAGCGATCGTTGGAGTAGACACAGCAGTGGGATGGTTACGCTGATGATAGCGTTATCGCCACTAACCATCTGTGTGGATTCATCAAAGTTTATAAAACCTCACAGAGGTCTTACATCAATGCCCACTCCTCGCTTGTGAATAGTGGCAGTTGACGCGAAAGGCGACGACCATGTTGCAGCTGGTATTCCACAACTGCCCTCTGCTGCTCACAAAGCCTGGCCAACATGTAGAACGTAGATTTCCAGTGCGTGCTCACGTCGCACAACTTCCAGTGAGCTGAAAGCCGCAAACGCTGCTGTAGCGTTGACAGACCGGCTGAAGCTGTGGATGACTTGCGGAAATAGGCACACGCGCGGCGCGCCTTCACTAGTAGCTCTTGCAAATTGGGGTAGGTTTTGATAAACTGCTGAACCACTAAGTTTAAGACGTGGGCTAGGCATGGAATGTGTGTCAGGTTGCCGAGCTCCAAAGCCGCCACCAAGTTACGGCTATTGTCAGACACAACCATTCTTGGTTGTAGGTTGAGTGGCGAGAGCCACAGCTCGGTCTGGTCCTTATACCCTGCCACAGCTCTACGGCAGTGTGCTGTTTGTCCCCTAAGCAGATCAGCTTCAGCATGGCCTGTTGACGCTTACCCACAGCAGTGCTACACTGCTTCCAACTAGCGACTGATGGTTGACTGCTGCAGGAGGTGGAAGTGGAGGAGGAGGCGGCAGCGGAGGAGGAGAAGTGGGGATTGGAGCCAGTAACATAGCTGCTGGTGGAGACCCTGATGGACATAGGGCCTGCAATCCTGGGCGTGGGTAGCACCTGTGCCATCCCAGGGTATGACTCACTCCCGGCCTCCACAACATTTACCCAGTGTGCGGTCAGGGAAATGTAGCGTCCCCGGCCACCAGCACTTGTCCATGTATCCGTGGTGAAGTGGACCTTCCCAGTAAGGGCGTTGGTCAGGGCATGGGTGATGTTCTGGGACACATGCTGGTGTAAGGTGGGCACGGCACACCGTGAAAAATAGTGACAGCTGGGGACTGCGTACCGAACGACAGCCGCCGACATCAGGCTGCGGAAGGCCTCAGTGTCCACAAGCCTAAATGGCAACATTTCAAGGGCCAGTAATTTTGAAAGTTGCGCATTTAGTGATATGGCCTGTGTTTATTTTGTCTTGCGTTCAAATGCCTGTGTTATCGACATTTGGACGCTGCGCTGGTACAGGGAAGTGGATGTTGTTGCTGACGGTTCATGCGAAGGTCCAGGTGCAGGGCGAGGGGCATCCGGGCCTGCGCCTTCGACAGAAGATTGGCCAGCAGTGTGAAACACAGGGGAAGAGGAGGCAGTGGTGTGACCCGCAGACCCAGATTGTGGACCCAGGCGTTCGGCCCACTTATTAGGTGCTTGGATGCCATGTGGTGGATCATGCTGGTGGTGGTGAGGTTGCTAGTGTTCACGCCCTGGCTCATTTTGGCACGGCACAGGTTGCAAACTACCACTCTTTTGTTGTCTGCACTTTCCTCAAAGCGCCATACTGCGGAACACCTACCCATTGGCAAGGTAGATTTACGCATGGGGGTGCTTGGTGTAATGGTTTAGGGCCTGTTTGGTGTGGGCCGACTTCTGCCTTTTGCAACCCCACTCCCTCTTCCAGACTGTTGCAGTGCTGCCGATCCCTCCCCCTCTGTACTGCTGTCCTCGCTCGGCTTTTCACCTTCCCATGTTGGGTCAGTGACCTCATCGTCCACTACCTCCTCTTCCACTACCTCACTCCATCCTCCTGACTTGACCTAACCATAACCTCAGTTATTGACAACTGTCTCTCATCATCATCCCCCTCGTGAACGAATGATTGCCGTTTACTACTGTCATCTTCTTGACACTGTGAAGGCTCAAGAGGTTGGGAATCAGGGCACAATATCTCAGGTACCTCTTCAAGCGTGCTGGGCGCGAGGGCCAAATCTAATAGTGGCCCTGGAAAGAGCTCCTCGGAATATCCGAGTGTGAGAACACTCGTTTGGCAAGCCTCTCCATGGTGGGAGGAAGGATGATCAGAGTGAGGATTCGGTTGACCAGACTCTTGGCTACAGAGACTGGATGAGAGGGTGGTGCTTAACCGACTGGAAGCATTATCTTCAGCAATCCAACCGACCAACTGTTTGCACTGGTCCAACTTGGACAGTGTTGTCCTGCGCCACCCAGCTAATTTGGACATGAAGCTGGGTACGGTGGATTCTTTTTCTTCTGGTGAACTGGAAGCAGGCACCGTTAAATTGCGCCTAGGGCCACGGTCTCTGCGTGCACCGTCAGCATCACGCCCACTTCTCCGTCCCTTAGTGCTCGTCTTCTTCATATTAATGGTTTTGTCACTAGATGTGGCACAGATTGTTTTACTGTCCGCTAAAGACACAGAATATAGACACTATATTAGGCCCAGATTATTGGAATTTGTAATACAGACACTGTTTGCAGATGTTGTACAGTATTGGTTACAGAACACCACAGATTATGGACAATATATTAGGCCCAGATTATTGGAATTTGTAATACAGACACTGTTTTTGCAGATGTTCTACAGCAGGCATGCTCAACCTGCGGCCCTCCAGCTGTTGCAAGACTACAACTCCCAGCATGCCCGAACAGCTTACAGCTATAAGCCTACAGCAGGGCATTGTGGGAGTTGTAGTTTTACAACAGCTGGAGGGCCGCAGGTTGAACATGCCTGTTCTACAGTATTGGTTACAGAACACCACAGATTATGGACACTATATTAGGCCCAGATTATTGGAATTTGTAATACAGACGCTGTTTGCAGATGTAGTTCAGTATTTTTTACACAAAGCCACACACTATGGACAGTAGATGTGGCCCAGATTATTAAAGATACAGTCTGCGGATGATGTACAGTATATGTCACTAATATGCTGCTGTCAAACACACAGTAGTCCGTCAAAAAGACTTTGGGGTCTTTAAAAAGCTTTTGGTAGTAAAAACAGCAAATTTCTCTCACTGCACTATCTGTCCCTTCCGAAGCACTGTCTCTGAGACTGCAGGAGGTAAATAGATTGCTGCTCTAAAACACACACACACACAGTAGACCTTAACAGGACTTTTGGGTCTTGGAAAAGCTGTCTCAGAATAAAAACTGTGAAAACGCTCCCTACACTGTCTTTCCCTTCCTACGCTCTGCTCTCCCTGTCTACGTCTGAGCCGAACATGCGTCATCGGGTGCTATATAGCACCCGATGACGCGTTCCGGCCAGCCAATCGCTAATGCCAGCAGCCAGCATGGCTACTGGCATTACAGTGAGAGCAGTACTTACCTGCACCTTTATTGGCTGTTTAAAACCCACGAAAATTGCGGGGCGGAGACTCGAGAATTGCGCTTGACCACATGCAGTACTCTGTCCAGTACCGCCATGTGCCGAGCATAGCAATGCTCGAGCCAAACAGATATTCAGCCGAGCATGCTCGCTCATCACTATCCGTGATCCGGCCGCATAGCAAAAAATAGAACATGTTCTATTTTTTTGCGGTGCGGACAAATGGACAGAAACACCACAGAAGCACTCTGTAGTGCTTCCGTGGGGTCCCGTGCCTCTGTTGAGGAAGGCAGGTCCGGATTGCGGACCCATTCAGGTGAATTGGTCAACATCCGTGATGCACGGAGTACACGGCCGGTGTCAGCATATTGCAGACCCGCTGTTTGTGGGCCGCAATGCGGCCATGGCTGGGCCACGGCCGTGGGCTTGAGGCCTAATTCAGAATACATTACTGCAGGAGGTATAACAGAAGAGGACTATAACTCCCAACATGTCTAAGCCATGTTTTAATATCAGAGCACATTACAGGATGGGACTACAACTCCCAGCATGTCCAAGCACTTATGTAATATCAGAGTACATTATAAGAGGAGGTATACAACTCCCAGCATATCGAGGGTGCTGTAATGTACCCTGATATTATATAATAATGGCCTGGACATGCTTACAGTTGTAGTCCTCTCCTGTTTTAACTCCTCTTGTAATGTACTTTGATATTACATAACAAGCTGGGAGTTGTAATCCTCTCCTCATGCCTCCTCTTGCAATGTACTCTGATATTACATAACAGTAGGTATAAGAGGTCATCGCAGGTCCTTCATCCCCTCTTCTCTGCTGAGCTCCGCAGGTCCTGTCAGCACTGTGCTAACCGTTTGCTTCCTCAGACGTTCAGCTGAACAGCAGCACTGAAGCAGGGCCCCCCCCCCCCCTCCCTGCCAAGGGCAGCCCTGGGTACACCTGTTTCAGTGATTTTGTATTTTTATATTTCCATCCACACATTATTCGATCTTGTGGAGGATGCTTTTGTGGTGCATGTGGTCCGCGTCAACATCCTCCATTGTATGCAGTGTTGCTGGGGATTGCTGTTGGCAGTGGACCACATGCGGAGGAACTGATCCCCCGGTTAGAAACATGCTACAGTGTTTAGGGTTTTTGAGCAGTTCCTCCCATTTAAGCCACTTTATTTCAGTGATTTTTTTTTGTTATATTATTGTACATAGGAGGCAGTATAATAGTAGTTATATTCTTGTTTATAGGAGCAGTATTATAGTAGTTATATTCTTGTCCATAGGAGGCAGTATTATAGTAGATATATTCTTGTACATAGGAGCATTATTATAGTAGTTATATTCTTGTACATAGGAGGCAGTATTATAGTAGTTATATTCTTGTACATAGGAGCAGTATTATAGTAGTTATATTCTTGTACATAGGAGCAGTATTATAGCAGTTATATTCTTGTACATAGGAGCAGTATTATAGTAGTTATATTCTTGTACATAGGAGGCAGTATTATAGTAGTTCTATTCTTGTCCATAGGAGAGGATAGACGTGTGCTGCTGAGCTCCCTGCAGGGAGGGGGCATGGCTTCTGACCCAGGTGGAGGGGAGGGGAGCTGGGCTGATGATCCTGGGAAAGCCCAGAGCTTGGAGTGCGGCCTGCAGCATGGAGATGGTGGAAGCGATAAGCTGGAAATGGTGGCTGGTGAGTCTACTGAAACTTGTAGTGCTTCTGGATTGAGTACAACTGTGACAAAGAAAAGTTTGTTTAAACTGGAAAGGCGCATTTCTGAGTTAAGAGATGAGATTAAGACAGAGACTGATGCAAAGAAAAAGCTGATGAAGTATGAATGCCTGGATGACTGCACACGTGAACTTGATATGTTAAAAGATAAACTAGATAAAGGTAAAAACACAATACCTAAAGTGGAAAGCTGGGCAACGGAGAAAAAGAGGGAGGCCAGAGCCCAGAATGTGAAGATAAAAGAAATCATAGAAATAAAAAGTAAAGATTATGGCGATGTGTACAATATGGTGAAGCAAGGAAACCCTCAGAGATGTGTGGGTGCAACGCCTGGAGGGTCACTGCTTTCAGGGTCTCTATGTATGGGGTCCGAGCCGTCAGTCTCTGAAAATGCTGGGAATACAATGGAACAAAGTGTGTCATCCAACAAGGGGTTAATTGCAGTGGACTCAGCATGCAACTCGGGTGAAGTTAATGCGAGCAGCAATCCTGTGTGTGAACAGGAGAGTGCTTCATGTGCGGACATTGTGGATGAGACCCCGCTCAGTGTTGTGGGTGGGACCCCGAACAGTGTTGTGGATGAGACCCCGCTCAGTGCTGTGAATGAGACCCCACTCAGTGCTGTGAATGAGACCCCGCTCAGTGCTGTGAATGAGACCCCACTCAGTGCTGTGAATGAGACCCCGCTCAGTGCTGTGAATGAGACCCCGCTCAGTGCTGTGAGTGAGACCCCACTGAGTGTTGTGGGTGAGACCCCGCTCAGTGCTGTGAACGAGACCCCACTGAGTGTTGTTGGTGAGACCCTGCTCAGTGCTTTGAATGAAACTCAGCTCTCAGAGGAGACTGCTATACAGACTGGAGCAGACATGGAGGTCAGTATACAGGACCCTCAGGCGTCCGCAGTGTCAGGTGCACAGCAGTCTGGAGCAGACATGGACCCCCAGCCGTCCACAGTGTCAGGTGCACAGCAGTCTGGAGCAGACATGGACCCTCAGCCGTCCGCGGTGTCAGGTGTGCAACAGTCTGGAGCAGATATGGACCACCAGCCGTCCGCGGTGTCAGGTGCACAGCAGTCTGGAGCAGACATATGTGGATCTGCAGGACAATCTGGAGTCAGTAAGCCTGTAGAGGAGAGGCCCAGCACTAATCCTCCTGCTGACCGTCCACAATTCAGGAGACTGTTCTCCAATGTCACAAGGCCGGCTAACCCTCCACCACAGAGAAAGAACGCTGTTAGGATTAAGTATACGGGTCCAGAAGAAAACCTCCCCTCCAGACTGTACATAGGGCAGGCACTTCTGAAGGACTTCATGAGGTTTAAGGCATCTGAGGTGTACGCCCTGATCCATATCCCCTCCAGCAGGATCTATGACGTCAGCTTTAAACTGCAGTATGATCTGGACTTATTCTGGAATATATACAATGACACGAAGGAACAGTCAATCTGGGAGCATCTACAGGTGATCCAGCTGTCCAAGCCTCAGGTAGTGAGGGCCACCATCTTGTTCCAGTCTGAGGTGGTGGCGCTGGCGGATCTGGAGCACTGGCTGAGCAGACAGTGTCTGTTGAAGAGTCATCCGGAAAAAATTTATGATGAAGAAGACATCTGGAATGGCGGATACACCGTGAGGATACAGCTAGAGCAATACAATGGCGTGACCAGACATCTGCCGCACTCCTTCTACCTGGGCTCAGAGAGAGGGATATGCTACTACCCCGGTCAGCCGCGGCTGTGTCACAGATGTGGGGGCAGGCACCTCGCCATCAACTGCTCCCGTATTAAGTGCTCATTTTGTGGACAGTTTGGACATTCAAAGGACGACTGTACAGGTCCAGTCATCTGTAATCTGTGCTTAGGAGCTGGTCATACGTTCCGGGACTGTCCGCATGCGGATCATAATAACGGCAGTGATGAGATTTTCTTAGAGGCCATGGAGGAAAGTCAGGAGGATGTCACTGCAGATACAGCCCCAGAAGCTGACGGTGCTCATACTGGAGAAATGCAAAGTACTAGTGACCCTGTTGTACAGAGCGATGGCCCTCCTGATGCACTACAAGCACCAGCAGAGTTAGAGACTGATCGTCCATCTACTCCATTACAAGTACCAACATTTGCTGAACCAGAAGTACCAGCCATTGAAAAGGCTCCAAAATCCAGAAACCCTGCTGTGGAAACTAAAGTACCACCTGTAGCACTACAAGTACCAGCCACTGAAGAGAATTCTCATACGCAGAGTTTAGTGACCAGTAAACCAGTTGCCAAACCACCTAAAGAACTGCCCTCTACGTCTACAAAGCCTGACAGTCCGGCTGGAGGGCTCAGGAGGCTCAGGAAGCCCTCTGTGGATGAAGAGGATTCCAGACTGTAAAAAGAAAGAACAGCGCAGCAAAGAAAACCCCGGATCCGCCAGTGCTGGCCATAACCTCCGGGCAGTACGGTGCGCTAGGGGAAGGAGAGTCAGAGGAAAAAGTAGAGATGGAGTATGCTTCTTCACATAACCCTGATGGTGACCCCCAGGAAGATGAACCTGACCCCCAGTGTCCACCAAAAGATGGGGCACTACAGGTCACAGCAGCGGAAGGAGGAAAAAGAGCAAGAAAACTAAGTGACCTGGATGAGGCTGAGAATCAGCTCTATAAATGTGAACAGTGTGAAGACTAAGAACAGGCGGCAGGCGATGTACCAGCGTCTGTCTCAGGAGAAGTCTGACATCTTCTGCTTACAGGAGACTTATCTGAAGAACAATGCTCAGGTGTTTGCAGCCAAGAGAGACTGGAGACATGGAGCATCTTTCTGGTCCTTTGGGCTGGAGAGAAATGACGGTGTGGCCATTCTCTTCAATAAGATGGAGGTTGAGGTGGAGAGAGTCCTGGAGATCTGTCCGGGCCGCTGTCTGATGCTGGACTTTATACTGGACACTGTGTATTATAGAGCCATTAACATCTATGCTCCTCAGACTAGAAAGGAGAGGAGGGAATTATTTCAGCAGATGAAGCCATATTGTTTTACATCCAGGGTGTTTATAATGTGCGGGATTTTAATAGTGTCTCCTGTAATGTGGATCGTTCCAGTAGTCATAAGCAGCTGAGATATGATGAGAACTTCCTTAACAATATAGTCCAGCAGGCTCATTTAGTGGATCCCTATGTTGTACATAGCTCCGGTAGAGCCTACACTTACCATAAGGCCGGTAACGCCAGTAGAATAGACCGGGTGTATATAAAACGTGGAGTGAGGAGCTCTGATTACAGGACGAGCCCCATAGAGTTCTCCGACCATTGTATGGTGAGTGTCACGCTGGATCTGGCCGGGGCCGTGGTCTGTGGTAGGGGCTACTGGAAGGCGAACAGCTCGGTGCTGCAAGATCCAAAGTTCAGGGAGGCCTTTACCACCTTCTATAATGAGCGGAGGACCACCCAGTGTATGTGTGATGACACAGCGGAGTGGTGGGAGGGTATGAAGGGTGATATCAAGCAGTTTCTCATACGTGCTGCGAGGAGGCATAGTAATGTGGAGTATATGAGGTATTCAGCGCTGAGGCTGCAGCTGAGCCGGGTATACGGTAAGATCAATAGTGGTGAGAAGATAGATGGTAAGTACGTCACCCAGATAAAGCAGAAGATGCGAGAGCTGCAGTATGACCGCCTCAAGTCTCTCAAAGCAGAGGGGCAGTTTGATAATTGGGGAGTTCACAACCCAGACCCCTATATTGCCTGTAAGAACAGGGTCAGCAGGAAGCTCATGACCAGCCTGTTAGATGAACATGGGGTGGAGCAATCAGATCAGAGGAAACTCCACAAGATTATTGGAGATTATTACAAAAATCTGTTTAAAGGCAGTCAGATAAGTGGTGACAGCATCAGAACTTACCTGAAAGGCGTCAAACTCCCAAAACTAGATCAAGCAGAAGCAGACGGCTTGGCCGAGCCCATAACTGAGGAGGAGGTGAAGAGGAGCATTGACTCCTTAAAAACCAAGAAGAGCCCGGGCCTGGACGGTCTGACCAGTGAATTCTATAAGGAGTTCAGAGATGTATTAGCCCCAGACCTGGCGCAGGTCTATAATGATTGCCTTTCTGCCAGGAAACTTCTACAGTCACAGTATAAATCTGTTCTGGTTCTCCTGGCAAAGAAAGGAAATCTAAAAGACTTAAAAACTGGCGTCCATTGTCTTTACTGAACACCGATTATAAAGTTCTGGCCAAGATCTTGTATTATAGGCTGAGTGCGGTGGCGGATGACCTAATCATCTCCAACCAGACGTGTGGTGTGAAAGGCCGGACTATAGAGGACTCATTGCTGCTGGTCAGGGAAGCGGTGACGTACATCAGGCAGCACAGTGTAGGAGCATATGTGGTGGGGTTAGACCAGAGCAAGGCTTTCGATAGAGTCCATCATGACTACCTGTACCAGGTGTTGTTGGAGTACGGACTTCCTGCACGCTCGTACAATGGCTGCAGGTTCTCTATAAGGAGGCAGTAAGCCAGCCTCTGATTAATGGTCACTTGGCAGAACCCTTCAGGACCATGTCTGGTGTAAGGCAGGGCTGCCCTCTAAGCCCATTATTATATGTCTTCAGTCTGGATCCTTTTTAAGAAAGTTGCAGGATAATAGAAATCTCTTGGGGTTGAAATGTCACCTACAGAGTAAAATAGTGGACGTGAAGTTCTGTGCTTATGCGGATGATGTGACGGTTCTGGTGTCGTCTAGTGATGATTGTGTGGCCCTACAACAGGAGATAGCAGCTTTCTCTCGAGTGTCGAATTCTGCTGTGAATATGGATAAGAGCGAGGCGTTGTGGCTGGGGGTGACCGTGGCGTCTTCTCAGTGCCCTTCAGAACAGTGCAGGACAAGATAAAGATTTTGGGAATTCAGTTTGGAACTGTAGATGATGGGAAGGTGAACTGGGAGGAGAAGCTGGCGGTGTGTGAGCAGAAGGTGCAGTGCTGGCGGCACTGGAAGCTGACCTATCAGGAGAAGATCCGCCTGCTGAAAAGCTTCCTGCTCCCGCTATTCCTCTACGTCAGTGTGGTGTTCCCAGTGCCCGATAAGTTGCTTACCAGACTGACCAATATCTTCTTCCACTTCTTGTGGGGTAATAGGGTGAATATAGTCAGGAGGAACATTGTCTATCTCCCCAGAAGGAGGGCGGCCTGTCCATGCCCTGCCCAGAGCTCTTCTTTAACCTAATGTTTCTGATGAAGAATTTCTCATTCTGTAAGAGTTCAGAGTTGAAGCTGTGGAGTACTCTGTTTAAGAACCAGATCCAGCAGTTTGTCTCTGTGTGGTCGGTAGGTGACCCCATTAAGAGGATCTCGGGCGCATTAAGAATAACGTTTCCTGGTACGCGGTACATGTAATTAGTAAGATCATTAAATGGAAAATCTTATATGGTGATGTAAAGCAGCTCAGTAGGAAAGAGATGTATAAGAACCTGCTGATATCTCAGTTTAGTGTCCAAATCCAGCTGAAGAACGCCCCAAACCTGGATGTAAAACAGGCTGTGAGAATCCTGGAGGACCCCAGAGTCCCCGCTCACATGAAGGATGTGTCATGGCTGGCATTTCACGGTAAAATGTATGTCAGGGACAATCTAAAGTGTAGAAATGTGCCAGACAGATCCTGCCCTAGAGAGCAATGCAGTCAGGTACTGGAGACCATGGAGCATCTTCTGCTGGACTGTCCGTTCAGTATCCAGGTATGGGAGGCCGTGTCACTGTCCCTTCAGTTACCACATCTAGTCGGGCAGCCGTACCCTCAGCTCTTGTATGGTGACTTCCCCCCAGATCTCAGACAATATAGCAGAAGTTCCCTGTATGTAGTGAATGTGGCGACCATGTACCATCTGTGGTGTGCGCGGTGCTGCCTGGTCATCAACAGGGAACTCCTGACCGGTGATAAAATCTTACATAATATCCTGGAAAGTCTGAAGATGATATATAAGAAAGACGGGAAAAATAACCGCAATAATGTGTACTGGAGGAACATTAATGTGTCAGCTTTTGTATAATGTGTTGTGATGTTTATCAAAGTGATGTAACTTTATATTATTTATTCTTTTCTATGATTTTATTGTAAATGTATTGTAATATTTTGTTGCCTGTTTTTTAAATAAAAAGATCATTTTGTTATTTCTTGTACATAGAAGATCATTATAGTAGTTATATTCTTGTACATAGGAGCAGTATTATAGCAGTTATATTCTTGTACATAGGAGCAGTATTATAGTAGTTATATTCTTGTACATAGGAGCAGTATTATAGTAGTTATATTCTTGTACATAGGAGGCAGTATTATAGTAGTTATATTCTTGTACATAGGAGGCAGTATTATAGTAGTTATATTCTTGTACATAGGAGCAGTATTATAGTAGTTATATTCTTGTACATAGGAGCAGTATTATAGTAGTTATATTCTTGTACATAGGAGGCAGTATTATAGTAGTTATATTCTTGTACATAGGAGCAGTATTATAGTAGTTATATTCTTGTACATAGGAGCAGTATTATGTAGTTATATTCTTGTACATAGAAGGCAGTATTATAGTAGTTATATTCTTGTACATAGGAGCAGTATTATAGTAGTTATACAGGATGGGCCATTTATATGGATACACCTTAAAAAAATGGAAATGGTTGGTGATATTAACTTCCTGTTTGTGGCACATTAGTATATGTGAGGGGGGAAACTTTTCAAGATGGGTGGTGACCATGGCGGCCATTTTGAAGTTGGCCATTTTGAATCCAACTTTTTTTTTTCAATAGGAAGAGGGTCATGTGACACATGAAACTTATTGGGAATTTCACAAGAAAAACAATGGTGTGCTTGGTTTTAACGTAACGATATTCTTTCATGAGTTATTTACAAGTTTCTCTTTGTTTACAGCCATTGACATGTCGCCGAGGTGAACACGTGAGGAGCGGATAGAAATTGTGTTGATGTCTGGTGAACGCAGTAACCGGGTCATTGCAGCATATTTCAATGCAAGACACCCTATGAGACCACCCATCTCCCATGCTACAGTTAGCAAACTGCTTGCTAAGTTTCGTGAAACTGGTTCAGTGTTGGATTTGCCAAAATGTGGACGCATGAAATCTGTCACTAATGAAGAAACATCAGTGGCTGTCCCAGCTTCATTCAGCAAGAGCCAACAGCTTAGCACTCGTCGCATGTCACTGGAGAGCGGCATTAGTCGAACATCCCTTGGGCGGATATTAGCTACTCACAAATGGCACCCTTACAAACTCCAGCTACTGCAGCATCTCAACGAGCAGGACCCAGATTGGCGCACTGAATTTGCAGAATGGGCAAAACAAAAATTGGAACAGGACCCTCAGTTTACGCAGAAGATTTTGTTCAGTGATGAGGCAAACTTTTATGTGAATGGTGAGGTTAACAAACAAAACCACCGCTATTGGTCTGACACTAACCCACATCGGATAGATCCCTC
Organism: Bufotes viridis; assembly: GCA_033119425.1. Lineage (NCBI taxonomy): Eukaryota > Metazoa > Chordata > Amphibia > Anura > Bufonidae > Bufotes > Bufotes viridis. The sequence goes on along the minus strand of CM065590.1, from coordinate 572,332,959 downwards.
CAAGACTGTTGGAACAAAAAAATTGATGGTATGGTGTGGTATATGGGGTACAAAGATAGTGGGGCCATTCTTCATCAAAGGAAACCTTAAGGCCACTGGAGATGCGAAATTGCTACATGATGATGTGTTTCCCTCTTTATGCACTGAAGCCGGCATGTTCCCTGAGTTTTTCCAGCAAGATGGTGCACTACCACATCATGGGTGTCAGGTCCGAACATTCCTAGATGAACAGTTTCCTGGAAAGTGGATTGGTCGTCGTGGGCCAGTTGAATGGCCCCCAAGGTCTCCCGATCTGACCCCCTTAGACTTTTATCTCAGGGGTCATCTAAAGGCAATTGTCTATGCTGTGAAGATACGAGATGTGCAGCACCTGAAACTACGGATACTGGAAGCCTGTACTAGTATTTCTCCTGCGGTGTTGCTATCAGTGTGTGAAGAGTGGGAGAAGACGGTTGCATTGAGAATCCAACACAATGGGCAGCACATTGAACACATTTTATAAGTGGTCAGAAACTTGTAAATAACTCATGAAAGAATAAAGTTACGTTAAAACCAAGCACACCATTGTTTTTCTTGTAAAACTCCCATTACGTTTGATGTGTCACATGACCCTCTTCCTATTGAAAAAACAAAAGTTGGATTCAAAATGGCCAACTTCAAAATGGCCGCTATTGTCACCAGTCACCACCCATCTTGAAAAGTTTCCCCCCTCACATATACTAATGTGCCACAAACAGGAAGTTAATATCACCAACCATTCCCATTTTATTAAGGTGTATCCATATAAATGGCCCACCCTGTATTCTTGTACATACAATGGATATAAAAAGTCTACACACCCCTGTTAACTGTCAGGTTTTTCTGCTATAAAAAAATGAGACAAAGATAAATAATTTCAGAACTTTTTCCAACTTTAATGTGACCTATAAACTGTACAACTCAATTGAAAAACAAACTGAAATCTTTTAGGTGGAGGGAAGAAAACAAAAAAAACTAAAATAACTGGGGATGTAGCTGTGTTCAGAATTAAGCAATCACATTCAAATTCATGTTAAATAGGAGTCAGCAAACACCTGCCATCATTTACAGCGCCTCTGATTAACCCCAAATAAAGTTCAGCTGCTCTAGTTGGTCTTTCCTGAAATTTTCTTAGTCGCATCCCACAGCAAAAGGCCACGGTCCACAGAGAGCTTCCAAAGCATCAGAGGGATCTCATTGTTAAAAGGTATCAGTCAGGAGAAGGGTACAAAAGAATTTCCAAGGCATTAGATATACCATGGAACACAGTGAAGACAGTCATCATCAAGTGGAGAAAATATGGCACAACAGTGACATTACCAAGAACTGGACGTCCCTTCAAAATTGATGAAAAGAGAAGAAAACTGGTCTGGGAGGCGACCAAGAGGCCTACAGCAACATTAAAGGAGCTGCAGGAATATCTGGCAACTACTGGCCGTGTGGTACATGTGACAACAATCTCCCGTATTGTTCATATGTCTGGGCTATGGGGTAGAGTGGCAAGAAAAAAGCCTTTTCTTACCAAGAAAACCATCCAAGCCAGGCTACATTTTGCAGAAACACATCTGAAGTCTCCCAAAAGCATGTGGGAAAAGGTTTTATGGTCTGATGAAACCAAGGTTGAACTTTTTGGCCATAATTTCAAAAGATATGTTTGGAGCAAAAACAACGCTGCACATCGCCAGAAGAACCCCCTCCACACAGTGAAGCATGGTGGGGGCAGCATCAGGCTGCGGGGCTGGTCTTCTTCAGCTGGAACTGGGGCCTTAGTTAAGATAGAGGGAATTATGAACAGTTCCAAATACCAGTCAATATTGGCCCAAAACCTTCAGGCTTCTGCTAGAAAGCTGAACATGAAGAGGAACTTCATCTTTCAGCATGACAACGACCCAAAGCATACATCCAAATCAACAAAGGAATGGCTTCACCAGAAGAAGATTAAAGTTTTGAAATGGCCCAGCCAGAGCCCAGACCTGAATCCGATTGAAAATCTGTGGGGTGATCTGAAGAGGGCTGTGCCCAGGAGATGCCCTCGCAATCTGACAGAAGTGGGCAAATCTTGCCAAGTCAAAATGTGCCATGCTGATAGACTCCTACCCAAAAAGACTGAGTGCTGTAATAAAATCAAAAGGTGCTTCAACAAAGTATTAGTTTAAAGGTGTGCACACTTATGCAACCATATTATTTTATTTTTATACTTTTTCTTCCCTCTACCTAAAAGATTTCAGTTTGTTTTTCAATTGAGTTGTACAGTTTATAGGTCACATTAATGGTGGAAAAAGTTCTGAAATGATTTATCTTTGTCTCATTTTTTTACATCACAGAAACCTGACATTTTAACAGGGGTGTGTAGACTTTTTATATCCACTGTAGGAGGCAGCATTATAGTAGTTATATTCTTGTACATAGGAGCAGTATTATAGTAGTTATATTATTGTACATAGGAGCAGTATTATAGTAGTTATATTCTTGTACATAGGAAGCAGTATCATAGTAGTTATATTCTTGTACATAGGAGCAGTATTATAGTAGTTATATTTTTGTACATAGGAGGCAGTATTATAGTAGTTATATTCTTGTACATAGGAGCAGTATTATAGTAGTTATATTCTTGTACATAGGAGCAGTATTATAGTTGTTATATTCTTGTACATAGGCACAGTATTATAGCAGCTATATTCTTGTACATAGGAGCAGTATTATAGTAGTTATATTCTTGTACATAGGAGCAGTATTATAGTAGTTATCTTCTTGTACATACGAGCAGTATTATAGAAGTTATATTCTTGTACATAGGAGGCAGTATTATAGTAGTTATATTCTTGTACATAGGAGCAGTATTATAGTAGTTATATTCTTGTACATAGGAGGCAGTATTATAGAAGTTATATTCTTGTACATAGGAGGCAGTACTATAGTAGTTATATTCTTGTACATAGGAGCAGTATTACAGTAGTTATATTCTTGTACATAGGAGCAGTATTATAGTACCGTATTTTTCGCCCTATAAGACGCACCGGCCCATAAGACGCACCTAGGTTTTTGGGTGGGAAAATAAGAAAAAAAATATTTTTAACCAAAAGGTGTGCTTTTGGTGGTTTTGGAACTAATGGTGGTCTGTGGATGCCACTATTACTAGGGATCTGTGGATGGCACTATTACTGGGGATCTGTGGATGTCACTGTTATGGGTGGGATCTGTGAAGGACACTGTTATGGGGGATCTGTGGATTACTCACTGTTATGGGGATCTGGGGATGACACACTGTTATGGGGGATCTGGGGATGACGCACTGTTATGGGGGATCTGGGGATGACGCACTGTTATGGGGGGATCTGTGGATGACGCACTGTTATTGAGGGATCTATGACTGACACTGTTATGGGGGATCTGTGAAGGATACTGTTACAGCTCCCCTGTAACAGTAATCCTTCACAGATCTCCCATAACAGGGCTGGCACTGTTATGGGGGATCTGTGGATGGCACTGTTATGGGGGATCTGTGGATGGCACTGTTATGGGGGATCTGTAGATGGCACTGTTATGGGGGATCTGTGGATGGCACTGTATGGGGGCATCTGTGGATGGCACTGTATGGGGGCATCTGTGGATGGCACTGTATGGGGGCATCTGTGGATGGCACTGTATGGGGGCATCTGTGGATGGCACTGTATGGGGGCATCTGTGGATGGCACTGTTATATATGTGTGTCATCCACAGACCCTCCCCACCCAATAACAGTGCCAACCACAGATCCCCCATCCCATAACAGTGCCATCCACAGACCCCCTCCTCCCATAAAACTGAGCGAGCTGGGAGGGACTGGGAGGAGGAGCTGGGGGCCGGCAATTGCGGAGGGGCCGCTGCACTATATAAATAGAAAATATTTATTTCAATTAAAAGTTCCTGTCCATGCCCCCCAGCCCTAATATTACCGACACACGGCAGCTTGTTGAAAGCAGGCAGTCCGGGCGGCCGGCGCGTCACTCACTGACGTCACGTGTCTGCACTGCCTACTTTATGAATGAAGCAGGTGGCACAGGCACGTGACGTCAGTGAGTGACTCGCCGGCCACCCAGACTGCCTGCTTTCAACAAGCTGCCGTGTGTCAGTAATATTAGGGGTGGGGGGCATAGACAGGAACTTTTAATTGAATTACATATTTCAATAGTGCAGCACTGGAGCGGGGGGGGGGGCTGGAGTACAGTCACTGCACCGGCCCCTCCGCAATTGCCGGCCCCCAGCTCCTCCTCCCAGTCCCTCCCCGCTCGCGCGTACATCGCAGATGGCGATGTAAAAATTTCAACATTCGCCCCATAAGACGCAGGGGCACTTCCCCCCATTTTTTGGGGAAAAAGTGCGTCTTATGGGGCGAAAAATACGGTAGTTATAGTCTTGTACATAGGAGCAGTATTATAGTAGTTATAATCGTGTACATAGGAGCAGTATTATAGTAGTTATATTCTTGTACATAGGAGCAGTATTATAGTAGTTATATTCTTGTACATAGGAGCAGTATTATAGTAGTGATATTCTTGTACATAGGAGCAGTATTATAGAAGTTATATTCTTGTACATAGGAGGCAGAATTATAGTAGATATATTCTTGTGCATATAAAGCTGTATTATAGTACAGTAGCAAATGCCAGCTTATGTTCGGACCTCCAGGGCACGGATAGTGCAGGACCGCACTCACACAGTGACATATGTAAACGATCCATTCAGTTTTATTTCTTCATCTTTAAAAAGCTGTTACAAAATGGTGGGTACAAACCAGGCTTTACATCTCTCAGAAATAAAACTGAATGGATTTTACCAACACCAGTGGCTGGAAAAAGTTTACATTTGTTACAGTATTACAGTAGTTATATTATTGTATATAGGACACAGTATTATGGTAGTTATATTCTTGTACAAAGGAGCAGTATTATAGTAGTTATATTCTTGTACATAGGAGGCAGCATTATAGTAATTATATTCTTGTACATAGAAGGCAGTATTATAGTAGTTATATTCTTGTACATAAGAGCCGTATTATAGTAGTTATATTCTTGTACATAGGAGCAGTATTATAGTAGTTATATTCTTGTACATAGGAGGCAGTATTATAGTAGTTATATTCTTGTACATAGAAGGCAGTATTATAGTAGTTATATTCTTGTACATAAGAGCCGTATTATAGTAGTTATATTCTTGTACATAGGAGGTAGTAGTATAGTAGTTATATTCTTGTACATAGGAGCAGTATTATAGTAGTTATATTCTTGTACATAGGAGGCAGTAGTATAGTAGTTATATTCTTGTACATAGGAGCAGTATTATAGTAGTTATATTCTTGTACATAGGAGGCAGTATTATAGTAGTTATATTCTTGTATATAGGACGCAGTATTATAGCAGTTATATTCTTGTACATAGGAGGCAGTATTATAGTAGTTATATTCTTGTACATAGGAGGCAGTATTATAGTAGTTATATTCTTGTACATAGGAGGCAGTATTATAGTAGTTATATTCTTGTACATAGGGGCAGTATTATAGTAGTTATATTCTTGTACATAGGAGCAGTATTATAGTAGTTATATTCCTGTACATAGGAGCAGTATTATAGTAGTTATATTCTTGTACATAGGAGCAGTATTATAGTAGTTATATTCTTGTATATAGGACGCAGTATTATAGTAGTTATATTCTTGTACATAGGGGGCAGTATTATAGTAGTTATATTCTTGTACATCGGAGGCAATATTATAGTAGTAATATTATTGTACATAGGGCGCAGTATTATAGTAGTTATATTCTTGTACATAGGAGGCAGTATTAAAGTAGTTATATTTGGTTCCTGCTGTTGGCATCCTGTGTAGGCCATAGGCCTGCATGTCTACTTTGAAGACAGGAGGCAGAGTGAGTGGTGCAAACTGCATCCAAATCCTTCAATAGAACAGGCCTGGAGGCCTTTGAAGTAGTCACGCATGGTGCAGCCTGTACAGAACACAGGCAGATGGAACTAGCTCTGCAGGAGGTACAGTCACGTAGACTACGAGCAGCACCATGCTCATGCCTGTCGGAAGAAGCAAGGCAGCGGTGGTCGCAGGGCACCACAGAAACAGTTATATTTTGTTACATAGGGGGCAGTATTAAAGTAATGAAAAAAAAATGGAATTCAGTTCAGAGGCATCAAGTGCCTTACAAAAGATTAGCAGCAGTGAGAAGAGTCCTATCTTGCATATCTTTGTGATGTTCATCTTTATGAGTAGCTTCATCCTGCCCTTTCTAAAGCAGTTCTCGTATCACTACACTAGAGCTGTCATGACTACTATATGCATCTCATTCTTCTGACAACCACCTTTCGAAAAATGGGATGAAAGTAGTTGTCACTTCCCTTCCCCCTCTTCTGTCCACTTTTTAGAACCTTTTGTACTCGTGAATTGTGTCTAAGATGATGAATTGATAACATGCTCTGGTGAGGTGGGTTCTAGGATGGGGAGGGTTGAGTTGTTGAGAAGGAGGAGTGACGGGTTCACTTTCACTGTCTTATAACCTCTACTGAGGAGCTCAGAACCTCACACAACAATGGAGAACACGTCCTTCCAGGAGCCTTACCCCAGCAAACCAGGGGACCAACCTCCTGCATACAGCCCTGGACCTCCAGTCATGCAGCCCTCTCCATACCCTGCTTATTACCCACTGGGACCAGATCACGGTGTCCAACAGACCCTCGTGGGCCAACCAACCTCAACCAATGTGGTGGTGATGAACAGGCAAGCGGCATCAACCTGGCCCCAGTACAATGATTACCTCTGCTGGTCCATCCTGAACTTTCTGTTCTGCTGTTGGCCCCTTGGACTTGCTGCCATTGTCTACTCACGCAAGGTATGTAAGGAGCCGACTGATGAGACACTAGATTTAATATATTGTGACTGTCGGATTTAAGACTATACATACAACCATATATAGACATCACATTAACGGGACCATAACTGTCTTATATCGGAAGCCTTCATCCGGCCACAGCATTTTTTATATTATTTTGTTAAATTAGTTTTATGTTGATAAAATATTTTTCAATGTTATATCTTAGGGTACTTTGACACTTGCGGCTTGGCTATCCGGCAGGCTGTTCCGGCGGGTGAATGCCGCAAGTACCCAGTGCACAGCAGTGATCGCGGGACTAAAAAGTCGGACCTGCAGTACTTTTAGTCCAGCGATCTCCGGCCGTGGCTGTGCAGTAGCTCCGCCCCCCCCCCATTATAGTCAATGGGGATGGAGCAGCAGCATGGTAGCACACGGGTACTTGCGGCATGGTGGATCCGGCAGGCTGTTTACCCACCGGAACAGCCTGCCGGATAGCCATGCCGCTAGGTGTGAAAGTATCCTTCATTATTTTCCAGAATTTTATTGATTTTTAAGCCCACAGTATAAATATACTGGTAAATGCTCACCCGTGCCTCCGCTCCCAGTGATGTCCAAGATCTGAGCATTAGAAGGTCTTGCTGGCCACAAGACAGACAATATATGAAAGAGATGAGGGATTCGGGGCTTCCTTTGTAGATTTAAGTACTCATTTGATTAAAACAGCTTAAAAGTTACTTTTCTTCACATAAAAGTCTTCTTGTGAAGCGGCTTGCGTGTTTTAAACAAACCTAGCTGAATGCGAGACGACTAAAAGCAACAAGGAACAATCACACAACGGGTGCCTCCTCGTCAGAAAGACAAATAGATATTCATTTGATACAAGGCAAAAAAAAAAAGATACAAAGTATCCTAAGAAGGGAATAGCAATCCTCCAAGTTAACCCCTTGGAGAAAGTAGCATTCCGTTTCCAATCCAGGTGGCTTCTTAGTTAACGTGAAGTCTCTCCCAGTTGCTTTCTTCCTTCAATCTATTAATATGTTTTATGTCATAGACCAGTGTTTCCCAACCAGTGTGCCTCCAGCTGTTGCAAAACTACAACTCCCAGCATGCCCGGACAGCCTTTGGCTGTGCGGGCATGCTGGGAGTTGTAGTTTTGCAACAGCTGGAGGCACACTGGTTGGGAAACACTGTCATAGACAATAGTAATGTTTTTTTTTTCTATATCTCAGAGTTAGAAACTCCTGATACATTGTGGTCTTTTCTGTGTCGATGATGTGTTCGGCAATGCGAGTTTTTAACTTTCTTGTGGTGTGATCCACATACATGAGTTTGCATATTATGCATCAGACACAACACGAACGATATTACAATTTATAAACTACATGCCCCAAATCTGTAGCAAAGTCTATTGGCGTCCCTACAGTAACTCGTGATCGCCAGATGTCATAGAAAGCCATATATATATATATTAATCAAAATGACCAATTAGTACCATAATAGTCGGACTTGGTGATGGTGCAGGCTCAGAAGCTGGGCCTGCGCCATCATTATACAGTTGTCACCCTGCTGTCACTGCTGGGATTGGAGATAACTCTGATCCTGGCATTTTATCCGCTCAGACGCTGTGGTCAATAGGTCCCTCCTTCTGTTCTCCAATCAGCACCCTGCAAATGCAATTTCGGGTGCCCAGTAGGTTTCATAGCAGCAGGGGCCCTTCTGAATAGTCCTTGCCTACCATGTTCCGGCCCCTGTTACATTTTTCCTCAGGCCTGTGAAAATCCCTATACCCTGTAATACAGTAACATTAGTATATAGAAAAAGCAATCAAACATCACATGATCAAGTACTATAAGGGGACTAAACAATTTAAAAATAATTTGTTAAAGAAAGTATAAGAAAATATAAAAAAAAAAAAACATTTCCCATTATGTGTGTGTGTATATAATATACATAATGGGAAAGATTTTTCCATTTGTTTTTTAGATTTCTATATACTTCTACAATATTTTACAATTTTTTAGTCCCTTTATGGGACTTGATCCTGTGATTTTATATATATATATATATATACATATATATATATATATATATATATATAACACGAAAAGGGTGGCAGCACCAGTTAATCAAAGTGTGCAAGCTCAATATAGGATAAGCAAATCCAAAAACATCCTTGCTTGCCTTGCTTGAAAAAGGTTCCAGTCCGGGACCGAAACATTGCCACAATATGGGTGAATAAAAAGCGTTTTTGAATTTTTTCACTTTACTATGGAGTGCTGCTTAATTGTTTACTAATATATATAATTACACACACAGTATCTCACACCACTCACATTTTTATTAATCTTTTATAAACTTGTATAACAGTATAAATTTGGTGTGCCTTCAAAATACCTCAACACACAGCCATTCGAGGGGTTATCCGAGACCTATAATGCCCCCCAAAATGCCGGGGTTCCTCATACTGGTTATACTTACCCTGCTCCCCAGCACCTGCGTCGCTCCTGATGCCTCCTCCACGGCTGCTGCTGCATCTCCCTAGTATCGCAGGTGATGCTAGGGAGGCTCATACCCATCGCGGCCTGTTATTGGCTGCCCCTCTCCCCCTCGTCGCCAGATGTTGACCTGCGTGACGGGGAGAGAGGCAGCGTTGGCCGTGCGTGCATCAGGAGCGACGCGGGTGCCGAGGACTGTGGTAAGTATAACCAGTGTGAGGCGCCCGGGCATTTTGGGGGGCATTAAAGGTCTCACATAACCCCTTTAATGTCTAAAGTGAAAATGACCAAATCATGCCCAATTAGCCATTTTCCCTCCCTGGTGTCATGTGACTTGTTAGTGTTACAAGGTCTCAGGTGTGAATGGGGAGCAGGTGTGTTACATTTGGTGTTGTCGCTCTCACACTCTCTCATACTGGTCACTGGAAGTTCAACATGGCTCCTCATGGCAAAGAACTCTCTGAGGATCTGAAAAAGATACATAGCGAATGCTGTAAAAAAACAACAAATATGCCAGGGTGCTTTGTGTTTCTTAACACCACCCCCAAATGAATTACATAAACGGTCCCTCTGTATGCCGAAAATTATAGGTCGCTCCCCTTAGAAAATGAGCCCTCACACAGTTCCATTGGCAGAAACATTAAAGTTATAGGTGCCAGAATACGACGACACAACAGAATCTTTTTCTTCTTTAAAAAAAAGGAAAAAGTAAGTTTTTTTAATTTAAAAAAATAGTAAAACGCAATATATTGACCCACGGATTAGAGTAAACATGTCACTTTTACTGTGCAGTGAACGCAGTAAGAACAAGATATATTTCACCTTTATTTATTAAAAAAATCCCAAATTTACTGAATATTTGGAAAAATTAGCAATTTCCTAAATTTGAATTTCTCTGCTATTAAGGCAGATAGTCATACATCATAAATAGTTTTTACTTTACATTCCCCATATGTCCACTTTTAAGTTTGCATCATTTTGCAAATATAATTTTATAGGATCTTTGAAGGCTACATGCACACGACAGTTGTTTTTTGCTGTCCGCAAATCGCGGATCCGTCTTCCTTTTTTTTTTCACATCCACATCCGTTCCAAGTGTCCGCAAATTTTGTAGGTTGTGTTTCCGCGTGTCTTCCGCTTTTTTTTGCGAATCCGCAAAAAAAAACGGAAGGCTTGAACCAGTTTCTAAAAGGACCTGTACAAGTGCCCTGGTTTCCAAGCAACCATCCGCAAAAAAAAAACGGATGCGGATGACAAACGGATGGCTTCCGTTGGTCATCCGCATTTTTTGCGGACCCATTGACTTCTATGGGTCCGCAAACCGTTTTTTGCGGACAAGAATAGGACATGCCATATTTTTTTTGCGGACATGAAATGCAGACAGCGGACACGGACAGGCAACGGAAGAGGCATCCGCATTTTTAACGGATCCATAGAAATTAATGGGAAACCATCCGATCCGCAAAAAAAACGGAACGGAGGTCGAAAAAAAACAATGTCGTGTGCATGTAGGCTAAGGCCTCATGCACACGAACGTTTTTTTTGCAGGTGTACGGGCCGTTTTTATGAGTTCCGTATACGGTCCGTATACGGACCCATTCATTTCAATGGGTCCGCAAAAAAAACGTAAGTGTTTCCGTGTGCATTCCGTTTCCGTGTTTCCATTTTTCCGTTCCGTTAAAAGATAGAACTTGTCCTATTCTTGTCCGTATCACGGACAAGGATAGTACTGTTCTATTAGGGGCCAGATGTTCCGTTCCGCAAAAAACGGAATGCACACAGATGTCATCCGTATTTTTTGCGGATCCGTTTTTTGTGGACCGCAAAATCATACGGTCATGTGCAATAAGCCATGGGCTTAGAATTTTACAAGCAAAGCAAATTTTTTAATTTTTAAGAAAATTTCCAAAACCCACTTTTTTAAGGACCACTTCAGTTATGAAGTCACTTTGTGGGGCTTACATAGTGGAAACCGCCTATAAATTACCCCATTGTGGAAACTACACCGCTCAAGTTATTCAAAACTGATTTTACAATTTGTTAACCCTTTAGGTGTTCCACAAGAATTAAAGCAACCCCATTTTGGAAATTATAGGATAAGGTGACACTTTTATTGGTACTATTTTGTGTTATATATGACTTTTGATTTCTCTATATTACACTTTTTGTGAGGAAAGGTAAACAAATGGCTAATCTGGCACAGTTTTTATTTTTAGTTTTTTAAGGTGTTCACCTATCAGGTTAGATCATGAGCTATTTTTATAGCGCATGTTGTTATGGAGGCGACAATATCAAATATGTCTACTTTTATTTTTATTTTGTTTCAGTTTTACATAATAAAGCATTTTTGAAAAAAATCATGTTTTTGTGTCTCCTTTTTCGGAAAACCATATTTTTTAATTGTTCGGGTGATCATCTCAGTTTTTGTGGCTTGAGGTGATGGTTTGATTGGTACTATTCTGGGGAACCTACTACTTTTTGATCGTTTGTTATTACACTTCTTGTGATGTAAGGTGACAAAAAAAAGTTGTTTTTTTTTGCCAAGGTTTTTATATATATATTTTTTTTACAGTTTTCATTTGACAGGGTAAATCATATGATATTTTTATCGAGCAGGTTGTTACGGATGTGGCGATACATAATTTGTCTATTTCTTTATATTTATTTTGGTTTTACACAATAAAAGCATTTTTGAAAGAAAAACAATCATGTTTTATGTCTCCATTTACTGAAAGCCATATCTTTTTTATTTTTGGTTGATTTTCTTAGTTAGGGTCTCATTTTTTGGAGGATGAGATGACAGTTTGGCACCATTTTGGGGCACATATGACTGTTTGATCGCTTGGTAATTCACTTTTTGTGATATAGGGCACAATTTTTTTTTTTTACGCTGTTCACCAGACAGGTTAGTTCATGTGATATTTTTATAGACCAGAAGAATACGTGCCAGAGCGAGGCGACGTGTATACCAGAAGGGCGCACAATGACAACCGGGTCCTCTCAAGCAAAAAGAAGAAACCCTTTATTGGCAAAGACTACGCGTTTCGGGGTTCTTGCGACCCCTTTTTCAAGTCTGAGTAGATGGGTTTGATCCAACGTACGGTGAGGTGTACGAGAAATTTCTATTTTGCTTGCTGTGTGGAGCAGTCCTGATGCACGTGGGACGCTCTCACTACAGGTGAGTGAGAGCGTCCCACGTGCATCAGGACTGCTCCACACAGAAATTTCTTGTACACCTCACCGTACGTTGGATCAAACCCATCTACTCAGACTTAAAAAAGGGGTCGCAAGAACCCCGAAACGCATAGTCTTTGCCAATAAAGGGTTTCTTCTTTTTGCTTGAGAGGACCCGGTTGTCATTGTGCGCCCTTCTGGTATACACGTCGCCTCGCTCTGGCACGTATTCTTCTGGTTTTTCTTCACCTGAACCGTTGGGGTGGCTCCCACGTAAGGTGACCAAATCCGGCAGCACCAACTGGTCCCCCTCAGCTCCTCTAGCCCGGTTGCATTCACCTTCCTCCTCCCACCTACAAAACTTTGAGAGGAACAGCACAAGGTGAGCACAACTAAAATACAAGCTAAACAAACAAATTCTAAACACACTCACCCTATGAGCGCCTTTCTTCTTCTCTTCATGCCATATTTTTATAGAGCAGGTTCTTACAGATACGGTGATACCTAATATGTCTGGGTTTTTTTAATATATTTTGGTTTTACACAATAAATACATTTTTGAAACAAAAAAAATGATGTTTTTATGTCTCCACTTTCTGAAAGCCATATCTTTTTTATTTTTATAGCCGATTGTCTTATGTAGGGTCTCATTTTTTGCAGGATGAAATGATGGTTTGATTGGTATTATTTTTGGGTACATATGACTTTTTTAACGCTTGGTATTACACTTTTTGTGAAGAAGGGTGACAAAAAATGGCTTTTATTAGCACAGTTTTTACGTTTTACAATTTTATATGTCTCTTTTTATGGGAAAAGTGCTTTTTTTAATTGAAGCTTAAATTTTTTTTTATTGTTAAAAACACTTATTATTTCTTATTTTTGTCCCACTATGACACTTTATCATTACAGGGTCTGATCCCTGTTTCAATGCAGCATAATACATCTGTATTGTACTGCATTTACTATCAGTGTATTACACAGTGTAAGGCTTCGTGCACACGACAGTATGGCTTTTTCGGTGTTTTGCGGTCCGATTTTATCGGATCCGTTTTTCAGTTTTTTGCCTCTGTTGTGTTTCCGTTTTGGTTCCGTTGTTCCGTTCCTTTTTTCCGTATGGCATATACAGTACACAGTAATTCCATAATGAAAATTGGGCTGGTCTTAAAATTTTCAATAGATTGTTCAGCAAAAATGGAACGGATACGGAAGACATACGGATGCCTTTCTGTATGCTTTCCGTTTTTTTGACTTGAATGGAGCCACTGATTTGCGTACAAGAATAGGACATGTTCTATATTTAAACGGAGCGGAAAAACGGAAACGGAAGGCATATGGAGACACTAGTATTTTTTGCGGTCCCATTGAAGTGAATGGTTCAGTATACTGTCCTGAAAAAACGGCCAGTATACGGTCCGCAATATACTGCAATGTGCATGAGGCCTAATACACTGATAGTTTGCCTATGAGACCTAGCCTTTGAAAGGCTTGAGGCTGCCATGGCAACCCTCGGGTCCCCTTCACCGCAGTGCGGGGACCCGATGGTTCAGAAGCGGGAGTGCAAAGCTCCCATATGCCACGGTCAGCGGGGTTAATCCAATCGGCATTTGCGTTATCACCGATGCTTGTGGATGCAGCAGTGCTGCCACTGATTGCAGTACCGCACATGGGGAGGAGGAAGGACCGCAGGACGAGAGTGCTCATCCTGGGGCACAAAGTACCGGCCATTTTAGGACGAGCATTCTGGGTCATTAACCTGTTAAAAATAAATAATAATAGAAAGATAATTGTAATAAGAATAGTAATTATATTATGAGTAATAATAATAATAAAATGATAAATAATATATTTTTCTTCTCACTGGGAACTGAAGTCTCTCCCAGTGAAGGAAATTTAAAGGCCAGTCCACCAAAACAATAAACCTACCGTGGGCTCATCATTGTTCCTGTTCTCTTAGGCCTCTTTCACACGAACGATACGGATGCGTTAAGTGAAACTCGCACCATTTCGCAAGCAAGTTTAGTCAGTTTTGTCTGCGATTGCGTTCATTTTTTTCCGCCTAAGTGCAATGCATTTTGATGTGTTTTTCACACGTGTGATAAAAAACTGAAGACAAAAAACAAAAAACAACATCTCCTAGCAACCATCAGTGAAAAACCCATTGCATCCGCACTGCATCCAGGTTACATCCGGATACAATGCGTTTTTCATTCACTTCTCTGGGGCCAGGGCTGCATGAAAAACACAGAATATAGAACAACATGCTGTGATTCTAACGCAATGCAGAAATTATGCGTGAAAAACAACTCTCATGTGCACAGTCCCATTGAAATGAATGGGTCAGGATTCAGTGCGGAAAACTCGCTCCTGTGAAAGGGGCCTTAGTCTGCACAGGATTTTAATTCTTAGAGCAGCATTATGTGCTCCAGAGCTGCTCTTTTTACAGTAACTGGGAACTTGCCATTACAGTTGGTCATAAGGGAGGCTATAGAGAAATGATTTTCATCAGACACGCTTCCACGCTCCCGCATCTACATATTTGTCAGTCCTGTGCAATATCATAAGGGGTGGAGCCTGACTACTTTCTGTTGTGGGAAAATCGTTGTCAAAGAGACACAACTTCCTACAATACACATGTAGGATAAAGCTTAATGAAATCTGGAAGCAAAATGAGGTCCCCTTTAACACACACTGAAGACACTTCCATCTCCAGTCCTCCAGGCGAGACACCTATGTACATGAGGACAGGGGGCGCTCCACCAAGGAAGGATTCTTCAGACATGCGCCAATCACTGATTTTTCTAGAAAGGAGTAACGTCTCCTAAAATCCCCGACTCCTTTCTTAGGACTCCCTGCTAATTTTCATTCTTAGGGCTCATGCACACGACCGTATGTATTTTGTGGTCCGCAAATACGGATCTGCAAAAAATACAGATGACGTCCGCGTGCATTCTGTATTTTGCGGAACGGAACAGCTGGCCCCTAATAGAACAGTACTATCCTTGTCCATAAGGCCTATTGCACACTGGGGCCGTGCTGCAGCCCGCAAATTGCGCGCCGCAATGCACGAACACCGAACGTGGGGCAGCCGCAGAGGATCGCGGACCCATTCACCTGAATGGGTCAACGATCCGCCCGTTCCGCAAAAAGATAGGACATGTTCTACCTTTTTTTGCGGAACATAAGTACAGGACGAAACCCCACGGAAGCACTCCGTACTCCGTAGTGTTCTGTTCCGTGAGCCCGTTCCGCATCTCCGGATTTGGGGACCCATTGAAGTGAATGGGTCCGCATCCGTGATGCGGAATGCACACAGAACAGTGCCCGTGTATTGCGGATCCGCATATGCAGTCTGCAATACGGCAACGGGACACCTACAGTCATGTGCAATAGGCCTAATACGGACAATAATAGGACATGTTCTATTTTTTTGCGGAATGGAAATACGAACATACGGAAATGGAATGCACATGGAGTAACTTCCACACAAATATGTTTGTGTGAATGATGCCTTTGAATGAAACAAATGTATCCACACTGTAAACACTGAGCTCTGTGATATTTTTAATTTAAACCCCTTGTTCATAATTTGATTATGGCTTACGTGTTTCTGCCTCCCCATCTTTTCTAGACAAGACGCGACATTAAGAATCACGACCACGAGGCCGCCGCCAAACATTCCCGCAAGGCCTGCCATCTGAATGTCTTGTCTCTTGTCACTGGAATCATCCTTCAAGTTCTACTTGTTCTTTACTATGTCTATGTAAAGGATCACAAAGTGCACACACTGTATCCATAATGATTTGTGTATGAAATAAAGCTTATGTTATTTCTGAGCCGTTATAAACCTCACGTAATGACACTGCTCATCCTTCATTTCTGGCAATAGTCCCGTGGAGGCTGTGGTCTGTTTATAGAAAGGCCCAGTCTTACCAATATAACATGAGCTTTACAGACATTAAATGAGTAGAATAGATAGAACATGAGCTTTACTAATACAGTGGGGGGAAATTAGTATGTAATACACTGGCGATTTTGCATGTTTTCCCACCTACAAAGAATGGAAAGGTCTGTAATTTTTATCGTAGGTACACTTCAACTATGAGAGACAGAATCTAAAAAAAAATATCCAGAAAATCACATTGTATGATTTTTAAATAATTAATTAGCATTTTATTGCATTAAATAAGTATTTGATACAACAGAAAAACAGAACTTAAAGAGGTTTCCCCATCACATACAATGGGGGCACATTGCTAGGATATGCCTCCATTGTCTGTCAGGTGCGGGTCCCACCTCCCACCACAACAAGAACGGAGCCAGGAAACAAATGGAGGGAGCACTGCGCGTGTGCAGCCATCCTCCATTCATTCTAATGGGGCCGCCGAAGATAGCCGAGCACTGGCTAGGCTATTTCCGTCTGCCCCATAGAAATGAATGGGAGCAGGGGCCGCACGTGCGTGGTGCGCTCCCATTCACTTGTATGAGAGCAGCGCTTGGTGGTGGACGGACCCCGGGATCCTCCAGCCACAGCTCTCCCGCTCCGTTCTCCTTGCAGGTGCGGGTCCCAGAGGTGGGACACGCACCTATCAGGCAATGGGGGCATATCCTTGCGATATGCCCCCATTGTATGTGATGGGAATACCCCTTTAATATTTGGTACAGAAACCTTTGTTTGCAGTTACAGAGGTCAGACATTTCCTGACCAGGTTTGCACACACAGCAGCAGGGATTTTGGCCCACTCCTCCACACAGATCTCCTCTACATCTGTCAGGTTTCGGGGCTGTCGCTGGGCTACATTGAGTTTCAGCTCCCTCCAAAGATTTTCGATTGGGTTCAGGTCTGGAGACTGACTAGGCCACTCCAAGATCTTGAAATTCTTCTTACGGAGCCACTCCCTAGTTGCCCTGGCTGTGTGCTTCGGGTCATTGTCATGCTGGAAGACCCAGCCACGACCCACCTTCAATGTTCTTACTGAGGGAAAGAGGTCATGGACCAAAATCTCTCGATACATGGCCCCATCCATCCTCCCTTCAATACAGTAAAGTCGTCCTGTCCCCTTTGCAGAAAAGCACCCCCAAAGTATGATGGTTCCACCCCCATGCTTCGCGGTTGGGACGACGTTCTTGGGGTTGTACTCATCCTTCTTCTTCCTCCAAACACGGCAAGTGGCATTGATACCAAAAAGTCCTATTTTGGTCACATCTGACCACATGACCCTCTCCCATGCCTCCTCTGGATCATCCAGATGGTTATTGGCGAACTTCAAATGGGCCTGGACACGTGCTGGGGTGAGCAGGGGGACCTTGCACGCCCTGCAGGATTTTAATCCATGACGGCGTAGTGTGTTACTAACGGTAATCTTTGAGACTGTGATCCCAGCTCTCTTCAGGTCATTGAGCAGGTCCTCCAGTGTAGTTCTGGGCTAATTCCTGACCTTTCTCAGAATCATCCTTAACCTACGAGGCGAGATCTTGCATGGAGCCCCAGACCTAGAACTATTGACAGTCATCTTGCGTTTTTTCCAGTTGTTGCCTACTCACCAAGCTGCTCGCCTATTGTCCAGTAGCCCATCCCAGCCTTTTGCAGGTCTACAATTTTGTCCCTGGTGACCTTAGACAGCTCTTTGGTCTTGGCCGTGGTGGAGAAGTTGGAGTGTGATTGATCGAGTGTGTGGACAGGTGTCTTATATACAGGTAACAAGTTCAAACAGGTGCAATTAATACAGGTAATGAGTTCAGAGTAGGAGGGCTTCTTAGGGTACTTTCACACTTGCGTTGTGAGGATCCGGAAATCGGTGTGCAAACGGAAAACATTCGTAGACGGATCTGGATGCGGATCTGTCTAACAAATGCACTGAAACACCGGATCCGTCTCTCGGGGGTCATTTGGAAAAGGCAAATCCGGTATTTTTTTTTTTTGCATTTTTAAAGGTCTGCGCATGCGCAGACCGGAAAACCGGATCCGTTTTGCCAGAACACTGGGTGCCGGATCCGGCATTTATGAATTTCAATGGAAAATAATGCTGGATCCGACATTCCAGCAAGTGTCCCGGAATTTTGGACGGAGAAAACACCGCATTTCTCTGGCCAAATACCATAAGAGTGACTGAACTGAAGACATCCTGATGCATCCTGAACGGATTTCTCTCCATTCAGAATGCATTAGGATAAAACTGATCAGTTTTTCCCAGTATTGAGCCCCGACGACGGAACTCAATGACGTAAAATAATAACGCTAGTGTGAAAGTACCCTTAAAGAAAAACGAACAGGTCTGTAAGAGCCAGAATTCTTGCTGGGCTGGTATGTGATCAAATACTTATTTCATGCAATAAAATGCAAATTAATTATTTACAAATCATACAATGTGATTTTCTGGATTTTTTTTTAGATTCTGTCTCTCACAGTTGCAGTGTACCTACAATAAAAATTACAGACCTCTCCATTCTATGTAGGTGGGAAAACTTGAAAACTCACCTGTGTATCAAACACTGTATAACATGGGCTTTACAGATATAACGCGAGTATAATAGATACGACATGAGCTTTACAAATAAGACATGAGCTTTACAGATATGAGTATAATCAATACAACATAATCATTTCGTATGCCACACTTATGAGAGCTCTGTTACCTATTATTGAATGCTCCATGTTCTGTACAGCTTGGATGTATATACAGCGCCATCTATAGGATGTGACGCAGGCGGCCAAATTTGAGAAACCATTAGCGACATTTTCTCACCGAGTTACAAAGTGTTTCCATCTTAAGGGGCCGCAAAGTGTTCTGTCCTCGGGGCAACAATTAAGCTCCTGTCTCCCAGCTCCCGGGGTAAATGTCCCACCTGCCCCCTCCCCCCCCTCTTTTCTGCCCGAGCAGCCTGGTTAAAACATTTAAGGACCATGATAAATGTCAGGGATGTTTTATTTGTGTAACATTGCTGAGGAAATTATTTCACAATGAATGTTCCTCTACAACGTAAGGATGTGGTTGCTTTGTAATCTCCTGGCTGTGACATCATTTTCTGATTTTTACTGTTATTCTTAAAGGACGTGTCCTCCGAGAAGAAACACCCTTGTATTTTTGCTATTCCTCCTCTAACTTCTGAAAAGACACATCTGAAACATGGAAGCAGACTCAACACCCAGCAACCCCAACATCCAAGAGTTTGTAGCACCTCAGATGCCCTATCCAACCCAGCAACCTCCTCCAGCTTATGCCCAAGTTGTCACTGATCCAGCCTATCATCAGCCATATAATCCAAACCAATATGCCCCTGTACCTCATCCCACGGTCTATCAACCAGTCCAATATGTAGTGACTACAACTACGGCGCCTCCAGTGATGGGGGCAGCTCATCAGTCAAGATACAACGACTATATGTGCTGGTCCATAATGAGCACACTGTTTTGCTGTCTGCCCTTCGGATTGGTGGCTTTGGTGTTCTCTTGCAAGGTAAATCTCTAATCTGAGCTACTATCAGCAATAATGGGCAGTGGGTTCATCTAGACACATGCCTAGGGCATCACAATGTAGGGGGCATCACAGAGGTGGGCATTAGACTCCTTTTTGACTCTCTGTTCTGTTGCTGTCTAATCTTTCTACTTTCTCTGTAAAGTATTGGGGTTATGGTGTAAGGGGGCAGTGACAGGTGTTTGGGTTTATACATAGAGGAGAAGGGATCTAATACTTCTCACAGGGTTTGTTACAATTGTATCCAGTCTGGACAATCCTCTGTGATGCATTTGATACATTTTAGTCTCTGTGATGTAATTTTCCAAACCGTATATAGACAGTTGTCACTGGAGCTTCTCCAGACAGAGATCCTCTGAGGGTCTGATGGCTCTCTGCAATCTGCGTGTGTGTGCGCAACAGCAGAGGTCCTCTGTGCTGCCCAACCAGATCAGGCACAATGTACAGAGGTCCTCTTCTTTGCTGCCCAACCAGATCAGGCACGCCTTGCGTGTATGTGCAGCGAAAGAGGTCCTCTGTCCTGCCAAACCAAATCCGACATGACGTGCAGAGGTCCTCTGTGCTGCCAAACCAAATCCGGCACGACGTGCAGAGGTCCTCTGTGCTGCCCAACCAAATCCGGCACGACGTGCAGAGGTCCTCTGTGCTGCCAAACCAAATCCGGCACGACGTGCAGAGGTCCTCTGTGCTGCCCAACCAAATCCGGCACGACGTGCAGAGGTCCTCTGTGCTGCCCAACCAAAGCAGGCACACGTTGCATGTATGTGCAGCGAAAGAGGTCCTCTGCGCTGTCCAACCATATCAAGATACAAATGAGACCTCTCAGATCGTGTATGACAAGTGATTAATTCGACTTAGTCACCTGACTATAGAACTTCCCTTTACACGTGCTCTAGTGTTTAAAACGTAAGTTTTATTTTTAAATCATGATTGAAACACCTAAATAAACATAAATTGTGAGACCGGTTAAAAATCTCAGTAGTCAGCAGAGTTATGCCCTACGTTCCATTTGATATATAAGGCTACTTTCACACTCACGTTTTGTGCGGATCCGTTCAGATAATACAACCTTCTGCATCCGTTAAGAACGGATCCGTTTGTATTATCTTTAACATAGCCAAGACGGATCCGTCTTGAACACCATTGAAAGTCAATGGAGGACGGATCCGTTTTCTATTGTGCCATATTGTGTCAGTTAAAATGGATCCATCCACATTGACTTACATTGTGTGTCAGGACGGATTCGTTTTGGCTCAGTTTCATCAGACGGACACCAAAACGCTGCAAGCAGCCTCCAGAGCGGAATGGCGACTGAACGGAGGCAAACTGATGAATTCTAAGCGGATCCTTTTCCATTCACAATGCATTAGAATGCAAACTGATCCGTTTCGGACCGCTTGTGAGAGCCCTGAACGGATCTCACAGACGGAAAGCCAAAACGACAGTGTGAAAGTAGACTAAGGGGTAAGCCGAGTCACTGTTTGTATCTTCTACAGCGACACGCTGTTTAGGTAACAAAATAGCCAGCTACAGGCGTGCTAGAACCGGCTACATATCGTTTCCTGGGTATCCAATAGTACCCTATGGTTTGTTCTTTAGAAGGGACTGTCTACATCTACTACTGCTCTTAAAACACACACAAACACACACACTGCCTGCCGACATGTTTCGCCGCCATAACGGCATCCTCAGGGGATCGGGCAGATATGTCTGTTTGGGGCGGGGACCACCCTTTATTAGGATGGTGCATGATGTCAACCTATAAGGATACAATAGTGCAATGTCTCTCTCTTAAAATCAATTAGGAGCAGTGTGAGACTGTCCCCAATTCACTCACCTTCCTCCCGTGTTCCGCCCACTTGCTCGGGTCATACACGCATCTCCCCCAGCTGCATCGCTCGTCACGGAGGCTCGCGCATGTGCGCCAACTTAGACATTTCTCACTTTTGCCGACTGTTATCAATTATTCCAGCTATGGAGCCTTCTACTCCTTATGCCTCTTGTTCTTAAGCTTCATAATGGGGGTATTTTGATGTTATTAAGTTATAAATCATGGAATTATTAATTACAAAATAATTTATAATAAATGGGAATCATGTTGATTACTAGAGTAAATTATTACCCCAGGTACGCTGCTTGGGAAATTGATTGTTATTGTTTTATTATTTTATATTTTTATACCACATTTTATTTATACATCATTAGTTCTGCCCCTCACAATCTTAGGGTAAATTCCAAGACTATCACTTGATTTAAATTATTAAAACATCATGTCTTACCCCTCTTATCAGTTACCTGGGTATCTTATTAGCTTAACCACTTAGTGACCAAGCCTGTTGGGGCCTTTATGACCAAGGCCTCTTTCACGTGGGCGTCATGTTTAACGCCCGGATAAGAGGCGGGTGCGTTGCGGGAATATGCGCGATTTTCCCGCACGGGTGCAAACGTTTGTAATGCGTTTTGCACGCGCATGAGAAAAATCGCCATGTTTGGTACCCAGACCCGAAGCCGGACTTCATCACTGAAGTCCGGTTTCGGGTAGAGTATTCTGGAGAATTGATTATTTTCCCTTATAACATGGTTATAAGGGGAAATAATAGCATTCTTAATAAAGAATGCATAGTAAAATGAAGATGAAGGGGTTAAAAATAATAAACTTAACTTATCTTAGCCACTTGATCGCGTAGCTGCGATCTGTCCTCTGTTTCCTGCATCAGCTAGAACTACAGGACCTGTGATGACGTCACATCACATGGTCCAATCACATGGTCCATCTTACCATGGTGATGGACCATGTGATTGGACCATGTGATGTGACGTCATCACAGGTCCTTTAGCTGTTAGCTGAAGCTTGAAGAGAGAAGACAGATCGCAACTACGAGATCAAGTGGCAAAGGTAAGTTAAGTTTTATTATTTTTAACCCCTTCATCTTCATTTTACTATGCATTCTTTATTAAGAATGCTATTATTTCCCCTTATAACCATGTTATAAGGGAAAATAATAAAGATCAGGCCCCGTTGCTAGGCAACCATGCGGGGAAAATCGCAACGCATCCGCACTTGCTTGCGGATGCTTGCGATTTTCCCGCAGCCCCATTCACTTCTATGGGGCCTGCGTTGCGGGAAAAACGCACAATATAGAGCATGCTGCGATTTTTACGCAACGCATAAGTGATGCGTGAAAATCACCGCTCATGTGCACAGCCCCATAGAAATGAATGGGTCCGGATTCAGTGCGGGTGCAATGCATCCTCCTCACGCATGCACCCACGCGGAAAGGGGCCCAAGTGTTTTTCTTCCTTTTTTCATCCCGCGTTCCCGCTATAACTCTTTAATTTTTCCGTCTATATTGCATTATGAGGGCTTGTTTTTTGCAGGACAAGTTGTCGTTTTTATTGGCGCCATTTTGGGGTACACATAACTTTCTGATTAACTTTTGTTAATGGGAGGGAGATGGGAAAAAAAGTACTGCCACTGCGTTTTTACATTATAAATTTTACGGTGTTCATTTTTTGGTAAAAATAACATAATATCTTTATTCTCTGGGTCAGTACGATTACAGTGATACCAAATACATATAGTTTTTTCTTGTTTTACTACTTTTTTTTTTAAACAAAAAAATGTTTTTGCATTGTCGCTTTCCTTTTTTATTTTCTTTCTATGGAGTTGCGTGAGGGCTTTATTTTTGCGGAATGACTTGTATTTTTCATTGGTATCATTTTGGAGTAAATGGCGCTTTTTGATTGCTTGTTATTACGTTATTGTGGTGTCCACTAAGGATAAATTAGCAATTCTGTATTTATTTATTTTTAATTTTATGGTGTTCACCATAGGGGATAATTTAGGTGATATTTATGTAGTCCGGGTCATTACGGACGCGGCAATACCAAACATATAGGGGAGATTTTTTTTTTTGCAATTTATCTCATTGAAAAGCGTATTTTTTTATTTTATAGATTTTTTTTTATTTAAAAAAAAATTTTTTTTCTTTTTTTTTTTACCACTTAATAGTCCCACAAGGGGACAATAGCAGACAGTATTTTGATTGCTTTAAAAATACAATGCATTATCCCTATGGCGCATTTTAATAACAATGCTATTCTAACATTGACCAGCAGGCTGTGCCAGAGAGGCGGATCTTACTACAGAAAGGACTGGGGCCTAGGATCAGCTGCCGATGAGAGACAGAGGTAGTCCGCTCCCTCTGTCATTGCTTTACATCCAGCGGGCGCCATTGCCTGCAGCATGGAAAACAATAAACGGCCCGGATCGGCACTCCTGCTGGACTGGGCCGTCGTAAAAAAGCAGCGGCCCAGCCTAAGGCCCCCTGGGGACCGCCGTAAAAACACGTAGGGGTTGAACATCATGTCTTACCCCCCTTATCAGTTACCTGGGTATCTT
The DNA here is from genome assembly GCA_033119425.1 of Bufotes viridis. NCBI lineage: Eukaryota > Metazoa > Chordata > Amphibia > Anura > Bufonidae > Bufotes > Bufotes viridis. Next base: position 572,308,545 of record CM065590.1, on the reverse strand, counting down.
ATTGGCTTAGATGAAATACATTAAGGAATATTTATTCATTTTATTGTCATTTATTATGTATGCACCTTGGATTGGATACCATTCATTATGCCTTTTATATAATTTCACATTTACACTATAGGATCCTCAGTCCCATCTTGACTCTTATTACATCCGTTGTACTGATGTTCCCCATCTCAATCAGTTATTTTGCTTTTCTTTACTTCGTTTATTGCTTCTAATATTATTACCATAGGTGGTGTCGGATTGCGGAGTATAATCCTCAAAATGTAGAAGAAAGGAAGTTATAAAAAAGATGAATATGTAAAGCCTTCATTTAGTCCCAAGGGTGACGGGGACTTCAGGCCATAGATCCACTTTGTTTCCTTGTTTAAGTCTCGCATCAATATCTCCTTGACTTGGGCCTATTTTGATTTTCCTTATTCCCCATATTTTCAAACTTGAGAGGTTCCCTTGATGATGGTTCCTTCTATGTCTACAGAGAATGTATCTTCTTTGGTGTTTATATTGCTAAGATGTTTGGAGATACGCCTCCTCAGCTCCGATCATTCCGATCGGTTAGTTCTTTAATTGCTTCTCTCTCTTCCTTGGTTAAATTGCTACCTACATTACTTCTGAAGGTCCTCTGTGACCACATCCACCAACGTTTGTACATTGGCATATCCTGCGAACAGGGGGGTAAACCTGGACATTGGGGTCATAGTACTAAAAGGTGCACTGGGAGTTATTAGTTCCCCCGCTCCTTCTCTAGACAACTGTTTCAAAATATTCAAGGCTTCTATTTCTTTTCTCCGAGTTTCACCGATATCTTGAAATTACCAATGCCAATACACTAATAGCCAGTCTTGATGTAGAGGCCCTCTACACCAGCATTTAACATGAAATTGGTATGCCTGCCGCCGTTATTGTCCCTGCTCCTAGAGGCTCCGTTCTCCCACCTCCGGCCACGCCTTGCTTCATTAGATTGACAGGGCCAGGCAGCGTTCACCTCCTCCTGCCGGCCCTGTGCGCTGGGGAGATCTCGCGCTGTTCAGTATTAATAAGTAATTAGTAATATTGAACAGCGCAGGTGCAGTGAGGAAGCTGGCAGCTAGCGAGTGCCCTTCACTCACTGCGCCTGCGCCGTATGTTGAACGGGACTGCGCAGGTGCGAGATTTACACTGCAGACAGGACCGGAGGTAGGACACCAACGCTGTCTGGCCCTGTCAATCTCATGTAGATCTTCACTTTCCTCTTCTCCTTCGTCTGAGCCAAACCACCATGGCAAATTCTTTCAGTCACATCTCGCCTCTACTGAGTTTGTAATACAGACACAGTCAGATTTCTCAATGTTTCCATCACCCTCCCCATCCTGGTGTCCCGACAATGTCATCCTGCTGCCACTCCCAATACTGCGCCCATGGTGTTCCCCAATGTTCCAGGTACTATACTGCTGAAAAAATAGTGACCCTAATAGACATAATTGGGGTCATTTATCAAACTGGTGTAAAAGACAAGTGGATTTCCAAAAGAGCTGTCAAAAATGAATGGTGAAATCTGATTGGCTGCTATGGGCGACTAAGCCAGTTCTACTTTACACTAGTTTGATAAATTACCCCAAATATCCCTGTGTCCACAGCAGCTATAATGTCTCCCAGAGTGTCCCAGTAATAACACCCTATATTGTGCCCCAGGTAGTATTCCCTGTATAGTGTCCACATAAATAATTGAATTGCCCCTACAGTGCCTCCCCTATAGCAACACCCCCATAGAGTAATTTCCCCCACACTTCCCCACACAGTAATTTTTCGCCACACTGCCCCCCACAGTAATTTGTCCCCACACTGCCCCCCACAGCAGCCAGAACAGAGTCAGACAACAATATAACCCAGTCACTCAAGTCAGCACAAGCACACACAGCAGGAATCTGTCATCGACATCATTCTTCCCTCAACAGTCACTGTTTTGTTCCCTCCTCTAACTCACTTCACTTCACTGGGATCCGGATTCCTGGCGGGCGGTGAGGCGACGAGGCGGCTTGTCTTGACAGCAGGGGCAGGGCGGGTGGACGCACACAGCCAGGCAGCTCTTCTTCTCTGCTCAGAAGACTGCCTGTGCGCGCCGCCCGCACCACGTGACTTGCCGGCGGGTCTGGACTTGATAGAAGATTATTGCGCCGCACAGGACACCTGACAGTGAGCGCCAGCATCTAAACCGGGTGGGGGGGGGGCCGAGCGAATGCGCATTATGAAAAAAAAAGTTTAAAAAAAAATGGCAGTGAGCTGAGGGCATTTAAAGGGACAGGTGATGAAGGGGGCAGGGGCTCAAGCCCCCTTTCATCCCTATGTGTGCACGTCTATGGTGGCAGGCATACCAATTTCATGTTAAATGCTGGTGTAGAGGACCTCTACATCAAGACTGGCTATTAGTGTATTGGCATTGGTAATTTCAAGATATCGCTGAAACTCGGAGAAAAGAAATAGAAGCCTTGAATATTTTGGAACAGTTGTCTAGAGACATGAAATGGAGTACAGGATTCTGAGGCGACACTGGCATATCCTGCGGGCGGATAGGGATCTGAAAGGAGTCATTCCAGCCAATCCCACAATTACCTACAGGAGAGGTAGGAATATAAAAGCCATTTTCAACTACCAAAAAGAAAAACTAAAACATGGCTGACCACTAAGGGTGGTAGCTGCTCTTTCTGTACCTACATGACTCCTAAAAAAAAGAATTCAACTGATGGGGAAAAAATATGTGATAAGAGATTACATAAATTGTAAGACTACGGGTGTAGTGTCATCCAATGTGACTGCCCCAAAGTATATATTGGAAAAAGAATTCAAGAGCTGAGGAGGCGTATCTCCAAACATCCCTAGAAGATACGTCCCTCTCTAGACATAGAAGGAACCATCATCGAGGGAACCTCTCAAGTTTGAAAATATGTGGAATACGGAAAATCAAAATAGGCCCAAGACAAGGAGATATTGATGCGAGACTGCAAGAAGAGGAAACAAAGTGGATCTATGGCCTGAAGTCCCCGTCCCCGTCACCCGGAGCCCAACTGGCCAAACAAGGTGAAAAATACAATGGCAAGAGGCCAAGTCTACGAGGAAGAGGGAGGGAGGAAATGAGAGCATTGACAAAGAGGTAACCCAGAAACATCAAGCACGCTGCTTATTTCAAGGCAGGAGAACTGTGGAGCACACATGGCAGATATTGTCCACGGTCCACCATCTTCTGCAGCCTGGGATATGTTGCAGCCTTACTAGAGGTAAACCTGGGTGGCTGAAAGCTATACCGGAACTGACACACTGTAACAAACTATCAGGTGAGGAGAGATTGTTGCTGCCTAGGTGTTTAGCTCACAGAAGAATTGTCTAGGCTGGATACATTGTCACAAACCATCAGCTGTGGGAAGTATTAGGTTGGGACTGAGCTTTCCACCTCTGGATCTAAAGAATAAGGTTTCCATTCACTGACAGCAAGCAGAATATTTGAAACCCCCCCCCCCCTATTGGCTGGGAGGTGCCATGTGATCCTATGTTGGGAGGGGCCTTTAGTAGGCGTCTTGCTCAGTGGCGCCCTCTAGTTCAGTGGTGTTAGAGTCTTACTATGTTATTGTGGTATCTCTGACCCCGGTTTCCTTTTTTTTTCCAGGCGCAGAACGCCATTGTTAGGCAGGACTCTTACTCCGCCATGTCGTACTCCAAAAGGGCTTTCTCGTTCAATATTATCGCGCTGTTCTTCGGTGCTTCGTGCTACATTTTCCTTACTATATATATGATGAGATTCCAGTAGCTTTATCGGATTCAAAGCCGCCGATATTAATATTATGTGTGTGCCCAGTGCTGCCCTCCATAAATGACCCCATTATTACCGATACATGTGTGTCTGCAGTGCAATTCCTTCCATCTGGAGCGCGGTGGTCTAAACGCAGCCAAACAATGCAAAAAAAAAAAAAAACCACGACTCTTCACTAGGAAAAAATAAAATCAGATTGTGAATAATAGGATGAGAGTGTAAGGGTGTGAAATGGGAGTCAAGGCTTGTACCGTGTGCAAAAGTGGATGTATGGAGTATGGGTGAGCCTAGTGCAGGCATGGCCAACCTGCGGCCCTCCAGCTGTTGTAAAACTACAACTCCCACCATGCCCTGCTGTAGGCTGATAGCTGTAGGTAGTCTGGGCATGCTGGGAGTTGTAGTTTTGCAACAGCTGGAGGGCCGCAGGTTGGCCATCCCTGGCCTAGTGTATAAAGATTCATAGAGGTGGAGGAATAGAGCATAGAGAGGGTGGGGTAGGTATATGGAGATGGAGGGGTAACCGTATGGAGGGAGAGGGGTACCGTTATTTAGATGGAAGTGTAATATTATGCAGTGGGGTAGATTTACAGGGATGATGGGGAAATATGGATGGAGATGGGGTAAGTTTATGTAGATGGAAGGGTAATATTATAGACGGGGTGGGGAGAGTTTATAGGGATGGAGGAGTAAGATTGTGGACAGAGTGGGGTAGATTTATAGGGGTGGAGTTAGAGAAGTCAAGGAACAGAGGGGGCAGAGTTCCCTAAACTTGTGGCTATACAGCACCCTCTGGTATCAACAGCATCAGCTGTACAGTCATAGGCAAAGGACCACTGATGTGTGGGGCAGGCGGAGGAGATGTAGAGAATCGGTGGAAACATGGAACGTATGTTATACTGTACCCCAAGTGTCAGTGTCATTATACTGTACCCCAAGTGTCAGTGTCATTATCCTGTACCCCAAGTGTCAGTGTCATTATCCTGTACCCCAAGTGTCAGTGCCATTATCCTGTACCCCAAGTGTCAGTGTCATTATCCTGTACCCCAAGTGTCAGTGTCATTATCCTGTACCCCAAGTGTCAGTGTCATTATCCTGTACCCCGAGTGTCAGTGTCATTATCCTGTACCCCGAGTGTCAGTGTCATTATCCTGTACCCCAAGTGTCATTATCCTGTACCCCAAGTGTCAGAGTGTCATTATCCTGTACCCCAAGTGTCATTATCCTGTACCCCAAGTGTCAGTGTCATTATCCTGTACCCCAAGTGTCAGAGTGTCATTATCCTGAACCCAAAGTGTCAGTGTCATTATCCTGTACCCCAAGTATCAGTGTCATTATCCTGTACCCCAAGTGTCAGTGTCATTATCCTGTACCCCAAGTGTCAGTGTCATTATCCTGTACCACAAGTGTCAGCATGTCATTATCCTGTACCACAAGTGTCAGCGTGTCATTACCCTGTACCGCAAGTGTCAGTGTCATTATCCTGTACCCCAAGTGTCAGTGTCATTATCCTGTACCCCAAGTGTCAGTGTCATTATCCTGTCCCCCAAGTGTCAGCATGTCATTATCCTGTACCCCAAGTGTCAGTGTCATTATCCTGTACCCCGAGTGTCAGTGTCATTATCCTGTACCCCAAGTGTCAGTGTCATTATCCTGTACCCCGAGTGTCAGTGTCATTATCCTGTACCCCAAGTGTCAGCATGTCATTATCCTGTACCCCAAGTGTCAGCATGTCATTATCCTGTACCCCAAGTGTCAGCATGTCATTATCCTGTACCCCAAGTGTCAGCATGTCATTATCCTGTACCCCAAGTGTCAGTGTCATTATCCTGTACCCCAAGTATCAGTGTCATTATCCTGTACCCCAAGTGTCAGTGTCATTATCCTGTACCCCGAGTGTCAGTGTCATTATCCTGTACCCCAAGTGTCAGCATGTCATTATCCTGTACCCCAAGTATCAGTGTCATTATCCTGTACCCCAAGTGTCAGTGTCATTATCCTGTACCCCAAGTGTCAGTGTCATTATCCTGTACCCCAAGTGTCAGTGTAATTATCCTGTACCCCAAGTGTCATTATCCTGTACCCCAAGTGTCAGTGTCATTATCCTGTACCCCAAGTATCAGTGTCATTATCCTGTACCCCAAGTGTCAGTGTCATTATCCTGTACCCCAAGTGTCAGTGTCATTATCCTGTACCCCAAGTATCAGTGTCATTATCCTGTACCCCAAGTGTCAGTGTCATTATCCTGTACCCCAAGTATCAGTGTCATTATCCTGTACCCCGAGTGTCAGTGTCATTATCCTGTACCCCGAGTGTCAGTGTCATTATCCTGTACCCCAAGTGTCAGCGTGTCATTATCCTGTACCCCAAGTGTCAGCGTGTCATTATCCTGTACCCCAAGTGTCAGTGTCATTTTCCTGTGCCCCAAGTGTCAGTGTCATTATCCTGTACCCCAAGTGTCAGTGTCATTATCCTGTACCCCAAGTGTCAGTGTCATTATCCTGTACCCCAAGTGTTAGTGTCATTATCCTGTGCCCCAAGTGTCAGTGTCATTATCCTGTACCCAAAGTGTCAGCGTGTCATTATCCTGTACCCCAAGTGTCAGTGTCATTATCCTGTACCCCAAGTGTCAGCGTGTCTTTATCCTGTACCCCAAGTGTCAGTGTCATTATCCTGTACCCCAAGTGTCAGCATGTCATTATCCTGTACCCCAAGTGTCAGTGTCATTATCCTGTACCCCAAGTGTCAGTGTCATTATCCTGTACCCCAAGTGTCAGTGTCATTATCCTGTACCCCAAGTGTCAGTGTCATCATCCTGTACCCCAAGTGTCAGTGTCATTATCCTGTACCCCAAGTGTCAGCGTGTCATTATCCTGTACCCCAAGTGTCAGCATGTCATTATCCTGTACCCCAAGTGTCAGTGTCATTATCCTGTACCCCGAGTGTCAGTGTCATTATCCTGTACCCCAAGTGTCAGTGTCATTATCCTGTACCCCAAGTGTCAGTGTCATTATCCTGTACCCCAAGTGTCAGTGTCATTATCCTGTACCCCAAGTGTCAGTGTCATTATCCTTCACCCCAAGTGTCAGTGTCATTATCCTGTACCCCAAGTGTCAGCGTCATTATTCTGTACCCCAAGTGTCAGTGTCATTATCCTGTACCCCAAGTGTCAGTGTCATTATCCTGTACCCCGAGTGTCAGGGTCATTATCCTGTACCCCGAGTGTCAGTGTCATTATCCTGTACCCCAAGTGTCAGTGTCCTGTACCCCAAGTGTCAGTGTCCTGTACCCCAAGTGTCAGTGTCATTATCCTGTACCCCAAGTGTCAGTGTCATTATCCTGCACCCCAAGTGTCAGTGTCATTATCCTGTACCCCGAGTGTCAGTGTCATTATCCTGTACCCCAAGTGTCAGTATCATTATCCTGTACCCCAAGTGTCAGTGTCATTATCCTGTACCCCAAGTGTCAGTGTCATTATCCTGTACCCCAAGTGTCAGCATGTCCTTATCCTGTACCCCAAGTGTCAGCGTGTTATTATCCTGTACCCCAAGTGTCAGCGTGTCATTATCCTGTACCCCAAGTGTCAGTGTCCTGTACCCCAAGTGTCAGTGTCCTGTACCCCAAGTGTCAGTGTCCTGTACCCCAAGTGTCAGCGTGTTATTATCCTGCACCCCAAGTGTCAGTATCATTATCCTGTACCCCAAGTGTCAGCGTGTCATTATCCTGTACCCCAAATGTCAGTGTCATTATCCATTTACAAGGATACAGCTGCAGGTTCTCTCTTTTGGATATATACAATGACTTGGGCACTTTGGATGGCTCATAGTCCTGTACCCCGGCGAGCGGCCTACGCTCGGTTGCGGTGTGTGCAGTGACTTCTGTCTTGTATTTTTCGGAGCAGACAATAGCACACTGCATTCCTGGCCACTGGTAACTCCCTGAATCCCAGGAGATATGAAGTGTTTTCGTTGATAAGAAGGTATAATGTATCCTTAAGACTTCAGGCCGAGGCCATACAACGTCTTATCATATGACATTGAAAAAGTCGTTTTAGTTTTTTGTTGCTGGGGAAGCACGAAAGCCAAAGAAAAGAAAATGCTGTCCAAAAACCAGACAGAAGCTACAGGGGGGGGGGGGGGGGGCAGAAACGTTTTTACGGCAGCATTACGCACCTCTGACCGGTGACAACCACCTACTTTTTCATGGAAAACGCTGACACATTGTCACGGCCGCAGCACCCCTGCTTTGGAAAGCTGAGGCATGAGGCAGCGGCATAGTCCTTATAGGATTCTCATGATGTCCCTTTGTTGTGTTGGGGATGGACCTGCTGTCATATGAGAGCTGCTCCATTCACACCATCATCTAAGGACGTCTTATAACTACTTTATTAGATGTCTGTGGAAGGACAAGTAATGTAAAGATGAGACGCTATGGGAGCGAAGGCTTACGAAATGTCTGTCACTGTGGGAGCCATTCTGCAGGTAAGTGACCACTGGAGGACAGGGCCAGAATGTGAAAATAATGAACTTCAGGTGCATAAATCCAAAGACACGGATCCTAGAAACTGAAGTACTAAATGGAAAATATTAGGATGGGACATTAAACCAATGGACACCAAGGACTGGACAATAAACCGCCAGATACCAAGGACTGGACAATAAACCGCTAGATACCAAGGACTGGACAATAAACCACTAGATTCCAAGGACTGGACAATAAACCACTAGATACCGAGGACTGGACAATAAACCGCCAGATACCAAGGACTGGACAATAAACCACTAGATTCCAAGGACTGGACAATAAACCGCTAGATACCAAGGACTGGACAATAAACCGCTAGATACCAAGGACTGGAAAATAAACTAATAGATACCAAGGACTGGACAATAAACCGCTAGATACCAAGGACTGGACAATAAACCACCAGATACCAAGGACTGGACAATAAACCACCAGATACCAAGGACTGGACAATAGACTGCAAGATACCAAGGACTGGACAATAAACCGCTAGATACCAAGGACTGGACAATAAACCGCCAGATACCAAGGACTGGACAATAAACCACCAGATACCAAGGACTGGACAATAAACCGCCAGATACCAAGGACTGGACAATAAACCACCAGATACCAAGGACTGGACAATAAACCAATAGATACCAAGGACTGGACAATAAACCGCTAGATACCAAGGACTGGACAATAAACCACCAGATACCAAGGACTGGACAATAAACCACTAGATACCAAGGACTGGACAATAAACCAATAGATACCAAGGACTGCACAATAAACCACCAGATACCAAGGACTGGACAATAAACCAATAGATACCAAGGACTGGACAATAAACCACCAGATACCAAGGACTGGACAATAAACTAATAGATACCAAGGACTGGACAATAAACCGCTAGATACCAAGGACTGGACAATAAACCACCAGATACCAAGGACTGGACAATAAACCGCCAGATACCAAGGACTGGACAATAAACCGCCAGATACTAAGGACTGGACAATAAACCACCAGATACCAAGGACTGGACAATAAACCAATAGATACCAAGGACTGGACAATAAACCACCAGATACCAAGGACTGGACAATAAACCGCCAGATACCAAGGACTGGACAATAAACCGCCAGATACCAAGGACTGGACAATAAACCGCCAGATACCAAGGACTGGACAATAAACCAGCAACTGAACAATAAACTACTGGACAGCAAGGCCTGAACAACAAACCACTATGCTCATGGAACTGGACACAATAAAACCAGCCACCAAAGAGTGGACACTAAGGAGGAGATTTATGAAACTGGTGTAAAGTAGAACTGGCTTATTTCCCAATAGCAACTGTGGGGATCGGCCCCAATGGTAGCCTTCAGATAAGAACACAGCAGCCTTTTAGCAGTGAAAGCAAAGCAATGGTTGTCTTTTATTCTTGACAAAACTATAAGGCAGTAATCGGCAGTGACCGGCTTACTCCAGCCGGCCTTAAAGAAACAATAAAGTCCTGTATCCATAGCACAACACAGGTATGGTATTGCACAGTACCGTAACCCCACGGGGTGTATGTGGACCTCGCTTTGTCCTTAGTCTTTCAGGCACTGCACCTTAAAGCTCAGGCCCTGATCCCACACAGAACTCCACAGAGCTCCACAGTCAGAGAGGTATCACCCCCACCAACACTGCTGGCTGTTTTTTTGTAGGCCAGTCAAGACCCGGCCTGGAACGTGGGGAGTAGTAACCCACCCAGCACTATGACTACTCCCAGTAAGAGCCGTCCCAGATCAGCTATTCACAGCTATACTACATAACAAAGTGTCAACCAGCTACTGCCGCTGACACCTGAACTACTGGCTCCTACTTCACCTCTGTGACACGTTTCTACCATCAACGATGGTTCCTTCAACGAAGTGTAATAAAAGCACATAACAGTAAGCAGGTTAGGCAATAGCGGTAGACCTACCACAGAACCAAGTGCACCGGCAGACCAGAGGCAAAACCCAGAGAGCGGAGAGCAAGTGAGCCCCGTTCTTCACTGAACTCCTGGTGGTGGGGATGAACTGGGCCGAGGGCTCAAGGGTCGCACCTCAAGGAAGGTCCCGGTACACTGGCCCCTACCTGCAGAGAACCAGGCTGGTGCAACCACCAGCAGAACAGACAACAGACCTGGAACCCAAGCAAACAGAGGACATGGAACAGACAACAAGACAAACGGGAACCAGCACAGAAGCAGATGGAAGCATGGCGGTCTCAGGCAGAGCTGCACACAGACTAGAGATCCTCCCTCCGGAGAACCCAGGGGCCCTCTCACGAAGGCAGGAACAGAAGTAGTAAGGCACTGCAGGACAGACAAGGAACGGACTAGATCAGAAGCAGTAGGCACTGCCAGGCTGAACATGGAACAGGATCAGAAGCAGTTTAGCACTGCTAGGCTATCAGATGCAGTTAGAGCACTGCTAGGCTAGACATGGGACAGAGTGGATCAGACAGAGAACAGGAACAGAAGAACAGGTAAGGCATGGACAAGGATAACATAAATGCAACTCCCCAGAGGTGCATTACCCCCTTCTACACCTCCCCACTGTCTCTTATGGTTAACCCTCTGTCATTCTATGTATTTATTTACAGGTCTTGCACAATGAGTATTTATATTTCCCTGTAAATGTTATGTTCATGCAATATACCTGGTTCACCAGCAGATGGCAGCAAGCATTGCAGAGCTATCCTACACAGAATGGAACCCTCTTTCTATTCTAGCCCTGTCTAGAGAGGGAGGAGCTCAGTTAGTTAGAGGTCAGGGGAAGGTCGAGAGTACCCCTTCCGAGGGGAAGGCTGTGTTTCGGCCAGCAGAGCACCTCTAAACTCTGCTGGAACGGGAGGCCAAAGCTGCAAGCCTCCAAAGCCAGGAAGAAGGTTCCCTGGATAAAGATGAAGACAGAGTCAGACTACAGAAAGCTAAATACAGCATAAAAGAAAAGTTTCCTATTTAAACCTGTTAGCACAGCAGAGCTAGAGAGCAACAGGTGTAGGAGAGCTGAGTGTGTTTCTCAGCCAGAATTGATGCCAAAGCCTGCTGGTAACCAAGATAAAGTTGGAAGATTGTTTCCTGATGAAAGTTTATGCAAAGTAAAGCTGTTTCAACTTCAGCACAAGGTCTGGACTCAATTTATTCTACAAATCCCTCAACTATTCACCCTATTTGCTCTGCTTCGGATGACAACGCCTGGGGTCCAGGATATCCAGGTAGGAGCACCATGACACGTGCACAGCCACATCTAAAGGGACATTATAGGCTACCCTTACACCACTCTGGCAGTCCTACACTGGGTACCACCAACACCATCTACTTAAGGGGACTCTGTCCTTTGTTACTTAAATGCAACTGGCGTCACTACAAATCTACTTAAAAACAACCCCAGACGCATGTCGGTCGTTGCATAAACATCATACAGGACAGGTACAGAAGAACAGGCAAGGACATAACATCAACAACATCACAGAACAGGTACAGTACAGGAGATCAGACAGGGCGATAACAGCATCATAGAACAGGTACAGTACAGGAGATCAGACAGGGCGATAACAACATCATAGAACAGGTACAGTACAGGAGATCAGACAGGGCGATAACAACATCACAGAACAGGTACAGTACAGGAGATCAGACAGGGCGATAACAACATCACAGAACAGGTACAGTACAGGAGATCAGACAGGGCGATAACAACATCACAGAACAGGTACAGTACAGGAGATCAGACAGGGCGATAACAGCATCATAGAACAGGTACAGTACAGGAGATCAGACAGGGTGATAACAACATCACAGAACAGGTACAGTACAGGAGATCAGACAGGGCGATAACAACATCACAGAACAGGTACAGTACAGGAGATCAGACAGGGCGATAACAACATCACAGAACAGGTACAGTACAGGAGATCAGACAGGGCGATAACAACATCACAGGACAGGTACAGTACAGGAGATCAGACAGGGCGATAACAACATCATAGAACAGGTGCAGTACAGGAGATCAGACAGGGCGATAACAACATCACAGAACAGGTACAGTACAGGAGATCAGACAGGGCGATAACATCATCATAGAACAGGTACAGTACAGGAGATCAGACAGGGCGATAACAACATCATAGAACAGGTACAGTACAGGAGATCAGACAGGGGATAACAACATCATAGAACAGGTACAGTACAGGAGATCAGACAGGGCGATAACAGCATCATAGAACAGGTACAGTACAGGAGATCAGACAGGGCGATAACAACATCACAGAACAGGTACAGTACAGGAGATCAGACAGGGCGATAACAGCATCACAGAACAGGTACAGTACAGGAGATCAGACAGGGGATAACAACATCATAGAACAGGTACAGTACAGGAGATCAGACAGGGCGATAACAACATCACAGAACAGGTACAGTACAGGAGATCAGACAGGGCGATAACAACATCATAGAACAGGTACAGTACAGGAGATCAGACAGGGCGATAACAACATCATAGAACAGGTAACAACGACGCATTACCAGGTGACGCCCCACAAAAGGGCAGATGGCAAAAGCCCCCTGGGTCAGCAGCGAGGGGGCTACACCCAGTAAGGCACAGGACAGAAGATAGACTGACCCCAAGCCCCACAGCTCACAGGTAGATATAGCTGCATAATGAGGGCACCTGATAAGCCACACCCAGGAACGGACCTGGGGTGGCCACTGGCTTCACCCCAGAAAGCCAGACCTCACTGGTCACACCCCCAACCCAACAAACCACGCCCACCTCAGTGAAGCCATGCCCCCATCACCGGCCGGGGGGAAAAAAACAGGGCGGGGGGGGGGGAAGAACTTGTGGAGGGGCTGGGGGTGTACTGGAGCCAGCCTGCCAGGGTTAATAAATACTGTGACTGGGGGACTGCTGAAAGGGGTTATTAACTACTGTGAACCCCTTTCAGCAGTCACCCATTCACAGTATTAATTAACCCCTTTCAGTCCCCTCTTCACAGTCCCCCACAGGTGCACTAAACCCTGCTCCACCTGTGCAGCTCTTACCGTGTCCGTGCAGGGCAGGCTATATCCAACCACCAAAGATCCCGGCGCCAGGCAGAGAGAGAGAGTGGCGATGCGAGGCAGCTGAGGATGGGGTGAGTGGCACAGTTAGAGCTGGGCACTGGGCAGTGGCAGAGAAGTGCTGTCATTGTGACTGCCCGCACTACCGCAGCAGTCCGCAGCTGCACACCCGTGACGGTCCCGTCCCATCGCCATTCGCGCTCCTCTGTTCCCGACTAGATCCTGCCAGGCTCCAGCACAAACCAGAATTAATTGGCCGGTGCAGCTTGACGTCACGTAAGCGGGCAGCCAGTCACAGTGTGATCCAAATGTGGCCCTGCCTCCTTAAAGTGACCATGCCTGAGGATCGCGGTCCCATCCTAAAAAGGAGGACCTAAAACCGGGCGTCTGGCCACCCTAAACGGACCAGGGGAAGTTAACCAGAGATATGAGCCACAGAGATACAGACACAGGAATCCACAAACACAGGCTACAGTTCACACACTACAACGCAGCCAGCACGCAGCCCTAAGCAACCAGTATACACAGGACACAGCCTGCAGCCAGTACGTGAAAGGGCATGCAGCCAGCCTACACGGCAAAAACTGTCACAGTGAACCGCACCGTGACACTGGACAATAAACCTCTACACACCAGGGACTGGACAATAAATGTCTACACACCAGGGACTGGACAATAAATGTCTACATACCAGGGACTGGATAATAAACCTCTACACACCAGGGACTGGACAAACCTCTACACACCTGGGACTGGACAATAAATGTCTACACACCTGGGACTGGATAATTAACCTCTACACACCTGGGACTGGATAATAAATCTCTACACACCAGGGAACGGACAATAAACCTGTACACACCAGGGACTGGACAATAAACCTCTACAAACCAGGGACTGGACAATAAACCTCTACAAACCAGGGACTGGACAATAAACCTTTATACACCAGGGACTGGACAATAAACCTTTATACACCAGAGACTGGACAATAAACCTTTATACACCAGAGACTGGACAATAAACCTGTACACACCAGGGACTGGACAATAAACCTTTATACACCAGGGACTGGACAATAAACCTCTAGGTGTTCTAGAGTGGACAATAAACCTCTATACACCAGGGACTGGACAATAAACCTCTATACACCAGGGACTGGACAATAAACCTCTACACACCAGGGACTGGACAATAAACCTCTACACACCAGGGACTGGACAATAAACCTCTACACACCAGGGACTGGACAATAAATCTCTACACACCAGGGACTGGACAATAAACCTCTAGCGGTTCTAGAGTGGACAATGAACCACTGGACACCAGGGACGGGATAATAAGCACAGGACAATGGGGGACAATGTAGGACAGGTCCTTCAGACCCAGAGATGCTTTCTCTCCACTCTGAATAAGGGTCCTTTTACACAAACCGATTATCTGTCAGGTTTTTCAGGGAACCTAAATGCCCTTTCATGATAATCTGACAGCGCAAAAGGTGGTCACGTCGTTCCGCCCGCATGGAAAATCATTGTGTTGTATAAACCATGATCTGCAACAATGTGTAGGGCCTCGCGGTCAGGTTTCTGCAAGATGATGTGGAAGCCAAAAGCAGCAGTGGATTCAGAAGAGAGGAGACGTCATATATGTCCTGTATACCAGTGTTTCCCAACCAGTGTGCCTCCAGCTGTTGCAAAACTACAACTCCCAGCATGCCTGAACAGCCAAAGGCTGTCCGGGTATGCTGGGAGTTGTAGTTTTGCAACATCTGGAGGCACACTGGTTGGGAAACACTGCTGTATACTGTCCTTCCTTTTATGATCCACTCCTGGCTTTGGCTTTCAAAAGTGCATGCAGAGACCTGGCCTCCGCAGGTGATCTGACAGTGATCGGGCGGGTCTGCTTCCTTCCCGATCATCTGTCAGGTAATTGGTCTGTTTTTTTAAGGGCCCTTTCACACGAGCGAGTTTTCCGCGCGGTTGCTATGCGTGATGTGAACGCATAGCGCCCGCACTGGATCCTGACCCATTCATTTCAATGGGTCTGTGTACATGAGCGTTTTTTTCATGCATCAGTTGCATCATGTTGCATGGAAAAAGCAGCATGTTCTATATTCTTCGTTTTTTACACAGCCCTCGCCCCATAGTGAATGGGGCTTCAGTGAAAAACGCATTGCATCCAGATGTAACCTGGATGCAGTGCGGGTGCGATGCGTTTTTCACTGATGGTTGCTAGGAGATGCTGTTTGTAAACCTTCAGGTTTTTTTTTACGAGTGTAAAAAACGCATCAAAACTGATTGCACCCGCGCGGAAAAAACTGAAACAGTGAACGCAAATGCAGATAAAACTGACTGAACTTGCATGCAAAATGCGGTGTGAGTTTCACTGAACGCACCCTGACACAATCCGTATCGTTCGTGTGAAAGAGGCCTTAGGCTTCTTTCACATGAGCGAGTTTTCCGTCCGGATGTGATGCAAATGCTTAGCATCTGGACTTAATCCTGACCCGTTCATTTCAATGGGTTTGTGCCCATCAACAGCATTTTTCACGCATATTCTCTGCGTTCAGGAAAAAAAATCGCAGCCTGTTCTATGTTATGAACTTTTTTTTACGCAGCTCCTGCCCCCTAGAAGTGAACTGGGCTTGTGTGAAAATAGCAACCAATCAGATTCCACCTTTCATTTTCCAAAGGAGCTGTCCAAAATGAAAGGTGGACTCTGATTGGTTGCTATTGGCAACTAAACCAGTTCTACTTTTTAAAACTACTACAGTTTTGCTAAATCTCCCCCAATGTGTTTTTCACTGATGGTTGCTCGGAGGTGTAGATTGTTATTCTTCAGTTTTTCTCAGTAGTCTGAAAAACGTATCGAAAATACGCAATCGCAGAAAAAATTAATTAAACCAGTCTGCAAAACCATCAGTTTTTCCCTGAACAGAACTGACTCATTTGGTATCACGCATGTGGAAGAGGCCTAAGGGATGAGGACCTATCCTCAGGATGGGTCATTAGTATCTGATCCATGGGGGTCCGACACCCGGGACCCCCACCGATGAAGGCACCGATGCTCCTGTGAGCGCTGCGGCCTTCTCTCTGCTTTCCCTAGGCCCAGTGATCTCATGTTCATCGGTCACGTGGCCTAGGAGCGGCTCATCCCCATTCTAGTGAATGGAGCTGAGCTGCAATACCAAGCACAGCCACTATACAATGTACGGCGCTGTGCTTGGTGAGCTGCTGTGAGCACTGGTGCCTTCTCAAACAGCTGATCGGCAGGGGTCCCAGGTGTCAGACCCCCACCATTCAGATTGTGATGACCAGTATCCTGAGGATTGGTCATCAGTATCGAAATCTCAGAAAGCCCCTTTAATAATGTTTATGGTGCATTTTCTAAACTGGATGACCCCTTTAAATGCGAGACCCATCTGCAGGGCATGCCCGCTACACGCCCTGTATGACTGACCCTGCGGCCGGAGTCTGTTTGCTCTCGTCTCCTGTGACGTTTCTTCCATTCTTCAGTGACGAGCGGCCGAGGAAATACTGGGAAAAGACGCAGCACAAATGAGGCTTTACACAGGAGAATGCCCCAGGGATCAAAAAGAAAATAAGAGAAAGATTAACAACTTAGAGGGGTTCACCTATACTATCTAAAACTATGCAGGGGGCATTGTAAAATAGGAAAAAAATCTCAGTTAAAATTTAAAATATGGTCACTGCTCCCCCGCATGGCCCCGGCCCCCCACTCTGATCCCCGATCGACCTGCAGCGGTCATGGTTTATGTTAGGCTGCGGCCGATCACTGCCCTCAGCAATATATACTGTACCCCCGCCCTTGTGTAAAGGTACTTAGCCAGAATAAGAGCAATCTTCAGGAACTCTGAGCTAGTGTATCTAATCCTGTTGTATCTAAGTCTATCATGTGATACTGTCTGATGAGCTATTTCATTTGAGTCTATCATGTGGTATAGATATGCTTTGCTGAGCTGCTGTATCTAATCCACTCATGTTTGGTACTGTCTGCTGAGCAGCTGTATCTAATCCACTCATGTGTGATACTGTCTGCTGACCTGGTGTATCTAATCCTATCAAGTGTGATACTGTCTGCTGACCTGGTGTATCTGAGCCTATCATGTGCGATACTGTCTGCTGACCTGGTGTATCTAAGCCTCTCATGTGTGATACTGTCTGCTAACCTGCGGTATCAAAGCCTATCATATGTGATACTGTCTGCTGACCTGGTGTATCTAAGCTTATCATATGTGATATGTCTGATGACCTGGTGTATCTAAGCCTATCATATGTGATACTGTCTGCTGAGCTGGTGTATCTAAGCCTATCATATGTGATACTGTCTGCTGAACCACTCTATCTAAGCCTATCATGTGTGATACTGTCTGCTGACCTGGTGTATCTAAGCCTATCATGTGTTATACTGTCTGCTGAGCTGTTTTATCTAAGCCTATCATGTAGGATACTGTCTGCTGGGTTGATGTATCTAAGCCTGTTATGTGTGATACTGTCTGCTGGGTAGATGTATCTAAGCTATTGTGTGTGATACTGTGTGCTGAGCTTCTGTATCTAAGCCTATCATGTGAGATACCGTTTGCTGAGTTTCTGTATCTAAGTCTATCATGTGTGATACTGTCTGCTGAGCTACTGTATCTAAGACTATCATGTGTGATACTGTCTGCTGCGTTGATGTATCTAAGCATTTCCATGTGTGATACTGTATGCTGAATTGATGTATCTGAACCTATCATGCGTGATACTTTCTGCTGCGTTGATGTATCTAAGCCTATCATGTGTGCTACTGTCTGATGGGTTGATATATCCAAGCCTATCATGAGTGATACTGTCTGCTGGGATGATGTATCTAAGCCTATTATATGTGATGCTGTCTGCTGTGTTGATGTATCTAAGCCTATCATGTGTGATACCGTATGCTGAGTTGATATATCTGAACCTATCATGTGTGATACTGTCTGCTGGGTAGATGTATCTAAGGCTATCATGTGTGATACTGTCTGCTGGGTAGATGTATCTAAGCCTATCATGAGTGATACAGTCTGCTGGGTTGTTGTATCTGAGCGTACCCCCATGTCGTTGCCCCTCCATGCTTTCCCTTGGCCTGTGCATTATGTTAGGTGTTTTTTATTACTTTTATATACTGCCCCTCGCCCAGCACTTGCGATACAGTCCTGGGGCAGATACTGAAGGACAGCAGAAGGTTCTGTAATCTCCACGTCCTTGTTTTATCACAGCCCTGAGATTGGATCTTACCTTCAGACGTAAAGGTGCAGAGTGAGGAGGGGGCAGCGGTGTGCCCCGTGCCTCTGGGTGGGTCCATCGCCCGAGCTTTATAAGGTGACCTCAAGTCCTCGCCAAGATTTGTTGGCAACAACCATCAGCCTGATCACAGTCCCCGAAACACCAAACCAGCAAGATGGGGAAGAAGGTAAGACACCGCATACTGGGATATGTGCCGCTGACAGGGTATCACACACGATGGGCTTGGATACATGAGTTACAGGCAGCTGACAAAAGATTGAAGGGGGCAAAATTACAAAAATCTGAATATTTTAGGAGATCAAATACAAGAGTAGCCCTATGGTTATGGGCTCTCCCACGAGGAACCTGAAGCCAGGTCCAAAGTTAGGAGGGGATATTCTAAAAATGTCCCTGAAACAGGTCGGAAAGAAGATTTTTATTCCAAATACGCTTGTGCGAACTGTTATCAGCCATCTTAACTAGCTACTGTATACTATAATACTGTCCTCTGTGGACAGTTATATGACTACTATAGCACTGCCCCTATGGCCAAGAAGATATCTACACGTTCTAAGTCCTTAGCTACAGCGGGATGTATAGTGCATATAGGTGGTGTCCTGTATACAGTGATTATTATACTCCATCACTGTGTCCTGTCACTCGGGCCACACGTCCAGCTAATAATTTACCGTACAGTTGGCAGCTGCAGATATTATATCTCACTCTTATCGTGTCCGTCTAGAATTCTTTTTATCCCCATAATAGTGATTACATGGCGAGGTGTTTACTCAGTACAGGGTATAAAGCGATATATGATTGTAAGAGGTTATTATTGCTAAAGTCAAGATTATGGCGCACAGAAAGTTCTGCGTTATCAGTGGGAAAACACAGCAAGAATCAGTGTACTAATGAAAGTAACGTAACAGCATCTGATCTTATCACCCGTCATACCACGAAACGATAACAGGATTAAGAGCAAAATTTAACCAGTGCTGAGATTTCATGACTAATGTAACATGACACCTTTCAGACACTGTACTTATGTACAAGATATATTTAATATAACTACTATAATACTGCCTCCTATGTACAAGAATATAACTACTATAATACTGTCTCCTATGTAGAAGAATATAACTACTATAATACTGCCTCCTATGTACAAGAATATAACTACTATAATACTGTCTCCTATGTAGAAGAATATAACTGCTATAATACTACTATAATACTGCCTCTACCTACAAGTATATAACTACAATAATACTGCTCCCATGTACAAGAATGTAACTACTATAATACTGTCTCCTATGTACAAGAATATAACTACTATAATACTGCTCCTATCTACAAGAAAATAACTGCTATAATACTGTCTCCTATGTACAAGAATATTACTACTATAATACTGCCCGGTGTACGAGAATATAACTACTACAATACTGCTCCTATGTACAAGAATATAACTACTATAATACTGCTCCTATGTGTAAGAATATAACTACTATAATACTGCTCCTATGTACAAGAATATAACTACTATAATACTGCTCCTATGTACAAGAATATAACTACTATAATACTGCTCCTATGTACAAGAATATAACTACTATAATACTGCCTCCTATGTACAATAATATAGCTACTATAATACTGTCTCCTATGTAGAAGAATATAACTGCTATAATACTACTATAATACTGCCTCTACCTACAAGTATATAACTACAATAATACTGCTCCCATGTACAAGAATGTAACTACTATAATACTGTCTCCTATGTACAAGAATATAACTACTATAATACTGCTCCTATGTACAAGAATATAACTACTATAATACTGCCTCCTATGTACAAGAATATAACTACTATAATACTGCCTCCTATGTACAAGAATATAACTACTATAATACTGCTCCTATGTACAAGAATATAACTACTATAATACTGCTCCTATGTACAAGAATATAACTACTATAATACTGCTTCCTATGTACAAGAATATAACTACTATAATACTGCTCCTATGTACAAGAATATAACTACTATAATACTGCTCCTATGTACAAGAATAAAACTACTATAATACTACCTCCTATGTACAAGAATATAACTACAATAATACTGCTCCTATGTACAAATATATAACTACTATTATACTGCTTCTATGTACAAGAATATAAATACTATAATAGTGCTCCTATGTACAAGAATATAACTACTATAATACTGCTCCTATGTACAAGAATATAACTACTATAATACTGCTCCTATGTACAAGAATATAACTACTATAATACTGCTCCTTTGTACAAGAATATAACTACTATAATACTGCTCCTATGTACAAGAATAAAACTACTATAATACTGCCTCCTATGTACAAGAATATAACTACAATAATACTGCTCCTATGTACAAATATATAACTACTATTATACTGCTTCTATGTACAAGAATATAAATACTATAATAGTGCTCCTATGTACAAGAATATAACTACTATAATACTGCTCCTATGTACAAGAATATAACTACTATATTACTGCTTCCTATGTACAAGAATATAACTACTATAATACTGCCTCCTATGTACAAGAATATAACTACTATAATACTGCTCCTATGTACAAGAATATAACTACTATAATACTGCCTCCTATGTACAAGAATATAACTACTATAATACTGCCTCCTGTGTACAAGAATATAACTACTATAATACTGCCTACTGTGTACAAGAATATAACTACTATATTACTGCTTCCTATGTACAAGAATATAACTACTATAATACTGCCTCCTATGTACAAGAATATAACTACTATAATACTGCCTCCTATGTACAAGAATATAACTACTATAATACTGCTCCTATGTACAAGAATATAACTACTATAATACTGCCCCTAAGTACAAGAATATAACTACCACAATACTGCTCCTATGTACAAGGTAATAACTACTATAATACTACCTCCTATGAACAAGAATATAACTACTATAATACTGCTCCTATGTACAAGAACATAACTACTATAATTTCCGCTCTAGTCATGCGCGATGCTCTGCAGGATGATATTATTTTCATGTTTTCTCTCACGCAGGAGAATTATGATATGTACTCGGTGGAGGCCGGGAAGGATCATCAGGGGGAGATGGACGTGAAAATTAAGAAGAAGGAAGGAAAAGGGATAAAGAAAAAAGAGAAACTGGAAAATATGAAGAAGGAAATGGACATAGTAAGGACTGGTTGGGGCTTTGGGGGATACTTTAGGAACTCAGGAGTCTACAGTTACATTTACACCTTATACTCCATTCACAACCAAAGCTGCTTCCTGTTACCTCGGAGGTTGCAGGAGATCGTGCCTCTCTGCTGTTCTTTGTTGGCTCTTTGTCTACGCATAGCCTGCTGCTGTATTGAATGTTGGGGGTTGTAGTGTTTACACCATCAACTACAGCCTGAAGAGAAGGCAGTGCATTATGAGATTTCAAATAGCCGGCATGGCTGCAGCTCTGGATGTGAATGGAGTATAAGACATGAGTTATCTCAAGACAAGTAAAGGAAAGTGTCGCCCACCCCATTCTCTTTTCCCTGTCTGTTACGTCTGAAGGGGTCAACTATGGGTTAAGCCCGCCCCTTTAAGATGACTGTAAGTGGATGTGCCAGTGATGTAATGAGGTTTCAGCAGTTCTCAGAATTTTTTATGAGGACGTCGATACCAAAACCACAAATTTATTGCAATTGCTTCTCCATCCTGTGGTCGACAGCAAGGAAATGAGACTGTCACGTAACGCAACGGCCCAAAAAGTAGACTGCAGTCTGTCTTTTCATTTGCTTTGAATACAGTCTATTGCTCTCTGGTATCAGCCGCGTCAGGCTGCGAGGAGGCTGTAAATGTAGCCAAAGTCCATAGAGTGTCCTCAATTTGTTACAAAGTCTCTCCTGAGGGCACACAATATGGCCGCCGTAGCTTTTGTCACCCAGCTTTCCCAGACTCCTGAATGGCAAATCTACCCAGTTATGCCGATATGGAAGCTGAACCATTCACTAGATAAAAGTGCATATTTTTTAATTTTTTTGTTAGCGTCCCTTTAAACGGTAACATTTAAAGGGACGCTAACATTGACAGTTCATTTGTATGGTCTCTGCTTCTTCTTCTAGAATGACCATGAGCTGACCATAGAGGAGCTGGAGCTGAAGTACCAAACAAGCATCACCAAAGTAAGTAAGATCCTGAAACGCGTAATAATAACCATATAATGTAAGAGTACAGATTGTCTCATCTCTCTGTACTATAAACCCTTAGGGTATGACGAGCAGCTATGCCGGTGAGATCCTAATCCGGGATGGACCCAATGAGCTGAAGCCACCTAAAGGTACCCCGGAGTACGTGAAGTTTGCCCGGCAGCTGGCAGGAGGGCTGCAGTGCTTGATGTGGGTGGCTGCTGTCATCTGCCTGATCGCCTTCGGGATCCAGTGTTCACAGGGAGATCTGACCAGTGCGGACAACGTGAGTCAAGAACCACTGAGGTTTCTCTGGTTTCTTCATGGTGCCCGGGCAATACCTTCTTCTGGTGACCTCATATGATATACTGCCATGCAGTGCACAAATATCTATACCGTACATTAGGCGTGGGAGTCCCTTGTTTTCCAACAGCTAATTTGATAACATGGCGGTGCTAGCCATAGATTCATGAAAACCCCTCACCTATGGCTCAGTCTACTACTACTGTAAGTGCTGCACAAATAATAGCGCTATACATTGCCACATAATACTTCCCTACAGTTGTCTAAATAATATTGCTATAAACTGCCTAAATAAAATACTGCCGTAAAGTGACCATGTAATGCCACCATGCAGTGCTCAAATTATACTGCTGTACAACGACTACATAATACAACCACGCAGTGCTCAAATAAAACCACCATACAGTGACCACATATTACTGCAATACAGTGACCAAATAATACCACCATACAGTGAACACATAATAATACTGCCATGCAGTGACTAAATAACAGCTCCATACATGAAGTAATTCAATCGCAAGTAATAACAAGGCTTCGGTGCCAGGCCTAATGTGGTACTGAATGATGCCAATCAACAATGCCACATAATGCCTGTTGTAAAAAAAATATTGCCATACAGTGACCACATAATAGCACCATACAGTGAAAAGTAGTAACAAGGCTTGGGTGATAGGACTTCTGTGGCACTAGGTGGTGATAATAGCAGTGCCACACAATGCCACAGTACCACCATGAAGTGTTCAAATAATATTGCCATACAGTGACCACATAATACCGTCATGCAGTTTTTAAATTACAGCTCAATACATAAAATAATCTAATCACAAGTAGTAACAAAGCTTGGATGACAGGCCTTTTGTGGCACTAGGTGGTGCTAAGTAGCAGTGCCACACAATGCCACAGTACCACCATACAGTGCTCAAATAATATAGCCATACAGTGATCACATAATACCACCATGCAGTGCTCAAACAGTGCCACTATACAGTGACCATATAATTCAGCTTCATTTATATTGTGATCTAATAACACGCCTTGGGCTCAAGACCTTCTGTGGCACTCTCTTCAGCAAGGACAGCTTGTGTGATGGCCCCTATCTCCGACCCTGATAACAATTATTTGTTTGAAAACAGTTTGCCAATAAAGTTTTTTTGGAATGTCTCACTGGCGAAATTGTTTGAATCTCTATAGTCAAGAGAGCCTACTTCTCTGTAGGACCATCATGGGTCGGAGGTGGCAAGGGGTCCTATCAACCTTTTATGGGAGAGAAATGAATTCTGAAGTCTACCATTATTATATTGTCTTCTATGTTTATAGTAGAAACCCTCTGCAGATAGTTGGCCTTCTGGAAATGGTGGGACATAAACCGCCAAAAGTTCCTCCACTATACACTAATCTGCCACGTCATCTTCTACTTCTAGTTGTATTTGGCCATCACCCTCATAGCTGTCGTGGTCGTGACTGGTTGCTTTGGGTATTACCAAGAATTCAAGAGTACCAACATCATCGCCAGCTTCAAGAACCTCGTGCCTCAGGTATGACACATGGTGTTCTCTAAAGCTTCCACCAGTTGTTCCATTTATAGTATGAAATGGAAATGTTTACGGTAATTTCTCAATGTTGACATCCATATGTTTGGTTTCAGCAAGCCACTGTAATAAGAGATGGGGAAAAGTTTCAGATCAATGCCAACCAACTGGTGGTGGGAGACCTGGTGGAGATTAAGGGTGGAGACCGTGTACCGGCGGACATCAGAATTATCACTTCACAGGGCTGTAAGGTAGGGCCCCTCGGTCATCTCTATTCTTCAGGGAAGATACTAGTACCAGTGCTATAGGCCTGCAAGACATCTGAGGTATTTGGACAATCTTCCAACGACCATCTCGAAAGCTAACTAGAAAGTGTACAAACTTGTAGATTGTTATGGTGTCTCCGGCTCATGGCTTTCATCATGTTTCAGGTGGATAACTCTTCCCTAACTGGGGAATCTGAACCACAGACCCGATCTCCAGAATATACCCATGAAAGTCCTCTGGAAACAAGGAACATTGCCTTCTTCTCAACCATGTGTCTGGAAGGTAAAGAACCTTAGTGTGCTACAGAATATCTAGTCTTCAGAGTAGGACCTATCATCATGGAGGTCCTATGCTCGTTATGGTAGCTCATACCAATACGAGATTTAATATATAGATTTTTGGGCTTTATGGCTCATTTGTATAAAACACACCCACAAAATATGATTTCAATTACATGAATCGTTTCAACAAACCCCAAAATGAATGCAAAACACAAACCAGGCCACCTAAGCACACAAAGCCCCCAAATTAATACAGATCCATAAATAAATAGTCCCAGTCCCTGGGAATCCATAATAAAAGATTCCCTAAATTAACACAGTTTTATTTTGAAATTCGTTCACGCTTCGTTTGGTGGTAAAAGCAGAATTGCGTTATGGATACCGTTACCACGGACCATAACGCAATTCTATGAGGGAATGCCTTTAGAGGCATTCCGTTATTCATTCCGTCATAATAGAAGTCTATGGGCTACAAAACCGATCCGTCCCGTTTCCGTTATGCAGGGGGTCCTCTCCTGATCCCGAGTCCTCTCCTGCATAACGGAAACTGGACAGATCCGCTATACAGGCTATAGACTTCTATTATGACTAAAGGCATTCCGTCATAGAATTGCGTTATGGTCCGTGGTAACGGACCATCTGTACAACCCATTTTTTTTAAGTTTACAACCAATACCAAAAACTTCTCTCAACAGGAACTGCCACAGGAGTAATCATCAACACCGGTGACCGGACCATCATTGGTCGTATTGCCAGCTTGGCATCAGGCGTGGGGAATGAGAAAACGCCCATCGCCATTGAGATTGAGCATTTTGTGGACATTATCGCTGGTCTGGCCATCTTCTTTGGAGCTACCTTCTTTGTTGTTGCCATGGTTATCGGCTATCCTTTCCTCCGCGCCATGGTCTTCTTTATGGCTATTGTGGTAGCCTATGTTCCTGAAGGTCTTCTGGCCACTGTCACGGTAAGAAAACGAGTAGGCCATACTGGGCACAATGGTGGCAATAAGCAGGTGGACCTTGGTACTATGAATAGACTTAAAGTGTAGTGTTTGCTGGTTCTGGTCCACTTCATGGTCTTCTGACGTGTTTATTTTCTATCCTTAGGTATGTTTGTCTCTCACTGCTAAGCGTCTTGCCCGAAAAAATTGTGTTGTCAAGAACCTTGAAGCTGTGGAGACCCTGGGCTCTACATCAGTCATCTGCTCAGACAAGACAGGAACTTTAACTCAGAACCGGATGACTGTGTCTCACTTGTGGTTCGACAACCAGATCCATTCAGCTGACACCACTGAAGACCAGTCAGGTAATGTTTAAGCCCCCCTGAGTCATAGAGACCTACCAATATCGTTAGGCCTTGGCTTCACAGCAACTTAAAATTTTCTCTCTTTTCAGGACAAAGTTTTGACCAGACATCGGACACTTGGAGAGCTCTAAGTAGGGTGGTCAGTCTATGCAATAGAGCCGCCTTCAAGGGAGGGCAGGACGGAGTCCCGGTACCCAAGGTTAGAACCAGAAACAACTTGCTTAAACTCATCTTTCTAAGAAGAACGACTCCATAGAACATGTAAACTAGACCTGCCAAGCGATGGAGGTGGCCAGTGTGACCATAACAGATTGTCTTCTCCTACAGCGTATTGTTATTGGAGACGCCTCTGAGACGGCTCTGTTGAAGTTCTCTGAGCTGGCAGTCGGCAACGTCATAGAGTACAGAGAACGCTTCAAGAAGGTGACAGAAGTTCCCTTCAACTCTACTAACAAGTTCCAGGTGAGAAGAAAAAGGGACACTGATGGAATAAAAGGGCATCTGTCAGCAGTTTTGTCCCTATGACACTGGCTGACCTGTTACATGTGCACTTGCCAGCTGAAGGCATCTGTGTTCATCCCATGTTCATATGTGCCCGCATTGCTGAGAAAAAAAAGTTTTAATATATGCAAATGAGCCTCTAGGAGCAACGGGGGCATTGCCATTACACCTAAAGCCTCCACTCTCTCTGCAACTGCCGTGCCCTCTCCCCTCTCACAGTAGTAATGCCCACACTGTGCCCCCTCAAAGTAGCAAAGCCTAGATTGTACCTCCGCATAGTAGTAATGCCCACATTGTGCCCTCACATAGAGGTTATGCCCACATTATTCCCTCAACAGAGCTGCAAAGACCAGTTGATCGGCAGGGGTGCAGGGAGTCAGACCCCGCCGATCAGCTAGTGGTGAACAACCCCTTTAATAAATAAGGCTCTATATAATGGGGGAGATTAACTAAACTAAAAGCGCCAAAATTGTGGCTCAGTTTGAACGATTAACTGGCATAGACACCTTGAATAACATTTATTATGTGTTTTAGAAACGTATTGTACCTCACTAAACAACGAGATGAGACTTAAAGTGAAAGGGGTGGCTTAACGGGAATGGGTGTAGCTTCAAATGCAGCAACTTGCGCCAAATTGCGCAAAGTAACCCAAGCACAAGGTGGTGTAATGTTAGGCCCTCTCACTCTGAGCTCTGCAGTGTTCCTTAGCTGTAGATGTGGCACCCGTCACTCATCAGCGCCGATAGGATAAAATTTAAACTGCCCGATCTAAGATTATGTCGTCTGAATATGAGACAGGATTAGTAAATCTGCCCTGGTGTGTCAATTGTCCTACAAGAGAAAGGAGAAGTTTGACTTTGGCCAAGGATACCCTTTAGGGAATCACAGTCATAGAGGGCATCTTAGAGTGACACCATAATGGCCTAGGACTCATGATGATGATGATCATTATTCTCCAGTTGTCCATCCATGAGCTGCAAGACCCCCTGGACCTACGCTACCTCCTTGTGATGAAGGGAGCTCCAGAACGTATCTTAGAGAGATGCTCCACTATCATGATTAAAGGACAGGAGCTTCCTCTGGACACCCAATGGCAAGAAGCTTTCCAGACCGCGTACATGGACCTTGGAGGCCTCGGAGAAAGAGTCTTGGGTAAGTAGAAGAACATGAGCCAGTGTAGACCTTGTTCCTCAAGCTGTATGGTGGACATACTGGATTTATGAGGGTATTATTGAAGTTTTACCCTTCTATGGGATTATGGTGGGATCCATGTACAGTTACCATTCATTACACCCATCAGGTTTCTGTCATCTCTACCTCAACGAGAAGGAGTTTCCCCGTGGATATAACTTTGACACGGAAGAGATGAACTTCCCCACCAGTGGTCTGTGCTTTGCAGGATTGATCTCTATGATTGACCCTCCTAGGGCCACCGTCCCTGACGCCGTCATGAAATGCAGAACCGCCGGAATCCGAGTAAGTGAATAGAAAACTGTATGGGACTCTAGAGCTCCGCCTTGTGGTGGAGGATATATCATGAAAAATCGGGATGAGTTCATTGTTAATTCAGCAGAAAATAGCGCAATTCCATAGGTTGAAGTATCTAAACCCAAGACATTCATAGGTTTATGTATCTACAGTATATTTAGAACCATTTATAAATTTTACTTGCAATACCCACAATGGCCATGTGGTGTGCTGTTAAATAGAAACTCATCTGTCAATAAACTAGATCACAATGCACTTGCATTCATTCCTGTGCGCCACCTAGTGGTGAATTCATGATAGTTTCCATTTTCTGCTCTTTTTGTGTGGCATGAAGCAGAGAATGGCGCCAGTAATAATTTGATTCCGTTTTTTTTTTCTTTGCAGGTTATCATGGTCACCGGAGATCATCCAATTACAGCCAAGGCTATTGCAGCCAGCGTCGGTATCATCTCCGAAGGCAGCGAGACAGTGGAAGACATTGCAGCTCGCCTGCGCATTCCTGTAGAGCAAGTGAACAAACGGTAATAAACGCACCAGTATACGTCTAGTAACTCGCTGCTAATCTGGCATGCATGGGAAGGACAGGATGCCAGATTAGCAGAATCCAATGCAATTGGAAGGAAGCTTTGCCAAACTGTTGGAATTTTACTTTAATGTGGTCATATGTGACTCCTCAGAGATGCCCGGGCCTGCGTCATTAACGGCGGACAGCTGAAAGAGATGTCCAGCGAGGAGTTGGTGGAGGCTCTGAAGATGCACCCGGAGATGGTGTTCGCCCGTACGTCCCCCCAGCAGAAGCTGATCATTGTGGAAAGTTGTCAGAAACTGGTAAATAGGCCCCTGACAAAGTAGAATTATCATCTGCCTTAGGGCTCATGCACACGAGCGTTGTTGTTTTGTGGTCCGCAAATTGCAGATACGCAAAACACGGATATCGGCAATGTGGGACAGTAGAACAGTACTATTTTTGTATGTATGCGGACAATAATAGGACATGTTTTATTTTTTTGCGGAACGGACATGCGGACATACGGAAACGGAATTCATACTTCCGAGTCATTTCCGTTTTTTGGGGGGGTTTTTTGTGGCCCCATTGAAGTGAATAGCTCCGCATATGGGCCCGAAAAAAAAACGGAACGGACACGGAAAGAAAATACATTTGCGTGCATGAGCATTTGAAGGGGGTGATGCATTGTTCCCAAGAGCTTACAATCTATCAGCTCTGACTGCAGCACCACTTCCTCTTTTTACAGGGAGCCATTGTGGCTGTGACCGGGGACGGTGTTAATGACTCCCCCGCTCTGAAAAAGGCCGACATCGGAGTCGCTATGGGAATTGCTGGTTCCGATGCTGCCAAGAACGCGGCTGACATGATCCTACTGGACGATAACTTTGCCTCCATCGTCACAGGTGTAGAACAGGGTAAGGTGGAATCTGGTGCCATCTGGTGGCAATGCTGGTGTAGTGCTCTGTCATAATAAGGGTCTCCACTGCCTGTTATATAGTACATGGGGCTGTTGTCTTCTCTCTTCAGGTCGTCTGATTTTTGACAATCTGAAAAAATCCATTGCCTACACCCTGACCAAGAACATCCCAGAGCTGGCGCCATATCTCATTTACATCACAGCCAGTGTCCCCCTGCCCCTGGGCTGCATCACCATCCTCTTCATCGAGCTGTGCACTGATATTGTGAGTATTGGTCTATGAGCCAATAAAAATACATTACAGTATTTACAGCCTGTACTGTGCTCCGGGGCTGCATTCATAATTCCGCAGGCTTCAGAGCCAAAATCTCCCAGCATTCCCTGCCTGTTCAGTATCTGCAGGGCAGGTGATTTGCATTCCAGGGAGTGTCCACTTTACAACAAGCTTACTGGCTGTATCAAATACCAACCAACAAAGGGAGTGCAGCTCTGGAGAACAATAGAGTATAAAACTCAGGGTCAATATAGGATAAGTAATGTATGTACGAAGTGACTCGATCAGTGACTCCACCCGCAGAATAGTGAGTACAGCTCTGGAGTATAATACACGATGTAACTCAGGGTCAGTACAGGATAAGTAATGTAATGTATGTACACAGTGACTCCAGCAGCAGAATAGTGAGTGCAGCTCTGGAGTATAACACAGGATATAACTCAGGATCAGTACAGGATAAGTAATGTATGTACAGTGACTCCAGCAGCAGAATAGTGAGTACAGCTCTAGAGTATAACACAGGATATAACTCAGGATCAGTACAGGATAAGTAATGTATGTACACAGTGACTCCAGCAGCAGAATAGTGAGTGCAGCTCTGGAGTGTAATACAGGATAAGTAATGTAATGTATGTACACAAAAACTGCACCAGCAGAATAGTGAGTGCAGCTCTGGAGTATAATACAGGATGTAACTCAGGATCAGGACAGGATAAGTAATGTATGTACACAGTGACTGCACCAGCAGAATAGAGAGTGCAGCTCTGGAGTATAATACAGAATGTAACTCAGGATCAGTACAGGATAAGTAATGTAATGTATGTACACAATGACTCCACCAGCAGAATAGTGAGTGCAGCTCTGGAATATAAAACAGGATATAACTCAGGATCAGTACAGGATAAGTAATGTAATGTATGTACTGTAAGAGGGTGCAAGGTATTATATGCGATGGCAGGTACGTGTCACCGAGGTTGCTGGCCTCGGTGAGGTGAGAGCCGGGGTTTTTGTCTGCAGCAGCTAGTGCTGCTAGACTCTGTGACTTAGTTTGGCTGCAAAGCTAATCCGGGCCGGCTCTTACTGGGAGTAGGTAAAGTGTAGGGTGGGTGCCTACTCCCCACGGTCCAGGCCGGACTTTATCCGGCCCCTTTAAAAGGCAGCCTCCTTAGCAGCTGGGGTGGTGATTATCCTGGAGCTGCTAACAGGGCTGAGGAGTTCTCTGTCCTGGAGGAAAGAGCTCAGCAAGGAGGTGTTTTGTTCCTGGCTACCTGAAGCTGGATTCTCCTGCTGCGGGGCCGACAGCGTGGTGCGAACCTGCACCTACACCTCCCAGGTGACTGAACCTGTGTTGGCCTGTTTTGCTTTGCCTCCTTGTGTCTGGCCTGTGTGAATTACCACCAAGAGACTGTTTCTGTTTATTTTTGTGTCAGTGTGAATAAAACACTGTTTGTTGCACAATTCTGGACTCCTTGTTTTGCCTCGGTACTGCACCCGCACCGCTGTCTACCAGAGCGACTCCCCACAGTACACAGTGACTGCACCAGCAGAATAGTGAGTGCAGCTCTGGAGTATAATACAGGATGTAACTCCGGATCAGTACAGGATAAGTAATGTATATGTACACAGTGACTCCACCAGCAGAATAGTGAGTACAGCTCTGGAGTATAACACAGGATGTAACTCAGGATCAGTACAGGATAAGTAATGTAATGTATGTACACAGTGACTGCACCAGCAGAATAGTGAGTGCAGCTCTGGAGTATAATACAGGATGTAACTCAGGATCAGTACAGGATAAGTAATGTAATGTATGTATGTACACAGTGACTCCACCAGCAGAATAGTGAGTGCAGCTCTGGGGTATAATACAGGATGTAACTCAGGATCAGTACAGGATAAGTAATGTAATGTATGTACACAGTGACTGCACCAGCAGAATAGTGAGTGCAGCTCTGGAGTATACAGGATAAGTAATTTCAGATGCAGTCTTAGCAGATGTTTATACTCGATACAGATTTTGCAGATGACATACTCAGTATAAAGTGCCCTCCTGTTTTTTCTGTGTTCAGTTCCCCTCTGTGTCTTTGGCCTATGAGAAAGCTGAGAGCGACATCATGCACCTGAAGCCTAGAAACCCGCGGCGCGACCGTCTGGTGAACGAAGCTCTGGCCGTGTACTCCTACTTCCAGATAGGTAAATGAAGAGGGAATATGGGATCAGAGAGTGGGAACGGAAATATGTGCTGGGAAATATCCAGCCGGATTGGGGGATGGTTGACCTGGTAAACCGGCCCTGAACATGGCTGCCATCTCCGTCTTCTCTGTTCCCAGGTGTCATTCAGTCGTTTGCCGGCTTTGTGGACTATTTCACGACGATGGCTCAGGAGGGCTGGTTCCCGGCCTACTGTCTGGGGCTCCGCGCCCATTGGGAAAACCAGCACTTACAGGATTTGCAGGACAGCTACGGCCAGGAATGGGTAATACAAGATGGAGGAAATTACCGTCCTCTGAGCAGAATCTCAAGGGACGACAGAGGGGGTCCACAGCAGGAATCGACATAGGGCCCAATTCTGCATCAGTAGGGTCCAATGTTCCCATTCCCGCAAGCCTCGGTCTGTCGGAACTCCTTCTTAGGCTTCATTCACACAAACATGAAAATCGGAAGACACGTGGTCGTTTTCAAAACCAACTAAAGTCTATGGGGCTGTTCGCATGGCCAGTGAATAGCAGCCATCAAAAAATAGGACATGTCCTATTTTTGGCCATTTTCAAGACCAGATGGACTCCACGGAAATCAACGGGATCGTTTTTAACGGCCGTTTAGACAGGAGTGCAGCCATCTAACCGGCGGGTGCACACGTTTTTTTTTTTTTTTTCAAATGGATAATGGGGGCTACCAAGAGGGGCATTATGGCTACTGGGGGGCATTAGTCATACTGGGGGGCACTATGGGGGCTATTAATCATACTGGGGGGGAATATGGGAGGATTAATCATACTGGGGGGCATTAATCATATTGGATGGCACTATGGGGGCCAATAATCATACTGGGGGGGTCATTAATGGGGGCCATTAATTATACTTGGGGGTCATTAATGGGGGCCATTAATCATACTGCGGGGCTATATGGGGGCCATTAATCATACTGGGGGGTCATTAATGGGGGCCATTAATCATACTGGGGGCTATATGGGGCCATTAATCATACTGGGGGTCATTAATGGGGGCCATTAATCAAACTGCGGGGCTATATGGGGGCCATTAATCATACTGGGGGGGTCATTAATGGGGCCATTAATCATACTGGGGGGGGTCATTAATGGGGCCCATTAATCATACTGGGGGGCTATATGGGGGCCATTAATCATACTGGGGGGGTCATTAATGGGGGCCATTAATCATACTGGGGGTCATTAATGGGGGCCATTAATCATACTGTGGGGCTATATGGGGGCCATTAATCATACTGGGGGGTATTAATGGGGCCATTAATCATATTGGGTGGTACTATGGGGTCCATTAATCATACTGGGGGGTCATTAATGGGGGCTATTAATCATACTGGGGGGCTATATGGGGGCCATAAATCATACTGGGGGGCTATATGGGGGCCATTAATCATACTGGGAGGTATTATTGGGGCCATTAATCATATTGGATGGCACTATGGGGGCCATTAATCATACTGGGGGGTCATTAATGGGGGCCATTAATCATATTGGATGGCACTATGGGGGCCATTAATCATACTGGGGGGCTATATGGGGGCCATTAATCATATTGGGTGGTACAATGGGGTCTATTAATCATACTGGAAGGCATTATTGGGGCCATTTGATGTCTAGCGGGCCCTATGGGGGGGCATTATGTATACTGTGAGGGGACTGCAGGGGTTTGGGATGTAAAAAAAAAACTATGAAATTCATCAGTTTGTAATGGCCATTTTTAACAGCTCTAAAAACCGGATGCGAAACAGCCATAAAAACAGAACGACAGTTAGAAAATTCAAGCACTGATGCAACGGCCTTGAAAAACTGACAGCGTGTCCGTTTTTTTCCACAGTTGTGTGAATGTACCCTTAGGCCTCATGCACACAACCGTAGGTGTTTTGCGGTCCGCAATCCGCAAAACACGGAAACTGTTCCATGTTCCGTAATTTGCGGAACGGAACGTGGCCCATTGTAGAAAAGCCTATTTTTGTCCGCAAAACGGACAAGAATAGGACATGCTATATATTTTTTGCGGGGCCAGGGAACGGAGCAAAGGACGGGGACAGCACACGGAGTGCTGTCCGCATCTTTTGCGGCCCCATTGAAATGAATGGGTCCGCCCCCGAGCCGCAAAATATGCGGCTCGGACACGGACCCAAAATACGTTCGTGTTTATGAGGCCTTAGGATGTATCCATAGTAAATGATACTGTTGCACACTTGAGGCAGCACATACAGTACATTCTATAGGCCCGCTCCATATAACATTGAAAAATTGGGCCGGGCATAAAATTTTCAATAGATGCTGAAAACGGAATGGATACGGAAGACATACGGATGCATTTCGTACGCATTCCGTTTTTTTTTACAGCCCCACTGACTTGAATGGAGCCACGGAACGTGATTTGTGGGCAATTATAGGACATGACTCAAAGTGTAGCGGAACTGAAAAATAGAAACGGAATGCATATGGAGTACATTCCGTTTTTTTTGCGGACCCATTGAAAATAATGGTTCTGTATACGGATTGTATACAGAACGCAAAAATAGTGTGAACGAGCCCTAAGGGTGCATTCACATCACCGTTTAGCTTTCCGTTTTTCTGATCTGTCAGAAGAGAGAGAAAAAAAACAGGATGCAGTAAAAAAAAAAACGGAGCCTGTTGCATCAGTTGCCATCCGTTTGAGACATTTCCATCTGAGATCCGTTTTTTACACGCAGTACTTTTGTTTCCATCTAAAAAAAAAAAACGGATCTCAGATGGAAATGTTTTTTTCCCCTCTCTCTCTTCTTCTGACGGACTCTGATGCACCCTAACCCTGGCTTTGCCTTCCAGACCTTCAGCCAGCGCCTCTACCAGCAGTACAACTGTTACACCGTCTTCTTCATCAGTATCGAGGTCTGCCAGATCTCCGACGTCCTCATCAGAAAAACCAGGCGTCTCTCCGTCTTCCAGCAGGGCTTTTTCAGGTGTGTAAATTCCACTCTCGATCTTATACAGAATCTCATATTGTTGTCCGGGGCCCCTCAGGTACCAGAGCCCCTGAGCAGCTCCTGATTCCAGACTAGCTCTGGTTCTGGAATAAAGGACTTTCACTATATTATATAAATGTCAGGATATAACAATCTGCGCCATTCCTTCCCTCCTTAGGAATAAAGTCTTGGTGATCGCCATCGTCTTCCAGTTGTGTCTTGGTAACTTCTTGTGTTACTGCCCGGGGATGCCCAACGTCTTCAACTTCATGCCCATCAGGTAAGAGCATCCATGAGATTCACGTGTCATGTGTATCGCCCCGCCGGGAGCACGACACGACCGCAGGTCATTACATGGACGGGTCACGTCTCGCCAGTCCCCGTCCTTACCTCACCTCCTCCTCCTTCTTCTTAGGTTCCAATGGTGGCTCGTCCCTCTGCCGTTTGGCATCTTGATTTTCGTTTATGACGAGATCCGTAAGCTTGGAGTCCGCAGACACCCAGGAAGTGAGTAGACTGGTCACCAGGGGCCCTAGGATACAGGTCGTGATAGGTCCTTAAAGCTACAGCTGCAACACTATTTTTAGGGCTCATTCACATGACTATTGATGGATGCGCATTCCGTTCAGCACCATGTGCTGTCCGCATCCATAGTTCCATTCCACGGACCTGCAAAAATAAGATAGAGCATGTCCTATTCTGGTCCGCAAATGCAGAACGCACACGGGCCGGTATCCGTGTTTTGTGGACAGCAAACCACTATGGTCTTGTGAATGTAGCCTTAGGGCATACAGCGGGTCCACAATACACGGGCACCGGCCATGTGCATCCCGCATCACAGACCCTATCACTTGAATGGGTCCGCAATCCGGGAGATGCGGTGCGGAAGGACGGAGCGGAACCCCACGGAAGGACTACAGAGTGCGGTCCCCAATGCACAGAACGCCCGCCACACGTTCATGTGCATGAGCCCTTACTCTGTGCTCTTCAGGATCCAACGCCTTATTAGGCTCCTCCAGCTTTCTGGTAATACGAGTTGATTGTAGTTTATAAACCTCTATCCATGCACTGCCTAATATGAAGCAGCCAAATTGCAGAGGCGCAGTGTAAAGTATGGTGGACAGCAAAGTCGTTGGAGCATATAACTGACAGGAGGTGAATTAAAGACTGTCGGGCTCTATTTAGACTATGCTGCTGAATTGGAGTCACTGATCACAGCTGTGCCTAGATGCAGCAGACCTGCAGTGAAAAGCATGGGTGCAGAAAACCTGCCTGGACCAGAAGTAGGCAGATTTAAAGGGGTTATGTAGAGAATTTAATACAAGGCACTTACTAATATTTTAGATTGTCCATGTTGCTTCCTTTGTCGGCTTGTTTCAGTTTTCCATCAGATTATACGCGGCTCGTTTCCATGGTTACGACCATCCTACAATCCAGCAGCGGTGGTCACGCTCGCACACTAGAAGAAAAAATGCCAGCCTCTCTGTCGGCCAAGACCACAGGAGCTCACAAAGGCATTGGCATTTTTTTTTTATAGTCTGCAAGCACGGCCACCGCAGCTGGATTGCAGGGTGGTCGTAACCATAGAAACAAGCAGTGTATTATGGGCTGGAAAATGAATCCAGCCAGCAAAGGAAGCAATATGGAGAATCACAGTACATTAGGCTTGTATGTATATTCTCTACGTAATAAATGCAATTTGCTGAAGTGAGAGGACCCCTTTAAGTCGGGGCAGCTAAACTGGAGTCACTGATAAAAGCGGAGTCTCCGGCCTCATGCACAGGAACATCTTTTCTGTGCGGATCAAATACAGACCCATTCATTTCAACATGACCGCATCCGTATCTCCGTTGCGCCATTTCACCATGCTGTGAGCAGGGGGTGTGCATACTAGGAGTAGTAGGTGGCTGTGGGTGCGGTTACTTTTGCAATCAGAGGAAATCTGCACCAAGCAATACGAATGAAACTGCCGCCATGAAACTGCTTGATGTTACCGGCCCTTTAAATCATCCTTGTCTTCTCCGCAGGTTGGTTTGACAAGGAGCTTTACTATTAGACGCCCCGGACCCCGTCCCTTACCCTCCTACTCTGAAGATGCAGGAAGTCGGGCCCCTCACTCACAAGGGGCCCATTCTGTATTTTCTCCGATCATTTCACGGCCGAGCCAAGACAACGAATCAGAGAATCTGCTGTATATAAGAAATCTGGAAAACTTGATCTCAGAAATGGCGCGGCCTGTGAGCTCCTCCGGGTACAGCTGCGGTGTCGCTCCAGCGTGCCCGGGGGGTGATCTACGCTCGGAATGAGGGGGGCAGCGTTTTCTTACTTTTCTATTTCTGCTGTGACTTTGCCCATCTCTCCCCAGGAAGGGGGTGAAGGTGGTTGTAGATCTTATGTGATGTCACAGCTCTGTACGATGGAGATTACCGTGTTATACAAATAAATTATTAAAGACGTTACTAATGAGTGTTAAGTGTGTCAGTCTTCACTGCACTTCTGGCATTCCATTTTAGAACAAGGAACAGAGCAACGGGTTCTAATAAAGGGGTTCTCCGGGCTTTTAATACTGATGACCTATCCTCAGGATAGGTCATCAATATGGGAACCATTCCCCCTGCCGATCATCTGTATGAGGATACGGCGCGCGCGCGCAGTGTTCACGTGCCGTCTCCCGACTCTCTTCCTGCTCACTGCTGCTGTCTTTTGCAGGGATACCGAACCTGCGGCCCTCCAGCTGTTGCAAAACTACAACTCCCAGCATTCCCGATAGCTAAAGGCTGTCCAGGCATTATGGGAGTTGTAGTTTTGCAGCAGCTGGAGGGCCGCAGGTTGTGCATCCCTGTTCTATGGAAAAGCAGCAGGAAGAGAGAAGGGAGAGGGCACGTCTGATTGGCGGGGGTGCCGAGTGTCAGACCCCTGCCGATCTGATATTAATGACTTATCCTGAGGCATCAATATTAAAAGCCCGGAGAACCCCTTTAAAATAGAAGAGAACTGCAGGGAATGGAATCATTGGGGGGGGGGGGGGGGGATAACACGAATTTAACTAAGGGGAACATAGTGACCTCATACTTCTCACAGCTGAAGGCTTGTTACGACTGCATCCAGTTTAGACAGAGAACTGAATTAGGAGTGCAGCTCTGGAAGTGACTGGAGGATTGATGCAATTTAGAATCAGAATAAGGCTACTTTCACATATGCGCTCGGTGCTGATCCGTCCTGTACTTGTACAGATGATCCGCACCGAAAATACAAACGAATGCAGAGGTTCAGAACAGATCATTTATATTATAAGTGCAAAAAAATGTCTAAGTCCCAAACGGATCCGTTCTGACCCCATTAAAAGTCAATGGGGGACGGATCAGTTTACAATTGCACCATTTTGTGTCAATGCAAACTGATCCATCCCCATTGACTTACATTGTAAGTCAGGACGGATCCGCATCCATTCAGAATGCATTGGGGCTAAACGGATTGGTTTGGGGGCCGCTTGTGAGAGCCTTGAAACGGATCTCACAAGCGGATCCAAAAACGGCAGTGTGAAAGTAGCCTAAGAGAAGTAAATCAATGGCAGTGGCCACTGCAAGCCTTCAGAATGACAATGGAAACTTCCAGCTGCCAAGACCCCTGTCGAGCGGGCACGGCGGAGACCCTATAACCTGCTGCATTGCATTGTGGGAGATGTATGTAGACTAGGTAGACAGTACAGCTCCCACTATGCTCTGCAGCACGACATGCCTCGTACAGACAGCAGGGGTTAGCAGTGACATAAAGGGTTCTGCATTTTGACAGCCAAACCGTAAGTGCGGCTCTGGTGGCGACTGGAGTCAGATTTAAAGCCGAGGCGATTGCTCGGATCTTTTATTATAAAGGTTTTATGAAATTAATTTAAAGTAGAATACATAGAAAGCTCTCCCCACCCCCGTGTTCACATCTTCTTGAAGAGTCGGCAGGAGGGGCTCAGTTACCGTGGACGAGATTTACAAAGAGTGTGAGGCAGCCCAGGGACAGGACGCCGGTGGTCACCGCCTTCAGGAGCAGGGCCGTCCAGCTGCCCAGCAAGAAAATGTGCACAAAGCAGCTGCAAAAGAAAGAGCAAGAACAATGTCATCACCTCTGCCTGCTGCCAGTGAATGGAAGCATTCTTATTTACATCCAGTAGTTAAAAATCATTCCTGATCTTACATTTCTCACAGCTGAGTGTCCGTTACAACAGAAACAGTCCAGAAAATGAAAATAAGTCGCATCTTGCACAATACACTTTAATCCCTTCAGTACCAAGCCACTTTTCACCTTTTTTTCCGGCATAGAGTTCTGTCGTCGGGTCTCTATACCGGAAAAGAACTGATCAGTATTATCCCAATGCATTCTGAATGGAGAGAAATCCGTTCAGGAGGCATCAGGATGTCTTCAGTTCAGTCTTTTTAAGACATTTCAGGACGGAGATAATACTGCAGCATGCTGCGGTTTTAGCTCCGGACAAAATTCCGGAACACTTGCCGGAATGCCGGGTTTTTTCCCATTAGAATGTATTAGTGCCGGATCAAATACCGCAATGCCGGATCTGTCCTTCCAGTCTGCGCATACCGATAAAAATGTGAAAAATAATATATAATGGATCCGTCTCTTGGCGTGACAAGCGGAGAGACGGATCCGTTCTTGCAATGCATTTGTAAGATGGATCCGTAGCCGGATCAGTCTTCAAATGCTTTCCGTTTGCATGCAGTTTGCCGGATCCAGCAGGCAGTTCCAGCGACAGAACTGCTTTCCGGCTCACTCTGCCGCAAGTGTGAAAGTAGCCTTAAATCCCAGGCCGATTTTTGCAAATCTGACACGTGTCACTTTATGTGGTAATAACTTTGGAACGCTTTTACTTATCCAAGCCATTCTGGGAATGTTTTCTCATGACACATTGTACTTCGTGTACGTCATAAATTTGAGTCAATATATTTCACCTTTATTTATGAAAAAAAAAAATAAAAAAATTTTTTTTTTACCAAATTATGAAAAATTAGCAATTTTCTAAATTTCTATTTCTCCGATTTTAAAACAGAAAGTGATACCTCATAAAGTAGTTATTACTTTACACTCCCCATATATGTCTACTTTATGTTGGCATCATTTTGTAAATGTCTTTTTTTTTTAGGACGTTAGAAGTTTAGAAGCAATTTTTCAACAAAATTTCCAAAACCATTTTTTTGAGCACCAAGTGATTCTGAGGGGCTTAGGTAATGGAAACCACCCATAAATGACCCCATTTTAGAAACTACACCCCTCAAATTATTATTAAAACTGATGTTACAAACTTTGTTAACCCTTGAGGTGTTCCACAAGAATTAATGGAAAATGGAGGTGAAATTTCAAAATTTCACTTTTTGTTAATTTTTATGTTAATCAATTTTTTATTGCAACGCAGCAAGGGTTAACAGCAAAATAAATCTCAATATACATTACTCTGATTCTGCAGTTTACAGAAATGCCCCATATGTTGCAGTAAACTGCTCTATGGGCACGTGGCCGTGGTCAGAAGGAAGGAGCGCCATATGGATTTTGGAGGCAGATTTTGCTACAATGGTTTTTAGGCACCATTTTGTATTTGAAGAGA
Source organism: Bufotes viridis (assembly GCA_033119425.1). Taxonomy (NCBI): domain Eukaryota; kingdom Metazoa; phylum Chordata; class Amphibia; order Anura; family Bufonidae; genus Bufotes; species Bufotes viridis. Next base: position 572,267,502 of record CM065590.1, on the reverse strand, counting down.
CCCTGACGTACAGTGGAAACCCTCAAAAAGTGACCCCATTTTGGAAACTACACCCTTCAAAGAATATATTAAGGGGAGTACTGAGCACTTTGACCCCCTAATCGTTTTACGGAATTTGGAAACACTTGGCTGTAAAAATATGTGGTGGTAAACTGCTGTGGGGGCACGTGGCAGGATTCAGACTGGAAGGAGCGCCATATGACTTTTGCAGCGCAGATTTTGATGTATAGGTTTACGGGTGCCATTGGTTTTTATTTTTTAACTGACTGTCTTATGCGGGGGCTCATTTTTTGCGGAATGAGGTGACTGTTTGATTGGTACCATTTTGGGGTACATAAGACTTTTTGATCGCTTGGTATTACACATTTTGTGATGTAAGGTAAAAAAAAAAAAATGGCTTTTTGGCACAGTGGCAATACTTAGTATGTCTACCTTTTGTTATTTACGGTATTTAAGTTTTAATATCGTTTTTGAAACAAAACAAAAACAAAAAAATCATGTTTTAGTGTCTCCAAAGTCTGAGAGCCATAGTTTTTAGTTGGGCGATTGTCTTAGGTAGGGTCTCACTTTTTGCGGGATGAGGTGACTGTTAGATTGGTACTGTTTATTTATTTATTTTTACGGTGTTCACCTGAGGGATTAGGTCATGTGATATTTTTATAGAGCCAGTCGATACGGACACGGCGATACCGAATATGTCTACTTTTCTTTTTTCCCTATTTTTTTACTTTATTTTGCGAAAGGGACACTTTTTACTTGAAACATTAAAAAAAAATTTGGGAAAACTTTTTTTTTTTTTTAACTCTATTTTTTGTCCCACTCTGGGACTTCAACCTTTGGGGGTCTGATCCGCTTTACAATGCATCACAATACTTCTGTATTGTAATGCATTGGCTGTAAGGGTATTACACAGTGTTATACACTTACAGCCTGCTTCCTGTGAGATCGAGGGGGCTGGATCTCGCAGACTCTCCCAGCTGCCTGCCCTGCCATCGGGTCCCCGTCACAGCAGCGCGAGGACCCGATGGCCACCCACACCCGGCAGGATCCCGCACGTACCGCAGTGAGCGCTGAGCGGCCGTGCAAGGGTTAATGCGCCGGCATACAGTGACTGCCAGACCCGCCGTAGCTGTACAGCGCTGGGATTTTTGTCCCAGATATCAGCGCCGTACATGTTTTGGTTTTTCATTTTGTTTTTTTTCCTCCCCACATTCCAATAGCCATATTTTTATTTTTCCCGTTCATATAACATAGGCTTATGTTTTGCGGGATAAGTTGTATTTTTTAATGACACCATTTCATTGATCATGTCTTGTATTGGAAAACGGGGAGAAAAATAATAAATTTTTTCATTCATAAATCCACCAAGGTTTTTTGGGGTTTTAACATTACGGTGTTCTCTGCCCGCTAAAAATGACATGACGTCCTTATTGTGCAGCTAAATACGATTACAGCGATATCAAACTTGTATCGTTTTTTTAATTTACTACTTTAAAAAAAATACAAACCTTTAAAAAAAAAAATCTTTGCATCTCCATTTTCTGACAGTTATACATTTTTTAAATTTACGTCCACAGAGCTGTATGAGGGCTTGTTATTTGAGGGATGTACTGTAGTTTTTATTGGTACCAATGGTTGTATTGGATTTTTATGGTATATGCGACTTTTTGATCGCTGTTAAGCCTCATTCACACGTGTCCTTGCTCATATCCGTGAGCAGGTGGTCAGTGATGCCTCCGTGAAGGATCCGTGTGTCCATTTTTTGCTGTCCATTTGCAATTTTTAAAGTATCTCTTCTTAATGATCCGTGTGGTTTTCACGGACCCATAGACTATAATCACGCCAGACCCCATCATTTAAACCCTCATAGATCTGAGGGTTTAAATAATGGGGTCTGGCGTGATCCTGTTCCCCATTACTGCGGCCGGGTGCCTGCTGTATTATACAGCTGGCACTCGTCGTGTATGGAGCGGGCTTACTGCAGCAGCCTGCTCCATACATTCCGTCAGCCACCATGATGTACAGGTACGTCAAGGTGGTTGAAGAGGTTAATCAGTTTAGAAGGTAAATACTTACTCCATGAGGAAGGCCTTGTACATGCTGAGCCCCAAGAGGACTGTGACAGGCAGCCGGAAGTGAGCAGGAAGATCGTAGCGCATCCACATCCAGACCAGGGCTGCCACCGCCATGTAGTGCACCTGACAACACCAATGGGTACAGGTTGAGAGTGTAAACCAGACATTTAGCAGAAGACAGGAATGGGACAGGGCAGTGAGGATGTCTTACCAGGCTGATGTTGGAATCAATGCTCATCTGGATGTACTTCCAGTCAAATTCAATACCTCGGGCACCGACCCAAAGAGGAAGACACCTGGCAACAAAACAAGCCATTGCATAAGTTTAAACGTATCTACTAAGATTTAGAGAGGAAGAAGGCAAACGTCATACATCAGTCAGTGAGCTTAGATCAGCCCCAAAGCCTTTAGTGTCATAGCTGGCAAGTGGTGTAACGTTGCATAGGATGTTATTTCTAAAATGTGGTGTTTAGGGGGCGCTCTACAGAACTGCAGCACTTTTATTCTGAAAAATACACCTCACTGACAAAATAAAACTCCCCTCCGAGCCAAGCGACGATGTTGGACATGCGGCTTCCAGCGCGACAGTGATTCAATACTGTGACAAGAGACCTACTGGAACCGTGCAATGGAAAGGAGGCTCTAGGACCCTGTTTGGGTGAGATCCGGCCCGGCGACAAACGTGACACGCGGCCTCCGGCCCGGCGACAACATGAGATACAGTTGGACATCCTGCGCATTCATAGGTTGCTGAAGCTGACGTCCCAGCTGGTCTCATAATTGTTGGATTGGTAATAAATCTGGTGACCGAGCAGCCAAGGAAGGTATGTAATCTGAAGGAGAAATTCCTGGGAAACCCTTGCTATGTGTGGTTAAGCATTGCAAGTGGGAAGCCATACCATGAGAGGAACACATGTGGCGGCAGGATGTCCGGCACCTGAGCTGTAAGTGTCCCTCATATCACTACTAGGGGTGACCGACTGTCATATGCAATAGCTCCCAGATCATCACCCAGCAGTTGGGGCAGGGTGTCACCCACAGCTAAGACAGACTTGAAGCGCCCACCAGCAGGCCTCCATACCCAAAACTGACCATCGTCAGATACTAAACAGAGCCTGGATTCAGCACTAAGGACGATACGGTTCCAGTCCAGGTTTCCCGTACACGACACCACTGCAAACGAAGGCGGCGGTCGCTGGCTGTCAATGGCAGGCCATACAATGGCAGCTGTGACACGAAGTTTCCTTCCTCTACACGACTGGAAATGGTCGGGGCAGAGACGGGGGTGTAATGAAGGGGCAGCCTGAGGCTGGATGGTGGACAACAAAACTGTGGGAGCTGCTCGTGCTTGATGGCGGATCAAAGGATCCTCTGTACTAGCGGTCTGTCTAGTTACCCTCTCCTGGGGAAAGACCCATCGTCTAATCAGTCCGGAGACACAACCAGAGGACGAGCTTTGAGGCAATCCAACATTTCTATCTGGATGCGGTATTTTTTTGTACTTTATGGCTGCTCTGAGTGACGGACCAACCTTCCCCTTTATATAACATTTTCTACTCTTACCTCGACATGACGAGTTCGGCAGTCGCCCATCCCATCGCTGCCACCATTATCTTGTACTCGCCTTTCCCCGCGTTCCGGGACATCACCAAATGCAAACCCAACAGGTCGGCCAGGTCAACCGTGGCCTTCATGAATTCCTGGGAGACAGAGACATTCTGAGCTATAGCTCTGATATATATTGTGCTCCAGTCACATCCAGAGCGGCATTCACAATTCTACTATTACATTACGTTTTATACTCCACTCATTTACAGTGGAATTCACAATTCTGCTGTTATGTCACATCTTATACTCCAGCATCATCCAGAGCTGCATTCACAATTCTGCTCTTATGTCACATCTTATACTCCAGCGCCATCCAGAGCTGCACTCACAATTCTGCTGTTATGTCACATCTTATACTCCAGCGTCATCCAGAGCTGCATTCACAATTCTGCTGTTATGTCACATCTTATACTCCAGCGTCATCCAGAGCTGCACTCACAATTCTGCTGTTATGTCACATCTTATACTCCAGCGTCATCCAGAGCTGCACTCACAATTCTGCTGTTATGTCACATCTTATACTCCAGTGCCATCCAGAGCTGCATTCACAATGCTGCTGTTATGTCACATCTTATACTCCAGTGCCATCCAGAGCTGCATTCACAATTCTGCTGTTATGTCACATCTTATACTCCAGCGCCATCCAGAGCTGCATTCACAATTCTGCTGTTATGTCACATCTTATACTCCAGCGCCATCTAGAGCTGTATTCACAATTCTGCTGTTATGTCACATCTTATACTCCAGCGCCATCCAGAGCTGCATTCACAATTCTGCTGTTATGTCACATCTTATACTCCAGCGTCATCCAGAGCTGTTTTCACAATTCTGCTGTTATGTCACATCTTATACTCCAGCGCCATCCAGACCTACAATCACGATTGTCTATAAAATGCGGTAACTTATGTAGAGACTAGGGTTGGGCGATATCAAAAATATTGCCACGATAACGATATTAAGAAATTTATCGCGATAACGATATATCACGATAAATGCCCATTTAGAAGAAAAAAACACTTGGAGACGTTATACTGTATGGGGGCAGCCGCAAGGAGACGTTATACTGTATGGAGGCAGCCGCAAGGAGACGTTATACTGTATGGGGGCAGCCGCAAGGAGACGTTATACTGTATGGGGGCAGCCGCAAGGAGACGTTATACTGAATGGGGGCAGCCGCAAGGAGACGTTATACTGTATGGAGGCAGCCACAAGGTGACGTTATACTGTATGGGGGCGACCACAAGGAGACGTTATACTGTATGGGGGCGACCACAAGGAGACGTTATACTGTATGGGGGGCAGCCACAAGGAGACGTTATACTGTATGGGGGCAGCCACAAGGAGGCGTTATACTGTATGGGGGCAGCCACAAGGAGACGTTATACTGTATGGGGGCAGCCACAAGGAGACGTTATACTGTATGGGGGCGACCACAAGGAGACGTTATACTGTATGGGGGGCAGCCACAAGGAGACGTTATACTGTATGGGGGCAGCCACAAGGAGACGTTATACTGTATGGGGGCAGCCACAAGGTGACGTTATACTGTATGGGGGCAGCCACAAGGTGACGTTATACTGTATGGGGGCAGCCACAAGGAGACGTTATACTGTATGGGGGCAGCCACAAGGAGACGTTATACTGTATGGGGCAGCACAAGGAGGCGTTATACTGTATGGGGTCGCTCAAGGAGACGTTATACTGTATGGGGGCAGCCGCAAGGTGACGTTATACTGTATGGGGGCAGCCGCAAGGAGGCGTTATACTGTATGGGGGCAGCCGCAAGGAGGCGTTATACTGTATGGGGGCAGCCAGCAAGGAGGCGTTATACTGTATGGGGGCAGCCACAAGGTGACGTTATACTGTATGGGGGCAGCCACAAGGAGGCGTTATACTGTATGGGGGCAGCCACAAGGAGGCGTTATACTGTATGGGGCAGCCACAAGGAGGCGTTATACTGTATGGGGTCAGCTCAAGGAGACGTTATACTGTATGGGGGCAGCCGCAAGGTGACGTTATACTGTATGGGGGCAGCCGCAAGGAGGCGTTATACTGTATGGGGGCAGCCGCAAGGAGGCGTTATACTGTATGGGGGCAGCCAGCAAGGAGACGTTATACTGTATGGGGGCAGCCGCAAGGAGGCGTTATACTGTATGGGGGCAGCCACAAGGAGGCGTTATACTGTATGGGGGCAGCCACAAGGAGGCGTTATACTGTATGGGGGCAGCCACAAGGAGACGTTATACTGTATGGGGGCAGCCACAAGGAGGCGTTATACTGTATGGGGGCAGCCACAAGGAGACGTTATACTGTATGGGGCAGCCACAAGGAGACGTTATACTGTATGGGGGCAGCCACAAGGAGGCGTTATACTGTATGGGGGCAGCCACAAGGAGACGTTATACTGTATGGGGGCAGCCACAAGGAGACGTTATACTGTATGGGGCAGCCACAAGGAGGCGTTATACTGTATGGGGGCAGCCACAAGGAGGCGTTATACTGTATGGGGCAGCCACAAGGAGGCGTTATACTGTATGGGGGCAGCCACAAGGTGACGTTATACTGTATGGGGGCAGCCACAAGGTGACGTTATACTGTATGGGGGCAGCCACAAGGTGACGTTATACTGTATGGGGGCAGCCACAAGGAGGCGTTATACTGTATGGGGGCAGCCACAAGGAGACGTTATACTGTATGGGGGCAGCCACAAGGTGACGTTATACTGTATGGGGGCAGCCACAAGGAGGCGTTATACTGTATGGGGGCAGCCACAAGGAGGCGTTATACTGTATGGGGCAGCCACAAGGAGGCGTTATACTGTATGGGGGCAGCTCAAGGAGGCGTTATACTGTATGGGGGCAGCCACAAGGTGACGTTATACTGTATGGGGGCAGCCACAAGGTGACGTTATACTGTATGGGGGCAGCCACAAGGAGACGTTATACTGTATGGGGGCAGCCACAAGGTGACGTTATACTGTATGGGGGCAGCCACAAGGAGACGTTATACTGTATGGGGGCAGCCACAAGGAGGCGTTATACTGTATGGGGGCAGCCACAAGGAGGCGTTATACTGTATAGGGGCAGCCACAAGGAGGCGTTATACTGTATGGGGGCAGCCACAAGGAGGCGTTATACTGTATGGGGGCAGCCACAAGGAGGCGTTATACTGTATGGGGGCAGCCACAAGGAGACGTTATACTGTATGGGGGCAGCCACAAGGTGACGTTATACTGTATGGGGGCAGCCACAAGGAGACGTTATACTGTATAGGGGCAGCCACAAGGAGACGTTATACTGTATGGGGGCAGCCACAAGGAGACGTTATACTGTATGGGGGCAGCCGCAAGGAGACGTTATACTGTATGGGGGCAGCCACAAGGAGGCGTTATACTGTATGGGGGCAGCCGCAAGGAGGCGTTATACTGTATGGGGGCAGCCACAAGGAGGCGTTATACTGTATGGGGGCAGCCACAAGGAGGCGTTATACTGTATGGGGGCAGCCACAAGGAGGCGTTATACTGTATGGGGGCAGCCACAAGGAGACGTTATACTGTATGGGGGCAGCCACAAGGAGGCGTTATACTGTATGGGGGCAGCCACAAGGAGACGTTATACTGTATGGGGCGACCACAAGGAGACGTTATACTGTATGGGGCGGCCACAAGGAGACGTTATACTGTATGGGGGCAGCCACAAGGAGACGTTATACTGTATGGGGGCAGCCACAAGGAGACGTTATACTGTATGGGGGCAGCCACAAGGAGGCGTTATACTGTATGGGGGCAGCCACAAGGTAGACGTTATACTGTATGGGGCAGCCACAAGGAGGCGTTATACTGTAAAGGGGCCACAGGGAGGCGTTATACTGTATGGGGGCAGCCACAAGGTGACGTTATACTGTAAGGGGCCACAAGGTGACGTTATACTGTATGGGGCAGCCACAAGGTGACGTTATACTGTATGGGGGCAGCCACAAGGAGACGTTATACTGTATGGGGGCAGCCGCAAGGAGACGTTATACTGTATGGGGGCCACAAGGAGACGTTATACTGTATGGGGGCAGCCACAAGGAGACGTTATACTGTATGGGGGCAGCCACAAGGAGACGTTATACAGTATGGGGGCAGCCACAAGGAGACGTTATACTGTATGGGGGCAGCCACAAGGAGACGTTATACTGTATGGGGCAGGGGTGTGGAAATTTTAAAAAAAACTACTTGTCGAAGGACTAAAGTGGGGGCTCAATCTACTTGTCCCTCATGACCATCTACTTGTCCTGAACTTGTACTAACGGTATACTGTATGGGGGCCACAAGGAGACGTTATGCTGTATGGGGCAGGGGCCACAAGGAGACGTTATCCTGTATGGGGCGGGGGCCTAAGGAGGCGTCATACTGTATGGGGCAGGGGCCACAAGGAGACGTTATGCTGTATGGGGGCAGGGCCACAAGGAGACGTTATGCTGTATGGGGGTGGGGGCCACAGGGAGATGTTATACTGTATGGGGGTGGGGGCCACAGGGAGGCGTTATACTGTATGGGGCGGGGACCACAGGGTGACGTTATACTGTGCAGGGGCAGCCCCAAGGTGACGTTATACTGTATGGGGCGGGGGCCACAGGGAGACGTTATACTTTATGGGGCGGGGCCACAGGGTGACGTTATACTGTATGGGGGCAGGGGCCACAGGGTGACGTTATACTGTGCGGGGGCCACAGGGTGACGTTATACTGTATGGGGGCAACAGGGAGACGTTATAGTTTATAAAGTGCCACGTGCAGTGCAGATTGCAGGCAGGGCCAGACCCTCAGAAGACAGACAGCACTACCTTTATTTCTGACACCCCTGCAGATGAGCGTTCCTCCCAGAGTCTGTCAACTGAGCTCCCAGCCTGACCTGCAACCATTGACTGGGGTCACATAACATTATACTGATTTATGATGCTATGTAACCCTTACAGTTCTGGAATGTATTGGATAACGCTGACATAATGCTGTCAGTGTTATCCAACACATTCCAGAGCTGTAAGGGTTACATAGCATCATAAATCAGTATAATGCTATGTAACCCCAGTCAGCGGAGCTGCGATGTGGACAGGCTCCGGGAGGAACGCTCATCTGCAGGGGGCCGTGGGGTCTCACTCTTCTTCTCCCATCTTGTCTCTAGAGACGGTGTGCTGACTTGCTGTGCGCTCCGTGCTGGCAGGTGGGAGGAGACTTAAATACAGGAGCCGGGAGGAGCGGGGTCCGGTGTTCTGCCAGATCTCTATAGATTGCCGAAAGTCTATAGCGGAAGTCACGTGGTTCGCTGGGCAAGCGCACAAGCGCGCTTCCACAAATCATCCGTGCAGCCTCCACTGAAGTACTTCGCCCACCGCGCGTGCGCACAAGAGACCTCTTAAAGTGACAGTCATCTCCAGTAAAATACAGCATCTACATTTATTTGTACCCTCGCTGCGCTCGGCAGTTAGTCAAACTAACTCTGTGCCGCCATTAATGGTAAAGAAGGAAATGGATGGTAAAGAAATTCTTTACCATCCATTTCCTTCTTACTATCAATGGCGGCATAGAGTTAGTTTTACTAAATGCCGGCGCAGCAGGCAGCCCGATGCGTGGCGGCGAGCGAGCCCGCGAGTACAAATGAATGTAGATTAAGTAGTGCTGGGGGGGCAGAGCTGTATTTTAATGGGGATTACTGTCACTTTAAGAAGCCTCTATACCCTTAAGTTTGCGCACGCGCGGTGCGCGGACTACTGCAATGGAGCCAGCAGGAGTGATTCGCGGAAGTACGCTTGTGCGCCTGCGCAGCGCGCCACGTGACTTCCGCTATAGACTTTCGGCAAACTATAGAGATCTGGCAGAACACCGGCCTGCAGGAAGTGCTATGTACGGGTCATATACGCGATGCAGGGGCAGGCTGACACAGATAGGAGCGGTCAGCTCGCATATGACCGCTCCTATTACTGCCCAACCACATGTCCCTGCTACTTGCCCGCACAGGGCTAAACAACTGTTTAAAGTACTTGCCCGGCGCCCGGAACTGCATGTCCCGGGCGTCGGGCGATAGGAATTCCACACCCCTGATGGGGGCAGCCACAAGGAGACGTTATACTGTATGGGGGCAGCCGCAAGGAGACGTTATACTGTATGGGGGCAGCCGCAAGGAGACGTTATACTGTAAGGGGGCAGCAGCCGCCACACAAGGAGACATTATGGGGCCACAAGGAGACATTATACTGTGCCTCTAAGTTCTTCCTCCTCAGTATAATGTGGCTGTGGCCACCATACAGTAATGTCTTCTTGCTCATGTTTGGGGAGGGGGAGTCATGATTGTTTATTCCCTAATGCCTTGCCTACTACTGGTGATGCTACAGGCAGGAAGGGAAGGCCAGGCAGCCCCAGGGCCACAGGAGACATTTCACTATCCACCTTTATTTATTACAGTTGATGTTATTTTGGGGGTCTCAGTCTCATCTCACACACCTGTGGCTGCTCCTTGCAGTTGTTGAACACTCCCGCCCTCGTAGGCCAGGACAACACAGGGCTCAGTGAGTCACGGAGGGTGGTGGCGTCTGGACTTTTCCCGCGGCTGCCTTCCTCGTGTGGTGATTCTGTCTAGGGGCGGAGACTAAGTTTGAACATGGGAGCGAGGCAGCCGCAGGAAAAGTTTAACCCTCCTGGGCTCCCCCGGAGATTGTCAGTGAGTAAGCCGGTAGGAGGAGGCGGAGCCAAGGATGGAGTGTAATGTCCTGAGCCACGCTGCTAGTTAAACGTACGGGCGGCTCTCTTTGTGCGGGTGGACGGCGCTGCAGACTGGGGAATAGACAGAGCGCATGACGTCACAAAATACCGCGGTTATTAGGAAACAGCCATATCGCAATATCGCTGTTTTCTAATACCGTGGTATATCGTCATAACCGGTATATTGCCCAACCCTAGTAGAGACCAGATCTCCCAGAATGCACCACAGCTGGGAACGATCTTGAGCTAAGAGGTATGTTAGTTGTACTCTAAAAGCTAATAGAAACACTGACTGCAGCTCTGGAGGCGACACGAGCTGTTGTTAAAATAGCAATCCTCAGACTCCAGACACAGGAGGAGTGACCCCATAATAAGATCACAAACCCCGAATCTCTCACCCCAATAAAGTCGTAGGCTCCGACAGCTCCTTCCCAGGTCGGGAAAAATGTTGCCAGGAAAAGCATCTGGAACATAAGACAAATATCATCAGCGAAGAGGACCCCGAACCCCTGCCCCGACGCTTCAGGTGCCGCCCCCCCAAACCCAGCATCATAGAGCATGGCAGTACCCACAGGCTCCCCCCATCCAGACACTATAATGTCAGTGGGATGACGAACGGACGTCCCACTTTCTGTCCGCCATCATGACTGGTCACTGACACCTACCCACCGCCTACCGGGCTTTATACCCCCTTCACCTAATGAGCTGTGCCACCCACCTGCGCCACGCTGACGCTTCTTCAAACCCCTCTCACTATGTTATCCCACATACTGTGCCATTTCCTTCTCTAGACCCTTCACTGTCCTGCACCCGATCCCAGGTGCCAACCTAACATAGTGCTGGTGTTACTCTAAGGCCCCTTTCACACCAGCGTTGTTACTGGATCCGGCAGGGCTCAGCAAAAACGCCTCCGTTACTGATGATACAACCGCCTGCATCGGATGTATGAGCGGATCCGGTTGTATTATCATGAGCTCCTTTGAGTCAGAGAAGACGGATCCGTCCCCATTGACTTGCATTGTGGGTCATGACGGATCCATCTTGCTCCGTATCCCAGGACGGAAAGCAAACCGCAGCATGCTGCTCTCCGGTATGAGAACGGAACAGAAAGCATTCTGGAGCCCTCCGTTCTGTTCAGTTACGTTTTGTCCCCATTGACAATGAATGGGGATAAAACGGAAGCGTTTTTTTCCGGTATTGAGACCCCATGACGGATCTCAATACCGGAAAATATTGACGCAAGTGTGAAAGTAGCCTCAGCCCTGGTGCCCCCTTAACCCAGCCAGTTGTGATATTCTGTCTCTGTGCAAACCTTGCTCTGCTCCTCTTCCTTCCTCTGTGCCAATGCCCTGGTACAATCGTAACTTACCCTCAACCTGTGATGTTCTGCCTCCTATGCTTACATCCCCCGGCAAGGTCTCACACCTCCTGTGCCAGCACTGTGCTTGGTACCATGTTACTGGCACCGTGCCAACCTTACCTACCCACAAGAGCATGCCATCTACCGTGCTACCCCTAATCAGGATATGATATACAAACTGTGCCAACCCTCCTTTTTCATTACTACAGTTGCTTGTAGTTTACCCACTGTGCCAACCCTCTGCCACCACTGATCTACAGTGCCACCACTACAACGGGTAACATGTTCCATTAGAGAACCATTTAAATTATATCCCACCTCCTGTGCCCCACACCCATTGTATGGTCATCCCTTGTACCACGTTACTAACTGTGCGGCCTTCACCAGCCCTGTTACTGCGTTACTCCGTCCTGGTATCACCTTCAGCCCCTGTGCCTTCCTGCCCCCTGTGCCACCTTATCCCTGTATTACCTGCCCCCTGTGCCACCTTATCCCTGTATTACCTGCCCCCGGTGCCACCTTATCCCTGTATTACATGCCCCCGGTGCCACCTTATCCCTGTATTACATGCCCCCGGTGCCACCTTATCCCTGTATTACATGCCCCCTGTGCCACCTTATCCCTGTATTACCCGCCCCCTGTGCCACCTTATCCCTGTATTACCCGCCCCCTGTGCCACCTTGTCCCTGTATTACCCGCCCCCTGTGCCACCTTATCCCTGTATTACCGGCCCCCTGTGCCACCTTATCCCTGTATTACCCGCCCCCTGTGCCACCTTACCCCTGTATTACCTGCCCCCTGTTCCACCTTATCCCTGTATTACCTACCCCTGTGCCACCTTATCCCTGTATTACCTGACCCTGTGCCACCTTATCCCTGTATTACCTGACCCCTGTGCCACCTTATCCCTGTATTACCTGCCCCTGTGCCACCTTGTCCCTGTATTACCTGACCCTGTGCCACCTTATCCCTGTATTACCTACCCCCTGTGCCACCTTATCCCTGTATTACCTGACCCTGTGCCACCTTGTCCCTGTATTACCTGCGCTCTGTGCCACCTGCCCCCTGTGCCACCTTGTCCCTGTATTACCTGCCCCCTGTGCCACCTTGTCCCTGTATTTGTGCCACCTTGTCCCTGTATTACCTGACCCCTGTGCCACCTTGTCCCTGTATTACCTGCCCGCTGTGCCACCTTGTCCCTGTATTACCTGCCCGCTGTGCCACCTTGTCCCTGTATTACCTGCCCCCGTGCCACCTTGTCCCTGTATTACCTGCCCCCTGTGCCACCTTGTCCCTGTATTACCTGCCCCCTGTGCCCCCTCACTCACCTTGCAGAGCTGCACACAGAGGTAGGTGGCTCCGGCCTGCACACATCTCCAGAAGGCGCTGTACTCCGACCTGCAACACACAGAAACACAGTCAGCGGCTCCCGGGGCCCCGGCTCCCGCCGCCTCCCCCGGTGCCCGGTACTCACAGGCCGCTGCATTTGTATGTGATAAAGTACGGGAAATAGGCCAAAGCAAAGCAATTCCCGAAATGAAAAAGCGTCATGGCGACCAGCGACCCCGGCCCTCGCCTCACAGAGGCCAATCAGAACCAGGACACCGCGCCTGCGCACTACAGCAGAGGCCCGTGTCAGGCCTCACTTTTCCGCGCATGCGTTATAGGTGATTACTTGACAGATGGGCTGAGGTGGTGGGTGGGGCCTGGCCTTCTTCGGCGCATGCGCGTTGATCATGTGCCCTGTCTGTGACCACTGTGCTGACATGTCCTTATATTATACTCCTGAGTCTGACCCAGTAAATGAAGAGTTCTGCATTGTAAGACCTCAGTTTATTCATGTAGGGAATCATGCCTGAAAAACCTTGTAAATCACGCTACTAATCCATGATCCACGTCAAGCCCTTGAAGTGAGCTGTTATGTAATTTATCACAATGGAAATATTTGGAAAAATGACAAAAAAAAAACAGGGAATATAGTAGTAAAAAAAGTAACCTGAACAGAAATAATTCAGATAAAGCATGAGAGGCCTGAACCATAATAAATGAAGACATCCCAACCTGCAAAAACTCATTTCAGGGAGGTTTTCTTTTTTTTCTCATCAGCCCCCCAGTGCCTCTCCATTAGCCCCCAGTGCCTCTCCATCAGCCCCCCAGTGCCTCTCCATCAGCCCCCCAGTGCCTCTCATCAGCCCCCCAGTGCCTCTCCATCAGCCCCCAGTGCCTCTCACCAGCCCCCAGTGCCTCTCATCAGCCCCCAGTGCCTCTCATCAGCCCCCAGTGCCTCTCACCAGCCCCCAGTGCCTCTCCATCAGCCCCCAGTGCCTCTCTATCAGCCCCCCAGTGCCTCTCCATCAGCTCCCAGTGCCTCTTCACCAGCCCCCAGTGCCTCTCCATCAGCCCCCAGTGCCTCTCCATCAGCCCCCAGTCAGTGCCTCTCACCAGCCCCCAGTGCCTCTCCATCAGCCCCCAGTCAGTGCCTCTCACCAGCCCCCAGTGGCTCTCCATCAGCCCCCAGTCAGTGCCTCTCCACCAGCCCCCAGTGGCTCTCCATCAGCCCCCAGTGCCTCTCCACCAGCCCCCAGTGCCTCTCACCAGCCCCCAGTCAGTGCCTCACACCAGCCCCCAGTCAGTGCCTCTCACCAGCCCCCCAGTGGCTCTCCATCAGCGCTCAGTCAGTGCCTCTCATCAGCCCCCCAGTGCCTCTCCATCCAGGGCCGGTGCAAGGATTTTTGCAGCCCTAGGCAAAAGAAAAGTTTGCCGCCCCCCCCCCCCATGTGACATCACAATGCCCCACCCATATGATCTGCCATATTAATGGGGTTCTGCAGTTTATTTAAACTGATCGCAGGGGTCCGACACCCGGGACCCCCGCCAATCAGCTGTTTGAGAAAACAGCTGCGCTGGCAGTAGAGCCTCAGCCTTCTCGCAGTGACGTCACGATTAGTATCATTGGCCTGGGTGGGGCTAAGCTTCATTCAAGTGAACAGAGCTTAACCCCGCCAAGGCCAGTGATACTAGTCGTGACGTCACTGCGCCTGCGGTAAACAGCAAGAAGGCCGAGGTGCTACTGCCAGCGGCGCTGCCTTCTCAAACAGCTGATCGGCGGGGGTCCCGGGTGTCAGACCCCGGCCGATCAGATGCTAATGATCTATCCAGAGGATAGATCATCAGTTGTAACAAACTGCAGAACCCCTTTAACTAACGCCAGTTCTCTCTCCCCCCCCCCCTTGTCATTCTCTCCCCCCTCTTGTCATTCTTGACACTCCCCCCACTTGTCATTCTTCCTCCCCCCCCTTGTCATTCTCCCCCCCTCTTGTCATTCTTCACCCCCCCTTGTCATTCTTCACACTCCCCCCCCCCCTTGTCATTCCCTTTCTCCCTCTTGTCATTCCCTTTCCCCCCCTTGTCATTCTCTTTCTCCCCTTGTCATTCTCTCTCCCCTCTCCTTTGTCATTCTCTTTCCCCTCTTTTTATTCTCCCCCTCTCCTTGTCATTCTCCCCCTCTCCTTGTCATTTCTCCCCTCTCCCCTTGTCATTCTCTCCCTCTCTCCTTGTCATTCTCTCCTCTCCCCTTGTTATTCTCTCCCTCTCCCTTGTCATTCTCTCCCTCTCCCTTGTCATTCTCTTTCTCCCCCCTACCTCTAGTGTAGCGCTGACCGAGCTCTTTATGCTCCACGGGTACAGGAGCTTTCGTTCCTGTACCCGAGGGACTGACATGAAGTGCACACTCTGTGCGCACTTCATGTCAGTCCGGCCGGGTACAGGAGAAAGATGCTCCTGTACCCGCGGACCTTAAAGAGCTCGGCCGCGCTACAATGGAGTGACAGGAGGGAGCGCTGAGCGCTTCCCTCCTGTCAGCTCCGCTCTTCATGCTGCGCCCGGGCGGTGCGCCCTCATGGACACACCAGCCCGGGCAGTGCTGCAGCCGCCAGAGGCTCAATTCAGAGCGCTCGGGAGGCTGCAGCATGAGGCGGGGCCGGCGCTCCTAGCAGCGCCACTTCCCAAGGGGCGCTCTACGCGGCTGCCTATTCCGCGTATAGGACGCGCCGGCCCTGTCTCCATCAGCCCCCCAGTGCCTCTCATCATTCCCCAGTGCCTCTCCATCAGCCCCCCAGTGCCTCTCCATCAGCCCCCAGTGCCTCTCCATCAGCCCCCCAGTGCCTCTCCATCAGCCCCCCAGTGCCTCTCCATCAGCCCCCAGTGCCTCTCCATCAGCCCCCAGTGCCTCTCCATCAGCCCCCATGTGCCTCTCATTAGCCCCCAGTGCCTCTCCATCAGCCCCAGTGCCTCTCCATCAGCCCCCCAGTGCCTCTCATCAGCCACCCAGTGCCTCTCCATCAGCCCCCAGTGCCTCTCCATCAGCCCCCAGTGCCTCTCCATCAGCCCCCAGTGCTTCTCCATAAGCCCCCAGTGCCTCTCCATCAGCCCCCAGTGCCTCTCCATCAGCCCCCAGTGCCTCTCATCAGCCCCCAGTGCCTCTCCATCAGCCCCCAGTGCCTCTCCATCAGCCCCCAGTGCCTCTCCATCAGCCCCCAGTGCCTCTCCATCAGTCCCCAGTGCCTCTCCATTAGCCCCCAGTGCCTCTCCATCAGCCCCCAGTGCCTCTCCATCAGCCCCCAGTGCCTCTCATCAGCCCCCAGTGCCTCTCCATCAGCCCCCAGTGCCTCTCCATCAGCCCCCAGTGCCTCTCCATCAGCCCCCAGTGCCTCTTCATCAGCCCCCAGTGCCTCTCCATCAGCCCCCAGTGCCTCTCCATCAGCCCCCAGTGCCTCTCCATCAGCCCCCAGTGCCTCTCCACCAGCCCCCAGTGCCTCTCATCAGCCCCCAGTGCCTCTCCATCAGCCCTCCAGTGCCTCTCCATCAGCCCCCAGTGTCTCTTCATCAGCCCCCAGTGCCTCTCCATCAGCCCCCAGTGCCTCTCCATCAGCCCCCAGTGCCTCTCCATCAGCCCCCAGTGCCTCTCCATCAGCCCCCAGTGCCTCTCTATCAGCTCCCCAGTGCCTCTCCACCAGCCCCCAGTGCCTCTCCATCAGCCCCCAGTGCCTCTCCATCAGCCCCCAGTGCCTCTCCATCAGCCCCCAGTGCCTCTCCATCAGCCCCCAGTGCCTCTTCATCAGCCCCCAGTGCCTCTCTATCAGCTCCCAGTGCCTCTCCATCAGCCCCCAGTGCCTCTCCATCAGCCCCCAGTGCCTCTCCATCAGCCCCCAGTGCCTCTCCATCAGCCCCAGTCAGTGCCTCTCCATCAGCCCCCCAGTGCCTCTCCATCAGACCCCAGTGCCTCTCACCAGCCCCCAGTCAGTGCCTCTCACCAGCCCCCCAGTGGCTCTCCATCAGCCCCCAGTGCCTCTCCATCAGCCCCCAGTGCCTCTCATCAGCCCCCCAGTGCCTCTTCATTTCCGGGATATATTGTTTTACATGCGGGCGTCAGGGAGACTTGAGATCCCTGTAAATGGCAGATGAAGGGGGGGGAGGGGGGGGAACACTACTGGGGCCCAGGTATTGCCATGTACCCCTCTGAAGTTCTCCTTCTTATCCGGTGTTCCGTTATATTTCCCTACCCGTGAAATTTCCCTCCCCTCGTCACTTCCTGTTGTGACACAGCCGCACCGGACATGACGTTCCCGGGTTTGAAAGGCGCACACGACGGGGTAGGAGAATTTCACAACAGAGTTGTTGAGAACGGGCCAACTAATGCGCTTGCGCCTTACCTCTCAGCTAGACACCGGCCGACACTGCTCATGCGCCGAGGTAGGGAGAAATTACGGGCCAGAACTAGCGCAGATGAGACTAGCTCCAGCAAAGGCTCACGGTCGGGGAGTAGTTAGCCTCACTTGCGCACTGGCCCGTAATTCTTCCCTAGCTACGGCACATTCGCAGTGTCGGCTGGTGTCCAGCTGAGAGGTAAGGCGCAAGCGCATTAGTTGGCCCGTTCTCAACAGCTCTGGTGTGAAATTTCCCTACACCTGTCGTGTGCGCCTGCGCGGCGAGACATACCTCCTTCCAAACCCGGGAACGTCATGTCCGGTGCGGCTGTGTCCCAACAGGAAGTGACGAGGGTAGGGAAATTGCACAGGTAGGTAAATATAACGGAACATCGGCAGCCAAATATAAGCCTATCTCCATATTCACAACCAGAAAACTCAGCCAATGCTAAGGGCCCCAGTGATCAGGGGGCCCCTTGCTGGCCACAAGTATTTTTCCATCACATTATACACTGCTCGTTTCCATGGTTACAGACCACTCTGCAATCCAGCATCGGTGGCTGTGCTTGTACACTATAGGAAAAAGCACCGGCCTATGTGCGCGCCCATGGTCTCGGCCACCAGAGAGGCTGGCGCTTTTTCCTATAATGTGCAAGCACGACCACCGCTGATGGATTGTACGGTGGCCGTAACCATGGAAACGAGCCATGTTTAATATGATGGAAACATGAATCCAGCCAGCAAAGGAGGCGATATGGAGAATCCCAATACAGATAAAGGGAATACCGAACTAAGCAGCCGGTTCAGCCACATAGGGGCCCCGGGGTGCAGTATTCACTGCTCCTGCTCCTATGTCTAGTTTCATCGTTATTTTTGAGCATTTTTATAAGTTAATTCACAAGGAATACTTTTTACTGATTATTACTCACCTAACCGATCCCCGATGCTGCCCTTCCGGTGCTGCGGTGCTTTCTGTTCCCGGTCTGACACACAGGAAAAGTCTTGGAGAGCCCGCTCTGCCAGAGGTGACCCGCCTCAGCCAGTGATTAATTACCTGGGCGTTAAACAGGGCGTGGAGGGCAGCAGGACACAGGGCCAGACTGGGAGCTTAAAGTGGTACTAGTAAAAAAACTAAAAGTGGCCCAATGTTATAGGTGGGTAAAATTGACAGAGGGAGGGGCCAACATAAGTAGGCGGGGCCATCAATACCATAGTGCAGCACAGAATACCGCCCCAGCAGAACCAAATACACAGTGCAGCATAAAATACTGTCCTGTCACCATACTGAGGACTGTGATACAGTTCAATTCAGGCGGGCACCTGCGGCTGCATAAGTACCTGATGCTCCTAGCTTTAAAGGGGTCGTCCCACGAAAAATATTCTACAGTTTTCAAACCAGCCCCTGGATCTGAATACTTTTGTAATTGCATGTAATTTAAAATTTAGTATAGCCACTGAGTCAGAGGTGTAGCTAACGGCTCATGGGCCCTGGTGCAAGAGTTCAGCTTGGGCCCCCCTTCCCTCAGTGCTTTGTGTGTCTTCCTATACGGCACAAGGGTCTTTGGGCCCCCTCAGGCTCCTGGGCCCGGTAGCGACTGCTACCTCTGCACCCCCTATAGCTACGCCCATGCACTGAGCTATTCAATAAAATGTATCTGTACAGCGCCACCTGCTGTTTGTTTGTTTGTCCTGCTCACTGAGATGGCCGCACATGCTCAGTTTCATTCTTCAACTGCTTCCTGAGCTGTGATAGGGAGAGCTGAGACACGCCCCCTGAGCTGCAGCAGATGTCCTAGATGATGACTGATTTTCATTTTTTACATTAGTCGGGATAAACTCTTTAATTAACTCCTTGCCGACTGCTGAACACAGGATTGCGTCCTGGCGGCAGTCGGTCTGTTCCTCTTGGACGCGCCGGGGCGTCCTCTTGCAAGATGCGAGATTTCCTGTGAACGCGCGCATGCGCGTGCGCGCGTTCACAGGATCGCGTCGGGGAGAAGGTAAACTACAGCCTGCCAGCGCTGATCGTGCGCTGGCAGGCTGTAGAAGTGAAAAATTACATATCAGGCGCTGTTTTGTTAACAGCGACTGATATCACTTGCTATTCATTCCTTTGGTGGTCCCTTTTGCTTGGGACCACCAAAGGAATCTTTGTAAGTGCACCAATCACCACACAGACCTCCCATCCTTCCCCCGTCACTGATTAACCCCAGATTAACCCCGATTAACCCCTGATCACCCCATGTCACCCCCTGATCACCCTGTCACCCCTGTCACTAATCACCCCCTGTAAGGCTCATTTAGACGTCCGTATGTGTTTTGCTGATCCGCAAAACACAGACACCGGCAATGTGCTTTCCGCATGCTCTATCTTTTGCAGAGCTGCGGCCGGATGTTTGGGGGCCGAAACCCCGAAGTTTGCGGCCGCAGCTCCGCAAATGCTGATGCGGCGAGCACATAGTGTGCTCTCCGCATCACCGCCGGCCCCATTCACACTGAATGGGTCCGCATCTATTCCGCAGAATTGCGGAATAGATGCGGACATTTTTGAGGACGTGTGAATGGGGCCTTACTACTTTTTTTTTTGCACATTTTTGGCAGAGATTTTTTCATCCACATTGATCGATGCGAATGAAGAAATCTGTGCCGTTCATTTTTTTTCTTTTTTCAGCGCAGAGGCTGAACGGAAAAAAAAATCTCATTACCCGTATTCTCAATATAAGGAAAATCGCAGAAACTCCTAATGCTGGCCATACGTGTAATGATTGCGGAGACCCTCAAATGCCAGGGCAGTACAAAAACCCCACATGTGACCCCATTTTAGAAAAAAGACACCCCAAGGTATTCTGTGAGGGGTATGGTGAGCTCATGTAAAATTTTATTTTTTGTCACAAGTTAGTGGAATATGAGACTTTGTAAAAAAAAAATAAAACAAAATATCAATTTCCGCTAACTTGTGCCAAAAAAAACTAAATTCTGTGAACTCGCCATGCTCCTCACGGAATACCTTGGGGTGTCTTCTTTCCACAATGGGGTCACATGTGGGGTATTTATACTGTCCTGGCATTTTAGGGGCCCCTAAAGCGTGAGAATCCAAATGCGTAAAAATGCCCTGTGAAATCCTAAAGGTACTCATTGGTTTTAGGGCCCCTTTGCGCATCTTGGCTTCAAAAAAGTGTCACACATGTGGTATCGCCGTACTCAGAAGAAGTAGGGCAATGTGTTTTGGGGTGTATTTTTACATATACCCATGCTGGGTGTGAGAAATATCTCTGTAAATGACAACTTTTTAAAAATTTTATACGAAGTTGTCAGTTTACAGAGATATTTCTCTACCCAACATGGTTATATGTAAAATACACCCCAAACACATTGCCTACTTCTCTGAGTACTGGCGATACCACATAAGTGACACTTTTTTGCAGCCTGGGTGCGCAAAGGGGCCCTAATTCCAAACGAGTACCTTTAGGTTTTACATGGCGGCTCACAATTTAGCCCTGCCCAAAATGCCAGAACAGTAAACACACCCCACAAATGACCCCATTTCCGAAAGTAGACACCCCAAGGTATTCACTGAGGGGCATAGTGAGTCCATGGGAGATTTTTTATTTTTTTGCCAGAAGTTAGCAGAAATGGAAAGTTTATTATTTTTATTTTTTTCCTCAGAAAGTGTCATTTTCCGCTAACTTGTGAAAAAAAATGAAATGATACATGAACTCACCATGCCCCTCCGCGAATACTTTGGGATGTCTTCTTTCTAAAATGGTGTGATTTGGGGGGTATTTATACTATCCTGACATTCTAGCACCTGAAGAAACATGACAGGTGCTCAGAAAGTCAGAGCTGCTTCAAAATGCCGAAATTCACTTTTTTGCACCATAGTTTGTAAACGCTATAACTTTTACCCAAACCAATAAATATACACTTATTGGATTTTTTTTTATCAAAGACATGTAGAACAATAAATTTTGCGAAAAATTTATATAAAAATGTATTTTTTTTAACAAAAAATTACAACAGAAAGTGAAAAATTTCATTTTTTTGCAAAAATTTCGGTCATTTTTGATTAATAGCAAAAAAAGTAAAAATGTCAGCAGCAATGAAATATCACCAAATGAAAGCTCTATTAGTGAGAAGAAAAGGAGGTAAAATTCATTTGGGTGGTAAGTTGTATGACGGAGCAATAAACGGTGAAAGTAGTGTAGTGCGGAATTGTAAAAAGTGGCCTGGTCATTAAGGGGGTTTAAGCTAGGGGGGCTGAGGGGGTTAATGCTGAGAGCATCAGATTGTTAGGTACCTTGGACAGTGGGCGGCTCGGGCAGCCCCCTGGGCATTAGCACATCGGGAATTTTCCCTGTATAGTCCATGGCCAGTCCGCTCCTGCAGGGACCCAGGTAGCATTGGAACGGCACAGGCGGGGATCGGTAAGGTGAGTAACGATTGTTACTTTTAACCCATTCTGCCCCATTTCTTTTAAAGTATTGTCTGTGGGGGAAAAAACAACCTTTAAAGGGGTATTACCATTATAAATGGCTGATCACTGGAGGGGGGTGGGAACCAGTGGATCGGGGGTCCTGAGTCTCAATGATGAACAGTGAGTATAGCGCTCAGCTATCTTTGTCAGTCCCATAGGATTTGTCTGGCAGAGTGGCAGTATGCATGTTGTCCTGCCACTCCATACAAGGGATCTATGAGGGTCCCATCAATGGCGCCATATTATCACCTATAAGAGTGGATTGCGGGAATACCTCCTTTTAATACGGGAAAGGGCGGTCCCCTTTCCAGGACCCTCATCTATTAGTATGAGCAGAGGATCTTAGCCTATATTGTATAGAAATACACTGCATGGACATCCTTTCATTTGGTGAGAACTGTGTAATGCTTCACTTTGCCTGTGGGGGCACTGCAGGCTCCTGGGTCCCGCTGTCTGTTGCTGGTGCGGTGCTGGGGCGCCGGTGGTCGCCGCGCACGGCTGCGCCATTTATAGGTTAGAGTAGTTTCCCACTTGCAGAGGCATCCTTGTCGTGGAAAGTGGGCTTATGCTTTTTGATCAAACTGTGAACTAATGCCTCTTATGCACAGCATACTATGTATTACAAATTTGGCGGATTCGCCACGTAATTATGCTGAGACAGTCGTAATATCAAAAGCATATTGTTGAGGATGTGCGATCCAGATTCACTCTCCAGTATATATTGCACTGCAGGGGAACACTTATTGCCAAGTGCACCTACACATTGCAGAGGATTGCTCCTTTTTTTTTTTTTTTTTTTTTAGTTTTTTTTTTGTAATATTTTTTGTTTAAATATGGCGACTATTACCAGAGGATAAATCCTTCCATTGTTAACCACAATGATTTCTATTTTTATTTCACATTTTTTTTAAATTTTAATTTCACAGAAATTTGCAGTAAAATACTGGCAAAGAAATAATTAAGACGATGTGAAGACAGTTTTCGTGATGTTTTCTATTTTCATCTGTTTGCATTATGATTGATGCCTTCTGGGGGTCTTCACTTTAGTTCGATGCAATTGTCTGATATAAAACAAGAAAGCGAGGGGTTAAAGTGAGATTAGTACGTTGCTCGTGGAAGCAGGCCAAAAATCAGATGGCTGCTGTCATTTATCAGGGTGGGAAGTAGGTGCAGGGATGTGACTGGTCGCTTTTGGTGACACTCCCACTTTTACCCAGAACCATGACACTTACCGTACTGATCCAGCTGTTGTAGTCGGAGACACGGGAGAAGACAGATGGCTTCTTGTAGTAGTTACATCCAAGGGAGGAACCAAAACTGACCACGCCATGGACTTCCCAGGCGCCTTGGTCATTCAGACAGTTCAGGGGTCCTCCAGAATCTCCCTGCAAGACCAAAGTCACATTAGGTTGGTGGTCCTTAACCTGTGGCTCTCCAGCTGTTGCAACACTACAACTCCCAACATGTCCTGAGGGACTGTACTTTAGTCTATGTCTCCCTAGAGTTCATCACATTATGGGATCACAACAACAGACAGTATGTTAGGAAGCGTTTCCAGCGGCACTATACTGCTATGCTGATCTTTACATTGAATGCAGCTTTAGGTGTGAGTATAGGATATAATGTCACTCAAGATCAGTACAAGAAACCAGTAGTAAGGGCAGCACGTAAAAATGACATAATTCAGAAGTAATTAGAAAATAAATTACGTAGCAGCTTGAGATGATGCCATCTCCACCGGCGCAAATCATGTTAGTTTGAACTGTTCTACCCCACCAGTCAGATTGAGAGCAGGTGGCGTAGTCCACAACCAACAGAAGACCTTGCTGCAGCCTGTCAGGAGAAGGTCCATTAGCTGTAAAAGATGCAAACAATCATACAATTTAAGAATTAGAAATGACAAAATACCTAACTATAGAATGTTCTGTTCACAATTTGTGGAACCGCCATGGGGTCAGACATGTTGCCTACGAGCAGGGGCGTAGCTAACAGCTTATGGGCCCTGGTGCAAGAGTTCAGCTTGGGCCCCCCTTCCCTCAGTGCTTTGTGTGTCTTCTTATGCGACACAAGGGTCTTGGGCCTCATCAGGCTCCTGGGCCCAGTAGCGACTGCTACCTCTGCACCCCCTATAGCTACGCCCATGCCTACGAGGGGTATAGTTACAGAGGCTACAGAAGCAGCAACCAAGGAGTTCCAGGGCCCTCTTATCACCACCAAGACACCAGTATAATAAAAAATATATGGTAGGTGGGGGTCCTGTCATAGATTCTGCACTGTATTCCCAGGGTTTACATCTCTTTAGCCCTTTATCAAGTTATTTTCCAAATTATTTACCATAGCAGATGAAAGATATCTACAGCCATGAGTCTTATTGTAAAATATTATCATTAAGCCATCACATCATTGTAGAATTTTGGAGTTTCCTGCAACTTTTCCTTACAATCCCTATGGAACCGCCATGGGGTCACGCACAAGTCCTCAAAACCCCATACTAATTGAATGCAATTATAAAAACTGTATATGTTTAATGTCACTTACTTTGCAGGTTGCCCCATCCAGTGACATAGCAGTTGTAATTGTTTGGCAGGATATAACCAGCAGAGGGCAGGCATGCAGGCTGGATAGTATCACTAAATTCTACTGGTTGTTCCAGTTTCAGAAGAGATATGTCATATCTGGAGGAAAATATTTTAAATATCATAAGTCTTCCTTGTAGGACAGAATAGCCGTTCAACCCTCAGCCCTGTCCCACTGTCCTTTGATTCACTGTGGACCAGACTATATTGTGACAAGAAGTCTAGCTTAATTTCAAAACACTTATGGGGTGACGTAATGATCCCAACTGGGCCTGTTTGCCCCTATAGTATCTTCCCCCCCCCCCCCCCCCATATTTCATAAAGGATTTTTTTTGTCAACACCTGGAACAGTTGTTGCTGTAGTATCAGGGGCGTGGATCTCCTACATGATGGAAATGTCAAGCACAGGGGGACACCAGGCATATAGCAGGAGGTAAAGTAGGAGCTATGCCTGTTGGGTGGAGTTACCCTTGAAGTATCAGATACTGTACATATTCACAAAATTCTCAGGACTCTGACATTCCCATAAATAACCCATACAGATGGACTGTGAAGACATTACCCTGCAGCGAGTCTGTTTGGATTCCATCTTGAATGGTTGATCAGTTTGACCACACTGATGGTTTTCTGACCAGACTCAAGCTCCCGAAAGTTGTGCTTGCCCAACATGACACGGTAGGTGTAAGAAGAACTGAAGAAAAAAGAGAAGCGATGGGGGCGAGTGTGAGGCCAATCTTCTCCGCAACAATGAAACAACTTATTAACGTAAATGATCTGCCATTGCTCTATTGTACTGTACCTGATGCAGTGAGCAGCGGTCAGCACCCAGCTGGATGAGATGAGGGTTCCGCCACATGTATGATACCAGTATCCATTATAGATGTACTGGAGTGACACCTGCATCATAGGAAAAAGGGTGCAAAAGGAGCAGCGTCCTGTGTAAGAGCACACCACAGCAATGTATAGGCAGAATACAGGCCTCCATACATAGCATCTGCACATGGTTGACCCTGCCATGTAGGCAAAGGGGTGGCGTATTATCAAATCATTCTGGGGCAATTCCATTAATGTTCGTGCTATTTGGGAATTGCTGGTTTACCAATTAATAAAGGAGCTGTACATTGAGGGGAGCAACTTCCATTTGGTATGTATGGAGGACAAAGCTCTGCTCACCTGCCAGGGCCAGCTGTGGGGTACGACTTCCTCGCCATTCACCACTCGTGATACTGAGGGCTTGATAGCGGGGACTCCGCAGCCGGACGCTGCACAAGACAAGAGGAAAAGAGAACATCAGGCATAGGGCCGGCTCCAGGTTCATGTGGGCCCTTAGGCGATAAATCTCAGTGGGCCCCCTTGTAGCGTTATTTTACATTTACATTTACCCCTGTGGCTCCCACACTGTTTAATGACCCCCAGTGGCCCCCATTCAGAATAATGACCACTAGGGGCCCTTCACACAGTATAATGACCCCCAGTGGACCCCCATACAGTATCCGCAGCACAGGAGCTTGTAAGGGGGACAGCAGTAGCCTGCTCCTGCATGCTGTTGATGTCGTTGCTCCAGTCTGACACTGTGGCCCTGCTACTTTTCCCGGCCCCTTCTTCCCTCAGAGCCCGAAGCAGTGGCTTCCACAATAGCTACCCCCCTGGAGCTGTGGTTAGTGAATGAGCTCCCTGCACTCCAGCAATTAGCGCTTCCATCTGTATTGATGGAAGCGCTCATAGCAGCGCAGTGGGCCCCACCAGGAGCAGTGGGCCCTGGCACTTGCCCAGGTATCCCAGGTGCTGACGCCGGCCCTGATTCAGACACTAGAATGTTACTCAGACACTAGAATGTTACTCAGACACTAGAATGTACAGCCATGTGTTTTATCCTATCTATCCCCAGCCACCAGGAGTACTACTACTTACCCCCAGCCACCAGCACCTGACTAACCATAACATGTATAATAACCATAACATGTATTCATTAATAATTGGCCCCAGCCACCAGATTGAGCAGCCATATGTTCTATACCTCTTACCCCCTGCCACCAGGACCACTGCTACGTATACCCCCTGCCATTAGACTGCATCTAGGTGTTCTATACTACTTACCATTGGCCACATGAAGCACTGCCAATCCTACCCCACCAGACTGTGCAGCCATGCATCCTATACTGCTTACCCCCCAGCCACCAAACTGTGCAGCCATGCATCCTATACTGCTTAGCCCTAGCTACCAGACTGTGCAGCTATGCATCCTACTGCTTAGCCAGAGCTAACAGACTCTGTAGCCATGCATCCTATACTGCTTACCCCCAGCTACCAAACTGTGCAGGCATGCATTCTATACTGCTTACTCCCAGCCATTAGACTGTGCAGCGATGCATCCTATACTGCTTAGCCCCAGCTACCAGATTGTGCAACCATGCACCCTATACTACTTACCCCCAGCTACCAGACTGCACAGCCATGCATTTTATACTACTTACCTCCAGCCACCAGGAACACTGCTACTATCAGGGGGATCATTTTAGCCAATGTCGGGCTCAGTGCAACAGCTCATATATATGGAGGCGCCTTATCTTGTGTTTGCCCAGCTGTACCTGTACACTGTCGATGGGGCTGTTCCCACCACCCAGAATATTTACAAACCAGATTATCAGAGACCTTGTGAAAAATAATTTTCCAAGTGAATGTGAAATTCCAGAAATAATTGTAGCTTTTATTAGCATCTTGTCACCGAGGGGGAAAAAAAAGTCACATGACAGACACCAGACAAAATCGTGGGGCCCGCATCTCTCTCTAGAATGGGGCCCCATAGTGAATGAGTGTGCTTCTCATTCACTTGTATTGTAATTCTGAAAGTAGCCGATTTTTATTTTACAGGTTAAATTTATAATTTAAATTAAATTAAATTTTAAATTAAATCAATTTTAATTTAATTTTACTGAGTAAATCCACACCGTCACATAGCAGATTAGATGACATGAAAAAACGTTTGGAAAAATACCGCGAATACTCCTGTGTGATCCTGTGATATCACCTTCAAGTCCATCTGAGAATTTGAGAGACATCTTAGTGAACTTTTATTGTGCTCCTACTAACACTACCATTTTTGGAGCGAGGAAACCTAAGTGGGGGTGTGGCCCCATGTGGTAAAATGCATTGCATGTACTAATATTGAAGGAGCAACCCATATTTTGGATTTTTTGGGGGCATGGCCTACTACCTGCTCAACGTGAGGTGTGATTCACTATGCTACAAGGCGTCCAGTGGCGTAACTAGAACTGACGGGGCCCCATTGCAAATGTTTGAACAGGGCCCCCACCCAGCAACTTGTTTGCAACCCCCTCCTCCCGTGCAACCCTCACTCCTGCGGTTAGTCGAGATCTTTCTCTCTCAGACCAGGCCCGGCAGCCGCTCCGTCCATTTCCTAGACATACATACTGTATATCATGTCATTGTATAATACTGTTTATGGGGGTGGCCCCGTTCCAAGTTGAGGCCCCAAAGCAGCCGCTTCCCCTATAGTTACTCCCCTGTATATGTCCCTGTCCCATCATCTATGAGGGATTAATAACTAGAGAACTAGAGCTTCGAGTGTGGGAGTATGTGCATAATACTCAGGGCCCAAACGGTACCAGGATTGATGATTTTGTCTTATGCCATGATTGATGCAAAAGATTAGACATCATACAGCACATGACAAAGCTATAACCAGCCCTGTACCTACCTTACATGGAACCAGAGATCTCCATTCATTGATCCAATTGCTGTGCTAGAGTTATTTCAGGCTGCTAGCTCAGTGGGTGTGTCCTTTCTGCTGTAGCTCTCTCCCTAACACAGTGGAGGGGGCACGTCCTTTCTGCTGAGACAGACCTGTCACTTTCCAAGTTGTGATGATCGCACCTGTTGTATGTGGGATCATCACAACTTGGAAAGTGCCAGGTCTGGATGCTCATTCGTCTATACAGCTGGTCAGCCTCTTGCGGTATATGTTTAACATATGTGTCACCACGTGAAGTTATTCAGAATGCTAAAGAACCACGAAAATACACAACAGTTGAAACAAGTCCTTTAACGATCACAGGCAAAAAAACATATCCTAAAAGCGTGATTAAACATACGGTGGCCACATGCGTTCCCTAACCACAGCGTGACCGAAGCACAACCACTCCATGTGGTCACACCCTAACTGCTACAGCTTCTAACAGAAGATATGGCGGGTGGCAGTTGACGATTTACACTGAGCGCGTGCGACCACCAAAGTGAGAAGGAGAAATAAGCTGTACAGATAGATTTCAATAACTCAGGGGCTATGATGTATTTTTAATTACCTGCAATTACAAAAGTATTCAAATAAGGGTACTTTCACACTTGCGTTTTTCTTTTCTGGCTTAGGGCTCTTTCACACTTGCGTTGTGAGGATCCGGTGGGCAGTTTCCTGATCAGTCTTCAACATGCTTTCACTGTTACCATGGCAGCCAGGACGCTACTGGAGTCCTGACTGCCATGGTACTCAGCAGCAGTGTACTTACCTGCGCTGCGGCCGCCGGGCGCTCCTTAATGACGTCACAGGTCCGGGCGGCGCATAGATCAATGCGCGCGCAGACCTGTGATGTCATAATGGAGCGCCCGGCGTCCAGCGCAGGTAAGTCCACTGCTGCGTTATACTACCATGGCAGCCAGAACTCCAGTAGCATCCTGGCTGCCATGGTAACTCGATCGAGCCCCAGCTTACACTGGGCGCCCGATCGGAGCGGCTGCTGCGCATGCGCAGCGCTAAGCGTCGGATCCGGCGATGCGCGAATCGGCGTTTAGCTTAATGCGGATCGAATAATGCTCTTCAATGGGCATTCATTCCGGATCCGGCATTGCGGCATGTCTTCCGGCTTTTTGGACGGAGACAAATCCGCAGCATGCTGCGCTTTTGTCAACGTCCAAAAAACGTTCACATACTGAACGGAAGACATCCTGATGCATCCTGAACGGATTTCTCTCCATTCAGAATGCATTGGGATTATCCTGGTCATTTTCTTTCCGTCCTAGAGCACCGAGGACAGAACTCTAGGACGGAAAGAAACAACGCTAGTGTGTAAGAGGCCTTAGAGTTCCATCCTAGGGGCTCAATACTGGAAAAGAACTGATCAGTTATATCCTAATGAATTCTGATTAGAGAGAAATCCGTTCAGGATGCATCAGGATGTCTTCAGTTCAGTCTTTTTGACATTTCAGGATGGAGATAATACCGTAGCATGCTGCAGTTTTATCTCAGTCCAAAATTTCGGAACACTTGGCGGAATGCCGGATCCGTCATTTTTTCCTATTGGAATGTATTAGTGGCGGATCTGGCATTCATAATAGCGCATTGCCGGATCCGTCCTGCGCAGACTGGTAAAGATGTGAAAAAAATATATAAAGGATCCGCCTATCCGCATGACAAGCGGAGAGACGGATCCGTTCTTGCAATGGCATTTGTAAGACGGATCCGTAGCCAGATCCGTCTTCAAATGCTTTCCGTTTGCATGCAGATTGCCGGATCCGGCAGGCAGTTCCAGCGACAGAACTGCTTTCCGGATCACTCTGCCGCAAGTGTGAAAGTAGCCTAAAGGTGCTGGTTTGAAAAATGTAGGATACTATCCATGAGACAACCCCCTTTACATCTATTCTACGTCACTCAAGGTACAGGGAATGGATTATGTAAATGTGGATATGAAGGTTCTTTGAAGAAAAAAAATTGTTACAGAAAAAAGCAAACATTAAATCCAAAGGTATAGGGCTCATGCACATGGCCATTCCCTGCATTGGGCACAGCAAATTGTGGTCCCCAATGCGCGGGCACCATCCGTGTGGCTGGCGCAGACAGATGCAGACCCATTCAGCTTGAATGGGTCCATGATCCGTCTGCGCCACAAGTTCTATATTTTGCGATGCAGAGGCACGGAGAGAGGCACCTTCCGGATTGTCAAAACAAAAGATTCTTAACATTTTTGGCACATTTTTATAAATATTTTGACACTTCTTTCACCCGTATAATTTTGGTGCTTGCTCACCGTCACTATTTTTTGCACTTTTTAATATACAGTACAGACCAAAAGTTTGGACACACCTTCTCATTCAAAGAGTTTTCTTTATTTTCATGACTATGAAAATTGTAGATTCACACTGAAGGCATCAAAACTATGAATTAACACATGTGGAATTATATACATAACAAAAAAGTGTGAAACAACTGAAAATATGTCATATTCTAGGTCCTTTTGCTTTGATTACTGCCTTGCACACTCTTGGCATTCTCTTGATGAGCTTCAAGAGGTAGTCAGTCACCTGAAATGGTCTTCCAACAGTCTTGAAGGAGTTCCCAGAGATGCTTAGCACTTGTTGGCCCTTTTGCCTTCACTCTGTGGTCCAGCTCACCCCAAACCATCTCGATTGGGTTCAGGTCTGGTGACTGTGGAGGCCAGGTCATCTGGCGCAGCACCCCATCACCCTCCTTCATGGTCGAATAGCCCTTACACAGCCTGGAGGTGTGTTTGGGGTCATTGTCCTGTTGAAAAATAAATGATGGTCCAACTAAACGCAAACCGGATGGAATAGCATGCCGCTGCAAGATGCTGTGGTAGCCATGCTGGTTCAGTATGCCTTCAATTTTGAATAAATCCCCAACAGTGTCACCAGCAAAGCACCCCACACCATCACACCTCCTCCTCCATGCTTCACGGTGGGAACCAGGCATGTAGAGTCCATCCGTTCACCTTTTCTGCGTCGCACAAAGACACGGTGGTTGGAACCAAAGATCTCAAATTTGGACTCATCAGACCAAAGCACAGATTTCCACTGGTCTAATGTCCATTCCTTGTGTTCTCTTCTGCTTGTTGCCTGTCCCTAGCAGTGGTTTCCTAGCAGATATTCTACCATGAAGGCCTGATTCACACCGTCTCCTCTTAACAGTTGTTGTAGAGATGTGTCTGCTGCTAGAACTCTGTGTGCCATTGACCTGGTCTCTAATATCAGCTGCTGTTAACCTGCGATTTCTGAGGCTGCTGACTCGGATGAACTTATCCTCCGCAGCAGAGGTGACTCTTGGCCTTCCTTTCCTGGGGCGGTCCGCATGTGAGCCAGTTTCTTTGTAGCGCTTGATGGTTTTTGTGACTGCACGTGGGGACACTTTCAAAGTTTTCCCAATTTTTCAGACTGACTGACCTTCATTTCTTAAAGTAATGATGGCCACTCATTTTTCTTTACTTAGCTGCTTTTTTCTTGCCATAATACAAATTTTACAGCATTTTTAGATTTAATTTATATCTCATTTTTTTCTATAATTTCTATCATTTTTTTTATTTTTATCATTGTTTTAAATATACTTTTGATAATAGTTTTTTATAACTTTTTTCACATCATACTTTGTTCACGTTTCTTCTCATTTTTTACTTGTTTGATCACACATACATATATTGTTCATTTACACCTTGGTTTTCATTCATAAACTATGGGGGGGGGGGGGCCTTTCATAAATAGTTATTTTTTCTGTCAGTTTTAAGTCAGCTTTAGGTTTTCTTGTGCTGCAGCAAATTTGTCAGAAGGCGCATGGGTTTTATCATTTCGGGTGAACGTGGTGATGTGTTTTCGCCTTGCATTAACCCCTTGCACATCATAAATGCACCTTAAAAGTGATCTATTTTATGAAACAGATGGAACTCTTATTCTGAACGTATCGTGGAAGGCCAAAAGTCGCAAAATTTGGGGCAAATTGTAACGTGTGCCAAAACGTTCGGCAATTTAACACCACAAAACTGGCGTGACGGACTTCATAAATGTCCCCCCATAGGTTTTGGGCTGTCACATTTTTGCACATTACCTTCATCGTGTTGATTGATCCTTTACGTAGACACATACCATTGGCGTAGTCACAATGGCGTGAAATGAGGTAGGTTCGTACTTGCGTTAAGTCAGCGTTTCTCAAATAGTGGGGCATGCCCCCCATGGGGGGAGCGGGGCTCCGTAAAGGGGGGCTCCAGGTGACAGGAGATGAACGCTTCCACTGTGGAAGCGTTCATCTCCATAGTGATCTGTATCGCCGTCCTCTGGACAGCAATACAGATCGCTGTGCTGTGCGGCAGCCTCTGATAGGCTGCGGACCCTGGACCCTATTGGGGGGGGGGAAGCCTGGACCCTGGACCCTGCACATGATTTGGGGAAGGGGTTAATGTAGCCTGCACATGATTGGGGGAGGGGTTAATGTAGCCTGCACATGATTGGGGAGGGGTTAATGGAGCCTGCATATGATTGGGGAGGGGGGGTTAATGGAGCCTGCACACGATTTGGGGGGGGGTTAATGGAGCCTGCACATGATTTTGGGGGGAGGGGGGGGTTAATGGAGCCTGCACATGATTTTGGGGGGAGGGGGGGGGGTTAATGGAGCCTGCACATGATTTGGGGGGGGGGGGGTTAATGGCCCTCACCTGTGGGGAGATTGGTGTACTTATAACAATTTTATAGACAAATGATACTATTTACAGTCGCGCGGGGGGGGGGCGCGAAATGTTTTCTTCTTCCTAGGGGGGGCATGACAGAAAATAATTGAAAAGCACTGCCTTAAGTGGATCCGGCAGGCTGTTCTGACAGAGAACTGCCTGCCCGAGTTCACCGAATCCAGCCGTGCCATTCACTGCCATTGGTTATAATGGTATCCGGCCACTTTCCGGCATAAGTACTGGATTTTGGCTCGATAAAAATGGTTGTATGCAAGTTTTTTTTGTCTGTCCGAAAGCCAGCATTTCGTCGTAAAAGCAGCTGGATCCTATTACAGTCAATAAGGGCCGGCGGTGAACAGCAGTATCCAGCTAGGCCAGATCTGGTGAACGCAAGTGTCGAAACTACCCTAACTTGCACATTATGCTATTTGGTTATTCATAGTTTTATTTGCTCATTTGCTTGATTGCAATTTATAGTGGAATTGAGCCATTGCAACTATTTAGACTATTTAGATACATGGCGTTACTATCTGTGGAACCGGTCACCGGCCCCCATGTATGTTAGTCACCGCTCTCTGACCTGTCATCTGCTGTACTTTTATTCTTGAACATGGTCGTTTATGTAGTTTTTATTGTTTCATATCATGACTTCCAATACAGATGAATTCTATTTATCATTATTGTGGCTCTTTTGGCTCCATTTCTTCTGTTGGATTATATCAGTGTAGTGGGTCTATTTTTATGCTTCTCCTCATACATATGCAGTTGTGTTCAAAATAATAGCAGTGTGTTTAAAAAAGTGAATAAAGCTCAAAATCCTTCTAATAGCTTTTATTTCCATACACACAAATGCATTGGGAACACTACACATTCTATTCCAAATCAAATACATGAAGAAAAATCTATCAAATTTGTGTTTTTCCTCAAAAAAAAAAATTGAAGAAAAGTGAATATTAGACCGTTCAAAAAAAAATAGCAGTGTTTGTATTCTTCTTTACAAACTCAAACATTTACTATATAAACTGAATAATGTAAGGGCTCTTTCACACTGGCGTTTTTCTTTTCCGGCATAGAGTTCCGTCGTCGGGTCTCTATGCCGGAAAAATCCTGATCAGGATTATCCCAATGCATTCTGAATGGAGAGAAATCCGTTCAGGATGCATCAGGATGTCTTCAGTTCAGGACGTCAGACGTTTTTTGGCCGGAGAAAATACCGCAGCATGGTGCGCTTTTTGCTCCGGCCAAAAATCCGGAACACTTGCCGCAAGGCCGGATCCGGAATTAATGCCCATTAAAAGGCATTCACCCGGATCCGGCCTTAAGCTAAACGTCGTTTCGGCGCATCGCTGGATCCGACGTTTAGCTTTTTCTCAATGGTTACCATGGCAGCCAGGACGCTAAAGTCCTGGTTGCCATGGTAAAGATGTAGTGGGGAGCGGGGGCAGTACACTTACCAGTCCGTGTGGCTCCGGGCGCTCCAGAGTGGCGTCAGGGCGCCCCACGCATGGATCGCGTGATCGCATGGATCACGTGATCCATGCGCATGGGGCGCTCTGACGTCATTCAGGAGCGCCCCGGGAGCCGCACGGACTGTAAGTATACTGCTCCCCCGCTCCCCACTACACTTTACCATGGCAACCAGGACTTTAATAGCGTCCTGGCTGCCATAGTAACCTCAAAGTATTTTGAAGACTGATCAGGATCCTGATCAGTCTTCTAATGCTTTCAGGCGACTTGCGTTCTGACGGATCCGGCGGGATGGAAGTGCCTGCCGAATCCTCAGAACGCAAGTGTGAAAGAGGCCTTAGAAGATTTTGCTTTCCTTTGAATCAAGTAATTAATTTTTAGTTGTATAACCGCTGTCTCTGAGAACTGCTGGACATCTCTGTGTTGCGTGGAGTCAACCAACTTCTGGCCCCTGTAGGTCCTCCAGCCCATGATGATTGGACCACATTCCACAGTTCTTCTCTATTTCTTGGTTTTGCCCCAGAAACTGCATTTTTTAAATTTTCTATTAGATTAAGATCCGGGGATTGGGCTGGCCACTCCATAACGTCCTTCTTGTTGGTCTGGAGCCAAGATGTTGCGTGTTTACTGGTGTGTTTGAGGTCGTTGTCTTGTTGGAACACCCATTTCAAGGGCATGTCCTCTTCAGCATGAGGCAGCATGACCTCTTCAAGTATTCTGATGTATTCAAACTGATCCATGATCCCTGGTATGCGATAAATAGGCCCAACACCGTAGTAAAGTTGTTTGGATACCAAAATTTTGATTCGGTATCGATACCATAAAAAAGTATTGTGATACTAAATACCATTTGATACCACGCGAAAAAAATAAAACGCCCAAAAAATCCGTGTGCATTCCACATTTTATGGAACCGCTGGCTCATAATCCGACAGTCGTATCCCATTTTTTAGGGGAAAAAGGCGACGAATTGTGCATTTCTTTTTTTTTTACAGCGTTCACAGCATAAAAGTGGATTTTTTAATAGTTTGGACTTTTGAGCTGCGGCGATATGTAATATTTTATTTATTTATTGTTTATATATTTTATATGTAAAATTGGGAAATGGGGTGATTTATACTTAATATTTTGGTGTACTTTGTTTAACTTTTTTTTTTTACAGTTTATGTATTAACTTAGGGGCTAAAACCTGGGATCTTTTCATCCTATTCCATACAGCTCTATCAGGGTGAATAGGACCTCACCCTCTCCCTGCTGCCCTGGGCTCTGTGCACACAGCAGCAGGGAGCTGACTATGGCAGCCAGGACTTCAGTAGCGTCCTGGTTGCCATGGAAACCGATCGGAGCCCCAGCATTACACTGCTGGGGCTCTGATCACTGCCACCAACGAAGAGGAGGTGAGGGGACCCTGTGGCCACTGCCACCAATGATATTAATACTAAAGGGGGGGAGAGAGGGGGAATGGGGGAGGGTGCACTGGCTACCAATAATGCATTTTAATACTGGGGGGGGGGGGCTGGAGCACTGACCACCAATGACTAGTAACGTTTCATATATAAATGCAGGCAGAAGACACATGCTGCTGGCACCTGCCTGTGACAGAGCGCTGCGGCAATTAACCCCTCAGGTGCCACACTCGATACCAGAGAAAAGTATCGATGGGTATCGAAACTTCAATACCCGAAACAACCCTACAACGTAGTATGAGAACCATCCCCATATCATGATGGCCACCATGCTTCACTGTCTTCACAGTGTACTGTGGCCTGAATTCAGTGTTTGGGGGTCGTCTGACAAACTGTCTCCGACCACTAGACCCAAAAGGAACAATCTTACTTTCATCCGTCCACAAAATGTTGCGCCATTTCTCTTTAGGCCGGTCAATGTGCTCTTTGGTAAATTGTAAGCTCTTCAGCACATGTCTTTTTTTCAGCAGTAGGACTTTGCGGGGGCTTCTTGCAGATCGCTTGGCTTCACATAGGCCTCTTCTAATGGTAACAGTCCTCACAGGTAACTTTAGACCTTCTCACATCTTCCTCTTGCTGATTGTTGGCTGAGTCCTTGACATTTTGGCTTTTCTTCTATCCCTTTGAATGGTAGTTTTTCGCTTTCTTCCACGTCGTTGCCATTTTAAAGCATTTGCGATCATTTTAGCTGAGCAGACCATCATTTTTTGCACTTCTTTATATGTTTACCCCTCTCTGATCAACTTTTTAATCAAGGTGCGCTGTTCTTCTGAAAAATGTCTGGAACAACCCATTTTCCTCAGAATTTCAGAGAGAAATGCATTGTAACCAGCATGTACGACATTTGCCGCCTTCCTTCCTTAAAGCGAACCTGTCAGCAGATTTTCACTAATAAAACCATTTACAGTACCTTATAGTTTATGCTGAGTAAGTCTCCAAACGTCTTTTTCATGGATTTCTGGGCCTTATATGTATAAAAAATTCACTTTATAAAATCCTGGTCTCCTGCGTCACAAGTCAAGTGAGAAGTCAAGGAGGCAGACCCTCCTTGACTCCTCGATGTGCCTCCCCCGTCCAAACCCCGCCTCTCATCCCCATAATTGACAGCACTCCTCCTGCCCGGGACCGCGCTGGTCTTGACGGCGCATGCGCCGTCTACCTTCCTAGCAGCGCGATCCCGAGCCTCGCGCTGAGTGAAGCGCGATCCCTTAGCTTGATCGCGCTTGCGCAGTTCCCCTCTCGCCGGCCGGCCGGTCTTATGCACATATCGCGCACGCGCGCGCGCCCCGTTCCTCTGCCTCTGCCTTGTCCACATGATCACTGCTGGTCCCGGGCAGGAGGAGTGCTGTCAATTATGGGGATGAGAGGCGGGGTTTGGACGGGGGAGGCACATCGGGGAGTCAAGGAGGGTCTGCCTCCTTGACTTCTCACTTGACTTGTGACGCAGGAGACCAGGATTTTATAAAGTGAATTTTTCATACATATAAGGCCCAGAAATCCATGAAAAAGACGTTTGGAGACCTACTCAGCATGAACTATAAGGTACTGTAAATGGTTTAAGTAGTGAAAATCTGCTGACAGGTTCGCTTTTAATAGGGCAATAATTGCCACCTGTTTTTCAAAGAATGAATGACCTCACTCATTAAACTCCACGCTGCTATTATTTTGAACATGCCCCTTTCAATTAGACAGACTCAGCAGCATGCATGTCCTGACTGTTGGGTCTTTTGGATTTCTATTACTCTACTACACCTGCTAGGAAATTATTTATCATGTAGAAATATCATTTCTACCAAAAACAGTGACTGGTCAGGTTAGTGATGTCTGACTGCTATTATTTTGAGCACAACTGTATGTATATATTTTTTGTACTTGTCTGTGATTAGAGGTATTTCGGTTGTTTATTGAAATCCCACAGTCCGATCCATTTCTCTCCTCATACATCCATTGGTTAGAAAGCTCCCTACACATTAGCTGGTCAGCCAGTCCCACCGTACTCCAAGGGTTCAGTAAACATTCAAGGGACTCCAAGTTTCGGTAACATTTTTTATATATTATAGCGACACATCAAAAGTTTTGATTGGTGGGGGTGTGAGCGTCTAGACCCCCACCAATTTCTAGAACGAGGAGAGGGAAACACTCACATATCATGTGCTCCTTCTCTCAATCAAGACGGACGCATAGCCCTCTGTTGAGTCAGTCTCCTGCAGCTAAGTGCGCGACTCTCTCCTCGTTCTAGGGATTGGTGGGGGTCTCACCGCTCAGACCCCCACCTAGCAAAACTCTTGATATGTCTCTATGACAAAAGTTTTACCAAAACTCATTGGCCCTTTAACACGCATGGCCAGCTTAACAGCCCAAAATACAACTTGGGTTCTTTTACCTCGTCCAGTTCCAAACCAACTGATGATGAAACCAGTCAATCAGCATAGGGGAACAAACAATCACTACTGTGATCATTTGATCCTCATCCTTCCAGATTATGTTGGCAGCACATCCCGTGCTTACATGGAGTGGTGTGCTTCCCCTTGGCAGTAAGAACTACAATCCACCAGGCACTTGTATAAAGGCGATGGAAAGTGCATAAGGGAACAAACAATCATTACTGTGATCATTTGTTCCCCATCCTTCTAGATTATGTCGGCAGTACATCCCTTGCTTACACAGGGAGGTGTGCTGCCCCTTGGCGGTAACAACTGCAGTCCAATGTTCGCGGTAACTTGGAATAAGTATTTTCCATCGCTGAATTTTAGCTCACCCTTCTCTGCAGAATTCGGCTACCTTCGAGGGTTTCTGCCCGATTAAGGTCTTTCCACATCTTTTCAATAGGATTCAAGTCAGGACTTTCTATGGCCACTCCAAAACCTTAAATATGTTCCTTCTGAGCCATTCAGGGGTGGAACTTGCTTATGTTCTTCGGGTCACTGTCATCGAACTTCAGGTCACAAACTGACGGATGGACATTATCCTTCAGGGTTTTTCCGATAGAGAAGAAGAATTCAAGATAGAGCGTAGAATTATTGGTTCCATCAATTATGACCAGTCATCCAGGTTCTGCCCCCGACATTGTACTCCTACCATTCATGTTGGTATGATGTTCTTATGGTGGACTGTGATGGTCGCGTTACACCACGTGCAACGGGGCCTATGTCTTCCAAAAAGTTCCACCTTTGACTTTTGAGTCCATGGAACATTATCCTAAAGGTCTTGGGGTTCATCTAGATGTTTTTGTGGCCGACGTTAGGCACCCATTTCTGTTCTTTTGTGGTTATCAGTGTCTTGCACCAATTTTGCCCAGCGTCTTTCTTATTGTGGAATCATGTACACCGACCTTAAAGGGGATGTCCTATTATGACAACTTATCTCCCACTACAGCACTGCACCCATTGAAGTCAGTGCAAGCAGCGCTCTATTGATGAACTCCCTCCACTATAAGGTTGACAGTGCATTGTGGTTCAGAGCTACACCAGGCATGGGTGTGAGACCCCACCGATCAACTAGTAACTGAGGATAGGCCATCTCTAAATCAAGGTTGGACAACCCCTTTAAGTGATGTTTAGATTCATCATGCCTGGGTGTGGCTGTGATTCTGATTCATTGGTTGATTCCTCCTCTATGGTAGTGGGGGCCCGCTCTTATTACATCCTGCCTCGGACGGTAGAATTTCTATTCACTATAGTACAGAAGTATTACATTGTATAGCACAAGCGATCGCAGGCTCAGGTCCCCAAAACGGCTAAATAAAGTTTTGAAAAATATATATATATAAAATAAAAAAGCACTTTCTCATAGATGTGTATTAGGATAAAAAGATAAATATCATTGGTATTGATACATCCATAAAAATGTCTGAAATAGTAAAATGCAGTAAAAATGCTGAATGTTCGCCTCCCCCCCCCCCAAAAGAAATAAATAAAATATATATATATATCAAAGAGTCTAATGTATCTAAAAATGGGATCAAAACAAAATATAACATTTTTAATTAAAAAAAAGTTTGAACTTTTTTTAAAAGTAGAAAAACTTAACGCAAACTATATGAATGTGGTACCGCCGTAATCGTACTGACCCAGAAAATAAGGTCATCACGTCATTTGTATCGCACCAAGAACGTTGTACAAACTAAACCATAAAAATAAAGGAGGAATTTTATTATTATTATTTATTTATTTTTTCTACCCCACAAATTGAGTGACTTTTTGAAGATTAAGGGCAGGAAGGGCGGGGGGGGGGTGAAACTCCCTATTCTCAAGGTGACTTGTCCTCAGTCTTGATAAAGGCTGTATACAGCCGAAACGTTGTGTATTTTATGGACGCTGAGAAGTTGCAATAAATGAAGAATATGGAGAATGCTGCTAGTATCCTTTGATTTTCTTATGTCCACAGTCTTGTCACTGAGCCGAGAGAAGTGGGGGCGTGTACCTCACAGGGGCTGAGAGGGTCCGCTGTGATATGAATTATTCGAGATTTTTGAGACCCTTTGTGATGTAAGCTCTGCCCGTCCTTCACTGGTAACGTGTCCTCGTGTGTCCCAGTGTACTCAGCACATAGTATACGGATATACACGGTATAATAGTGATAATGAAATGCACACGATGGGGGATGTAGTACTGTGTGGTTGTCTCAGAACGCATCGCACAGAATAAGCAGTATCACACATGATTAGATTAGATACAGCAGCTCAGCAGGCACTATCACACATGATAGGATTAGATACACAGCTCAGCAGACAGTATCACACATGATTAGATTAGATACACTGCTCAGAAGACAGTACCACACATGATAGGATTAGATACAGCAGCTCAGCAGACAGTATCACACATGATTAGATTAGATACACAGCTCAGCAGACAGTATCACACATGATAGGATTAGATACAGCAGCTCAGCAGACAGTATCACACATGATTGGATTCGATACATGGCTCAGCAGACAGTATCACACATGATTAGATTAGATACATGGCTCAGCAGACAGTATCACACATGATTAGATTAGATACATGGCTCAGCAGACAGTATCACACATGATAGGATTAGATACAGCAGTTCAGCAGACAGTATCACACATGATAGGATTAGATACACTGCTCAGCAGGCAGTACCACACATGATAGGATTAGATACACAGCTCAGAAAACAGTATCACACATTATAGGATTAGATACACTGCTCAGCAGACAGTATCACACAGGATAGGATTAGATACAGCAGCTCAGCAGACAGTATCACACATGATAAGATTAGATACACAGCTCAGCAGACAGTATCACACATGATAGGATTAGATACACAGCTCAGCAGACAGTATCACACATGATAGGATTATATGCACAGCTCAGCAGACAGTATCACACATGATAGGATTAGATACACAGCTCAGCAGACAGTATCACACATGATAGGATTAGATACACAGCTCAGCAGACAGTATCACACATGATAGGATTAGATGCACAGCTCAGCAGACAGTATCACACATGATAGGATTAGATACACTGCTCAGCAGACAGTATCACACATGATAGGATTAGATACACGGCTCAGCAGACAGTATCACACATGATAGGCTTAGATAAAGCAGCTCCGGAGAGAGTATCACACATGATATGATTAGATGCGGTAGCTCAGCAGACCGTATAACACACGATAGGATTAGATACAGCAGCTCAGCGGACAGTATTGCACAATATAGGATTAGATACACCAGCCGACGGTGTATCGCGTATGATTGACCTAAATACACAGGTCTAGCAGGAAACGTCTCCCGTCCTCCCCCTCATAAAGGCTTGACACCGCGTTCACAGCAGAGTTGATATTTCTTTATTGTTTTATAAGGTTATTACATTGTGCATGTCGCCAAGATGTGCGGCCGCTGCCGGAGGACGGCTCTGGAAGACGCTTCTTAGTTGCTGATGATTTTCTGTGAATACACAATCACACAGTCAGATACATTGTAACCGCCTAGTGTATCACGTAGCAGAATACACTGCAGGCACCAACATGGCGGATTCTCCATAAAAACTAACATGTCCTACTGGACAGGACTGCAGACATGCTGCAATACCCAAACCTGCCATTAGGTGGCGATAAGTCTGTATTCTAGCGGATACTCACGTTGTTGATCCAGTCAATGTAGGCGGACACACGGGTGAAGACGGTGGGCTTCTTCTCATAGTTGCAGCTGATTCCGGAGCCGAAGCTGACAACGCCATGGACTTCCCAGGCCCCACCGGCAGCCTGACAGTTCAGAGGACCGCCGGAGTCTCCCTGTGAATGACGCGTTCAGGGATTATAATCCGGGCTGGATACAATGTGGAAACCCTAAATGCACCAAGTCGCTGCGCCATTTTTAGACAGATTTTGCGCGCAGAAACATAAGTAAATCTGGGTCTAATGTGTTAAATAAAATAATATCTAATAAACTTTTCAAAAAGATCTAAATAAATATCCGGGTCATATCGAAAGGTTAAACCACAGCTTGGCCATTCAGTAAAAGTTATAGGCATTATAAGATTCATTACAGCAGATAATATGGTTCAGAGCTGAAGTCACAATTCTGCTGGTTGCTATTGGAAAAAGTCAGCAGAGTAAGCTTTACAAGCTGAACAAGAGGGAATGCTGGGAGATTTCAGCTCTGAAGCCTGAAGAATAGTGAGTGCAGCTCTGGAGTATAATACAGGATGTAACTCAGTATCAGTACAGGATAAGT
Source organism: Bufotes viridis (assembly GCA_033119425.1). Classification (NCBI taxonomy): domain Eukaryota; kingdom Metazoa; phylum Chordata; class Amphibia; order Anura; family Bufonidae; genus Bufotes; species Bufotes viridis. Next base: position 572,224,856 of record CM065590.1, on the reverse strand, counting down.
AATGTATGTACACAGTGACTGCACCAGCAGAATAGTGAGTGCAGCTCTGGAGTACAATACAGGATGTAACTCAGGATCAGTACAGGATAAGTAATGTATGTACACAGTGACTACACCAGCAGAATAGTGAGTGCAGCTCTGGAGTATAATACAGGATGTAACTCAGGAGCGGTACAGGATAAGTAATGTACGTACACAGTGACTGCACCATCAGAATAGTGAGTGCAGCTCTGTAGTATAATACAGGATGTAACTCAGGATCAGTACAGGATAAGTAATGTATGTACACAGTGACTGGACCAGCAGAATAGTGAGTGCAGCTCTGGAGTATAATACAGGATGTAACTCAGTATCAGTACAGGATAAGTAATGTAATGTATGTACACAGTGACTCCACCAGCAGAATAGTGAGTGCCGCTCTGGAGTATAATACAGGATGTAACTCAGGATTGGTACAGGATAAGTAATGTATGTACATAGTGACTGCACCAACAGAATAGTGAGTGCAGCTCTGGAGTATAATACAGGATGTAACTCAGGATCAGTACAGGATAAGTAATGTAATGTATATACACAGTGACTGCACCAGCAGAATAGTGAGTGCAGCTCTGGAGTATAATACAGGATGTAACTCAGGATCAGTACAGGATAAGTAATGTATGTACACAGTGACTCCACCAGCAGAATAGTGAGTGCAGCTCTGGAGTATAATACAGGATGTAACTCAGGATCAGTACAGGATAAGTAATGTATGTACACAGTGACTCCACCAGCAGAATAGTGAGTGCAGCTCTGGAGTATAATACATGATGTAACTCAGGATTGGTACAGGATAAGTAATGTATGTACACAGTGACTCCACCAGCAGAATAGTGAATGCAGCTCTGGAGTATAATACAGGATGTAACTCAGGATTGGTACAGGATAAGTAATGTATGTACACAGTGACTCCACCAGCAGAATAGTGAGTGCAGCTCTGGAGTATAATACATGATGTAACTCAGGATTGGTACAGGATAAGTAATGCATGTACACAGTGACTCAACCAGCAGAATAGTGAGTGCAGCTCTGGAGTATAATACAGGATGTAACTCAGGATTGGTACAGGATAAGTAATGTATGTACACAGTGACTCCACCAGCAGAATAGTGAGTGCAGCTCTGGAGTATAATACATGATGTAACTCAGGATTGGTACAGGATAAGTAATGTATGAACACAGTGACTGCACAAGCAGAATACTGAGTGCAGCTCTGGAGTATAATACATGATGTAACTCAGGATCTGTACAGGATAAGTAATGTATTGTATATACACAGTGACTGCACCAGCATAATAGTGAGTGCAGCTCTGGAGTATAATACAGGATGTAACTCAGTATCAGTACAGGATAAGTAATGTATGTACACAGTGACTCCACCAGCAGAATAGTGAGTGCAGCTCTGGAGTATAATACACGATGTAACTCAGGATCAGTACAGGATAAGTAATGTAATGTATGTACACAGTGACTGCACCAGCAGAATAGTGAGTGCAGCTCTGGAGTATAATACAGGATGTAACTCAGGATTGGTACAGGATAAGTAATGTATGTACACAGTGACTCCACCAGCAGAATAGTGAGTGCAGCTCTGGAGTATAATACATGATGTAACTCAGGATTGGTACAGGATAAGTAATGTATGTACACAGTGACTCCACCAGCAGAATAGTGAGTGCAGCTCTGGAGTATAATACAGGATGTAACTCAGGATTGGTACAGGATAAGTAATGTATGTACACAGTGACTCCACCAGCAGAATAGTGAGTGCAGCTCTGGAGTATAATACATGATGTAACTCAGGATTGGTACAGGATAAGTAATGCATGTACACAGTGACTCAACCAGCAGAATAGTGAGTGCAGCTCTGGAGTATAATACAGGATGTAACTCAGGATCAGTACAGGATAAGTAATGTATGTACACAGTGACTGCACCAGCAGAATAGTGAGTGCAGCTCTGGAGTATAATACAGGATGTAACTCAGGATCAGTACAGGATAAGTAATGTATGTACACAGTGACTGCACCAGCAGAATAGTGAGTGCAGCTCTGGAGTATAATACAAGATGTAACTCAGGATCTAGTACAGGATAAGTAATGTATGTACACAGTGACTCCACCAGCAGAATAGTGAGTGCAGCTCTGGAGTATAATACAGGATGTAACTCAGGATCAGTACAGGATAAGTAATGTATGTACACAGTGACTCCACCAGCAGAATAGTGAGTGCAGCTCTGGAGTATAATACAGGATGTAACTCAGGATTGGTACAGGATAAGTAATGTATGTACACAGTGACTCCACCAGCAGAATAGTGAGTGCAGCTCTGGAGTATAATACATGATGTAACTCAGGATTGGTACAGGATAAGTAATGCATGTACACAGTGACTCAACCAGCAGAATAGTGAGTGCAGCTCTGGAGTATAATACAGGATGTAACTCAGGATTGGTACAGGATAAGTAATGTATGTACACAGTGACTCCACCAGCAGAATAGTGAGTGCAGCTCTGGAGTATAATACAGGATGTAACTCAGGATTGGTACAGGATAAGTAATGTATGTACACAGTGACTGCACCAGCAGAATAGTGAGTGCAGCTCTGGAGTATAATACAGCATGTAACTCAGGATCAGTACAGGATAAGTAATGTAATGTATGTACACAGTGACTTCACCAGCAGAATAGTAAGTACAGCTCTGGAGTATAATACAGGATGCAACTCTAGATCATTACAGGATAAGTAACGTATGTACACAGTGACTCCACCAGCAGAATAGTGAGTACAGCTCAGGAGTATAAAAGATGTATCAAGAAAGTAATGTAATGGATCTTTTCTTACATTGCATCCAGACACGATTCCGTCTCCTCCGGCGCAGACCATAGTGGTTCTTACTTGGAAGCCCCACCAGTCAGACTTGCTGCAGGTAGCATGATCGACCACGGGCAGAAGAGCCTGCTGGAGATTGTCAGCAATGGGTCCATTAGCTAAGGAATAAAGGAGCAGAAATGCATTATGGATAGTAAGTACTGTACATTATAACACAACACAGCAAAGCCATAAAAAAAAAATACATATGAGCTATGAGGCACCGTGCGCCTCAATACTTACTGTACAGACGTCCCCATCCGGTGACATAGCAGGGGAAGTCCTGTGCCAGGAGGGCGCCATTAGATGGTAGACAGGCGGGCTGCACGCTGTGGCTCAGCTGCACAGGCTCAGACAGCTTGATCAGAGCGATGTCATTACTGAGGCGAGAGGTGGAACATTAGTGAATCTTAGTCAGGTGGGGCCCTGAACGTGATGGGGCCCGGGCTGCCGGTTCTCGCCGGAGTCTAATGTACTTACAGAATGAAAAAGGAGTTCCAGTTCTCGTGCACAATGATCTTCTCGGGAGAGATGGCGGCAGATCCTTCCTCCTCTTCCTTGAGGTTGTGCTTTCCGACCACGACTCTGTAGACGCGTCCGGAGCTGGGTGACGGGAGATGTTATTATTAGTCCGGTTATTATAGGGTTAAGTGTCATTGGTTCCACCAGCAACATGTTTTAACCCCTTTATGACCACCAATACGCCTTTTTATGGCGGTCAATTAGAGGCCTTAGGCTGGGCCGCTGCCTTTCTACAGCAGCTGAGTCTAAGGGCTCATGCACACGGCCGATGCCGTTTTTGCGGTCCGCAGAACAAGGACAGTGACCGTGTCTGTTCTGCATTTTGCGGATCAGAACGACCTGCCCTCTGTAGAAAAGTCCTATCTTTGTCCGTAAAAGAAAAACAAGAATAGGACATGTTCTATTTTTTTGCAGGTGCCACGGAACAGACATAAGGACATACTCTGCGCTGTCCTCTCCTTTGCAGCCCCATTGAATTTAATGGGTCCGCATTCGACCTGTAAAAAATGCAGATCGGATGCGAACAAAAACCGTTGCGTGCATGAGCCCTAAACATTGCACGGGTCTCCTCTAGGCCTGCCTGCTGTGTATTCTAGCAGGCCATACCTCCCTGGCGCATCCTGCTGGTGAATGTCACTACAACACTGACAGAATAATACATCGCTGCGTCTGTAATGACTCACGCTACGCAATTATGTAATTTATCCAATCAACTCCATAAAAAAAAACAATGCCTAAATTTCTGTTTTTTGTTTATTTGCCACAAAAAAATAAATAAAATAAAATGCAATCAAAAAGTGTTACATACCCCAAAATGATACAAACGAAAAGTGCAAATCGTCCCGCAAAAATCAAGCTCCGTAGAATGAAAAATATATATGGGTCTTGGGATGTGGTGATGCAATAACATATTTTTTTACCTTTAAAAGGTTTTTTATAGTGCTAAAGTAGCAAAACATAAAAAAAAATATGTATGGGGGCCATTTATTAAGACCTGGTCTAAATAAAGCTCCTGCGCTGGATCACCTAACCGTTGCGCCGCAATCTGTGCCTTATATAGACGTATTTCAGGCTAATAAATGGCCCCCTATATGCGTTTGGTATGGCTGTAATCGTACTGACGAGGAGAATACGGTCATTGTGTTATTTCTGCAGAAAAAAGAATGGCGCAAAATTTATAAGGTAAAAACTCAGTGGCGGTGTTGCTATGTTTTCCCATCCCAATTTGTGTACCCCAAAATGGCGACATTAAAAACTACAACTTGTCCCGCAAAAAAACAAGCCCTCATACAGCTGTATCGAGAGAAAAATAAAATGTGACGGAAAAAAATAATAATAATTGAGGGTTCACTAAGGACCATAACAATCTGACCACTAAGGGGTTTAAAGGCTAGACATGATAACTACCGGGGGCTGCACAGTGCTCGGACTGCTGTGTATGGCAGCCTGTATTCTGCAAACGGAGCTCTAACAGAGGCGACATGAGGCAAAACATTATGATAATTGCAGGCAATTGCTTGCAGTGCAATTCCCCGACGGAAATCAGCCTGGCGGTGCTTGTTGTTAATTGCAGTGTACATTATCAGTACGAGGGTGGTACCTGATACAGTGAGCGGCGGTCAGCACCCAGTTGTCAGAGATCAGAGTGCCTCCGCATGTGTGTCCCCAGGCTCCGCTGGTTCCTTGGTACTGCAGGGAAATCTACAGGAAGGAGAAAAAACCAATACCATATCATGGAGTTTTCAGCTATAGGCATTAAATATCTCACGTCTGGCACTATGCCCCATACCTGCCATGGCCAACTGTTTGGGCGCACGTCGATGCCACCCACCACTCTGGACAGGATGGGCTGCACGGCTGGAACGCCGCAGCTGTAGGCTGCAACAAGCAACACAAGTCAATCAGAAAGAGCCCGTCCTCCATTCTTGGATTCATCCTGGGAAAGCTATAGGACTCTTGGGAGGGTTAGCACCCAACTTTCTAGTGTCCTGCATGGCAAACCCACCTCGTCATTTGGCAGCACACCCCTGCTTTTGCATTGCTGCATTTCTAGGTCCGCCTTGGAAAGCTGGGTGACAACTCATAGAAAGGTTGTCACCCAGGTTTACCATAAACTGTCAAGGGCAACTTCATTTACTGGGCGTTTCTTCTATTTTTGGGGTTAATCCTCCCGCTTTCAGCAAGAGACTAAGCAACACAAGGTGGACGTAAAGTGGCGGACCGCCATAGGACATTCTCATATAACGGCATCAATCATGAAGTCGCCCTTTATGGATCTTAACTGTCCCCTTGACCCTGCAGAAAAACGTATCAACCAAGGAATTACCGTAAGCCAGGCAGAGAGCGAGAACCACAAGCTTCAACATGGTGATGTACGAGATCCCCCCCGGACCCCAGACACCGTTTATATGCACAGCGGCTTTGACTTTCTGCCATAATGACTATCGGCAGGGAGATAGGTGCAGCCAATCAGACCCGTCCAGATTGCTCTAGGACGTTGGCCGCCGTCTTCTCGTAGAAGTCATTATTCATGGAGGAGATAAGGACCTATTTAACTTGTAACCCACACGAGTGTGAGAACAGACAGATGTGCAGAGGCTGCCATGTTCACAGGACGAGGCCTCGTGTGAGGGAAATAGGGTCCCATACTGATGGATTATCTTAAAGAGAACCTGTCAGCAAGAAATGCAGCGCCATCTATAGGAAGAGTGTCATAGAGCAGGAGGAGCTGAGAAGATTGATATGTATTTTTTTGGGGTATACAGGGATAGCCGTCAGTCACCTCCCCTGTGTACAACTGAGCTCAGAAAGAGCAGAGACTTAAAGGGGTTATGTCATGATTGATTTGCCTCATGTTAAACTTCAATAAAACGAGTTTAAAAAAAAAATGAAGATCAGACATCATACAGTACAGTACAGGACAATCTTTCTAACAAAGCTAGAACCGGCCCTGCACCTCACATGGATCCAGAGATCTCCCCATTCATTGCTCCAATTGCTCTGCTAGATTATCTTCAGCCTGACAGCTCAGGGAGCCTGTCCTTTCTGCTGCAGCTCTCTCTCCGTTACTGCGCTAGCTTCTAACAGAACCTATGGCTGGTGGCAGTTGAAGATTTAAACTGAATGCGTGCGACCAGCTCAGGGAGACGGACAAAGAATAAGAAAAAGAACCAATAGCAGGTGGAGCCACATAGATACATTCTATTGAATAGCGGAGTGGCTATGCTAAATGTTAAAAGAGGTTATCCAAGAGTATAAAAAGGCCCCCCAATATGCCGGACCCCTCACAGTGAATATACCTACCCTGCTCCACCTACCCTGCTCCCCGCGCCGCTCCTGGTCCCCCTGCCACCGCTGCTGCCTCTCCCAGTGTGCGGATGAAAACATCCAGTGTTGGGGGGAGGAGCCGAAGGCAGGCGGGGACGAGCCTCCCTCGCATCGCGGTGCGGGAACCAGGAGCAGCGCAGGAAGCGGGGAGCCAGGTAAGTATATTCAGTGTGGGGGCCCGGGGGTTTTTATACTCTTGGATAACCCCTTTAATGACACGCAATTACTAAGGTATTCAGATCCAAGTGGTGGTTTAAAAAATGTAGAATAACATGACAAATCCCCTTTAGAGGTCTGACTGCACCGCAACATGTCTCAGACGACTTTTTGTCTCTGATAAAACCGCACGGCCGCCGCTGCACCCGTGATGCAAGGGAGGCTCGTCCCCGTCACGGCCTGCTATTGGCTCCCCCCCCCCCCCCTCGCCCATTGTCGAATGTTTTGATTCACACAACGGGGAGATACAATGGCGGCCTTGCAGGATTCAGAAACGAAGCAGGTGCCAGGGAGCGAGGTAAGTATAACCTATAAGAGGGGCCCAGGCATTAGGGAGTCCATTATAGGGGTAGGATAACCCCTTTAAGGGGTTTCTGTCACCTGAAAAATAGGTATTAAGCTGGCTGCTCCTAGAGGCTCCATTCTCCCACCTCTGGCCACACCCTGCTTCACTAGATTGACAGGGCCAGGCAACGTTAACCTCCCCCTGCCGGCCCTGTGTGCTGGGGAGATCTCGTGCTGTTCAGTATTCGGCACAGGCGCAGTGAGGAAGCTGGCAGCCAGCGAGTGCCCTTCACTCACTGCGCCTGCAGCGTACACTGAAAGGGACGGCGCAGGCGCGAGATTTACACTGCACACATGGCCGGAGGTAGGACGCTGCCTGGCCCTGTCAATCTAGTGAAGCAGGGCGTTGCCGGAGGTGGGAGAACGGAGCCTCTAGGAGCAAGGGCAATGCCCCCCCTGCTCCTAGAGGTTAATTAGCATATTATAAGAGTTCATTTTTCTCAATAACGGCGGCAGGCAGTGAGACGGCACTAATATAGTTATGTTCAGCTGATATTAGCACATCGCTAATGTCAGCCAGCTTAATACCCATTTTTCAGGTGACAGAAACCCTTTAAGCTATGAAAGTTAGTATACAGGGTGGGCCATTTATATGGATACACCTTAATAAAATGGGAATGGTTGGTGATATTAACTTCCTGTTTGTGGCACATTAGTATATGTGAGGGGGGAAACTTTTCAAGATGGGTGGTGACCATGGCGGCCATTTTGAAGTCGGACATTTTGAATCCAACTTTTGTTTTTTTTATAGGAAGAGGGTCATGTGACACATCAAACTTATTGGTAGTATAGTATCAAAAGAAGTAATCCCGTTACTGTCAAAATATGTTCCTGGAAAAGGTGCATCAATCTAACGATCCTGGTTGGTTTTTCAATGAGGGAAAGGTGAAGGGGAAATTAAAAGGAAGAGGGAAAGCCCCAGTGAAGATCACGTCACTGAAACTGGCGGATTACCTAGTGGTATACGTGTCTGATACCGTGATGTAAGTTGGAAACAATCTTGAATAGACTGTTTGATCTGGCGTGGCAACAGATCAATAAAACTTTCCCAGCGTGTAAAAAAATTTTTTCACAAGTTTCCTTTTTACAAGATGCCTCCACCCAATCCATCTCCATTACCAATGAGATTTTCTCTAAGGGACTGCAAGGAAATCGAGAAAAGAGTGTATCTTATCCCTATAGAGATCCTCATAATAGGAACAAATGGGGTAATTTATCAAACTGGTGTAAAGTAGAACTGGCTCAGTTGCCCATAGCAACCAATCAGATTCCACCTTCTATTTTTGACAGCTCCTTTCGAAAATGAAAGCTGGAATCTGATTGGTTGCTATGGGTGACTAGGACAGTTCTGCTTTACACCAGTTTAATAAATCACCCCAAACGTATATTACTAATTCTCCCTGCACTAGTGGTAAGGATGGCGGAATTGGGTGGTAAAGGGTATGGATATGCGTGTAATTAGTACAATTTTGCACCAGTCGTGCCAAAAGGCGGCCTGGCCAGTTGGCTTCCCTGTGAAATCTATTTTGGTCTAACCGAGCCAACCAGACCGCCTGACCCTGAACAAATGATTCCAACAACTGCTTTTTCAATGAGTGCCTCCCCCTAGGGGCCTCTATATAATGCGACCCGGGTGTAAGAATGTCGAGTGGTATAGTGCGGCCTACAATGTCCCTTTATGTGTGTCACGGTGCTCCTACCTGGATACGGCCAGACCGCAGGCTTTGGCTCCGAAGCAATAAATAGCGGGAATAATTGAGAGATATGAAAGAAAGATTGAGTCCAGACCTTATATGTAGTTGAACAGCAGCTTTACTTTGCATAAACGTTCATCAGAAACAATCTTCAAGCTTTGTCTTGGTCCCAGCAGGCTTTAGCATTAAAACTCTGGCAGGCAAACCGAACTCTGCTACATCTGTTCCTCTCTGGCTCTGCTGTACTGACTGGCTGACTGTATGACTTTGCTTCTTCTTGTATGCTGCCAGGGAACTTTCCTCCTGGCTCCTGAGGCTTTAAGCTTTGGCCTCCATGACCAGCAGAGCTGAGGGCGCTCTGGCTGGCTTGGGCACGTCCAGCAGAGACGTGCCCCCTGCACACCTGTCCCCTAGCAGGGGGTAAGCTAGACTAACTCTCACTGGTCCCTACCCTTCCTGCTGGAAGTGGAACTCTCCCACTCTACTCCAGGAATGGAATGGAAAGATCAATTCTACCTAAGTACACCTCTGCCATGTTTGCGGCCACCTGCTGGTAAACCAGGCACATTAGATGTTAACATAACAGTTGCAAACAAATTAGGAATGCACATTATGGAGGACCTGGAATAAATGCATAAGATGACATTATATTAGCCCATTAGAGATAGTAGCAGGGTGCAGTAGTGGTAACACTACTTTGGGGCGTTACACTTTGTTTTCTCATATACTGGTTTGGTAGAGGGAGAGTAAGCATAGCATCTTTGGGACTCGAGAAGGTCTCTGTGTACAGCAGAACAGTTTTCAGTCACTTTTTTGCACTTCAGTCGCCTGTAATTATTGATGTGTCCTCAGAGGACCGCTTTGGAAGTCGCCCACAATAAGGGCAAATTATCCAGGTGCTGCAGGCAGGGGTGCACCACAATGAGGCCAGGTGAGGCGATCGCCGCAGGCCGCACCGGGCAGGGGCAAGAGGGCGTCAGCGGAAGGGCCATGGGCAATGAGCGCTTTTATTGTGGCAAAGGGGTTAGATTAAGAAATTGACATGGGGGGGGTAGGCGCCATTTCAGTTTTCGCCTCAGGCAGCAGAAAGGCTATGTGTACCCCTGGCTGCAGGTTATCACCAATGAAATTGGGCCAATGTACTTTGAGGTACGTTTTAAACTCATCTGAGTTATAGAGATAAGTTGGAAATTTCCATAACCTTGTACAGTCAATGTGCATGATCCGAGATCGTAATAGCCAAAATGGAGGCATCACTAAATCGACCAAAAAGAGAGAGATAAGTAAGAAAATAGTCAAGTCTTGAGAAGCTAGTTTGTTAAAATTCCCTCTGACAATTAAATTGGAGTCCGACCTGGTCAAAAGAAGAAAAAAAAGCCAATATTTGTCTGGTTATGGTATATCTGGTTTTATGTGTGTGAGGACCTTCTTACATTTGACTAGGGTGTTGAGACCCGCCACATTCCATAACAGGATTTTGAGTGTTGCACAGGGTATCAGGAAGGCTAAGGTCCTTATCTGGGAAGAGGCCCATGGAGAGGAAAGATGGGTCTCCCTTCAAGATGGCCGTAGCACACGTGGTGGTCTTTTATGTAGCAGATGGCTGCCTTAGGCAGCGGTGAAGCCTATTGGGGCCCCAGTGTTCTGGGTTATCTGCAGTGCTGCAGAGAGTTCTATTGGGCACAGGACGGAGCAAGGCCGCCCGGGGTGCGTGAGTGTGGGGCCGGGTGATGTCACAGGCCCCAGCTGATTCACCTGCTGGTAATCAACCTCCAGGGCACAAAATGCCGGCTCCCACCGGTGGGGGGCTGTGTCCACTGGCTCACAGCTACTGTCTGGTGGATGTGGCTGTTGTTGGCACCACGATGAGGAAACAATCTGGCAGGAGTCCGGGTAAGATGCAGCCATTCGCGATGCCCTGTCCTTAGAAGTCCCTTATTATCATTAATATTATTCATTTGAAAGAGCAGTTATACATAATGTAAACAATACAAATACAATAAACATGAAACTATTAACAGACTGGTACAGAGGAGGAGAGGACCCTGCCCATGAGAGCTTACAATCTACAAGGGATGGAGGAAGGACACAGTAGGTAAGGGTAGAAGCTGCCCATCTGGATGTGCGGTGGCATTGCAGGGGGTAGGCTTTCCTGAAGAGGTGGGTTTTCAGGTTACTTTTTAAGGTTTGGATGTTGGGTGAGAATCTCATGTGCTGGACTATGAGTTCCAGAGTATGGGGGATGAAAGGAGAGAAATAATGTAGATGATTGTGCAGGAAAAAGACAAGAGGAGAACAAAGAAGGAGTTCCTGTGAGGATGTGAGATTACGTGTGGGGATGTATCTGGAAAGCAGGTCAGAGATGTAAGGAGGGGACAGATTGTGGACAGCCGATATGTAGTTAGTACCTTTAAGCTAATTTGCTGGCAATGGGAAGCCAATGAAGGGATTGGCAGAGGGAACCACAGAGGAGAAATGAGGGGAGAAGTGGAATAACCAGACAGAAGAGTTGAGGATAGACCGGAGGAGTGTGAGGATGCCAGATTGTTGGCCACACAGGAGGAGGATGCAGTAGTCCAGACGGGAGATGACAAGGGCATGCACTACATTTTAGCATTTAGGGGTGAGGAAGGAGCGAATACAAGAGATGTTCTTGAGTTGAAAGTGGCAGGTGGAGGTGAGGGTTTGGGTTTGAAGGACCGGGCAGTATTAAATGTTACCCCCAGCCAGCGGACGCATGAGACTGGAGGAAGCATGGTGCTAGTAACTATAATGGAAAGGTCTGGTAGGGAAGCTGAGTGACAGAGGAAAGATGATGAATTCAGTTTTCTCGATGTTGAGTTTTAAGAAGTGATAGAGAAGAATGAAGATTTAGCTGATGGACACACAAAGATTCTGGATAGCAGGGAAGTGACATCTGGGCCGAGAGGTAGATTTGATCATCGTAAGCATAGAGGTGGTATTGGAAGCTTTGACACTCAATGACCTGTCCCAGGCCAAATGTATAAATTGAGAAAAGCGGGGGACCCAGGACAGAGCCTTGAGGAACACCGACTTAAGAGGGGGCGTTATGAGGAGGTGGTGTATGAATGGGAACGCTATAAGTTCTGTTGGTGAGGCAAGAGGAGACCCAGAAAGGGGCCAGGTCTCTGATGCTGAGGGAAAAGAGGGTTTGTAACAGGAAAGAGTGGTCGACTGTAACAAAGGCAGAGGACAGGTCAAGAAGAAGGAGAATATAGTGATAACGTTTAGATTTGGCAGCTAGGAGATCTTTGGTGATTTTGGTTAGAGAGCAGTTTGACTGGAGTGATTGGGTCTGAAGCCAGTTTGTAGAGGATCAAAGAGTAATTTGGATGAAAGGTGGGAAGACAGTTCGAGATGGACATGTTTTTCTAGTAGTTTTGATGCAAATGGGAGTAGTGAGATGGGGAAATAGCTGGATAATGAGGATGGGTCCAGGGAGGGCTTCTTGAGTATTGACGTGATGGTTGCATGTTTAAAAGAGGGAGGGAAGATGGCAGTGGTTAGTGATAGGTTAAAGAGGTGGGTTAGGGCCGGGATAACTATAGTGGTGAGGTTAGGGATGAGGGGAGATGGGATTGGGTCAATGGCACGGGTGGTGAGCTGCGAGATGAGCTTTTCTTCAGTGAAGGTGGTAATCTAGGTTATGTAGAAAGAGCACTGAGTGGTTGTTGGTCGAAGCTTTCTCAGATTTTGTCAATTTTATTCAGCTGAGATGAGGAAGGTGGGAGGAGGCATCGGGGGACAAAGTAAAGAGTTGAAGGTATTAAGTGTTCTGGTTGTTGGGAACGATGACGAGCTGAAATGACAGCAAGAGGTGAACAAAGACAAACCTCTGCACGGATGGATAGTCTAATTAGAAGAATGGCGCTTAGTGATCCATTCTAAGACAGTATATTGTGAGTGTAGATGTATATTTGCTTAGTCTGAACTCGTTTGGACTGAGCAACGCCCAAGTACCTGGGACTTCTCAGCACAAAAGCAATTTAGCTGGTTCCTGCAGTGCCCTGAATAAAAGGAGACTGGTAAGTCCAAGAGAGGCAGTATCTGTAATGTTAGGGACCCTTGTGCGGAAGCCACCATGACGTGGTACTTGGGCCCGACATACTTTTGATCAAAAATGTGCGCTAAGTGCTTCCTTCATTCCATTTTTTTGGAATGAGCCCCTTTTCCTATTTTATGCTATCAGTTTATGATGTATTGTGCAGCCATCTTTTAACCAACCTTGTTTGCCTTATGGCTATGCACTTGTGAGTGTAGATGCATATCTGCTTAGTCTGAACTCTGTCTTATAGTATATATTGAGGGTGGTGCCTCTTTTGGACTGAGCAACGCCCAAGTACCTGGGTCTTCTCAGCACAAAAGCAATTTAGCTGGTTCCTGCAGTGCCCTGAATAAAAGGAGACTGGTAAGTCCAAGAGAGGCGGTATCTGTAATGTTAGGGACGCTTGTGCGGAAGCCGCCGTGACGTGGTACTTGGGCCCGACATACTTTTGATCAAAAATGTGCGCTAAGTGCTTCCTACATTCCATTTTTTTTTGGGAATGAGCCCCTATGTCAAGGTGTGTAGCCACGTGAATTTCTGCATGTGGTGCTCATAATCCAGACTGAATAAATCCAAATATTTTGAATATTTTATTTAACTTTTTTATCATTTGCACATGATTCACACTGTCTATAGAGCCTGTGATTTCCATAATTCCACAACTCTTCCTTCTTGGTGTTGCAATCCTAATGTTGAGGACTCTGTAAATCAATCTGCTCTATAACCTGCTGATTGCATTGCATTTCGTGGTGAATTGGGATGAGCGAACTTGTGTTTCAAGTTCGGCATACACGGTTCGGGTTATCTAAGAATTACGTTATGGATTCCGCAACCACGGACCATAACTTTTGGTGGTCCGTGGTAGCGGAATCCATAATGGAATTCTTAGATAACCTAAATCTTGTACGACGAACTTGAAACCAAATTCGCTCATCCCTAGTGGTGAAGCCTCAGCGTGAGGGACTGTATATACAGACCCTAAAGATCACACACTGATGGACTTTCCTGAGCCAAGGACTCTATATGAGGGGACAGTATATACAGACCCTACAAACTATACACTGATGGACTTTCCTGAGCCAAGGCCTCTATATGAGGGGACAGTATATACAGACCCTAAAGTCCACAATGAAGGCTCCTGAGCCGAGGCTTCTATATGAGGGGCCCGTATGTACAGACCATAAAGATCACACACTGATGGACTATTCTTAGACAAGGCCCTTATATGAGGGGAGAGAATATACAGACCCTAAAAACCACACACTGATGGCTCCGGAGCCGAGGCTCCTATATGAGGGGACAGAATATAAAGACCCTATAGATCACACACTGATGGCTCCTATATGAGGGAAAATTTCTAAACACCCATCCAGTGTAAAAAAGTACATCGTAGACTGGCACTTGCAGTGCGTCTCCTCCTGCGTCCCTCTGACAACACTTCCTGTTCTGTGCTTTAATAAATTAGCCGTGATAGCTGAGATAAAATAATACAAGGTGGGACACTGCACTTACCTTACCAATCCTCTGCCGTGCTGGTGCCAACAATTCCCAGCTGGAGTTTTGCTCGGCACCAGTGATTACATGTGACCGCTGCAGCCAATTCCTGGCTGCAGCAGTGACACACAGACAACACTGAGGTTACTACGGTGGGCAGTGATTGGCTGCAGCAGTCACGTTGCACTGATATTTCAGTGCTGGAGCTAATTTAACAGGGTCCGCAGGAAACTTGAAAAGCACTGGCATGGGAGGGGTAAGGGTGCCACGTACACACTGCGGCTGTGCAACTGTAACCACATACAGATTACTATTAATTAACATGGTTTTGCTGCAAGTACGGGTGACATGAAACCATGGCAATCCCCAGTCGTCCGCAATATGTACGGTCACCGTAATTTATACATTAAGCAATTCATGGGGCTGACTTCTACTGCGAGCTGTAGTCTGGCTAATGGTACTGCGGCCTCCCCTTCCCTGCTGTCTGCACGGGACAATCCACTTCACGTTCAGTCTGACAGTCTGGTTGCTAGGGACGCAATGCCTAACAACACAGTCCTTACAACTGGGTTGACATGTAGCAAGTTCGTAGCAACCAGCCTCAGATCTGTAACTGAAGGCAGGATCGGCGTTGAATGGGGGGGGGGGGGGCCACCAATGAAGAATTCCTTGAAGTGTAGGATCCCTTTAATTAAAACTTACGTGGGACAGGCCTACTTTACTGTGGGTGGATTTTCCTGGCAGGAGGACTCGAAACGCTCGGCCTCGAGGACAGAGCTATTCTTGTCGCAGCAGCTGTGTCCTTCTCACGCAATGGAAATCAAGAGTGAAGCCAACGAAATGTCCAAAAATCCGTGAAAAAACAGCGTTCACCTGAAAGGGCCCTTCCAGTGTCAGGTCAACAGAGGTCAAATAGTTCTGCAGGTTTCTAATACCTCATGTCTTACAATTTTTAAGATCTCTGCTTGCTGTCAGTGAATCGTCCGCTTCCGTTGATATCCAGAGGCTTATAACCTATCCGGATCAAATGTTTCTCACAGCTGAGGGTTTGTTACAATTGCCCCCAGTCTAGAAAAAACCTCTGCGACTCCAGACCGATACATGTACCATGCGCCGAAACACTGTAACAAACTCTCATGACAGCTGCATAGAAAAAGGGTCCCCCCGTGACAAATGTTTAAGGAGCAACCATTTACCGAGGCAGGAATGATGAGCAACACATTATATAATTTTTTTTTTAAAATTTTATTTTTACTTTTCATGAAAAAAATACAAAACTTGCACCTATACCAGCCAGCGGGGTGCAGGGGCCCTAATGTCACTGGCCCTCATACTACCCCTATGCAAAGTGGTGGCGGTGACAGCGCTTCACACCTGGGAAAGACGCTTAAAGCCGCTTCCTACCAAAAACAGCGCCACCCCTGTCCGCGGGTTGCGTGTAGTATTGCAGCTCTGCACCATTGACTCCAATGGCGCTGAGCTGCAGCACCAGACACAACCCATGGACAGGAGTGGTGCTGTTTTTTGTAAGAAGACAGCCAGGTTTTTCTAATCTTGGACAATCCCTTTAAATAATTCACATCAACTGATCATTTTAATCCCCTTATTAAGGCGGAACACAAAAAAGTCCAATCCCTGGGGAAAGAGAGATGGAAAACACTGGATGATTCCTTGTTCTTCCTGCAAACACAGCACTGACCACTAGGAGGCGATCATCAATCCGTTTGGAAGAAAAATCTCTTCCGGAGAAAGTTGAAAAATCCCGGGATCTGCTTGTAGGTTCCTTTAACCGAGACTCTGTCTGCAACCTGTAGATGAACAGTATGAGAAATAAGTAACCTGTGACATCCCGGATCCTGTGCAGATAACCCCCGGCCCGACATCAGCGCCAGGTCCCCCTGACTATGGTCCACTGTCTACAATCCTCCTTTTGCTGTGCTTTACCCTAGTGTGAATACTGCTTATCTTGGCTCAGGCACTAGGAAGCCCCTCATCTCTCAATGCCTACTAGTGATATCAAAGATGAGAACATTCCCTTTTACTGCAGGCTGTAAAGTGAGATGCTGACATATACACAAGGTGCTCTACGTATATGTCAAAGAAGAGGGTACAAGGAGTTAAACAAAAGTGTTGCTATCGTAGGCATGTCCACAAGATGGCATAAAGTGTCCGCTAGTTGTGTGTACCACCTCTGGGACCCTCACCGATCGGGAGAAAAGGCATATGGCGTGGCTATTTTTGGAACTCCCATAGAAGTGAATGGAAAGCATAGCGCACATGTGGGGTCCGATTGGGGGACCCATTCTAGAGATAGGTGTGGGTCCCAGAGGTGGGAACAGCATCTATTGGACATTGGAGGCATATTCTAGGGATATGCCACCAAAGTACGAGATGGGCCAACGCCTCTGAATACATACAGGAAGTAGTGGATAAGTAAAAAAAAAACTAAAAAATTTGATAAAAATCCGACACCTAACTCATAGATATAACAGAGAAGTATCTCACCATCACCAGCATTGTCTGCAGATCTAAGGTCCTGGCAAACTGATCCAAGACGTCGTCCAAAGTCTCTACGTACCATGAACCTTTTAATTTCTCCCTCCATGACACAAAACCTGCAGAAGGGAAAAATATCAAACTGTTATAATACACGGAAGACTCTGCGCCGACTCCAGTCCACAGGAGCAGTATTATAGTAGTTATATTCCTGTACATTTCAGCAGTATTATAGTAGTTATATTCTTGTACATAGGAGGCAGTATTATAGTAGTTATATTCTTGTACATAGGAGCAGTATTATAGTAGTTATATTCTTTGTCAATTTTCTTTTTATTGACGACATGAGCAAGTAAAGGTACAACACTGCCTCGACAGCCACAGCAGAGGAGTCACAGGCAGGAATAAGTGCACAATGTAGCGTCAACATGTCACTTAAATACAGTAAACAGGTTTAGAGAGCGACATAACTGGGGCTGAGGGGAAGGGGAAGTAGGAAAAGGTAGGGGAAAAGGGGGGGGGGAGGAGGAGGGGGGGGTAAAGTCCATTCTGTAACATTACAGTTATAAAAGGGGAAAGAAATAAATAAATTCCCTTTGGTGTTAATATCCGTATTAATGAGCGTAGTTGAGAGAACATGTTAGTCATGGCAAAAAGGATGGAGAGGATGCGAGAGCCATGTCTTAACTCGTATGGCCCGTTATTGCCTAGTTGCCAGCGCCCTTAATGCATCACTTTTGTGAGATCGCCAAGGGGCCCATAGCTTCTGGAATTTCTCGTGGGTCCCAGCTTCCCAGCTAGCTAGTTCCTCTAATCTAAAAAGGGAGTCTACTTTGGCCTCCCATTGGGCAATCGAAGGGGGGTCAGCACTAAGCCAGCGCTGCGGTATCAGCAGTCTGGCCGCCTGAAGCAGGTGAGTAGCTAGATTCCCTTTTGAGGGGGACAGCTCTGTTGTGGGAAGCCAGAGAAGAACCAGCTCAGGAGTCAGTTTTAAGGTGGTGTTCAAAACCTGGTTAATAGATGTAGAAATCCCGTCCCAATACGGTCGGAGTCTAGGGCAAGACCAGAAGATGTGTAACAACGTTCCCGCATCCTCTCCACACCGCCAACACATATCGGAATCTCGCAGCCCTTTGTTAAACAGGTATACAGGGGTGCGATACCATTGTGTAAGGACCTTGTAGGAATGTTCTTGCATTTTCACACAGCGAGAAAACCCATGAGAATGTGCATGCATCCTGAGGACGTCAGTTTCGCTGAAAACTGTTTTAAGGTCAGAGGCCCAGGTTTGGAGGTATTTCGGAGATGAGGCGGCAGGTGGTGTGTTCAGTGCCAGGTATAGTAGTGAAATCATTTTCCTCTGAGGGGAAGAGGGTGTCAGCAGTTTCTCAAACCAGGTTGGGGAGGTAATGGGTGTGCGGGACTTCGCAAGGGTTTTGTGGACTAAATGTAGCTCCAAACGGTCCAAAAAGAGGGAAGATTCCCAAACATTGTGGAGCGGGTGGGTAGAAGAGAGCTTGCCGTCAATACAAGCAACAAAGTCAGATAAGTCATACTGTGCGAACTTACTCCACACCGGGGATACCCCTTCTGCCTGTGGTCTAACTGAGAATGGGAGCAGGTCTGCAGGGATCTTACTAGAAGGGTTGGGGAGGAGGTCTCGATTTTTGTTTAAAAATTTAATAGCCGAGTGGGTGCCTTTAAGCAAAGTGAGTGAGTGGAAGGAAGTGGACGTTAAATCCCATAGGGATGCCCTCTGCTTGGGTGAAAGTAGCGATAGCTCCAGATCCGTGCCTCTGGTATGGTAACAGGGGACATGTAATTGGAGCCAACGTCTGAGGTGAATGGCATGATAGTAAGTGTGGATGTCAGGCAAAGCAATGCCACCCAGGTTTCGCCTCATTATTAACTGCCTATGTGCTATTCTAGGGCTTTTCCCACTCCAGAGGTAAGTGGAGAAGAGCCTTCTAAGCTGGTTAAGATATGCGTTGGGTAGGAAAACCAACGTAACATCTGGAGCACATACAAGATTTTGGGTAGGGCAAAGGCCTTCAGCAGGTTTTTCCTACCCATCCAAGTGGTATAGGGTATCCTTAGGGAATTCAATAGTTGTTGGGTGTCGGCATATAGTGGTTTATAATTAAGCTGGAACAGTCTAGTAGGGTCTGGCGGGATCTTGATGCCTAAGTATGTGATGGATTCAGACTGCCATTTAAAGGGGGTGGACTGTTTAAGAGAATTTATGACAGCGCTCGGGGCCGATACATTCATAGCCTCAGATTTAGAGTAATTCATCTTGTAGTTAGATATTTTCCCGTAGTGTTCAAAGATTGACAGAAGACAGGGAAAGGCCTCGACCGGGTTAGACACCATCAATAGCAGATCATCCGCATAAGCGACATTTATGTGTTCGACAGCATCTTTTTTCGCTCGAACACCCCTTATCATTGGTTCCTCCCGAATAGCCTGAAGGAGAGGTTCCATTACTAACACATAAAGGGCTGGTGACAGGGGGCAGCCCTGCCGTGTCCCATTGTGGATGGGGAAGGGCGGCGAGAGGGTGCCATTAACCCTTATTCTCGCGCTAGGGTGTTTGTACAACGTCATGACTGCCTCCATGAATCTGTGTGGGAGACCAAATCGGAGCAAGACTTCCTGCATGAAGGCCCAGCTAACCCGGTCGAAGGCCTTTTCTGCGTCTACACTGAGGAGGGTTAGGGGGAGTTTGTTCCTGATAGACCAATGTATTGCCGATATAATACGGCAAGAATTGTGATTCCCCTCCCGCCCAGAAACAAATCCTGCCTGGTCAGGATGAATCAGTTTTGTAAGAAGGGGACTAAGTCTGGAAGCTAATATTTTGGCCCAAATTTTTATATCCACGTTTAACAACGAGATAGGCCGATAACTACCGCACAGCGTCGGATCTTTTCCTGGTTTAGGGAGGATGGTCACTGTGGCCTCTAAGGATTGTGGGTGCAGCTGGGCGCCTGTAAGGAGTGCGTTGCACCATGAAGTCAGATGAGGAGTAAGACAGGGGGCAAATTTTTTATAATATCCGACGGGAAAGCCATCAGGGCCGGGACTCTTCCCCAATGGCATTGAAGCAAGTGTCTTCTTGATTTCTAAATCTGATATCGGTCCCAGAAGGGATAGACTATCAGACTGCGAGATCTGGGGGAGGTTAAGGCGTTGCAGGAATTGAGTTGTCGCATTATGAAGGGACGGGTTGGTTGCATCATTAGAGACATTTAACCCATAAAGCTGTTTATAGAATTTCTGGAACTCAGTTGCGATATCCCCAGTCTTATGCAGTACCTGTCCCGTATCAGATTTGATTCTGGAGATAAACATAGAGTCTTTCCTTTGTTAGACAAGGGAGGACATTAGTTTCGTCCCTTTGTCACCGTGTGAATAGAATTTGTGCTGCGAGTATTGGTACGCTCTTGCATGTCTAATATTGAGATGATCTTTCAATTGGGATCTTAGGGCCTTAGATGGCTTTAGAGCGTTTATGGGTGGATTCTTTTGTGGCTATCTGTCTAAGGAGGGAGTGTAGTCTTTTTTGTCTATCTTTCTTTACCTTGCTGCCTAGTGCAATTAGTTCTCCCCTCATGACCGCTTTATGTGTTTCCCATAGCGTAGGCAGGGGCATCCCCGGGGTGGAGTTCTCCGCAAAGAACCATTGCATCTTCTGTTGTAGGGCGGCAACATCAGCAGGTCTGTCCAGTAACGTCTCATTCAAGCGCCACTGCATGTAGCGGATGGGTAAGTTCGATAAGCGAATAGTCGCTGTTATCAGGGCATGGTCTGAAATCGTTATCTGTTCAATAGAGGAGTCGTCTACACAATCTACATGAGGGGCGGAAATAAAGATATAATCTAACCTCTTGTAAGAGTTGTGAGGGGCCGAAAAGTAAGTGAAGTCTCGTCCGTCCGGGTGAGTCAGTCGCCAAGTGTCCTGTAGGCGTGCCTTAGAGAGGTAATTATTTATGCATCCTATCACAGAGTGTGTCAGTTGAGAGACTCCATCTGAGGCATCCACGAGCGGATTTAGGGTGACGTTCAAGTCGCCTCCCACCAAACACACTCCCTCTGCAAATGTGCTAAATTTCTGAAGGGTGTCCCTCAACCAAATCTTCTGACCCCTATTCGGACCATATAGGCTGGCGAGCGTGACCGTCTGTGAGCCAATGACTCCCTTTACAAAAATAAACCGTCCGTCAGGGTCAGATTGAGTTGATATAAGTGTAAATGGCAAATGTTGGGATATGGCTATACCCACACCTCTCTTTGCTTTCGTAAAGGTGCTGATATACCAGTGCTGCAAATACGTTTTTGGAACCGAGGCACATTGGAAGCCTTAATATGTAGTTCCTGCAGGAAACATATGTCAGATCTAAACTTTTTAAACAAGCGGATGACTTGGGAACGTTTTGCGGGGTATTAAATCCTCTCACATTGAAGGAGGAGCATCTAATATTCGCCATGACACCAATTAAAGGTCCTAGGGAATGCTGAAACGGACTTTACCCAGTAAGGACAGAACAGGTGAACCATATAAAAACTTAGAACAGTAAACAAGAATTCTGCCAAGGCTGCTGGCAGAGCATAATTGCAGCTCCCGTGCCGGCCCCACCACGGCAGATCACTTAGCCGCGGCAGGGCGGGCACAGCAGACCACAAACAAGTGCGCACGCACCAGGTCCGCGCAACTGTAACCCTGGTGGGGTAGGGGGGGGTGAACTCACATTGGAACAACATATGAGTACAATTACATTGGTCCACATCACTGGCAGAACTGTAAACGTGCTAAAAGAGATCAAGCAATCAGTATATGGCAGTTCCTCCCATAATCCCAACTATGGAGGGTACGGGGAGAACTGCGTACTAAAAAACATAACATGAGAAATGAATGGGGAGCACAGAATAACGCCGTCCATAAGGTATACTTGCGGGTTCAACGATTATGTATGGCCGTTCCATCAGAAAAGTATACTCGGCCAACAGTAATATTCGTCCAGCAGTAGATCGCATGCGGCCTGGGAAAACGCGGGAATGCAGGGTCTCTCTGCTGTGTTGTTATACATCTCGGAGCTCACGGTGATGAAGAAAATAGTTCCGCAGGTCCCGATGTCCGGCTGTGATCTTCTCAGCGTTCAAACCCAAAAATGGCGTCGTTCATCAAGTGTCTCTGATAGCGGCGTGATCGGCGGCGGTACCTTTCCGAACAGGCAAGGCCATGTTTCAGGCATCTGCTTCAGGCATCTGTAGGTGGTCGCAGTTTCTTCCTTCTCTGAGGTACTGTTGACCACCGGGAGGTCCGGCAGAGGTGTACTCAGATCGGCCGAGGGTAACCAGGACTGGACATCAAGAGGATCAGTCTGCAAGAGATCCCATGCCGCCTCTAGATCGGCTGGGGTCCGGATAACACATCTGCGGCCTTCAACTGCAAAGGTCAGTCCAAAGGGGAACAGCCACTTATAAGGGACTTTATGGTGCCTCAGGTGGTCAGTTAGTGGTCTCAGACATCTGCGTTTGCTGAGCGTAGATGGCGCCAGGTCCTGGTATATACTTAGTTTCACGCCCTGGAACTCAATTTCAGCGTGATTTCTTGCGGCCTGCATCAGGGCAGCTGTGTCCACGTACGACAAAAGCCCACAAATCACATCTCTAGGGTTATCAGTGTCCTTGGGTCTAGGTCGCAGTGCTCTGTGGATACGTTCTATATGGATATCAGAGGCCCTGGATGACCCGACCAGCAAGGTGAAGATCTGTTTAGCAGTGTCTGATAAGTCCTCATTAGTCACGCTTTCTGGCAGGCCTCTAATGCGGAGATTCTTTCTCCTACCGCGATTCTCCTGATCCTCCAGCATCGAATAGACAGTGTCCAGGGAGTGAACGAGGGCCGCGGTGTTTTTCTCAGCGGCGTGGAGATAGTTAATGACGGCCGCCTGGTCTTTCTCAAGCGTCTCCACCCGAGTCCCTATGCGCTTAACATCCGCTTTAATCTCCTTCAGTTCCTCCAGTACCGGAGATAGAGCTGCTTGTAAGGCCTGTTGCAAGACCTGCTTGGAGATCGGTGCTGGTAGGGACTCTGAATCCTCCAGAGGGTCTGCTGGCAGACGAGAGGCCGCGGCTAGGCCCTGATCACAGGCCTCATTCTCAGACGCCGCCATCTTGGAAGCGCCGAGGGCCGAGCTGGGAAGTTTCTTATTTAGGAATTTATCCATTTCCACGGCACAGCGGTCCGATTTGGTGGGTTCAGACTTGTCTCTGGGGATGAATTTGCCGACTTTGCCCATTCTTTGCTTGATCAAAGTGCTGAAATAGCCAGTTTAGTGGGTGGTAGGGAGGAGAGCTCACCTACATGCGTCCAGTCAGGTCGGCAGTCAGGCTCCGCCCCTATAGTAGTTATATTCTTGTACATAGGAGCAGTATTATAGTAGTTATATTCTTGTACATAGGAGCAGTATTATAGTAGTTATATTCTTGTACATAGGAGCAGTATTATAGTAGTTATATTCTTGTACATAGGAGCAGTATTATAGTAGTTATATTCTTGTACATAGGAGGCAGTATTATAGTAGTTATATTCTTGTACATAGGAGCAGTATTATAGTAGTTATATTCTTGTACATAGGAGCAGTATTATAGTAGTTATATTCTTGTACATAGGAGGCAGTATTATAGTAGTTATATTCTTGTACATAGGAGCAGTATTATAGTAGTTATATTCTTGTACATAGGAGGCAGTATTATAGTAGTCATATTCTTGTACATAGGGGGCAGTATTATAGTAGTTATATTCTTGTACATAGGAGCAGTATTATAGTAGTTATATTCTTATACATAGGAGCAGTATTATAGTAGTTATATTCTTGCACATAGGAGCAGTATTATAGTAGGTATTGTGGGGAGTCGCTCTGGTAGGTAGCAGTGCGGGTGCAGTATAGAGGCAAAACAAGAAGTCCAGAAAGTGCAATAAACAGTGTTTTATTCACACTTGCACAAAATAAACGATAAACAGTCTCTTGGTGTTAATTCACACTCAGCAAACACAAAAAAGCAAAACCAAAGAGTCCAAAACCAGGTTCAGTCACCTGTGAGATGGTTAGGTGCGCGTTCGCACCTGGCGGTCGGCCCAGCCGCAGGGTAATCCACCTTCAGGCTTCCAGGACGACTGCACGACTCCTTGCTGAGCTCATCCTTCCAGCCCAGAGAGCAACACAACACTAGCAGCAGCTCCAGGACAATCACAGCCACACCTGCTGATGTGGCTGCCTTTAAAAAGCCCGGCAAAGTCCGGCCTGGACCGTGGGGAGTAGGCACCACCCAACTCTTTGCCTACTCCCAGTAAGAGCCGGCCGGATTGGCTTTGCAGCCAAACTAACTATCAATGTCAAGCAGCACTAGCTGCTGCTGACACATAAAACCGGCTCTCACCTCACCGAGGCCAGGAACCTCGGTGACACGTATCTTCCGTCCATGAGCGGCACCTTGCGCCCTCTTACAGTATATTCTTATACATAGGAGCAGTATTATAGTAGTTATATTCTTGCACATAGGAGGCAGTATTATAGTAGGTATTGTGGGAAGTCGCTCTGGTAGGTAGCAGTGCGGGTGCAGTATAGAGGCAAAACAAGAAGTCCAGAAAGTGCAATAAACAGTGTTTTATTCACACTTGCACAAAATAAACGATAAACAGTCTCTTGGTGTTAATTCACACTCAGCAAACACAAAAAGCAAAACCAAAGAGTCCAAAACCAGGTTCAGTCACCTGTGAGATGGTTAGGTGCGCGTTCGCACCTGGCGGTCGGCCCAGCCGCAGGGTAATCCACCTTCAGGCTTCCAGGACGACTGCACGACTCCTTGCTGAGCTCATCCTTCCAGCCCAGAGAGCAACACAACACTAGCAGCAGCTCCAGGACAATCACAGCCACACCTGCTGATGTGGCTGCCTTTAAAAAGCCCGGCAAAGTCCGGCCTGGACCGTGGGGAGTAGGCACCCCCCCAACTCTTTGCCTACTCCCAGTAAGAGCCGGCCCGGATTGGCTTTGCAGCCAAACTAACTATCAATGTCAAGCAGCACTAGCTGCTGCTGACACATAAAACCCGGCTCTCACCTCACCGAGGCCAGGAACCTCGGTGACACGTATCTTCCGTCCATGACGGCACCTTGCGCCCTCTTACAGTATATTCTTATACATAGGAGCAGTATTATAGTAGTTATATTCTTGTACATAGGAGGCAGTATTATAGTAGGTATATTCTTATACATAGGAGCAGTATTATAGTAGTTATATTCTTGTACATAGGAGGAAGTATTATATTAAGTATTTTCTTGTAAATAGAGGACAGTATTATAGTAGCTATGTTTCAGTACATAAGAGAAAGTGTTACAGTAGGTATTTTCTTGTAAATAGGGGACAGTAGTATACTAAAACAGAGATCAGCAACCTCCGTCATTCCAGCTGTTCTGAAACTACAACTCCCAGAATCCTCTTTTCACTACTATAGGAGCTACAGTTACAGCTGAGTAAGTGTGCATGCTAGTAGCTGTAGTTTCACAGCAGCTTCTGTGCTAAAGGTTTCCGATCTTTGCACTAAGATAAAGCATCTCCCGGCATACAAAGAATATGTAATATGCCCTGAAGTATGATGGGAGACAAAGTTTTAAAACAATAATGAAAACTGATAATATCCGATTTATAAAACGTCTTCGCCATACAAGTTCGGAATAGCCCCTGGACTCGTCATGTAAACACTAACTGTCCTTTAAAACACTGTGATGTATTTACCTGGAAAGGTTGAATAGGACACCAGGAGATCACCAGGGGTAGGCAGTCTGGCTACGGCATCTGTCTCATCAGAGTCCTCCTGGTCTGGATGTACGGGGGTTGCATCGGTTTGTAAGGAATCTGTACTATGTTTAAAGGGTTGATCTCCTGAATCCCCCAGGTCCACGGCACAACCTTTGTCCTGTTCCTCTAAAAAAAAAAAATATCCAACAGTCCCATCAAAGTCTGCAGCCTGGGGGTAATCTGCAATGCACTCCAACTTTACAGAGATAGACTGTATATCAATGTTTGGTTTTAGTGGTTCTTTCTCTTAAATTATTAAAGTTTTTAATGCTGTGATATTCCTTGTAATTGAGTTAGTGAGCATATACAGGCCTCTACTTGTTCTATGGTCATCAGGACTGGTACCTGGTGTCAGGCTGCGTTCCTAAGGGATGAGGTAACTCTACATGCGTACTGCACACGGATGACCTTTAGGAGGGGCCAGAAAGCTAGAAAACATGTAGGCATGTAACAAATAGTTCAGCTCTGGGATCTGGGATAAGATGTTTTGTGACTCTCTCTCTTTTTGCATCACCGTGGCCACTGGCCAGAAGCCATTCTGGGACTGGTTGATGGGGAGCATGCTCATTTAATTTAAGGCTAGGTGATTCGTTACTTTATATTACTCTGTATGCATCTTTATGCATTTTATCACTGTTTTGTAAACTTTTTAAGCACCTAGCCTTGTCAAGCCTACTTTATTCCTGGATTTTAGAATTCACTGTAAAACATAAATTAAAGGGCCACTAACATATCATTAGTGCTGGAGCATTTTAAGAGAAGCGGCTGATATCACTCACACATGGATGTAAATGTCTCTGGAGGTTCTCAACCTCTACTGAACCTAAAATAGTTGATAACAGGCAGCAACAGACTACAGTTCAGGTGAATACAGTCAGTCCATGCCTAGGCTGTGATGGCTGATAACAGCAAGCAATAAATTGTATGCACCTCTCCTGCAGGCAGCTTCTACCCAGACTAAAATGGTCAATAATAGTTACAATAGACAGTATATAGCAAGTTGAATAAAAATAGACCGTGGAATTAGGTGAGCCACATCCAAGAGATCTCTATGTCCGTACCTCCTGCGCAAGCCTGGATGAAGAAGATCTTGGGCTTTCCTCGCAGACCGGGGCTATTGGAGCCATTGAAATAATTCACAATCCGCTCTACAGGGATCCGCATCCCGTCTGTCCCATACACCCCACCAGGAAACCGTGTGTGTCTGGTCTAACAGGATGGAACAAACATCTGATAGTTTATTAGTATTAGAGAACAGGAGCAAAAAGCAAGGTGCTGGATCAGCAGGAACGAACTTGAGCTTCTGTTACTCAGCAGCAAGGAGCACTCACCTCACAGCCATGGGATAAGATGACCACCACGCAGCAGTCACGCTCAGAGTGATCCCTGGAGGCCAGGTTCTGCAGCTCCTCATGGATCTCCTGTCAAAATTGAGTAGGACACATTTTAACCATGGCAGGAAACTCCTGTAATTCGGAAAGGGCAGACGTGTGCTGGATTACATCACTTGAAAAAATAAATAAAACATTTTTATGGGGAGGTAGAGAAGAAAGGGCAGTAAGATTAAAGCGATACCAAATGTGTGTATGTGTATATAAAATTATGGGTCTGACAACTGGTACCCCCACAGATCAACTGTTTTCAGCAGCCGTCAGCATCGAAGACTATACAGTATACAGAGCTGGAATCAGACTGCTCCTTACACTTTTGGTGGTCGCTCAAAAGAATGCCATGGCACGACCACTACACTGTAGACATTTGCAAGCCCTGGTCATATACAGAAATTGCAGAGATGGCAAAGAGGTTGGGAAATTATAGGAAAAGTCCACATAACGCCTGGGATTTCCTTAATCAGCTTATTCCCCCTCTGTAAGAGATGTAAAATCATTGTTTACAACAGCAGAGGTTTGTGCCGTACCTAAAGGTACCGCTTATTCTGATGGGCCATATCATAAGAAAGAGGAATTGTCCAATAGATGATGCACTGGGACAGTGGGATAAGGTAAAGACATTTTTTCTTGCGTTATTTAGGAAGCCTACCAATCGGAAGTAAATTATTGCTGTAACAGTTGATGAGACAATCTTCATTTGGGGGGGGTACTATCTCTCCTTGGGGAGAGAGCGCCTTAATCAGTGTGAGGAGACTTATAGGCCATACATGCTCCTCTGGAATTCTGGGAAGAAAGGGATGCAAATGAGCTCTTAACAACAGGGCTGTGGAGTCGGTAGATAAATTGTCCGACTCCGACTCCTCAGATTTTGAAACTTCCGACTCCGACTCCTCGACTCCGACTCCTCTGTATTTAATATGCAAATACGAAGCTGTTCCACCAAGTTCTTCTAATCTCCTCTAGCACAGAGAGGTAGTTGAGCAGAAGCTGCTGCCTTCTGCTTTGTGTGCTGATCTTCTGCTGAAGACAGAGCAGTGGGAGGATCCAGGAAGGGGCAGGGGAAGGGGCATTTATTTTAAAACATGATTTTCCTAGTAGAATCACATAGTCAGGTTTAAAATTTAATCTAACAATCTGAGTTTACATGTTTTATAGCCTTAGCTGAATGATAGCAGTTTTTCAAATGGTTTACAGCTTCAGTCTTGAACTATTGACTATCCATTCCCTTCACTTATACAAGTGTCTCCAGTCCTTAATCAGTTATCAGTGAGAGGCTAGGACAGGCATCAGCAACCTTCGGCTCCCAGCTGTTGTGAAACTACAATTCCCAGCATGCTCCATTCATTTCTATTTAAGTTCTTAGAAGAGCAGAGCAACTATGCATGCTGGGAGTTGTAGTTTCACAACCAAAGGTTGCCTACCCCTGGGCTAGGATAACCATGGGGTCCCTGTAACAGCAGACCACAAGACAATGGAAAGTGTAAGTATTGCCGCTCCTTAAAGGGACACTGACAGGCTGATTTTCCAGCTAAAGATACATATATATATATACTGGTATTCATCAGAGAATTAGGAATAAAACTATACTAATGTTACCCCCAGTTAAGCTGTACTTGTGTTTAAGAAACATTTTAATCTGTATGCAAATTCACTATCTTTGTGACCAATGGGGCAGCGTCTCCTGCGGCTTTGTGCCCAGCCGCGCCCGAAGTACAGCTTCCCAGCGCTGTTCCCCTCGTTATTATTCACTGCACTGGCCTTTTTTTTCAGGCTAGCCGAACGCTGAATTCCTGCGCAGGCGCACGTGTAGAGTGCGGGCAGCAGCCTCGTCTGGCTATGCTGAGGCTGTGCCAGCTTTCTCTCTTCCTCCTCGCTACCTAGTCCTGTCTAGTGCTGCCAGTACTCTACATGTGCGCCTGCCCCCTTGGGCACAAAGGTAGAGAATTTGCATATTGATTAAAACGTTTTTAAACACAAGTAAACCTCAACTGGGGGTAACAGTCGTCTAGTTGTATTCCTAATCCTCTGATGAATACCAGCAGATATATCAGCCTGTCAGTGTCCCTTTATCTGCATAGTAAAGCATATGAAAAGCCTCTTCACGGTCACTTAACGTCTTTGTTTAGCGGTAACGTGACGCACTGCGTGCATTGGACTTATTCTTACAGTAGAGAAGTAATTATTTATAACTTTATCTGAATTGGGACATTTAAACTTGCTTTTTTTTTATTCTAATTTTTTTTTATTCCAATTTAAATCTAGTAGGAGTCGGAGTCGGTCCATTTTTTGCCGACTCCGACTCCAGGTACCCAAAATTGCCTCCGACTCCGACTCCTCGACTCCGACTCCACAGCCCTGCTTAACAAGCCATACCTCTAATGCCACCAGATGTAAAGCAGCTATCCTATAAGTCAATGTTCCACCCTTTAAATAGGCCTTGAGACATGATTCAGATATTAAATAAGCCAGTATCTCATCTGCAGACAGCTGTTTGGGGGTTATTGCCCCTCATCAGTGCAGAGCAGAGAGTACCCCTCAAATCCTGACATAGGCCTCTCACCCCGTTAAGCCAGTACTCTCTGCTCTGCACTGATGGGGGGCAATCACCCCGAAACAGCTGTCTGCAGATGAGATGCTGGCTTACTTAATATTCAAGTCATGTCTCAAGGACTATTTAAAGGGTGGAACATTGACTTATAGGATACCTGCCTTACATCTGGTGCCATCAGAGGCAATGCTCGTTAAGAGCTAATCTGCATCCCTTTCTTCCAAGACAATCTTCAGTCACATTTTTGTTTCTGGTATTGCCGAGCCTCTAAGGACTACCTTCCTTAGCACAAATCCTGAGTGGCAGGATAAGTCTTAAGAAATTATCGTGTTTGCTTTGTGCCAACATGAGAATAATATGAAAATGAAGGCGAAAGAGACACCGTCCAAACTTATGCAACTACAAACTAAGCAATTGGGACAACAAACAAAAGGCACAAAAAAGGGAGAAGGGTGAGCTTAGGTGTTACCACTGTAATGGTAAAGGGTGAGCTTAGGTGTTACCACTGTAATGGTAAAGGATGAGCTTAGGTGTTACCACTGTAATGGTAAAGGATGAGCTTAATGTGTTACCACTGTAATGGTAAAGGGTGAGCTTAGGTGTTACCACTGTAATGGTAAAAGATGAGCTTAGGTGTTACCACTGTAATGGTAAAGGATGAGCTTAGGTGTTACCACTGTAATGGTAAGGGTGAGCTTAGGTGTTACCACTGTAATGGTAAAGGATGAGCTTAGGTGTTACCACTGTAATGGTAAAGGGTGAGCTTAGGTGTTACCACTGTAATGGTAAAGGATGAGCTTAGGTGTTACCACTGTAATGGTAAAGGTGAGCTTAGGTGTTACCACTGTAATGGTAAAGGGTGAGCTTAGGTGTTACCACTGTAATGGTAAAGGATGAGCTTAGGTGTTACCACTGTAATGAGTAAAGGATGAGCTTAGAGTGTTACCACTGTAATGGTAAAGGGTGAGCTTAGGTGTTACCACTGTAATGGTAAAGGGTGAGCTTAGGTGTTACCACTGTAATGGTAAAGGGTGAGCTTAGGTGTTACCACTGTAATGGTAAAGGGTGAGCTTAGGTGTTACCACTGTAATGGTAAAGGATGAGCTTAGGTGTTACCACTGTAATGGTAAAGGTGAGCTTAGCTGTTACCACTGTAATGGTAACTGTGAGCTTAGGTGTTACCACTGTAATGGTAAATGTGAGCTTAGGTGTTACCACTGTAATGGTAAAGGGTGAGCTTAGGTGTTATCACTGTAATGGTAAAGGGTGAGCTTAGGTGTTACCACTGTAATGGTAAAGGGTGAGCTTAATGTGTTACCACTGTAATGGTAAAGGGCGAGCTTAGGTGTTACCACTGTAATGGTAAAGGGCGAGCTTAGGTGTTACCGCTGTAATGGTAAAGGGTGAGCTTAGGTGTTACCACTGTAATGGTAAAGGGCGAGCTTAGGTGTTACCACTGTAATGGTAAAGGGTGAGCTTAGGTGTTACCACTGTAATGGTAAAGGGTGAGCTTAGGTGTTACCACTGTAATGGTAAAGGGTGAGCTTAGGTGTTACCACTGTAATGGTAAAGGGTGAGCTTAGGTGTTACCACTGTAATGGTAAAGGGTGAGCTTAGGTGTTACCACTGTAATGGTAAAGGGTGAGCTTAGGTGTTACCACTGTAATGGTAAAGGGTGAGCTTAGGTGTTACCACTGTAATGGTAAAGGGTGAGCTTAGGTGTTACCACTGTAATGGTAAATGTGAGCTTAGGTGTTACCACTGTAATGGTAAAGGGTGAGCTTAGGTGGGGTGAGCTTAGGTGTTACCACTGTAATGGTAAAGGATGAGCTTAGGTGTTACCACTGTAATGGTAAAGGTGAGCTTAGCTGTTACCACTGTAATGGTAACTGTGAGCTTAGGTGTTACCACTGTAATGGTAAATGTGAGCTTAGGTGTTACCACTGTAATGGTAAATGGTGAGCTTAGGTGTTACCACTGTAATGGTAAAGGGTGAGCTTAGGTGTTACCACTGTAATGGTAAAGGGTGAGCTTAGGTGTTACCACTGTAATGGTAAATGTGAGCTTAGGTGTTACCACTGTAATGGTAAAGGGTGAGCTTAGTGTGTTACCACTGTAATGGTAAAGGGTGAGCTTAGGTGTTACCACTGTAATGGTAAAGGGTGAGCTTAGGTGTTACCACTGTAATGGTAAAGGGTGAGCTTAGGTGTTACCACTGTAATGGTAAAGGACACATTGCAAGAAACTGTAGGAAGCCCAAGAGACAAAATAATCAAATGAGCAGCAACAGAAGAAACAATTGCTGAGGATCCAATATTGAATTGTAATGTTGCTGGTGCTAACGTCTTTTCTTGTTGGCAAAGGAGCTACTGTATCTTCATTTAATGCTGCTTTTCTTCCACCTTCTAAGGAAATCATGAAAACAGTAGGGGTGACAGGGCAGCCAAAGGCTCTACCAGCTTGAAAGCCTGCTACCATATCTATAGGTCCTATAACTACAGAGCACTCTCTTCAGATGTCTATGGATGCACCCATCAGCTTAACAGGAAAAGATATTTCGTGTAAACTTGGATGCACCATTTTTGGCACTCCCTGATGGAGAATTGACTTTACTCCAACCGAGTCATATTACCTTAAAGAGTTGATCCCAGCTCAACCCAGAAACCTTCCTCCTCGTCTCAGAGAGGAAGGGGAGTACTTTTTATTTTTTTCGGACTATGACCGCACTGAACAGACGCAGATAGTGACTTTAATGCACATGGATCTACAGGAAGTGCCTTTAGATGATCCAGATTTGGTGCTTGTGTTGATGGAAGTTGCCACAGACAGACAGACGGACACTGGACAATTACAATCAGGTTCTGCAGTTGTTGATGATCTTTCTGTACAAGTAGATGAAGCTTTAGATTCCCCACATTCTGACCAGAGGGCCGAATTGGTAGCTCTGACCAAAGCTTGTGAACTGGTGGAAGCACATTCATATATGTCAAGGTACGACTCAAGGTACGCTTTTGGAGTAGTACATGATTTTGGTACTCTATGGAAAACGAGAAACCTTCTAACTGCAAATAGTACTCCAGTGAGCTATTCTGAAGAAATTGGAACTTGACAAATGGAGGTAAAATAGCCACGAAAAATTACGGGGGGGCGGAGGAGTCATTTACTAACTAGAAATATGCCTACACTAGGCGTATTTCTTGCGCAGATTGACATCAAAGTAATCCTATAATTCATACTTTTGGACTTGCAATCATAAGGAAACAGCGCGCTGTTAGGAGTCACATTGGACAAACACTGTGTGTATCACGTAGGACGCCACCTGACACACGTGACCAACAAAGAAGGAGGGCTAGGGAAAGGTCCTTGAAGGGCAAGTCAAACCACGCCACATGCGGTGAACTCCCGCCTGGATGTTGGCGTCTGAATTAAGAAGACATTCCGTGAGTATACCTCCCGATAGACCGGTAAACAGGGAAGGTAAGAACAGTCTCTAACTCGAGACACATATTAAAACAAGACTGTAACGGACTATTATAAATTACTATTGCCAAACGAACGGCTGACTCCCTATAAGGACTTTTATAACGGTTATATGTCAACAAGAAACTCAATAAAAGGGCAAGAAACTGTTAACCCTTACAATAAGGGGCAAAGAAACCGCCAACCTTTTGAGTACTACATTTTTTGGAAATTTTTAACATCTCTTGTGGTAACATATAACACCAAGTATATACACTTTGTGGCAACATCCAACTAATAGTCACCACTTGTGAGTGTTCTTTGGCCTATCCTTATATGCCGTGTGTAACAATTTGACACATGTAAATGTTTTTATTGATTATATTTTTTAATTGATTATTTTAATTTTATTATTCTTTGCAATAAACATTGTTGTTTCTTGTAACCACCACACGGAGATCATATAGTGTTGCCAGATAATTGCTATTATGTATGTGGAATGAACGCTTATAAGTTTTTGCTTCACTATAGTGAAGGAGTCTGTACGGTTATCGATTGGGCCTTGAAAGTTGAAGAAATAGAGATGAGATTGAGCCAGTCGCCTAAACACTTGATGCATAAGAGAGCCCAGGGCAAATCTTTGATACATACCCCTTGGTATATTAAGTATTGGCTCTTATCCCCTCAGGATTAGCTATGCATAATACATATAACATAGAACGATTGGCTGAGTTGTTTGACAATGTAACGGATGAAATATCTGAAGCTATAGGTATTCTCTATAATCGGACAGGATTTCATGCTAAAGTATTAAAGGCTATGAACACCTTTGGGGGCATTTTTTTTTATTGTATTGTATTCATGAGCTAAAAATCATTTTTTCAATTGGCCTTTATTAAAAAAATATGTAGCCCTTTCCTCTGTACAGAGCTCAGATGCTCTATTAGCAGGATCTGAATTTTCTCTCTTTTCCATCAGGCGGGGAGCTCAAGGGCTCCTAATCTCTGACATTATAAACCCTCATCAAAGCTCAGTTCTTATCTTACTGATAAGAATGTGGCTTAAAGGGTTTCTGTCATCAAGTTTTGACATTATAAGCTGTCTGACATTAGCTATGTGCTAACGTCAGAGCAGCTTGATAATGTCTTTTTTATAAAAATCCGATTTATATTTAGGCTAAAAAATGTCTTTTTATAATATGTAAATTAGCCTCTAGGAGCAGGGGCGGTGAGCTGAGGACAGCAGGCACCAGCGTCCTCAGCTCACCGCGCCTGTGCCGAATACAGAGCGGCGGCGCAGGATTTAGCAGGGAGACAGTGCCGGAGGCAGGAGAGGATCGCTGCCCGGCACTGTCAATCAAAGAAAGAAGGGGCGTGCCAGCAGGTTGCCGCACAGAGCCACTAGGAGCAGGGCAACGCCCCCCCTGCTCCTAGAGGCTAATTTACATATTATAAAAAGACGTTTTTTAGCCTAAATATACATTGGATTTTTATAAAAAAGAAATTATCAAGCTGCTCTGACATTAGCACATAGCTAATGTCAGACAGCTTATAATGTGTAATCCTGGTGACAGAAACCCTTTAAATAAGTGTTTGTAAACTCTTAGTAATTATAGATAAGGGTTATTAGATGACCAGCACAAAGTGAAAGTAGGATGCACACAGCTAAGCCTTTGTGACAGAGCAGCTCAATATTTTTATGTCATTATTGGTATAGGAGCTAGCGACTTGGGGCAGTGATCTTGGTCGGTCCTCTTCAGTGGTCTCAGGGGATGGAGAGGATGCACTCTTTGTAGTGGGTTCCCCATATGATTCTTTGGGAAACTCATAGTCAGTCCACCCCGTTTGAAACCCTGTAGTAACTGGTTGTGTTGAGGAGGTGGTCGGGATTTGTCTTATGTTCTTACGGACATGTACAACATAGTCAAAGTCAGTGTCAGGTATCGAGTTCCAATTCTTAACCAGGATTCAGGATCAGGATTCACAGTCAATTTCAGATCATCATCTGCCTTAGATTCATAAGAAGGAGGGTCTGAAGGCACATGTGCATTCCCACCACATGTCAGTTACAAAGCTGTTGCACCCCTCTCATGATACATATGTTTATTCTTCTTAGCGTACTGTACATTCACACGACTGCGGCGTGATTTGCGGTCCGCAAATTGCGGATCCGCAAAACACAGATGCCGCCCATGTGCGTTCTAAAATTTACGGAATGGGCGGCCCATTATAGAAATACCTATTCTTGTCCGTGATTGCGGATAAGAATAGGACATGCTCTATATTTTTTGCAGGGCTGAGGAACGGAACTACGGATGCGGACAGCACGCGGTGTGCTGTCCGAATCTTTTGTGGCCCCATTGAGATGAAAGGGTTCGCGCCTGTTCCGAAGAATTGCGAAACAGATGCAGACCCATTCATACAGTCATGTAAATGTACCATCAGTCACACAGAAGGATTCTAGGCACTTCTGGCAAAGTAGACGCACACTTCCTCCATTTATCCCACAAAGCAATCGCACCATGAGCTTCTATCAGCAGGAGGATCGGACTCCCTTCAGGGTGTCACACTTTGGCGCTCCCTAATCAGGGATGTTTCCCATTCCCAAGTCGATGCCCAAGTCGATGCATCCCTAACCATTTTTTATCAACATCCAGAGAATCGTATACATATAAAAGGAATAAAAGGGTTAAAAGCAGCAAAAGGAGTTCTTCCTTGGAGATTGGATAACGGTATGTTACCTCAGACGTCTCCAAAGACAGGGATAACGCTCCTGGCAGACAGAGTGGAATCACAAATCACAGGCAATAAACCTTAGGGCTCATTCACACGACCGTATGAATGGGTCCGCATCCGTTCCGCAATTTTGCAGAACAGGTGCGGACCAATTCATTTCAACGGGGCCGCAAAAGATGCAGACAGCACACCGTGTGCTCTCCGCATCTGTTTTTCCGTTCCGCGGGCCCTGCAAAATAAATAAATAAATAAATAAATAGAGCGTGCCCTATTCTTGTCCGCAATCGCAGACAGGAATAGGCATTTCTATAATGGGCCGCCTGTTCCGTTTTGCTAATTCGTGCTGACCTGGGGAATGAAGAGCGCGGGCCACTTTTTCCGCATAGTGAATGCCACAAAAGAAAAAATTAAAACTGTGGCGGGATTGGCTTTTTTTTCCAATTCCACTCCATTTGGAATTTTTTCCCGCTTCCACCACATTCTATGCGATATTGAATGGTGGTATTAGAAAGCACAACTTGTCCCGCAAAACAAGCCCTCGTACGGCTATGTGAACGGAACAATAAAAAAAAAAAAAAGTTATGACTCCAGGAAGTCAGGGAAGAAAAATAAAACCCCTCCGGTATCCAAGGGGTTAATAGGCCAAGATAGCCTGTTAAATCATCACACTTAATCTGATTCTATGAGTATCGAA
This sequence comes from Bufotes viridis, assembly GCA_033119425.1. Classification (NCBI taxonomy): domain Eukaryota; kingdom Metazoa; phylum Chordata; class Amphibia; order Anura; family Bufonidae; genus Bufotes; species Bufotes viridis. Next base: position 572,188,095 of record CM065590.1, on the reverse strand, counting down.
GTTCACTAATTCTTACCGCTAATCAATAATTATTCATTATTACATACCCTGGGAACAGATTAGGAAAGTACCGGTCCGTACCAGGCACTAAGTGGTAATTCTTTTTATCACTTCCTCCTGACATTACGTGTTTTCTATATTATTCCTATACATCATATTTTTCTACTTCAGACAGGACCTTCTGCTTCCGCTGCGTACACTATGCAGTTACTGGCGCTGCCTCTGCGTCGGACCCCCACCGATCTGATCCTGATTACTTAGGGCTCATGCAGACGGGCGTTGCTCGGCCGTTCAGTGCATTTGTCGTCCTCAATGCACGGCAACATCCCTGCGATTTCCGCAGACCGATTCAACTTGAACGGGTACGTGATTCTTTTGCCGAAACGCGTCACAGTGTACATTATGTGACAATAAACTAGCAACTAATTTATTACAAATCTCAAGTGCCGATCCTTTATCTACAGCATGTATAGCATATGGGTACTTGATCCCTCCGCACCGCAAAAAAATTGAACAAGTTCTATCTTTTTGCGGTGCAGAGGCACGGAGAGAAACCCCAGGGAAGCGCTCCGTAGTGCTTCCGTGCCTCCGTTCCGCACCTCCCGGATTGCTGACCCATTCAAGTGAATGGGTCCACATATGTGATGCGGTGCAAAAAAATACGGGCCTGGTCGGCACACGTTCATGAGCCCTTATGCTAAGGATAGGTCATCAATATCTGTAGCCCAGACAACCCCTTTAAATTTTAATTTAGTCCTCCTAGGGCAGAAATCAGCCCCCTCCGGGACTCCAGCTGTTGTGAAACTACAATTCCCAGCATGCATGCTTGCTCAAATGTACTTGGAAATCCCATAGAAGTGAATGGAGCATGCTGGGAGTCATAGATTTACATCTGCTGGAGCACCGGAGGTGGCTGAATAGTGATCACTTGATCAATAATACTTTGCAGCACTTCTGTATTGCACCATTGCCGTCAGCCTATCACCCTAGGGTGTTGTAACCCCAGCTTCCATGACAAGCGTTCAGCACCCCACAACTTTGTCATGGGGGGGGGGGCCAACTGGAGGACAAAAGGAGATCCCTCTCTTTGTCTAACTGCTCAGATGCCGGGGAGCTGTTAAAGGGGTATTCCCATCTCAGACAATAGGGGGAATATCGGTAGGATGTGCCCCCATTGTCTGATAGGTGCGGTTTCCACTGCTGGGACACGCACCTATATCGGGAACGGAGCGGGGAGAGCTGTGGCTGTAGGACCCCGGATTTCCCTGGGTCCGTCCACCACCAAGCGCTGCTCCCCGCCTCTCCCATAGAAGTGAATGGGAGCGCACAGCGCATGCGCGGTCCCATGTTCCCATTCATATCTATGGGGCTGACGGAAATAGCCAAGCCAGCGCTCGGCTATAGTCGCTGGCCCCATAGAAAATGAATAGAGGGCAGCTGCGCATGCGCCCTACTTCACTTTCGGGGCTCCGTTCTCAATATAGGTGCGGGTCCCACCTGGGGGCATATCCTTGCGATATGCTCCCATTGTCTGAGATGGGAATACCCCTTTAAACCCAATCTTGGACTCCCACCGTACATGTACAGCAGATGCTGGGAAAGAGTTAACGGAATATTATAGCAATAATGTTCATATTTATCATCATCACACTGGAGCTGTCAGCCATATGACCTCTTTTGACAATTTTGGAAGATTCCGGATTATTGGACTGGTCCCTGCTGGATTACAGGAGTGGTCAGATGAATGGCGATTATTTTTACATGGCCGCTCGCACTCACCGCTGCCTTCAGGTTGTTCTTCACCGTCACCTGGAAGTGATACGAGCGCATCCGCCTCTCCAGCTTCTCGCGGTCAATGTCCGATCCGGTTCTGTAGGTCAAGCCGGACGACTCGGAGAACTCCATGTTATTGATGATCAGGCAGTCGCCGCAGGGGTTAAAGTTCATGGGATAATCCTGACGGAAGGAAGAGACAGTATATTGACACACCGTGGCGGTGGACTGAATCATTAACCCCCCCTCCCCCCCCCCATCCAATCAGAGGCCCAAATATACAAACCGTCTGCATGTCCAGGGGTTTAGGCGTCTGATCGACAAGACCTAAAGAAAGAAAATGTACCAGTATCACCACACTGCTCATCCTGAGCCTCCTGGTTCACAAATACAACTCCAAAACGACAGAAAGGACTGACACATACACAGAGCGGGGGTGGGATGTTCCATTATAACTCACGTTTACTCGGGGTAATCATGGTGATGGGCGTTGGGGGGAGCGGAGTAGATTTTTTCACCTCCCTCCACCCCCCGGTTTCCTGTAGGAGGTCGGCGAGGTCGTGCTGCCCGGAATCCCTCAGACACTGCAGGAACAGGTGGAAGGCGTCGCTACCGCGGGTTTCTAGGTCGATCAGTAATTTCCGAGCCTGACCCCTCCGTGTCCCGGCCATCTGGTAGGAAATAATAGGATAGAAATTGGGACGTCACAGGGGGGAATGTGGGGGCGTCACCTGCTCCTATGCCTTGAGGTAAGTTGTTGATTTATAGACAGTGAGGGGCCATATTAGGGGGGGGGGGTATGTTTTCTCTTGTTTGGGGGTCCCAATATCTCCAGCTGGAGTCCCAGCACACTATCACCAGTGCACCCCAATATAACCCCACTGCTGCCCCCACCTGGATCTCCTCGATCATGTCATTGCTGAACACCCCCTTCTCCACCAGCGGATCCCAGAGGTTCTTCACCTCTAGGGAGGTGACCAGCCGCACCCGATTCTGCTGCAGGATCTGCCGGTGTCTCTGCTCCATTTTCCAGGTACACAACTACTTCCGTAAACATGACGTCATCACGCTGCGCCGGCGCTATGTGCGTACACCTTACTAAGAAGACACTGGTCGCCATGTTGCTACACTCAAGACTACGCCGCGTGTCAGTAATATGAGAAAAACGACATGAATGTGAGTGCGGTGTAACACTACCGCCTGTAAAGGGACTACAAGCCCCAGCATATGTGTATACGTACTAGTCCAACAGGCGCTGGGTCCCCCAACAGTCTTAATTAATAATCAGTCCTATGGCAACCAATGAGAGCTCAGGAAAAAATGAAAGCATTGCTGTGATTGGTTTTATGGTATCCAAGGGCTGGTCTGCTGCTATGGGAAAGAGGTATTAACCCCCTAGCAACCAATAAGAGCTCAGGAAGAAATGAAAGCAGCGCTGTGATTGGTTGTTATGGCCTGTGTGAGTAGGTTTGCTGCTATGGGAAAGAGTTATTTCTATTAGCCACATAGCAACCAATAAGAGATCATAAAAAATGAAAGCAGTTCTGTGATTGGTTTCTATAGGTTTGTTGCTATGGGGTAGATTTCTGAAACTGTAAAGGAAAGCTTTGCTTTGTTGCCCATAGCAACCAATCAGAGCGCAGCTTTCATTTCTTTTAGCGCGCTTGAAAAATTTAAGCTGCACTTTGATTGGTTGCTACGGGCAACAAAGTCTGCCCTATATAAATAAAGTTGTACATAACTGTCCTGGATTGTCTGGGACACTTCGGGGAAAAAGGAAGGTGTCCCAGACTGCGGGAATAAAAAGCAAATCTCCCAGGTGTTTCACATACCCAGGGATCTCAAGTCTCCCGGACGTTCAGGGAGTCTCCCGCTATTAGATAGCGGCTCCCTGACGCCCACATGAGAAAGAATATATCCCAGAAAGCAGGGGAAACGGGTGCACTCTTTTTCACAGCAGGAACGCCGTTCCCGTTCAGGGCAAAAGGACCAGGAAGCAGTGAAGGCTTTGTACTCACCGCTTCCTGGTCCTCGGCTGTCGGCTCTGCAGCCTGCGCACAGGAGTGAGTCGCTCTGTGACGTCACGCTGTGCGCAGCCTTCACAACACAGCCGACAGCAGCAGAAGAGGAGCGGCGGCGTCCAGGAGCAGGAGAGGGTAAGTGTTTTTTTAATTTTTATATTTTATGGACTGGTGAGAGGCACTGTGGGCTAATGGAGAGGCACTGGGGGCTGATGGAGAGGCACTGGGGGGCTGATGGAGAGGCACTGGGGGGCTGATGGAGAGGCACTGGGGGGCTGATGGAGAGGCACTGGGGGCTGATGGAGAGGCACTGGGGGCTGATGGAGAGGCACTGGGGGGCTGATGGAGAGGCACTGGGGGCTGATGGAGAGGCACTGGGGGCTAATGGAGAGGCACTGGGGGCTAATGGAGAGGCACTGGGGGCTGGTGAGAGGCACTGGGGGCTAATGGAGAGGCACTGGGGGCTAATGGAGAGGCACTGGGGGCTAATGGAGAGGCACTGGGGGCTAATGGAGAGGCACTGGGGACAAATAGAGAGGCACTGGGAGCTGATGGAGAGACACTGGGGGACTGATGGAGAAGCACTGGGGGGCTGATGGAGAGGCACTGGGGGCTGATGGAGAGGCACTGGGGGCTGATGGAGAGGCACTGGGGGACTGATGGAGAAGCACTGGGGGGCTGATGGAGAGGCACTGGGGGCTGATGGAGAGGCACTGGGGGCTGATGGAGAGGCACTGGGGGCTGATGGAGAGGCACTGGGGGCTGATGGAGAGGCACTGGGGGCTAATGGAGAGGCACTGGGGGCTAATGGAGAGGCACTGGGGCTAATGGAGAGGCACTGGGGACTAATGGAGAGGCACTGGGAGCTGATGGAGAGACACTGGGGGGCTGATGGAGAGGCACTGGGGGGCTGATGGAGAGGCACTGGGGGCTGATGGAGAGGCACTGGGTGGCTGATGGAGAGGCACTGGGGGCTGATGGAGAGGCACTGGGGGCTGATGGAGAGGCACTGGGGGCTGATGGAGAGGCACTGGGGCTGATGCAGAAGCACTGGGGACTAATGGAGAGGCACTGGGGGCTGATGGAGAGGCACTGGGGGGCTGATGGAGAGGCACTGGGGGCTGATGGAGAGGCACTGGGGGCTGATGGAGAGGCACTGGGGGCTGATGGAGAGGCACTGGGGGCTAATGGAGAGGCACTGGGGACTGATGGAGAGGCACTGGGGACTAATGGAGAGGCACTGGGGACTAATGGAGAGGCACTGGGGACTAATGGAGAGGCACTGGGGGCTGATGGAGAGGCACTGGGGGCTGATGGAGAGGCACTGGGGGCTGATGGAGAGGCACTGGGGGCTGATGGAGAGGCACTGGGGGCTGATGGAGAGGCACTGGGGGCTGATGGAGAGGCACTGGGGGGCTGATGGAGAGGCACTGGGGGCTGATGGAGAGGCACTGGGGGCTGATGGAGAGGCACTGGGGGCTGATGGAGAGGCACTGGGGGCTGATGGAGAGGCACTGGGGGCTGATGGAGAGGCACTGGGGGGCTGATGGAGAGGCACTGGGGGGTTGATGGAGAGGCACTGGGGGCTGATGGAGAGGCACTGGGGGCTAATGGAGAGGCACTGGGGGGCTGATGGAGAGGCACTGGGGGCTGATGGAGAGGCATTGGGGCGCTGATGAAGAGGCACTGGGGGGCTGATGGAGAGGCACTGGGGGCTGATGGAGAGGCATTGGGGCGCTGATGAATGTAATAAAAAGTTCCTGAAAAAAAAGAAAACCTCCCTGAAATGAGTTTTTACAGGTTGGGATGTCTGCATGCCATTCATATCTGTCATAGCAAGGTGCCTACAGAGCCATGGCCGCGGAACAGCCTGACAGGCAGCCTGTAAAAATCCCATAGTCTGCAGTAGTATTCTATTGCAGTCTATGGTACAAGCGATTACAAGATCACATATTTAAAGTCCAATAAGGAGGCTAAAAATGACACTGGAAATTTTTTACAAGTTTTAAAAAATATAAAAAAATTAAAATCACCCCGCCTTTCCCAATTTTACACAGAAAAATAACCAAATAAACTTTCTGGGCATCGCTGCATCCGAAAATGTCCGAACTATTAAAATGTCAAAATGTTTATTGTGCGTGGTGAGCGTTGTAACGGGAAAAAAATAAAAATAGCCAGTTCGCTGTTTTTTGGTCACATTGGACCTCCGCCCCCCCAAAAAAATTTTTAATAAAAAGTGGAAAAAAGTCATATGCACCCCTAAACTACCTCTCGTCCCCGCAAAAAAATAAACCCTCACACAGCTCTGTAGACGGAAAAATAAAAAAGCTATGACAATGTAAAAAATAAAATAAAAAATGCTAAGCTTGCTAATTTTTTTTAAGTGGTAAAACATTATACAAACTATGGGGGTCATTCATCAAACTGGTGTAAAGAACTGGCCGAGTTGCAACCAGATTCCTCATTTCATTTTCCAAAGGAGCTGTCCAAAATGAAAGGTGGAAGCTGATTGGTTGCTATGGGCAACTGAGCCAGTTCTACTTTACACCAGTTTGCTAAATGAAACCCTATGTAAAATTGGTATTGCCGTAATTGTACTGACCGGCAGAATAAAGTCACCATGTTATTTTTAGCGCACAGTGAACACTGTAAATGCAAAACCCCAAACAACTTGGCGGAATTGCTTTTTTATTTTTTATTACACCCCACAAAGATTTTCTTCCTATTTTCCAACACAAGCTATGGTAAATAAAATGGTGTCATTGAAAAATACAACTTGTCCCGAAAAAAAATAAGCCAATGTCAATGGAAAATTGAAAAAGTTATTGCTCTTGAAAGGTAGGGAGGGAAAAACAGAATCGCAAAAAAATGAAAATTGGCCCTGTCTTTAGGGGTTAAAGGGTTGTCCCATCTCGCTGTACCCACAGCGAGAAGGGACTAAGCAGCAGTCCCAGGTGGTCAGGCATATGGAAACTGCTGAATTTGCCCGTGCTCTGCTGTTTCCGTAACTCCCATTGCAGTGAACAGGAGCAATGTAAAGCGCGGAGCGGAAGACGCTACACTGCTGTCACGGACATACCGAGACATACGGACGTTCCCGCGACAGGTGGCAGGAGATCGGTGAGACTGGCAACACGTGGTTTGATCTGACATGTTTTCCTTTTGGATCTAATGACGTCTGTGTTGTTTCTGGTGCTTGCTGCACCTTCTTTCCCAGGTGTGGCTATTGTGGTCATTTAACCTTCTCTATTTGGTGTTGTTTCTCCCACTATGCTAAGCGGTTTATAGCTTCTGCTGGACTTGTGGTTAGCTTGTGTTTGGTTCCCGGCTGAGTTCCTGGTGCTACCAAAGCTTCATTCAAGATAAGTGTTTCCGTTCCCTTTTGTATTTTGTTTATATATATGTGTGTGTTGCCTTTCCCTGTTGTTTGTCATTAGGCCTGAGGAAGACTGCTGTTCGTCCTTTCCATTGGAGGAACAGGTAGACTCAGTCCTGACATTAGTTTCAGGGTCCTATAGGGTGAGGTAGGATTCTAGGTATACGGTGTATGAACTTGCCTACCTTTGGGGCCTGTTGGTCTGTCAGGACTGGGGTTGGTTTTTTTTCTAGGAGGTGTCCATCTTCCTTCTCTAGTTTCCAGGCCTTATTCCGGTATTCCCTTTCCCTCCTATGCTTGGTGGGGTGTTTTCCTCCCACACACAAGCATGACAACTGCTTCCATACCGCCGGAGCTACAGACACAACCTGGCTTCCTGCAATGGGTGTTACAGAAACAGCGGGGTACCGACCCACTTGGCTGTTTCCGTAAGCCTGGCCACCTGGGCCCAGTGCTTAGTCCCATGTCACTGTGCAAACGGCAACATGAGGCAACTCCTTTAAGGAATATACCAACATGTGGCCCTACTGGAAAGCTCTATAACACTAAAAATTCTTCCCATGCCACTAACAAGCCTCCACCATCCGACTCCATATCTCCAGCACATCATATGTACAATCTCAATGGGCTTCCAGAGTCTCAGTACATCAGTAACAAGTGTCTTGTGGCCCTCAAAGGGGCCCTAGGAATGTCAGCACTAGAGATGAGCGAACTTTAAAAAAAAGTTCGGCGTTCGGGTTGTGGTAAGTCGCGCATCCCGTTATGGATTCCACTATCGCGGCATATGGAACCCATAAGGGGCGGCTTCCACGAACCCGAACTGTTGAACAGCCGAAGGACCTGGGGTGACGTCACCATCATGTGATCAGTGCAGGGGGCGTGGCTCAGCACGGGATCAAATCCAGTGCTGAGCCACGCCCCCTGCACTGATCACATGACAGTGACGTCACCCCAGGTCCTTCGGCTGTTCAACAGTTCGGGTTCGTGGAAGCCGCCCCCTATGGATTCCATATGCCGCGATAGTGGAATCCATAACGGGATGCGCGACTTACCACAACCCGAACGCCGAACTTTTTTTTAAAGTTCGCTCATCTCTAGTCAGCACCCATTTAACAAGTCTCCATGGCACCAATGGGTACTCACTCCTCTATCAAGGAACCTTGGCCTTGACTTTTACCCTACTCATTTATAGAGTGATTAATCTCCAGACACAATGAATAAAATAAATAAAAAACAAGCGTATTTATTAATGTACACATAGGGCTAAAATCTACTGAACGTCTAGTTCTTGATTGATTCCTCCATGATCTGTGACTCCTGTCAGATGCACCTCTTGAATTCTTCTTCATCCAGTCAGTGATACTGAAGCAATCCTATTAAGAATAGATCCTATAATATATAATTATCACACTACACAATCAAGTCACTTTTATCATGACCACCCGCTAATATCCAGAGTATCAACCGTGTGCAGCACAGACAACAGCTAGACGGCTGGGAGTGACTCAAAAGGTCCTGGTAGGTTGTCACAGGTATCTGAAGCCTTGCTTACTGCAGTATATACCACAGCTGCTGGTGGGGGAGGATCCATAAAGCGAACACGACCATCAAGGTGGTCCCATGGATGCTCAATTTGGTTCAAGTCAGGAGAATTAGGGGGAGGGTAGTATTGGAAGTCTTGGTCATGCTCTTCCAATCAATGTCGGACATTTCTAGCTGTGTGACATGTCGCATTGTCTTGCTGGAAGATCCCACCCTCCCCAGGGAAGGCAATCAGCATGTATGGGTGTATGTGATCTGCAAGGATAGATTCATACCCAAATCGGTTGAGGGTTTCTTCTCTTCCCCAGACCATAACGCTGCCACCACCAGCTTATGTTCTTCCAGCAATGGCTGCAGGGTGTTTGTTCTCTGATGTTTCTCTCCTGACACGCCAACGTACATTTATTCCATGAAGCAGAAAATGTGACTCATCGGAGAAGCCGACCCTTTACCAATCGGCCGGGGTCCAATTCCAATACGGCCGCGAAAACTGACGCCTTTTCTGCTAATGTAACAACGTTATCAGAGGTGTAGTGACCGTCCGTGTGCTCCGGAGCCTCATAAGAAGTAAGGTTTGTTGACCTGTTGTATTCCATACAACGTCTGGTAGCTCCTGGTTCATTTTTGTGGTGAGCTGCTCCACTGTAGCATGTCGGTCCACCCTCGCGCACCTTCGTTCGCGTTCACCGCTCAGTCGATGTTCACCTCTCACGTGGCACGTGGTGCTCCACAGCTTCCATGTCGCTTATTGACAATGGTGCCATTTATGCACTCACGATACAATTTCACCACAGCAGCACGAGAACATCTCAGACTGCGCAGTGTAAGAAATACTGCTCCCCGGGGCCCAAAAGCCAAAAAACATCCCTTTTTACAACTCTGATAAATCGCCCCTTTTACCCATGACAACAACGAGGAATATGTGTGCAGACAGCCTATCGCACACCTTATATACCCACCAAGTCAGCTCAGCACACCTTATATACCCACCAAGTCAGCTCAGCACACCTTATATACCCACCAAGTCAGCTCAGCACACCTTATATACCCACCAAGCCAGCTCAGCACACCTTATATACCCACCAAGCCAGCTCAGCACAGGTGACTTCCTTCATGAGCTACACACTGCCGACGTCAAAAGTAGGAAATTGTCAGAATAATGGGACTTTACCATGTATAATATATATATATATATATATATATATATATTTAAAAATACATTTGTTAGACATTTGATCATGAATTTTACAGATGATAGTCCACTTGTTTTCTTCTTCCTCATTTTCCACTGTTTTAAAATCTAAGATATGTAAAATGCATTGACCCATCTCAGTCAATGTCATCAAGGTGCAGGTCCCACCTCTGGGACCCGCTGCTATCTTCAGAAAGGGCCCTCCCTCCCCTAAGTGAAGGAGAGCACATAGTGCGGCCTCTTTGGGGACCCATAGCGGTGAATGGAAGGTGGCTGTACAGGACCAACTCTGGCTCTCCAGCACATACTAAAGTGGCTCAGCCCCCTTACCAGATGCCTCAGTGTCAAGGTCCTTATGTTTGCTAGTTCCTGAGACTCACATGTGCTCCTGATCTATACTTCATTCCTGGATTAGTTCCTGGATTCTGCTTATCGTCTGATCCCTGCCTGCTTGCTTTGACTCTCCTGTTGCCGACCCGGTTGCCCGACCTGTGCCGTCTGCCCTGACCTATTGCCTGTCTGACCACGTCTGTGTCTCATCCTTCTGTCCTGCACCGTAGCTCTTGGTAACGTTGACTACGCTTATACTTCAGGTACCTACTCAAGTACCTCCTGGTCCGCCCGGACCAGCTGCCTTTGATTCAGGGATTGCTCTGAAGTAGCCCCCGGCAACTACCCTAATGGCTCAAGTCTATCCTCACCATCAGAGGCTTTAGTGAAAACCAGGTAGTTGCTTAGACACGCCCCTCCAGAGTATACCCAGGCAGTGGCAAAGTGGGTTCACACCCGCTTATCTGTGACATTTGCGATCCTCGGTTGAGGCTCTTTCTCATCTTAACTCTTGTGGTAAAGTGTATGGTAAAGTCCTGGAAGGGGTGTATATCCCTCCCAAGTTCCTCAATGGAAGATGGCGCTGGCTTCAGCAAACATTGTTGCTGGAGCTATTTTTTGTTAAAGTTCAAGGGCTGGATTTTATTCGGACTGGGAAGGTAGGTTTGGTAGTGGGACCTCCCCAGTCCACCCCCGTTCCAGGGCATGTTTTCCCCTAGCCTGAGGGATCCCCAGGTGTAGTCCAGCTGGGATCGTTAGGGGAAAATAAAAGCACAAAAGCTAGAAACTAATTTGTATTAGCTAGAGCCCAGACGGGCAGGAGTTTATTTTGTTTGGATTATGTTTTGGTGATGCTGGAACCTCGCCTCACCCAGTGAGTTAAAACTGGGTTCACCTGTAATTGCCAAAGTGCCATAAAATAAAGCATCGTCTGGACTTTAATACTGTTTTCTGCGAAGGAATCTGTCATCGCCGCCCTGCTTGACAGAGCAATCCCTTACAATCTGTTTTCATGACCCTTGTCTTGATTGTTCCTAAGGTGAGAAATGAAAAATGTCATGATTTTTTAGAACATAGGTATATAAAAATATAATTTTTTCAAAGAACATGACTATAGATGTAATAACACAAACCTTGGCACAAAAGGCTTATTTTAGAGGAAGAATCCATGACTATTAAGAAACCCAAAGACATTGTCCAGGCATCTTCCATTATACAACAGCTCTGCAACCTGATGAAAGTCAATGGCACTGCGCTTTACTTGGCTTCAGCAAGGGTAGCCTTGATCTCATCATCATCACTGTTGCATTTCATGCACTTTCTCTGCAGCTGGGTTGTCAGGATGTCATCTTCAGTAAGACACAGCAGATCATCGGAGTTCTGTTCTGCCTGTTTATGAAATATAGAAGAGTTATATTCTTAGCAGTAAAGAGGATTTCTGCCTGACATGTACCAAGAATGAGACAGACCAACCTTGGCTTCCATGTTTATAATTGAGATGACCAAACTAGACTTGGAGCAATGAATAAAGCTTCAAAAAAGAGACAGCATAGAGAATCGAGCAGAATTCAAAAAAGAGGTTTGAGAAAATGGACTCAAACACCCTCTTATACAGAAAGTTATAATACCTTGAACAGTAGGATCATCTGTTAGCATAATCAACCCTAGTAGACCCGGCGTACTGCCTAGGAGGATTGATAATACCGAAAGCAACCACCATTGTAATGCTGATGAGGTTCTCGGAGCACTGAGGGGTGGGCCTATTCTCTCGGAGCACCGCCTTTGAATATTTGTCACTCCCTCCCATTGATTGATGGGACCAGGCATCATCACTGTTCCAGTGCCTGGCCAGGAAATCTTGCACACATGCCAATAAGGTTTAAATTGGCACAGTTTGGATTTCAGGAGTGGTAATAGTCGAATTAAATCTACTGCGCATGCACCAATTGTACTGTTGCCGGCAGATGCGTGAGATTTCAGTGTCAGGCATCATTATTGTTCTGATGCCTGGCCCTGAAATCAGTCAATCAGGGGGAGAGAGGAAGCGACTGAGGCTCAAAGGTGTAGGTGAAGCGGTGCTCTGAGGGTCTAGACCCAACCCTCGGTGCTCCAATCACCTAATTAGCATACACATAAAAGTAGTATTTTCTGCAGAATGACTGGTTTAGAAGAATCATGCTGACATTGCTAGTAGACAGGAGAAGATGGGACAGCAGGAAAATCTCTGTTGCTCGTAATCTGCAGGATCAGAAATGTCCTTGATGTGCTGGCTTATGGCTCATTATCATCATCTTACCTGCTTGCATCACCAATTCTACCCATGACATGCATCAGCCATTGTCTTCTTGCGATAGTGTCTTTCGGCTGTGAGGTTTATATGAGCCAAATACTTGGCGATAAGGCGATAAGCTGAGGAGATTTTGGGGAAATTTATTTCTAGAAAGGACTATAGAGAAATGTAATAATCTTAGTTCTTTTGGTGCCTTGTGGATCTTAATTCCCGAGGCAAACCTATCAGGGAGCAGGGACGCCAAACCAATTAGGCTCGGCGCCGGTGTGAGATGCTTCCTGAGGGCAGGCTGTTTAGGGTGGGCTAGGTAAACAGGCAGTTGCTGGCCGCAGTTGCCTGTGATTGGTATTCCTGCCTCACTAGCTAGTTTTGTGTTTGTTAGGGCTCATTCAGACGACCGTAAGTTTTTTGCGGTCAACGAATTGCAGATCCACAAAACACGGATACAAGCTGTGTGCGTTCCACATTTTGTGGAACGCACAGGGCCTATATAGAAATACCTATTCTTGTCTGCAATTGCGTACAAGAATAGAACATGCTCTATATTATTTGTGGGGCTGCGGATCTACGGATGTGGACCTGTACATATGGCCATCTGAATGAGCCCTTACTCTGGATTACTGACCTTTTGCCTGACTTTACCACTGTATTCCGATTTTTGCCTCTGACGTGACCTCCTAGTATTTGACATTGGATACTCTTTGGTATTAGTCTCTGCTAGTTTGTGACCTCACCTTTGCTTGCTGACTTTGTCTCTGATGATTTCTCCTGGTTTCACTCTACCGTATATTTGACTTGGCTTTTGGATTCTGATCTGGTCCTGCTTTTGCCTGTGTTTCTGACTTCTTTCTGCACTTAGTCAAGTCAGGGACCGTCACCAAGTTGTTGGCCACCATTTAGGGCAGATTGTGCAAGTAGGGGTGTGGGTACAGGGCTGCACTGTTCCCTACCCTTCATGACAAGTATATTTTATATATATATAAAAACATAAACTACAATACTAAATGTACATTTCAAGACTTTTCTAAAATGCTAATGATGATGGTGTTAATGCGTTGGCGATGCTACTGATGGCGCTTCCCTTCCGAGCAAAGTGACAAGGTTAAGTTTAATGTAAGAGGAAATATAAAGACCTAAACTATATATTTATTTCAAGGGTGAATATTAGCTCACAACTCACATTCGCTGACAACCTATTTTGAATGTCTTGGGTGACACGCATCTAAAGTTACAGGACTTAAACATATTGTGCTTCTCAACCGAGAGAAACCAATATCTCATGAATCTCCACACTTGCTTTTGAGAGATGGTCTGGTTTGCTAGCTTCTTATCATGTAGCTCAGTGACGAGGCATTTGACCTTTTCAATGTTCATCACAATGTCCAGACTTACAGAGTGCAAAATCTTCGTGCTCCTGTTTACAAAGGTTGACCCTCTCCAAAAATGCGCTGTCAGTAGGAGGCAAAGCCCTTCTGGTCCATTCAGTAAAAGCCGTCTGTAAAATCCAGCGTGTTTATCTCTATTCTTGTGTCAACCGTCCATCTCCTCTAAAGTATTCTATTATTCTTAATAGTATGTACACTGACCTGTGGGTTGTCTCATCAAGGTCCTCTTCACTCTCGTCTTCTTCATCTAGTCATTCCTCAGACTCTGTTCCTCATACATCTTCTATGTGTTCTTCATATCCTGTCTTTCCTGGGGTCTACAATGACTGATATGTCCTCAGCCCCCAAGTGGACCACTACCATGTCCATTTTTTGTTCAGTCTCCGCTGGGGCTGGGATGTCCACAATGTCCTCTTCAAGCTTCTCAGGTTGAGCAGTTGTTGAGCGTTGATATAATGGTGACAGATGATGCAGAGGTAGATGGTCTCTCATGTTGTCCATTATTGTACGGTATAAGGGTCCATTCACACGTCCGTTTTTTGCGGATCCTATTTTCCAAGAATTCTTTCCGTTTGTCATCCGTTTTTTGCGGATCCGCAAAAAAAAACGGATAGAAGAATACATTTTCCTATTCCAATAAAGTTTTATCCGCAATTTTCGGATTAGAATAGGACATGTTTTATTTTTTGACGGACACTATGTACTGAGAAAATTATGCGGACAGCACACTTTGTGCTGTCCGCATATTTTATAGACCCATTGAAAATCAATGGGTCCGAATTCTGTCCGCAACTATTCCGAAAAATCGGGATCAGATGCGGAACTAAACAACGGACGTGTGAATGGACCCTTAATCTGAAGATATATAAGAGAATCCATGGACAGTGTTTGCATATCCCTGGCCACTGTTGGTTTGGTGTATATTAAAAACCTTCTGTGCCCCAGTAAGGGGACGACATTCTCCAAGGATCCTACAAAAATGATCTCTAAGTATTCCATGGCAGTGTCCTTAGAAGCAATATTAGTGAGGGTTTTCTTGGCCAGTGCCACACTAGCTCTTGTGGCTTCATTGCTGTTAAGTCTCATATACTTTCTTCTCAGATACGTTGAGTGGGCTTGTCATGGGAATCCTGGTGTGCCTGTGAAAAGACAGGTTTTAGATTTATGAAATTCCGGAAATTTCTTTAATATGAATAACTGCATTCTCAAAAATGACCAAAAGATGTCGCACTGCATGACAAGGAAAATGCTAAATTCACGCCTCCTTCCAGCAGTAACCTGACTCTTCTGGTATAAGCCCACAGTGCGTATTATGTGCAGATTGTTGTGGGTGGCAAAACGGCAGTGTAAGGCCCCTTTCACACGGGCGAGTTTTCCGCGCGGTTGCAATGCGTGATGTGAAATAATTTTTATGGGGCTGTGCACATGAGCGGTGATTTTCACGCATCACTTCTGCGTTGCGTGAAAATCGCGTGAAAAGCTCTATATTGTACGTTTTTCACGCAACGCAGGCCCCGTAGAAGTGAATAGGGCTACGGGAAAATCGCAAGCATCCGCAAGAAAGTGCGGATGCGGTGCGATTTTCCCGCATGGTTGATAGCAGATGGGGACACAATCTTTATTATTTTCCCCTAGCATTTTCCCTTAGCATTCTTTAATACAGAGTGCTTAGTAAAAGGACAATTGAGGGTTAAAAATACTAAAAAATTAACTCACCTCCTCCAATTGATCGCGTAGGTGCCGGTCTCCTGTTCTCTCTTTAGCTGTGGGTAAAGGACCTGTGCTGATGTCACTGAGCTCATCACATGGTCCGTCACATGATTCATCACCATGGTGATGGACCACGTGATGAGCTCAGTGACATCAGCACAGGTCCTTTACCCACAGCTAAAGAGAGAACAGGAGACCGGCACCTACGCGATCAATTGGAGGAGGTGAGTTAATTTTTTATTATTTTTAACCCTCAATTGTCCTTTTACTAGGCACTCTGTATTAAAGAATGCTATTATTTTCCCTTATAACCATGTTATGTCGATTTTATAATTTTCCCTTATAACACCTAACCCAAACCCGAACTTCAGTGATGAAGTCCGGGTTCGGGTCTGGTTACCAAACATGCCGATTTTTCTCACGTGCGTGCAAAACGCATTAAAACAGTTTGCACTCGCGCGAAAAAATCGCACATTTTCCCGCAACGCACGCGCATTTTATCCGGGCGTCAAACTTGACACCCGTGTGAAAGAGGCCTAAGGGTACGGTCACACAGAGTTTTTTGGATGAGGTTTTAAAGCATTCTGAGGTTGCAGTCGCTGCGCACATGCTGTGACACCATTAATTTCTATGCTAGCACCGCTAGACTGCGATCCTTGGGTGTGACAGGGGCCGCATGACCAATATCTCCATATAGCCAAACCCCTAATCGGCTAAAAACAGGACATTTTAAAATTATCATCTACAAAGTGAAGACATTTTGCACGCGATGCAGACTTTGAAATTCCCAGCACGTCAATTCTTTGTGCAGATTTTGATTGCAGATTTAATTTTTTGCAATGCAATGGGTGAAAACGGTGAAAAAACCTGCATGTGCAAAAAAGTTTATCAGCTCCCCCGCTGCTAGCAAGAGATGTGCGCGGAGCTCCCGGACCAGGAAACTTGCAATGAGAAAAAGAAAAATCCTCCAGCACGGTCGTCCGCTGTTAAAATCCCAAGTTTTATTCGGTATACATTAAAAGTACAGAAACACGAGCCATAACTGGTTGACGCGTTTTTCTTCATCGACCTGAGGTTATGACTAACGCGTCAACCTGTTATTGTTTAATGTTTACCGAATAAAACTTGGATTTTAACAGCTGACGACCGTGCTTGAGGATTTTTCTTTTTCTCAAAACCTGCATGTACACATGAAAAAATTGTAGCATTATCCTTATAGATACACATCCATCCGTGCAGGTAGCCTTGGCGTGAGACAGGGGCGGACCGGCCATAGAACCTACAGGTCCCGGTGAGCCGATGCCCAGAAGGCCACCCGAAGCTCTCCTCATCCCTGCTGGGTACATAAGGATCTGATGCTCTCAGAAACAGGTACGTATGGCCCTGGCGGCATCCACAGGTCCTCAGGATGGTGATACAGTTGAATATTCCAACACAGGTGGCAGTATTCTATGCTGCACTGTGGTATTGGTTCTGCCGGGGCTGTATTTTGTGCTGCACTGCTCGCCCTGCCTATCCTACTTTTTCCGCCCGCCGTCTGTCTATTTGGATCCGCCTATGACGTGGGGCTACTTTCATTTTTTTTTTTCCAGGGCCACTTTAAGTTCCCAGTCCGCCCATGGCGTGAGGTCACACACAGCTTTTTGTGTCAGTTTTTGATGCAGCATTGAACCAACTCCAGAAGTAGATCCAGCAACAAGGAGAAATCAAAGTCCTCCTTTTCCTGCTGGATCCACTTCTGGATTTGGCTCCAACAAACTGCATCAAAACCTGCCACAAAAAGTTTTTTTTTTCCTCTGGCGTTTATGGGGTGTACGGTTTTTGGTGGCTGAAGTTTTGGTGGCCACCTCCAGATGTTTAATGGAAGCCTATGGGATTAAATACACTATGTTTGCTACTGTCTGTAGGTAGATGTGCAATGGATTAGACAGAAGGATCCGACTACATAGGGTTTGTGTTGGTAGTCTGTTACCATGGAGACACACATGGTAGAATGTGGGAAGTGGCTTCCTCTTTTTTTTTTTTTTTTCATCTTAGAGACACTAAAAATGAAAAAGCTTGCAAAAGTATACACACCCCTTGCATGAAAATGTGTTTCTTCATATTACCCTCCTCATTGTGACTTGGGGTCTCTAGCCGCAGTACCTCATCTGACCAGCAGATGTCCCTAGGGAGTTCTCACCCATTTTAGGGCTTTTTAGGGACATTTTTTCACCTCCCATTTCTCTTTAGATAATTACTGGAGTACGAGGCGTGGACTGCAGGTCCAGGCGAATGTGTGAATTTTCTAAGCTGCTATATGGTGCATGCCATCGTGCCGCCAAATGTGTCATTATAGATGATATGGTCCTCTAGCAGCTGCACTGGAAAAAGAAAAACCTCATTCACCCAGCTTTCTAAGGCTCCTGAAAAGCAAATCTACTGAGTTATGCAGCAATAAATATCAGGCAGCCTAGAAAAGGCTGTGTTGTGCAGGACCATGACCCCTGGGTATAATGTAAGGAGCGAGCAGCGGGCGATGCGGCATCGTGCGGGGCGAGGGGCGCAGTTGTGTGATTACCACTTACAGGATCCGTCCTCGAAATAAGAGCTTTGTAATGAGTTGGAGGAGATAATGACATCCTGAGTAATTAGATGGCACGGAGCAGACGCCGCTGGAATGCCTGATGCTCCGCTCTTAAAGGAGAACTCCAGGCAGGCCTAGTCCTATGTAAATAATGCTTAAAGGGATTGATCCATGAAGCACCTCATAGACTGTATAATCAGTGGGGTGTGAACCCTGGGACCCCTCACCGATGAGACTGGGGGTTCATGCACAACCTCTGCTCCCATCACTACCGATCGCGCATGCGCCCTACTGTGCCATTCACACAATGGACTTGTGGACCCCTGTATTGTAATGGGTGGGGGTACATTCACCTCTTCTCCTAATCGTGGCCAACCCCTTTATGAAAAATATTTATTTTTTATAATATATTTATAATATATACATTATATAATATATTTCTTTTTATAATAAATATTTATATTTATTTGTCATGTTTTTATGCCTCACCATTTTCAAGATCTCTGCTTGCTGACAGTTTACATGCAGAGGCTGAAGACCAGCACTGACCTAATCCTTCTCACAGCTGAGGACTTGTATCCAACCTAAACATCCTGATACATTTTTACCTGTACTGATACATTGTAACAAAATGTTAGGACAGGAGAGCTTTGTGCTGCTGTTTAGCTCAACGTGGATTGTCCAAACTGTAACAACCCTTCAGCTGTGAGAAGTATTAGCTAGGCAAGTGCCTTTGATGAAATTCAGCTATATGATGGGAGAGTGGAGTTGGTTTCAGCACCATGGTGAGCTCCCAGAACTACGTCCTCAGTCTCTGGAGTTTCTGGTTGCAGCTTTTTTTTAGCTGGAATGTGATGGCCTCCTCATCACTGCTCTGTGTCCAGCAGAAAGTGTCTTGTGCAGTTCTGCAGCAGCTGAGGTGTCTATTATGAGGTTCTGCAGCAGCTGAGGTGTGTATTATGAGGTTCTCCAGCAGCTGGGGTGTGTATTAGGACGTTCTGAAGCAGCTGGGGTGTGTATTATGAGGTTCTACAGCAGCTGAGGTGTATTATGAGGTTCTGCAGCAGCTGAGTTGTGCATTATAAAGTTTGCATTGTGCATTAAAAGGTTTGGCAGCAGTTAAGGTTCTGCAGCAGCTGGGTTTTGTATTATACGGCTCTGCAGCAGCTGAGGTGTATTATGAGGTCCTGCAGCAGCTGAGATGTGTATTATGAGGTTCTGCAGCAGCTGAGGTGTGTATTATGAGGTCCTGCAGCAGCTGAGATTTGTATTATGAGGTTCTGCAGCAGTTGGGGTGTGTATTATGAGGTTCTGCAGCAGCTGAGGTGTGTATTATGAGGTCCTGCAGCAGCTGAGGTGTGTATTATGAGGTCCTGCAGCAGCTGAGATGTGTATTATGAGGTTCTGCAGCAGTTGGCGTGTGTATTATGAGGTTCTGCAGCAGCTGAGGTGTGTATTATGAGGTCCTGCAGCAGCTGAGATGTGTATTATGAGGTCCTGCAGCAGCTGAGATGTGTATTGTGAGGTTCTGCAGCAGTTGAGGTGTGTATTGAGGTTCTGCAGCAGCTGACGTGTGTATTATGAGGTTCTGCAGCAGTTGAGGTGTGTATTGAGGTTCTGCAGCAGCTGAGGTGTGTATTATGAGGTTCTGCAGCAGCTGAGGTGTGTATTATGAGGCTCTGCAGCAGCTGAGGTGTGTATTATGCGGTTCTGCAGCAGCTGAGGTGTGTATTATGAGGTTCTGCAGCAGTTGAGGTGTGTATTGAGGTTCTGCAGCAGCTGAGGTGTGTATTATGAGGTCCTGCAGCAGTTGAGGTGTGTATTATGAGGTTCGGCAGCAGTTGAGGTGTGTATTGAGGTTCTGTAGCAGCTGAGGTGTGTATTATGAGGTCCTGCAGCAGCTGAGATGTGTATTATGAGGTTCTGCAGCAGCTGAGGTGTGTATTATAAGGTTCTGCTGCAGTTGAGGTGTGTATTATGAGGTTCTGCAGCAGCTGAGGTGTGTATTATGAGGTTCTGCAGCAGCTGAGGTGTGTATTATGAGATTCTGCAGCAATTGAGGTGTGTATTGAGGTTCTGCAGCAGTTGAGGTGTGTATTATGAGATTCTGCAGCAGTTGAGGTGTGTATTGAGGTTCTGCAGCAGTTGAGGTGAGTATTGAGGTTCTGCAGCAGTTGAGGTGTGTATTGAGGTTATGCAGCAGCTGAGGTGTGTATTATGGGGTTCTGCAGCAGTTGAGGTGTGTATTGAGGTTCTGCAGCAGCTGAGGTGTGTATTATGAGGTCCTGCAGCAGTTGAGGTGTGTATTGAGGTTCTGCAGCAGCTGAGGTGTGTATTATGAGGTTCTGCAGCAGCTGAGGTGTGTATTATGAGGCTCTGCAGCAGCTGAGGTGTGTATTATGCGGTTCTGCAGCAGCTGAGGTGTGTATTATGAGGTTCTGCAGCAGTTGAGGTGTGTATTGAGGTTCTGCAGCAGCTGAGGTGTGTATTATGAGGTCCTGCAGCAGTTGAGGTGTGTATTATGAGGTTCTGCAGCAGTTGAGGTGTGTATTGAGGTTCTGCAGCAGCTGAGGTGTGTATTATGCAGTTCTGCAGCTGCTGGGTGTATGTTATATGGTATAAGGCCCACCTGCTATAAATGAGATAAGAAATGACTTCTGCACTCCTTAAGCTCATTTTTCAGTCCTGTAGATTTATGTTTCCCTGAACATCACTGTGACCCAACATTTCTGGCATTTACATTTTTTCGGAAGAGGGCGCTATTGCATATGTTAACCCCTCCAGAGCTGCAACTTGTTGAGGGACATTTGATGCACCTATCCTCTGCTGCGGTCACCTGCGTTGGCATTGAGTGATGTTTGGTTTCGTTGGAAAAGTAAATCATTCCAGGAAATGATGAGATTTTTGCCTGGTGAAGGGGGGAAGGGGCTCACAAGGGGGTGGGACCCTGAGTTCCCATATCCTCCTTGTCAATAGCTTCTCATTCACCACTCACTTGTACACATCTCACATTTGCTGCACCCGAAGGTTGTTACATGTGATTAAAATAGCCTCTGCCAGCGTAGCTGCTCCTGCAGGAGGGGGAAGGCATGGCGGAGACGATGAGAAGAGTCTGAGAGAGGAGAAGTGACAGCGAGACAGGGGAAGACACAATAAACTGCAGGAAAACAGAGTAATTACAGGGAAGGAACTACTGAGAGGAGATTATTATTAGAGACGTGAAGACGTAGGACGGCGAGGACAAAGACTCATCCAGAACGAACACAATCAAGAAAAAAGTGGAGAAGAATAAGATAAAGTGGATGTATTTGAAGGAAAGCATTGCTGGAATGGTGGAGATTGTGAGAAGATAGGAAGGGATCCAAAGGATGGAGAAGGCGAAAACATAAGAAGAGATCCAGATGGTGGAGAAGGTGAGATAAGACGGGACCTGGATTATGGAAAAGGTGAGAAGGAAAGGATCCAAATGGTGGAAACAGAGAGAAGATAAGATGGGACCAAGATATGGGTGGTGAAAAAGGTAAAAAGATAAGACAGGATTGGGATAGTTGAGAAAGTGAGAAGATAGAACAGGACCAGGATGGTGGAGGAGTTAAGAGGATAGGACAGGAGCAAGATCCTTGTGGTAAAGAGGTCAGAATCTGGTGGTGGAGAAGTTAAAAACATAAGACAGGGCTGGAGTAGTGGAGAAGGTGAGAGGATGGGACTAGAATCTGTATGGTGGAGAAAGTGATAAGATAAGATAGGACCAGAATAGTGAGGAGGTGAGAAGATACAGTCCGGAGGGTGGAGAAGGGACAACTTAAGATGGGGCTAGGGTGGGAATGGTGAAGATAGCACAAGACCACAGTTGGAATGGTGGAAAAGGTCTAGGATCGATGGCGAAACACTCGAAGAGTAGACACATGCACTGGTCAAGTCTTGGTAGGATAATTCTTCATGGCTCACCAAATGGGTGAACGTTGGAATGGACTCTACAGTAAAGAGGAGGAGGGGGCTTCTCCCAATGGGCGACAGATCTGGATGGCAGCCTTCCTCTGCTTTATTATCTTTCTTACCACCTTGGGAAACTCTCTGCTTATCCTACTCATCTTTACACAAAGGTCCCTTCGGAACACCTCCAACTATTTTTTGGTGTCTCTCTTCATGTCGGACCTCATGGTGGGACTGGTGGTGATGCCACCAGCTATGCTGAATGAACTTTATGGGAAGTGGGTCTTGGATGATGTGTTCTGCTGCATCTGGTACTCCTTTGATGTCATGTGCTGCAGTGCATCCATACTCAACCTGTGTGTCATCAGTCTGGACCGGTACCTGCTCATTATCTCTCCGCTCAAGTACAAGCTCCGGATGACGTCCTGTAGAGCCCTGGGATTGATTTTGGCCACATGGACATTAGCGGCTCTAGCTTCTTTCTTGCCCATTGAAATGGGCTGGCATGACCCAGACTTTGAGTTGCAATCGTCCAACTTGACGTCGATGTCAGAGGAGAAGCAGTGCCGTCTGCTGGTCAGCTTACCGTATGCCTTGATAGCCTCCTGTCTGACCTTCTTTCTCCCATCAGCGGCTATATCATTTACCTATTGCAGGATCCTGCTCGCAGCCAGAAAGCAGGCAGTTCAGGTGGCTTCTTTGACCACAAATGTGCCCAACATGTCTGAAGACCATGTTCAGGTGAGTGCAAATCCCCACAACTGCCAGCCAGTGACCTATATCTGTGACTTGTGTAAACTTTAACGAGAAATGATACTGTGCAGTGTCTATATATATATATATACAGAATAAAGGCAGATACTGAGGATTACACCCAGTATACAGGACAGGAGAAGTGGTACTGTGCAGTGTCCATATATACAGAATAAGAGCAGATACTGAGGATTACACCCAGTATACAGGACAGGAGAAGTGGTACTGTGCAGTGTATATATATACAGAATAAGAGCAGATACTGAGGATTACACCCAGTATACAGGACAGGAGAAGTGGTACTGTGCAGTGTATATATATACAGAATAAGAGCATATACTGAGGATTACACCCTGTACACAGGACAGGAGAAGTGGTACTGTGCAGTGTCCATATATACAGAATAAGAGCAGATACTGAGGATTACACCCAGTATACAGGACAGGAGAAGTGGTACTGTGCAGTGTCCATATATACAGTATAAGAGCAGATACTGAGGATTACACCCAGTATACAGGACAGGAGAAGTGGTACTGTGCAGTGTATATATATACAGAATAAGAGCAGATACTGAGGATTACACCCAGTATACAGGACAGGAGAAGTGGTACTGTGCAGTGTATATATACAGGATAAGAGCAGATACTGAGGATTACACCCAGTATACAGGACAGGAGAAGTGGTACTGTGCAGTGTCCATATACACAGAATAAGAGAAGATACGGAGGATTACACCCAGTATACAGGACAGGAGAAGTGGTACTGTGCAGTGTATATATATACAGAATAAGAGCAGATACTGAGGATTACACCCAGTATACAGGACAGGAGAAGTGGTACTGTGCAGTGTCCATATATACAGAATAAGAGCAGATATAGAGGATTACACCCAGTATACAGGACAGGAGAAGTGGTACTGTGCAGTGTATATATATACAGAATAAGAGCAGATATAGAGGATTACACCCAGTATACAGGACAGGAGAAGTGGTACTGTGCAGTGTATATATACAGGATAAGAGCAGATACTGAGGATTACACCCAGTATACAGGACAGGAGAAGTGGTACTGTGCAGTGTCTATGTATACAGAATAAGAGCAGATACTGAGGATTACACCCTGTACACAGGACAGGAGAAGTGGTACTGTGCAGTGTCCATATACACAGAATAAGAGAAGATACGGAGGATTACACCCAGTATACAGGACAGGAGAAGTGGTACTGTGCAGTGTCTATGTATACAGAATAAGAGCAGATACTGAGGATTACACCCAGTATACAGGACAGGAGAAGTGGTACTGTGCAGTGTATATATACAGGATAAGAGCAGATACTGAGGATTACACCCAGTATACAGGACAGGAGAAGTGGTACTGTGCAGTGTCCATATATACAGAATAAGAGCAGATACTGAGGATTACACCCTGTACACAGGACAGGAGAAGTGGTACTGTGCAGTGTCCATATACACAGAATAAGAGAAGATACGGAGGATTACACCCAGTATACAGGACAGGAGAAGTGGTACTGTGCAGTGTATATATATACAGAATAAGAGCAGATACTGAGGATTACACCCAGTATACAGGACAGGAGAAGTGGTACTGTGCAGTGTATATACACACAGAAAAAGAGCAGATACTGAGGATTACACCCAGATACAGGACAGGAGAAGTGGTACTGTGCAGTGTCCATATATACAGAATAAGGGCAGATACTGAGGATTACACCCAGTATACAGGACAGGAGAAGTGGTACTGTGCGGTGTCCATATATACAGAATAAGAGCAGATACGGAGAATTACACCCAGTATACAGGACAGGAGAAGTGGTACTGTGCAGTGTATATATACAGAATAAGAGCAGATACTGAGGGTTACACCCAGTATACAGGACAGAAGAAGTGGTACTGTGCAGTGTCCATATATACAGAATAACGGCAGATACTGAGGATTACACCCAGCATACAGGAGAAGTGGTACTGTGCAGTGTCCATATATACAGAATAAGAGCAGATACTGAGGGTTACACCCAGTATACAGGACAGGAGAAGTGGTACTGTGCAGTGTCCATATATACAGAATAAGGGCAGATACTGAGGATTACACCCAGTATACAGGACAGGAGAAGTGGTACTGTGCAGTGTCCATATATACAGAATAAGAGCAGATACTGAGGATTACACCCAGTATACAGGACAGGAAAAGTGGTACTGTGCAGTGTACATATATATACAGAATAAGAGCAGATACTGAGGATTACACCCAGTATACAGGCCAGGAGAAGTGGTACTGTGCAGTGTCCATATATACAGAATAAGAGCAGATACTGAGGATTACACCCAGTATACAGGACAGGAGAAGTGGTACTGTGCAGTGTATATATACAGAATAAGAGCAGATACTGAGGATTACACCCAGTATACAGGACAGGAGAAGTGGTACTGTGCAGTGTATATATATACAGAATAAGAGCAGATACTGAGAATTACACCCAGTATACAGGACAGGAGAAGTGGTACTGTGCAGTGTATATATATACAGAATAAGAGCAGATACTGAGGATTACACCCAGTATACAGGACAGGAGAAGTGGTACTGTGCAGTGTCCATATATACAGAATAAGAGCAGATACTGAGAATTACACCCAGTATACAGGACAGGAGAAGTGGTACTGTGCAGTGTCCATATATACAGAATAAGAGCAGATACTGAGGATTACACCCAGTATACAGGACAGGAGAAGTGGTACTGTGCAGTGTATATATACAGAATTAGAGCAGATACTGAGAATTACACCCAGTATACAGGACAGGAGAAGTGGTACTGTGCAGTGTATATATATACAGAATAATAGCAGATACTGAGAATTACACCCAGTATACAGGACAGGAGAAGTGGTACTGTGCAGTGCCCATATATATACAGAATAAGAGCAGATACTGAGGATTACACCCAGTATACAGGACAGGAGAAGTGGTACTGTGCAGTGTATATATATACAGAATAATAGCAGATACTGAGAATTACACCCAGTATACAGGACAGGAGAAGTGGTACTGTGCAGTGTCCATATATACAGAATAAGAGCAGATACTGAGGATTACACCCAGTATACAGGACAGGAGAAGTGGTACTGTGCAGTGTATATATATACAGAATAAGAGCAGATACTGAGGATTACACCCAGTATACAGGACAGGAGAAGTGGTACTGTGCAGTGTCCATATATATACAGAATAAGAGCAGATACTGAGGATTACACCCTGTATACAGGACAGGAGAAGTGGTACTGTGCAGTGTATATATACAGAATAAGAGCAGATAATGAGGATTACACCCAGTATACAGGACAGGAGAAGTGGTACTGTGCAGTGTCCATATATACAGAATAAGAGCAGATACTGAGGATTACACCCGGTATACAGGACAGGAGAAGTGGTACTGTGCAGTGTATATATACAGAATAAGAGCAGATACTGAGGATTACACCCTGTATACAGGACAGGAGAAGTGGTCCTGTGCAGTGTCCATATATACAGAATAAGAGCAGATACTGAGGATTACACCCAGTACACAGGACAGGAGAAGTGGTACTGTGCAGTGTATATATATACAGAATAAGAGCAGATACTGAGGATTACACCCAGTATACAGGACAGGAGAAGTGGTACTGTGCAGTGTACATATATACAGAATAAAAGCAGATACTGAGAATTACACCCAGTATACAGGACAGGAGAAGTGGTACTGTGCAGTGTCCATATATACAGTATAAGAGCAGATACTGAGGATTACACCCAGTATACAGGACAGGAGAAGTGGTACTGTGCAGTGTATATATATACAGAATAAGAGCAGATACTGAGGATTACACCCAGTATACAGGACAGGAGAAGTGGTACTGTGCAGTGTATATATATACAGAATAAGAGCAGATACTGAGGATTACACCCAGTATACAGGACAGGAGAAGTGGTACTGTGCAGTGTCCATATATACAGAATAAGAGCAGATACTGAGGATTACACCCAGTATACAGGACAGGAGAAGTGGTACTGTGCAGTGTATATATATACAGAATAAGAGCAGATACTGAGGATTACACCCAGTATACAGGACAGGAGAAGTGGTACTGTGCAGTGTCCATATATACAGAATAAGAGCAGATACTGAGGATTACACCCAGTATACAGGACAGGAGAAGTGGTACTGTGCAGTGTCTATATATACAGAATAAGAGCAGATACTAGAGGATTACACCCAGTATACAGGACAGGAGAAGTGGTACTGTGCAGTGTATATATACAGGATAAGAGCAGATACTGAGGATTACACCCAGTATACAGGACAGGAGAAGTGGTACTGTGCAGTGTCCATATATACAGAATAAGAGCAGATACTGAGGATTACACCCGGTATACAGGACAGGAGAAGTGGTACTGTGCAGTGTCTATGTATACAGAATAAGAGCAGATACTGAGGATTACACCCAGTACACAGGACAGGAGAAGTGGTACTGTGCAGTGTCCATATACACAGAATAAGAGCAGATACGGAGGATTACACCCAGTATACAGGACAGGAGAAGTGGTACTGTGCAGTGTCTATATATACAGAATAAGAGCAGATACTGAGGATTACACCCAGTATACAGGACAGGAGAAGTGGTACTGTGCAGTGTCCATATATACAGAATAAGAGCAGATACTGAGGATTACACCCAGTATACAGGACAGGAGAAGTGGTACTGTGCAGTGTCCATATATACAGAATAAGAGCAGATACTGAGGATTACACCCAGTATACAGGACAGGAGAAGTGGTACTGTGCAGTGTCCATATATACAGAATAAGAGCAGATACTGAGGATTACACCCAGTATACAGGACAGGAGAAGTGGTACTGTGCAGTGTCTATATATACAGAATAAGAGCAGATACTGAGGATTACACCCAGTATACAGGACAGGAGAAGTGGTACTGTGCAGTGTATATATACACAGAATAAGAGCAGATACTGAGGATTACACCCAGTATACAGGACAGGAGAAGTGGTACTGTGCAGTGTCCATATATACAGAATAAGAGCAGATACTGAGGATTACACCCAGTATACAGGACAGGAGAAGTGGTACTGTGCAGTGTCCATATATACAGAATAAGAGCAGATACTGGAGAATTACACCCAGTATACAGGACAGGAGAAGTGGTACTGTGCAGTGTATATATACAGAATAAGAGCAGATACTGAGGGTTACACCCAGTATACAGGACAGAAGAAGTGGTACTGTGCAGTGTCCATATATACAGAATAACGGCAGATACTGAGGATTACACCCAGCATACAGGACAGGAGAAGTGGTACTGTGCAGTGTCCATATATACAGAATAAGAGCAGATACTGAGAGTTACACCCAGTATACAGGACAGGAGAAGTGGTACTGTGCAGTGTCCATATATACAGAATAAGAGCAGATACTGAGGATTACACCCAGTATACAGGACAGGAGAAGTGGTACTGTGCAGTGTCCATATATACAGAATAAGAGCAGATACTGAGGATTACACCCAGTATACAGGACAGGAGAAGTGGTACTGTGCAGTGTCTATATATACAGAATAAGAGCAGATACTGAGGATTACACCCAGTATACAGGACAGGAGAAGTGGTACTGTGCAGTGTCCATATATACAGAATAAGAGCAGATACTGAGGATTACACCCAGTATACAGGACAGGAGAAGTGGTACTGTGCAGTGTATATATACAGAATAAGAGCAGATACTGAGGATTACACCCAGTATACAGGACAGGAGAAGTGGTACTGTGCAGTGTATATATATACAGAATAAGAGCAGATACTGAGAATTACACCCAGTATACAGGACAGGAGAAGTGGTACTGTGCAGTGTATATATATACAGAATAAGAGCAGATACTGAGAGTTACACCCAGTATACAGGACAGGAGAAGTGGTACTGTGCAGTGTATAAATACAGAATAACGGCAGATACTGAGGATTACACCCAGCATACAGGAGAAGTGGTACTGTGCAGTGTCCATATATACAGAATAAGAGCAGATACTGAGGATTACATCCAGTATACAGGACAGGAGAAGTGGTACTGTGCAGTGTATATATACAGGATGAGAGCAGATACTGAGGATTACACCCAGTATACAGGACAGGAGAAGTGGTACTGTGCAGTGTCCATATATACAGAATAAGAGCAGATACTGAGGATTACACCCAGTATACAGGACAGGAGAAGTGGTACTGTGCAGTGTCCATATATACACAGAATAAGAGCAGATACTGAGGATTACACCCAGTATACAGGACAGGAGAAGTGGTACTGTGCAGTGTCCATATATACAGAATAAGAGCAGATACTGAGGATTACACCCAGTATACAGGACAGGAGAAGTGGTACTGTGCAGTGTATATATACAGAATAAGAGCAGATACTGAGGATTACACCCAGTATACAGGACAGGAGAAGTGGTACTGTGCAGTGTATATATATACAGAATAAGAGCAGATACTGAGGATTACACCCAGTATACAGGACAGGAGAAGTGGTACTGTGCAGTGTATATATATACAGAATAAGAGCAGATACTGAGGATTACACCCAGTATACAGGACAGGAGAAGTGGTACTGTGCAGTGTCTATATATACAGAATAAGAGCAGATACTGAGGATTACACCCAGCATACAGGACAGGAGAAGTGGTACTGTGCAGTGTCCATATATACAGAATAAGAGCAGATACTGAGGATTACACCCAGTATACAGGACAGGAGAAGTGGTACTGTGCAGTGTATATATACAGGATGAGAGCAGATACTGAGGATTACACCCAGTATACAGGACAGGAGAAGTGGTACTGTGCAGTGTCCATATATACAGAATAAGAGCAGATACTGAGGATTACACCCAGTATACAGGACAGGAGAAGTGGTACTGTGCAGTGTCCATATATACACAGAATAAGAGCAGATACTGAGAATTACACCCAGTATACAGGACAGGAGAAGTGGTACTGTGCAGTGTCTGTATATACAGAATAAGAGCAGATACTGAGGATTACACCCATTATACAGGACAGGAGAAGTGGTACTGTGCAGTGTATATATACAGAATTAGAGCAGATACTGAGAACTACACCCAGTATACAGGACAGGAGAAGTGGTACTGTGCAGTGTATATATATACAGAATAATAGCAGATACTGAGAATTACACCCAGTATACAGGACAGGAGAAGTGGTACTGTGCAGTGCCCATATATACAGAATAAGAGCAGATACTGAGGATTACACCCAGTATACAGGACAGGAGAAGTGGTACTGTGCAGTGTATATATATACAGAATAAGAGCAGATACTGAGAATTACACCCAGTATACAGGACAGGAGAAGTGGTACTGTGCAGTGTCCATATATACAGAATAAGAGCAGATACTGAGGATTACACCCAGTATACAGGACAGGAGAAGTGGTACTGTGCAGTGTATATATACAGAATAAGAGCAGATACTGAGGATTACACCCAGTATACAGGACAGGAGAAGTGGTACTGTGCAGTGTCCATATATATACAGAATAAGAGCAGATACTGAGGATTACACCCTAGTATACAGGACAGGAGAAGTGGTACTGTGCAGTGTATATATACAGAATAAGAGCAGATACTGAGGATTACACCCAGTATACAGGACAGGAGAAGTGGTACTGTGCAGTGTCCATATATACAGAATAAGAGCAGATACTGAGGATTACACCCAGTATACAGGACAGGAGAAGTGGTACTGTGCAGTGTATATATACAGAATAAGAGCAGATACTGAGGATTACACCCTGTATACAGGACAGGAGAAGTGGTACTGTGCAGTGTCCATATATACAGAATAAGAGCAGATACTGAGGATTACACCCAGTATACAGGACAGGAGAAGTGGTACTGTGCAGTGTCTATATATACAGAATAAGAGCAGATACTGAGAATTACACCCAGTATACAGGACAGGAGAAGTGGTACTGTGCAGTGTCCATATATACAGAATAAGAGCAGATACTGAGAATTACACCCAGTATACAGGACAGGAGAAGTGGTACTGTGCAGTGTCCATATATACAGAATAAGGGCAGATACTGAGGATTACACCCAGTACACAGGACAGGAGAAGTGGTACTGTGCAGTGTCCATATATACAGAATAAGAGCAGATACTGAGGATTACACCCAGTATACAGGACAGGAGAAGTGGTACTGTGCAGTGTATATATATACAGAATAAGAGCAGATACTGAGGATTACACCCAGTATACAGGACAGGAGAAGTGGTACTGTGCAGTGTCTGTATATACAGAATAAGAGCAGATACTGAGGATTACACCCTGTACACAGGACAGGAGAAGTGGTACTGTGCAGTGTATATATATATACAGAATAAGGACACATGGCATGCTGTGTTTTTAATTTAGTGCTAAGAATAAGACTATTGGAATCGCTAAACAGATACTGAAATAACAATAGTTTACGATTTATAGCTTTAAGAGCGAGTTAAAGGGGAATACCGATTTCTTTCTCTGGTGGTATATTACTAGGATATGTCACCAACATCAGATAGGTGCAGGCTCCATCTCTGGGGGCCCTCAAAGTGACGGAGAATGCACCCTGCATACACAGCATGCTCTCAGTTCACTTCTATAGGAGTTTCAAAAATAGTCGAGTGAGAGCCCTGGGCTTTTTTTGTAAGTCCCATATCAGTGAATGCGCACACTGCACATGCACTGCCACCTCTTCATTCACCACTATAGGACTTCTGGAAATAGCCAGCCTGCACCTCTGTAACATTGGTGGCATATCCTATCAGAGGAGAAGCCGGAAATCCCATCCGTGTGGAGTTGTAGCTTGTCCACTTTGAATATCATGATGGAAACAATACTGTTTTGTCTGTTTAGTGTTAGTGAATCATTATACTTTATAACGTGTAATAATAATATTGTTTCCTCTCTAACCAGGAAATAATTAAATCTCCTGAAACACTGACCGTCACGTCGAAATAATAAACGACCGCATTACCAGCTATGGCCATTAGATGGCAATGCATCATTCAAACAGTGGCCCCTTGTGGTCATTGCTGGTAGTGCCATCATTAATGTATAGTTTGTACACTATGCCAAGCAGGAGTAGAATATACCAGCACCTAGGAAAATCGATAAGCCGTTGTCAAGCCCCAACGTGCCCTGTGTGGCAAAAATGTTCCAAGTAGTAGTCACAAATAGGTGAAACTGGGCAGGTTGTTTCATCCATGGCTAGTGAGCGCTGCTCCTGCTCTTATGCACGGCTCTTTGGTTCTGCTGTGACGAGTGTGACTGCAGAACAGCCGCTGTGATGAGTCACAAGTCCCCCTCCCAACCTTCCCCAAACTCGTGGTAATATGTTTCCAGTCCTGAACATGAGAACTGTGGGCTACAGTCTCTTGCCAGGCTTGGCTCCAGCCCACCACGCATGCATAAAACATCCACACCCCTCTACCCTCTGCTGCAGGGTAAATGGTGCCAACTCTGTGTGTGCCGGGGGGAGGGGGAGCAGCTATTATCTACAGAATGGTTTCCATGCCCCTGACTTTTTCCAGATTGATTTCTTTTGACACACTGAGACATTCATCATAAACTCCACGCCGCCTCGGCTCAGATTAAACTTCAATTTCAATTACGGTATGTGTATAAAAAAAAAAAAAAGAAAAGACGGGCGCTGCTGCACCCACTAAATGCCTTCCTGGGAGGTTGCCGCTCATATGCCCTGATTTAAGGGATCCACTGACAACTAAATCCATGAAGACTGATGGACAGCTTTTCCAGATTCACAATATTGATATACATATAGGATAGGCCATCGAGATAAAATCAGAGGTCGAGTCTTGGCACCCCTGGTTTACCAGCCACTCATGTGAACAGGGCAATGGTGCAGTCTGATTTTTGGCACCTCCACCGATAAACTATTTAAAGGGATTAACTATGTGAACAGGACAAATGTGCAATCCCCTGCCCAGTAGACAGCATGCTGTGTAAACAATGCAGAGGCTGCAGCGATCACCTGATAATTCAAATAGCTGATTTGATATTGATAAATGCAGAAAAAACCTTAAATGGGGTTTAAAATAAACTTTCCCTCTATGTCTAGGGAAAGTGCAGCAATCGATAGCGCCTACTGAAACCGATGTGTCCGTGCAATGTGTGGACACCTGATTTAAGGGATTCAAATCCATGAAGACTTAAATGGGCTTTTTCAGGGTCACAATATTGATATACATATAGGATAGGCCATCAACATGAAATCAGAGGTTGAGTCTTGGCACCACCATTTACCAGCTGTTTAAAGGGGCGTTGGCGCTCATGCCGACAGGACAATGGTGCAGTATCCTGCGCAGCCGCCACATGGTAGCTAAGTGGACAGCATGCCATGCAAATAATGCAGAGGCTGCAGCGATTATCTGACCTTTCAAATAGCTGATCAGGCCCCCACTGATTTGATATTGATAAACCCCCCACCCCCCTCCTCTTAAATGGGTTTGGAAAAAACTTTCCCTTTATGTACAGGGAAAGTGAAGTCATCCATAGCGCTGATGTGTCCACGCAATGTATAGACACCAGGAGGAGATGCTCTGCAGCAGCAGCTATGATTGTAGAGTGCTCCATTCCTATCCCACTAGGAAAATCAGGTCAATTTGATACCACAAAATCAGTCCCTTTGTGGACTTAAAGGAGATGTCCACTTGTTATTAAATGGGTTTCATGAGTTAACCCATGGAAGGGGGCGGAAGAGGGGTCTTCACATTCAGCAGCCGGTGGATGCAGTAATATCCTGACATCTACTAGCTGAAATGGAAGAGCCAAGTGTGTCAGAGGCAGAGGTGCATCTGTATTTGTCACTTCCCCATTATTTTCAAGATCTCTTCTTGCTATCAGTGAATGGAAACATTTTTGGTAACATTCAGTTTCAGAAGCCAGAACACCATGCAAACCAAATAGTTCTCACAGTTGGAAGTTTATGACAATGGTATGCGGATACAGTATATCGGCACTGATACATTGTAACAAACCAAGACATGTCTGCTGCTGTCTGGACCAGATGCAACTTGGATGTAAAGAAAAGCATTCCCATTGACTTACAGCAAGCAGAGATTTTGAAAATCGAAATAAATTTTTATTAGATTACATTAGAGAGTTGCATGTGGTTTCATCGTACAATCTGGTTAATGGGATGTGGCAGTCTGAGCCCCACCAATGCCCAATTGTCGCCATCCTGTCGCCTGGCATTGTCACGGGTGAAATTTAGAGCTGCCAACATGAAACCAAACCTGAGACGCTGATCTCCAGCAGCTTGACCTATATTAGATGTTCGAGAGCTCCGCTGCAGATGTGCCTGCAATTCAGTGACAGACGGAAGATTGCCCGTTTACATGTCAGTGCAGGCGCAGCGCCAGGGGATTTGGCATGACCGCAATAACTGATGTGCGGCTAATCACAGCGTATGTCGATGGTTTGGATCGCAACAGGCTATGGAAATGAACGTGTTATATTATATCACACCTTATTACTGATTATTAGGGATGAGCGAACTTCATATTTTGAAGTTCGAGTTCGGGTTGTGGTATTTGCTGAATTGCGTTAGGGATTCCGTTACCACGGACCATAACGTAATTCCATAACGGAATGCCTCTAAAGGCATTCCATTATTCATTCCGTCATAATAAAAGTCTATGGGCTGCAAAACAGCCTTCCAATATGGTGGTATGAATAACGGAATGCCTCTAAAGGCATTCCGTTATGGTCCGTGGTAATGGAATCCATAACGCAATTCAGCATATACCCCAACCCGAACTTCAAAATATGAAGTTCGCTCATCCCTACTGATTATCTTCTCACTACTGTATAACATCACATATTCTCTGTAAGCAGCATGTATTACGCTCTAGTCCAGGGGTCAGCAACCTCCGGCACTCCAGATGTTCTGAGACTACAACTCCCAGAATCCTCCATTCACTTCTATGGGAGTTTTGACAACAGCCGAGCATGTTTGCATGCTGGGAGTTGTAGTTTCACAGCAGCTGGAGTGCCGAAGGTTGCTGATCCCTAGAGGATCTTCATTAACAATGCTACTGGTTGTCGCCCCTGCTGTAAACAGTCTGATATTTTTTTCCAGACACAGTGCCACACTTATCCTAGGGCTGATCATACATCCAATTAATCTGTAATACCGGTAACATCCATGGTCGCGAGTGGCGCTGTTTCTAGAATAGCGCCTCATACGTAGGATTTAAAGGGCATCTGTCAGCAGATTTGTCCCTATGACACTGGCTGACCTGTTACATGTGCACTTGGCAGCTGAAGGCATCTGTGTTGGTCCCATGTTCCTATGTGCCCGCATTGCTGAGAAAAATGATGTTTTATTATAGGCAAATGAGCCTCTAGGAGCAACGGGGGCGTTGCCGTTACACCTAGAGGCTCAGTTCTCTCTACAAATGCCGAGCCCTCTGCACTTTGATTGACAGGGCCAAGCGGTGAAAACGTCATCACACCTGGTCCTGTCAATCAAAGAGCAGAGGATGCAGATGAGCCTCTAGGAGCAACGGGGGTGTTACCATTACACCTAGAGGCTCTGCTCTCTTTGCAACTGCTACACTTTGATTGACAGGGCCAGGCATGAAGATTTCACTGCCTGGTCCTGTCAATGAAAGTAGCCAGGGAGCAGCAGTTGCAGAGAGAGCAGAGCCTCTAGGTGTAATGACAACTCCCCCTGTTGCTCCTAGAGGCTCCGTTGCATATATTAAAACATCATTTTTCTCAGCAATGCGGGCACATAGGAACATGGTACCAACACAGATGCCTTCAGCTGCCAAGCGCACATGCAACAGGTCAGCCGGTTTCATCTGCAGGGAGATGCCCTTTAAGTGAAACGAATTGTGGGAGATGCAAGCGCTGGGATGCAGTGCAGCAGAGAATGGTGAATGCATCCGCTGACTGGCAGGCCGTGGATCCATACTTCCACTCACCGAGTCTCATTTGGTCCCCCAGGTGCTTGCAGTGCCAGTCATGGAGGGCAGGAAGTTTGTCACCAAGCACAGTAAGAAGGCTCTGAAGGCAAGCCTCACCCTGGGCATCCTACTTGGCATGTTTTTCGTGGCCTGGCTTCCATTCTTTGTCGCCAACATGGTTCAGGTAAGATGGATGCGTGAGATGTGAGCCGTACAAGCCACAAATCCCCAGAAAAAGTCCTCACGTGGCGAAGAATTCCATTTGTCTGTTTCTGGAAAAGTTGGGTAGGCTCCCATTACACAAACTATGAATAGCAGATGTGGGTACACTGCTCCTGTACCACCATTCAGGATGCAGGGAAAGCTGTGCAACACCCCCTGCAGGAGCTTCTGCGGAGGGGACTTCCATAGTACACTGTCAGCAGGTGTATTTACCAGGTTCAGTGGTTGTCGCTACTTTTTCAGACTCCTGAATGACAAGATACAGCCCCTTGTAGGCCATTCAGGGTTCTGGGAAAGCTGAGTGACAACCCCTGTGGGATCTGTAATAGCAGCTATAGTGGTTGTCACCCAGCTTTCCCAGAAACAGACAAAACTAAGGGGATGACTTGTACAGGCGGAGCTAAGGGCGCCATCTAGTAACTACCCTCTCTAGGACTGAGCGCCACCCCATGACTGCATTATCTCAAGGCTCCTCCTCAGGTGTCATGTGATCCCTCCCACTGACACAGAGGGGAGGGGCTTAAGAAAAAAAACATTTTAAAGCTTCTGATTGGCACAACAAAGGGCATTTCGTTGGCGCCATTGTACCAGTATTATTGGTGCATCCATGAGAAATTCTTATGTAAAGGGGTTGGCCCTGGAGGCAGTTTCCCTTTAAACGGTTCACAGGTCACGCCCCTTTTATTAGGGCACTTATAGAAATGATGTGATGGCATCTTGCACGTTGTGCCCATTGTAGTGACCGTCCTGTTGCTGTGCCATGCAGGCCGTCTGTGACTGCGTCCCCCCAGGCTTGTTTGACGTCCTCACGTGGCTCGGATACTGTAACAGCACCATGAACCCCATCATCTACCCCCTCTTCATGAGAGACTTCAAGCGTGCCATGGGGAAGTACCTGCCCTGCTGCCGACGCTCCAGAGTCATTTCGCTGTCCGTGCGCAACTCCAATAGCGCCCGGCGCATGGGACTGTCGCTGAGGAACGTCCTGACCCTGCGTGGGGAAACGGACTCCATATACTCCGCCACCCTGGGCAACGAGCACCTTCTACAGAACTATAAAGACCACAGCACCGACCCGCTGCCCGTCACCGCCGCCGATTCCGTCAACCTCTTTGACCTGGAGCAAGAGATGCAGGTCCACCAGCTGAACACACCCATGGACTGAGCCAAACTGTAAACCCGGACCCCCTAATCCTGCGATGGCGCCCCTCGTCGAAATCCATGAGCCACCCTTTGCTACAGCAAAACTGACCCATTTTATATTCCACCTTTTATATTCTATTTCCTCTTGCGCTCTGTGGCCATATGGAAGAGACCTCTGTTCATCCTGAGCCTCCTGGTTCACAAACTAAATTCCAGAACTGCGGTGAAGACTGACATTTTAAAGTGGGTTCTATAGGACTACCTGCACAGAAGATGGAGACTCAGGGACACAAGTGTAAGCCGTTTTTGCACGTGTACTAATTCTTGTCCATAGGGGGCAGCACCATCAGATTTTTTGTTTTTTTTTGTTTACAGATTCTGATTGTTACGGTTGTTGCGTTTATCACATATTCGGATATATTAATACACTGAGTATGAAAATATTCTGCTTTACTGTTGATTTTTTTAATTGTATATATTTTTTTCTCCAATCACATCCAGAGCTGCTTTCAAGGTTTTGCTGGTTGCCCCTAGCAACAGGGGTGGCTTAGCTCCACCCCACTGTGGGTGACCAATCAGCTTAGCTGACATATAAGCTCCCCCAATGGGCTGCTTTCATAACGGGAAGCCAGCAGAATTGTGAATGCAGCTCTGGAGGTGACTGGAGTAACAAGATGTTACTAGGCAGAGCTTACCTGAGGATTCAAAATCTGCGTTCTCCTTAAAGTACAGCTACGATCTGAGGTCACTTTGGCCCCCGAGGTCCCGTTCCTGGGGCTTCACTGGTGACATTTTGTTCCGTAATTTTTGTAATATTTTTTTTCTAATAAATTCAGTGATATTTGATGAGCTGCACGTGGGGGAGGGGGAAGCGCTCGTCCTCGCCACCGGCAGTGATGGAACAAGCTCGTTGACATTAGATAAATGTCAGGCATTCCTAGTATAGAAGATTGAGTCCTTAAAGGGTCAATCCCGGGAAAAAACTCAATTTACAACTTAAAGGGCCAGTCCAGCTTTATGATGAAAAGTCAAGCAAGTTTCCAATAGACTTTCAATTCCTCACAAGATCTCTGCTTGCTGTCAGTGAACTAGAGCATTCTTATTTACTGTACATCCAAATGAAAACCTACCCTGACCTAAGACTTCTTAAAGGGGTTATCCAAGATCTATAATGTCCCCCCCCCCCCCTTACCCCCCATATGTCCGGTCCTCTAACATAGGTTGTACTTACTGTACCTCGCTTCCCGGCACCCGCGTTGCTTCTGATTCCTGCACGGCCGCCGTTGCGCCTCCCCAGTATCGCGGGTGACATTAGGGAGGCTCGTCCCCGTTGCGGCAAATTGGCTGCACCCCCCCCCTCGACGCCGGATGTTTTCAAATCGCGTAATGGGGAGATGCAGCGGCGTCTGTACGGGGATCAGAAGCGACGTGGGTGCCGGGGAGCAAGGTAAGTACATGATGTGTAAGGTAGAGAAATCAGATAAACAAATTTAAAGGGGTTCTCCGGGATTACTATGGTTTTTAACAGACATGCTCATGTAGTTGCTTACCTCATGTACAT
Organism: Bufotes viridis; assembly: GCA_033119425.1. NCBI lineage: Eukaryota > Metazoa > Chordata > Amphibia > Anura > Bufonidae > Bufotes > Bufotes viridis. Next base: position 572,149,248 of record CM065590.1, on the reverse strand, counting down.
CTTCTCCATACCTTTTTCTTTTTCAATCTGGACTCTCCTGACCCGTTTTCACCATGTGAACCGATCCCTCTGGGTTGCTTTCATCTTGTAGGTCGCACTTCCTGTTGTTGGATCCAACCAAACCCATGATGCACTGCTGCTTTCTCTGCCACAGCTCCAGCACCGCCCATATAGTTTATAGCTCCTCCCACACAGCTAGTTACATAGCCGCTCCCCTTTCACTGCCCCGCCCATGGACACGACATCACAGGATATAAGAAAGAGCTGCATGGACATGGTCATGTGACCACAGCCCAGAACGGAACATGGGGCAATAGCGGGAAAAGAAATGCATTACAAAATGACAGCTGCCGTCATAAATGATACAGGATGCCAGTAAACAAAACAAAGTACAAATAATAAAAATATAAATTAAAAATATGCATTGAGATGGCAAAGAGGGAAGGTCGTGGAATTATGGAAATCTTAGGAGCAATAGACATGTTAATGATATGCAAATTACGAAAAAATGGAAACAAAAATATTCAAAACAGCTCGATTTATTCAGTATGGGGTGTGAGCGCCACGTTCAGAAATACACACCCGTCTGCGGAATGTTCTGCCACGCTGAATGTACTTGAGCACGCAAATCATCAAGATCCGCTGCTGGCAGCTCCCTTTTCAGTTTGTGACTGATGACATCCCACAGGTCCGGAGATGCTGCAGGCCGCCCACAGTAGCTAGCTGAACATGCCGACGGGCATTGTGCTGATGAAAAACAGCTCCTGGGACAGGACCATCACTGGTTCCATGACCAAATCAATGTAGGGGCTCATGCACACGGCCGTTGCCGCAAATTGGAGCTAGGTGCTAGAAAATTTTATAATCTGCAGATCTTATCGACACCTACTACTTCCGCAATTTTCATAAACTTACAACTTGTCCTTCTTGGTGTTGCAATTTCACTGTTGAGGAGTGGATAGATAGATAGAGAGAGATTAGACAGACAGACAGAGATTAGATAGATAGATAGGATTAGACAGAGATTAGATAGATAGATAGAGATTAGACAGACAGACAGAGATTAGACAGACAGACAGAGATAGATAGATATTAGACAGACAGACAGAGATTAGACAGACAGAGATTAGACAGACAGACAGAGATTAGACAGACAGACAGAGATTAGACAGACAGACAGAGATTAGACAGACAGAGATTAGACAGACAGAGATTAGACAGACAGCAAAAAAAAAAAAAAAAAGGACAAAAAGTAAAATAAAGAAAAATAAAAACTCGTTCTATAGAGGGCTGGGTGGCAATTGTCCGGAGCACCTGTGGCCGAATACGATATTATAAAGCTTCACACAAGAGGGCGGATTATGGATTAGTTTTTTTTTCTACACTTTTTAATGGCGGCGGGGGATTGTGCGCCCCCTTCACTAATCAGGCAGTGGTGCTAAATCCCCAGCACAGCTTCACCTCCGGGAGGATACACTCCATCTTGCCATCACCGGATGCAGCCTGTCAGCTGTCCTGCCTGCCGCTGGTGACGGGTCATGGACAGTCTCCGTGTATCACAGTGTCTAACACATGGAGTCTGGATCACCCGACAGAACTGCAGCTGAACCCTGGGTCGTGTTCTGTCTCTTTAAGAGGGTGTGGAGTGTCGCTCTCGTTTTCTCTGCCGCTCTCGTCTGGATATTTTGTGGCTATGTTGTTGTTGGTGCAGTCCTTACAAAACGCTTCTTCCGCTTGCGTGGTACCACATCGGGCACAGGAAGAATGGGGTGGGTCCGCTGCCGTTGTGACCGGCTCCCAGTCCCATGGTGAAACGTCCTCCTCGCTGCGCGTTTCTTCTGCCGGCTCAGTGCTCGGAGCGAGGAATCCCGCCGGCGGGTGGAGAAGTCCGTTCTGCTCCTCCAGCCGACACTCCTTAGTCTTAATGCCCACGGCCTTCAGGATTGTGTCCATCTGCTTCATGTAGTCCAGGTGTCCGTTCACCTATGGGGGTGGGGAAGAGACGTGAACATCAGTAAAGCAGCCATTATACGATGATTATAAAGGGTGTGTCCTCTTTAAATTAAGTTTAAATCCTCACTAAATTTACATCTGATCCTAGGAAAGCTGGGGGACTGCCAATATGGCCGCTGACAGCCCCCCTTTAACCCCTTAAGGACTTAGGACGTACCGATACGTCATGGTTCCCGAGTCCTTAAGGACCTATGACATACCGTTACGTCATGAGTATTTTCAATCACTGCTGCTCAGCCGGCAGTGATCGGAACAAGGTACCTGCTGAAATCATTCAGCAGGTACCTTGTTACAATGCCCAGAGGGGTCCTGTGAACCCCCAAAGTATCGGCGATCGCTGCAAACCGCAGGTCAATTCAAATCTGCGGTTTGCAGCACTTTGTGCGATCTCTGATCCCCACGGTCTGTGACCACGGGGATCAGAGACTATATGCCCCAAAGTGTTAAATTTTAACCCCCCCTGCAGCCCCCAATCATATTGGGGGGGATGGTTGCGGGCGGTGGGAGGTGCGGCAGGCGGGACCGCTATTGCGATCCCCGCCTCCTCTGTATTCTTCCCTCGTGTCTAGTGGTTTTAGCAAAGTGTCAGCACATTGCTGACACTTTGCTAAAAAAAAACAGCTGACATCTGTGCTGCAGATGTCAGCAGTTTTAACCCCTTCCATGCCGCGGTCCGTACGGACCGCTATATGGAAGGGGTTAACAGGGAGGGAGCTGCCTCCCTCTCCCAACGGGGGGCTGCTGTGCCTTTGCAGCTCCCCAACAGGATGGGATCGCAGAGGGAGGGGGCCCCCCTCCCTCCCCATCACCCGCTGCTCAGTTCTGGCAGCGGGTGATGGTTACCATGGCAGCAGGATGCTTTCAGAAACGTCCTGCTCTCCATGGTCCTGAAAGTCACAAGTCTGCTTAGACTATGTAAAGTACAGTACACTGTAAATAAAATGAAATGGCATTCCCAAAATGATCGATACATGAAGTAGACATATGGGGAACGTAAATCAATAACTTTTTTTGGCGGTATTAATATGTATTATAGAAGTAGAGAAATTGAAACTTGGAAAATGGCAAATTTTTGGTAAATTTTGTATTTTTTTATAAATAAAAATGAAATTTTTTGACTCCATTTTACCAGCTGTCATAAAGTACAATATGTGATGAAAAAACAATCTCAGAATGGCCTGGATAAGAAAAAGCATTTAAAAGTTATCACCACATAAAGTGACACTGGTCAGATTTGCTAAAAATGGCCGAGACCTTAAGGTGAAATAGGGCCGAGTCCTTAAGGGGTTAATCAGAAAGCCTCATCATAATGGCGACCACAGAAGCAGGAACGCCGCAGAGGATCTTTAAAACCTGCATTAGGGAATGGCCTTGTTGGCGATTTCCTCATAGACAGGAATTGAATTAGGACTCCGTTTTAAGGGCGAGCGATTCCCCACGACCGCTTTCCTCAGAGCATCACACTGGCCCTGCTGCCCGCCCCCATGTGGCTTCCTCGTAACCGACCCGCCAAATCTCGCCCCCTGTACGAAGATGGAGGCGGCTGTCCAGTTCCATCCTTTGTCCCGCAGGGTCAACACTAACTGATGCCTAAAATCATGTCTCCTACGTGAGCAGAAAAGACGCCGACAATACCTGTATCTGGATGGCCCACGGGGAAGAAAGCAAGCAGATGTAGCAGAGTTCAGTGTGTCATTTTGCTGATATCACAATGTATTCCTGTTACTAATGTTTTTACGTAGCACAGTGCGAGCCCGAATAATCTCAGCTCTGCTACATCTGTGCATCAGTCTCAGATCAGGTCTGCTGACGGTGACACAAACACACTGATGTACAATTGTGCAAATTCTATTCTCCCAATTCTTAGCTACATCTGCTTCTGGGAAAGCCGGGTGGCAACCAGTATCGCCAGTTACCTAGCATTCCCAGACTCCAATTCTTCCTATCTTCCTACCACTCAACACCCGCCCGCCGTATGAGTGTTGGGTCCCGTAAGACAGCGGGGTGCACGGAGAGAAGACAGAAGCAGTTTGCAGTGATTCTGTCTTCTCTATTGGCTTAAACATGGCGCTCAGTGAGCCTTCGGTATAGAACAGAGGCCTCCATTTACTCCTGGTGATCATGTGACTAGTCACATGACTGCCAGTCCTAACAGGATTTCCTTGTAAGGGTCCATTCACATGTCCGCAAGTGTTTTGCGGATCTGCAAATTGTGAATCCGCAAAAACACGGACACCGGCAATGTGCGTCTGCAATTTGCGGACCGCACATTGCCGGCACTATAATAGAAAATGCCTAATCTTGTCCCCATTTGCGGACAAGAATAGGACATGTTCTATTTTTTGGGGGTGGAAACGGAACATCACATAGGCTCCATTCACACGTCCGCAATAATTGCGGAACGGATGCGGACACATTTTGCGGACGTGTGAATGGAGCCTAAGGGTCCATTCACACGTTGGTAAGTGTTTTGCAGCCCGCACATCGCCGGCAGTATAATAGAAAATGCCTAATCTTGTCCGCAATTGCGGAAAAGAATAGGATATGTTCTATTTTTTTTTTTTGGCGGAAACGAAGTGAGGATGCAGAAGTGCGGATCCGGACAGCACATAGTGTGCTGTCTGCATCATTTCCTTAAGGTGAAATAGGGCCGAGTCCTTAAGGGGTTAATCAGAAAGCCTCATCATAATGGCGACCACAGAAGCAGGAACGCCGCAGAGGATCTTTAATACCTGCATTAGGGAATGGCCTTGTTGGCGATTTCCTCATAGGCAGGAATTGAATTAGGACTCCGTTTTAAGGGCGAGCGATTCCCCACAACCGCTTTCCTCAGAGCATCACACTGGCCCTGCTGCCCGCCCCCATGTGGCTTCCTCGTAACCGACCCGCCAAATCTCGCCCCCTGAACCCGGTAACAGAAATCCATAAGGGGGCGGAAGATTTTTGCTGAAAATTCGGCGACTGAAAATCAGTTCCATTCATCTGAATGGGGTTGTTTTGGCAGAATTTTTGCAACTCCCATTTAGTTGAACGGAACATATTTTTTGTAGCAGCCAAATCTTCCGCGTGTGAATGCAGACTGCTAGCAATACAATTCCATAACGAGCTTATTAGGGGTCTATTCCCCTTTAAGACAGAAAACAAGTCTACCCCTCTCAGCGATGGGCATGAAGAGGCCGCTTGCGGCGATTACGGAGCTTTGTTTTCCGCCGGTGCTGTCCCATTGCCGCAGCTGCAGGTCATTGACAGGCGGCGCTGAGGGCTCGGGAAAACAAAGCCGTCACAAGCGGAAAAATCAGAAAACTAAAAGGAAAATCAACAGCAAACAGTAGAAAACAAAAGGCAGTGAACTGCGCGGCCGCGGGTAATTACGGGGGGCGGCGCTGCTGCATTGTGCAGAGCAGCTGTTCCCCCCCCCCCCCCAAACACCCGGAGACCTGCTGGGATCACCTCCTCTCCCGAGGGACCGTGAAAAGGACAGCAGGTCAGCGCTTAACCTGGAGGTGGAATTAATTTCTGCCAGGTGGGGGCGGCGCGCCAATTATCTGCTGCGGGGCGTCCGCGCCGCTCATTAACTCACAGCAGAGAAATGTACAGAGGAGGGAAAAAATCTACACTAAAGGAATCTCACAAATTATGGGTAAAGGCAGCCGTGAGTGGCAATGCTGGGAGTTGTAGTTCCACAGGAACCGGGAAAGAGCAGGTTGTCTGGACTGTACGGCGTCTATATATACTATGGAAGAGGTTCTAGAATAGATAGAATCGGCTAGGCTGGCTGAGACCTGTAGTCCCATGGCGGCTGAGAACATAAGATGAGGACCTAGAGAAGTGATCTCCAACCTGTGGCAGAACTACAACTCCCAGCATGCTCCGAATGAGACTTCGGCTGGTGAATAACATGACTGGCAGTAATGCAAGCTGAAGAGGCTGCAGTTCACACCTCTCGGAAGCACAAAGCTTTTATCACCTGGACCGTGTGGTGCACTCGCCGTGCCGTTAATGGTCCCCCCGTATGTCAGGCCTGCCCTATATACCAGCTCAGATCCATCAGCGCTGCGCAGAAACGCCTGCACAGCGTAAATAGCAGCACGTCCCCAGGGAAGCACCTCTCAGGCTTCTAGAACCGAGAAATGGAGATGAGATTGACGGGGTTACATGACTTATTTATAATACCCCGGGGGTCATCTGTACGAGCCCGCGCCTCTCTCACAACCCACACCGAGGAGCCAAGAAAAGTATAAGATGGAAGGAGGAGGGAAAATGAATGGGAAACGACAGCTGAGAGCAGTCATCCACACACAGGGCACGCCCCCAACTGTGCGCAGAGTAAGAAACCTGAAAGGGTTATGCCAAGATTTATATTTATATGCAATCAGTGACTCAGGATCAGTACAGGATAAGTAATGTATGTACACAGTGACTCATCAGCAGAATAGTGAGTGCAGCTCTGCAGTATAATACAGGATGTAACTCAGGATCAGTACAGGATAAGTCATGTATGTACAGAGTGACTCCACCAGCAGAATAGTGAGTGCAGCTCTGGAGTATAATACAGGATGTAACTCAGGATCTGTACAGGATAAGTAATGTATGTACAGAGTGACTCCACCAGCAGCACAGTGAGTGCAGCTCTGCAGTATAATACAGGATGTAACTCAGGATCAGTACAGAATAAGTAATGTATGTACACAGTGACTCATCAGCAGAATAGTGAGTGCAGCTCTGGAGTATAATACAGGATGTAACTCAGGATCAGTACAGGATAAGTAATGTATGTACACAGTGACTGCACCAGCAGAATAGTGAGTGCAGCTCTGGAGTATAATACAGGATGTAACTCAGGATCAGTACAGGATAAGCAATGTAATGTATGTACACAGTGACTGCACCAGCAGAATAGTGAGTGCAGCTCTGGAGTATAATACAGGATGTAACTCAGGATCAGTACAGGATAAGTAATGTATGTACACAGTGACTGCACCAGCCGAATAGTGAGTGCAGCTCTGGAGTATAATACAGGATGTAACTCAGGATCAGTACAGGATAAGTAATGTAATGTATGTACACAGTGACTCATCAGCAGAGTAGTGAGTGCAGCTCTGGAGTATAATACAGGATGTAACTCAGGATCAGTATAGGATAAGTAATGTATGTACACAGTGACTCATCAGCAGAGTAGTGAGTGCAGCTCTGGAGTATAATACAGGATGTAACCCAGGATCAGCACAGGATATGTAATGTAATGTATGTACACAGTGACTCCACCAGCAGAATAGTGAGTGCAGCTCTGGAGTATAATATAGGATGTAACTCAGGATCAGTACAGGATAAGTAATGTAATGTATATACACAGTGACTCCACCAGCAGAATAGCGAGTGCAGCTCTGGAGTATAATACAGGATGTAACTCAGGATCAGTACAGGATAAGTAATGTAATGTATGTACACAGTGACAATATATACTGGAGAGTAAATCTGGATCGCACATGCTCAACACTATGCTTTTGATATAACGACTGTCTCAGCATAATTACGTGGCATATCCGCCCAATTTGTAATACATTGTATGCTGTGCATTAGAGGCATTAGTATACAGTTTGATCAAAGAGCATAGGCCCACTTACCGCGACAAGGAAGCCTCTACAAGTGGGAAACTACTCTAACCTATAAATGGCGCGGCCGTGCGCGGCGACCACCGGCGCCCCAGCACCGCAACGGCAGCAGACGGCGGAATCCAGGAGCCACACAGCAACCCCACTGTGCAGCAAAGCCTCACAGTTGTACACAGTGACCCCACCAGCAGAATAGTGAGTGCAGTTCTGGAGTATAATACACGATGTAACTCAGGATTAGTACAGGATAAGTAATGTATGTACACAGTGACTGCACCAGCAGAATAGTGAGTGCAGCTCTGGAGTATAATACAGGATGTAACTCAGGATCAGTACAGGATAAGTAATGTATGTACACAGTGACTGCACCAGCAGAATAGTGAGTGCAGCTCTGGAGTATAATACAGGATGTAACTCAGGAACAGTACAGGATAAGTAATGTATGTACACAGTGACTCCACCAGCAGAATAGTGAGTGCAGCTCTGGAGTATAATACAGGATTCACTTCAATGGGTCTGAGCTGCTCCTAGGCCATGTGACCGTTGAATGTGTTGTCACTCGGCCTAGGAAAGCTGAGAAAAGACAGTGGTGCTCACAGGGGCGTTGCTGCCTTCTCAAACAGCTGGGGTCGGACCCCCACCGATTAGAAACTGATGACCTATCCAACATGGATGGACTAATGGATTGATGTCCCGTGACACATGACGCCGTGTAGCCGTAGCCTAATTCTTTATGTAAAATGTGAGACGTGATGGTTAAAGATGAATATTTACTCTTAACCTCAAGAACTCTGCTGGGAATATCCTCAGATTCAGGAAAAGCTCCGGTAACTAATAGGTCTGCCATTACACACCTTAGCTAGGTGCTGATGCATATATCACTCCTTTACTGATGATCTAGAGCAGGGATGCTCAACCTGCGGCCCTCCAGCTTTTGCAGAACTGCAACTCCCAGTATGCCTGGACAGCGTACAGCTATTAAGGAATGCTGGGAGTTGTCGTTTTGCAACAGCTGGAGGGCTTCATGTTGAGCATCCCTGATCTAGAGCAAGGGTGCTCAAACTATCGGCCCTCCAGCTGTTGCAAAACGACAACTCCCATCATGCCATAATAGCTGTAGGCTATCCAGGGATGCTAGTCGTTGTAATATTGCAGAAGCTGGAGGGCTGCGGGTTGGGCATCCTTGGTCTGGAGGCTGGGAGAGCTTGGCGACAGCCCCGGCTCCACTAGCAAAAAACATTAGAGAAGTTCTTTCTCTGCATACTCTGCAGAGCGCCTCCATGGGGCGGGCAGGGGTCCTTTGCTCTCCTGCTTTAAACACTTAATCTGTGGTGACGGGTGCACCTTCATGCATCTGTCTTAAAGGGACAGGCTACCAATGTCTATGCAGGAAAACCCTTTAAAGCCTGTAGACTCCCTGTCAGTCTTGTGCCCTCGGGCATCAAATCTCAGATCAACGCTGATGCCCCTTGATGTACGAAGATGGAGGCGGCTGTCCAGTTCCATCCTTGGTCCCGCAGGGTCAACACTAACTGATGCCTAAAATCATGTCTCCTACGTGAGCAGAAAAGACGCCGACAATACCTGTATCTGGATGGCCCACGGGGAAGAAAGCAAGCAGATGTAGCAGAGTTCAGTGTGTCATTTTGCTGATATCACAATGTATTCCTGTTACTAATGTTTTTACGTGGCACAGTGCGAGCCCGAATAATCTCAGCTCTGCTACATCTGTGCATCAGTCTCAGATCAGGTCTGCTGACGGTGACACAAACACACTGATGTACAATTGTGCAAATTCTATTCTCCCAATTCTTAGCTACATCTGCTTCTGGGAAAGCCGGGTGGCAACCAGTATGGCCAGTTACCTAGCATTCCCAGACTCCAATTCTTCCTATCTTCCTACCACTCAACACCCGCCCGCCGTATGAGTGTTGGGTCCCGTAAGACAGCGGGGTGCACGGAGAGAAGACAGAAGCAGTTTGCAGTGATTCTGTCTTCTCTATTGGCTTAAACATGGCGCTCAGTGAGCCTTCGGTATAGAACAGAGGCCTCCATTTACCCTGGTGATCATGTGACTAGTCACATGACTGCCAGTCCTAACAGGATTTCCCTTGTAAGGGTCCATTCACATGTCCGCAAGTGTTTTGCGGATCTGCAAATTGTGAATCCGCAAAACACGGACACCGGCAATGTGCGTTCTGCAATTTGCGGACCGCACATTGCCGGCACTATAATAGAAAATGCCTAATCTTGTCCGCATTTGCGGACAAGAATAGGACATGTTCTATTTTTTGGGGGCGGAAACGGAACATCACATAGGCTCCATTCACACGTCCGCAATAATTGCGGAACGGATGCGGACACATTTTGCGGACGTGTGAATGGAGCCTAAGGGTCCATTCACACGTTGGTAAGTGTTTTGCAGCCCGCACATCGCCGGCAGTATAATAGAAAATGCCTAATCTTGTCCGCAATTGCGGAAAAGAATAGGATATGTTCTATTTTTTTTTTTTGGCGGAAACGAAGTGAGGATGCAGAAGTGCGGATCCGGACAGCACATAGTGTGCTGTCTGCATCATTTCCGTCCCCATTGGAAATTAATGGGTCCCATTTTGCGGACGTGTGAATGGAGCCAGTGGAAAAGTATAGTGTAAAATAAGAATAGTATTAAAGTTCCCCAAAAATAAAAAAGTTAAACAAAAGTAAAATAATAAAATAAAAATAAATAAGTAAATCCACCCGTCAAGAACTTTCCCCGTGCAAATCGTTCTCATACCTCTAGCCAAAGCCCAATTACCCAAAACTGGAGACAAGGAGACAACGACGAACCCATTTATATTATTATGGTCATATAATACGGTTACCTGAAGACAATAGCTAAATGGAAAAAAAAGCATATTTTTTTTACAATTTTTAAATGTACACCAAAAACCTGAATTATTCCTGAAAAACACATTATTAGTCCAACGAATAAAAATAAAAATAATAATTATAGCTGGTAAACAAGTTATTGCAGATCACATTAAAGGGGTTTTCGGGGACCAAGATATTGATGACCCAGCCTTACGATATGTCATTAATATCAAAATCAGTGGGGGTCTGACATCCCGACGATCTGGCACCGACCCCAGACACTATAGCCTTCTGATTCCGACTCCGTCCACTGTGTCGGGTGTCAGACTCCCACCAAGCTGATCGTGGGCATAGGTCATCGATATGTTACAGCCCGACGTGGCAGGCGATTGTTGGGAGAGCGCCTGCTCGCTAGAGGAGGAGACTGCTGCCATTACATGCAGCAATCTCCTCCGCAGCATGAGGGGGAGCGATCGCTATGCCACTGCTCGTCCCTATGCGGTACAGGGGTTCGCCGGCAGAAGATCCTGATTAGACAGCACTATCTGCCGCCTGCTAATGATCATTTTTTAACATCTCAAAAGAGTTGGATTGCCCGATAAATGAGAGTTTGTTTGGTCATTGAGCACATTATGTACGACGCTCTATCTTTACTTCTATTTTCGCATTGTGAAAATGAAAATAAAAATCACGCGTCGTCCGCGTTTGCGCTATATATCCCTATGGGGGACGCGTGTCAATACGCCCCAAAGAAGCTCCTGTACTTCTTTGGGCGTAGGGCGTTTTACAGCGCATTCGTACATGCTGTAAAACGCTCAGGTGAGAACCATGCCCATAGGGAAACATGGGTTTTCTGAACCCAGCCTTAGTCCCGTGTCTGGGCCTGAAGACTGATTACCCTGGTTCTGAACGGTTAAAAGGGGTTGTCCCAAGATATGAATTTTCCCTTAATGCAAGTACATGCCAAAAACAGGATGCACACCAAAAAGTAAAGTAATAGGTAACTTTATTGGATCACTAAAGAAACACGAGAAGGGAACTGTAGGAAAATCTCCACCCACAGCGCAGATCATAATAAAGGCAGCGAAAAGATTATATCTCAAGTACAAAAAGAAAATGATAAAGTTAAATAAGGTGAAAAAAATGTCACATGTCACATCACATACAAAATACTGCACTTTATTTTGCGCATGCGATGTTACACGACACTTTTTCACCTTATTTAACTTTATCGTGTACTTTTTTTTTTCTTTTTGTATCATGGACCTCTTTTCCCCGGCTTTATTATGAACTGCGCTGTGGGTGGAGGTTTCCTATATATTATCCTGTAGTGTTTTTAGTTACCCATTATTATTATTATACTTACCTTGCTCCCCGGCACCCGCGTTGCTCCTGATGCCCGCACGGCCGCTGCTGCATCTCCCCGTCACGCGGCTCGAAACATCCGATGACAGGGTTAGCCAATAGCAGGCCGCGATGGGAATGAGCTTCCCTGGCATCGAGGGTGACGCTAGGGAAGCTCGTTTTCGTCGCGGCCTGCTATTGGTTAACCCCGTCACCGGATGTTTCGAGCCGCATGACGGGGAGATGCAGCAGCAGCCGTGCGGGCATCAGGAGCGACGCGGGTGCCGGGGAGCAAGGTAAGTACAACCTGTATACGGTTCCTGAGCATTTTGTGGGCATTACAGGAGTTGGATACCCCCTTTAAGGGGAACTCTGTGTATACAGGTGGGTAGCACCCTTTTTAGGTTTGCTTTTATTAGTGGTGGGGCCCAGCATACCATTTTGATACAAGATATGAACGTCTGACTGTTAGGATCCTACCGACCACAATGAATTCTCTATGGAATGTCAGAGACAGCTCCTATCTTAGGACGACCCCTGTAAACTGTGGTAAAGAGGGGGCTATTTGTTGGCACCCAGCTACACAATTAAGAATTGTCTGAATACATTAACAACCCGACTCCAGGACTTGCATTTACTGGGAGGGGGGGGGCTGTTTTCTATTGCGGCACTAACAACGATAATTCAGTTCTCTCCCGGGGACTCGCTCTCTACGGGGATTAGGGCCGGTGAAAAGGCCGCTCGTACACGCTCGCCTCTTGTGCTGGACTAATCCTGAGCCTTATTAACGTCTCTGTATACGGGAGAGAAACTGAAGTGGATTCAGAAATAATTACATTTGACTGAGATTCCAAGCAAAGCCGATCCTTCATTTCCAAGTATTCGCTCGATATACAGATGAGGAGGGGGCGGGTGAAGAGGAAGAAACATGGCGTCCGTCCCTGGGGAAGCTGGGATTATGGACCAGTGAAGGAGTAAACATCTCACCGGTAATGTGAGAAAATAGCGTATGCGATAAAGACGCCTGAGATTAGTGACAGATCATGGCGCCGATGGCGCATAATCCTTGTGTACTGCACTGATTACTAAACGCAGCCCTGTGCGCCGGTCCAAAGATGGTCGCCGATAGAGTGTCGTGTGACCAGTCCCGTCCAGCTGTGGCCTCTGCTGGATAACACCGTCGGGAATTAACAATGTACACATTGCAAACTGCCCACCTACAATATTGCGGACAAGAAAAGGCATTTTCTATGTAATGCCGGCAATGTGCGGTCCGCAAATTGCAGAACGCACATCGCCAATGTACGTGTTTTGCGGATCCGCAGATCCGTAAAACACACACGGCCGTGTGAATGGACCCTTAAGGTGATGTCCCAAGATTTAAACCTATCCTCTATCCAAAGGATAGGGGAGAAGTGTTTGATTGGTGGGGGTTTGACTGCTGGGAACCCCACGAATAACGTAAACAGAGGTTCTGTGCCCCCACAGGTGAGCGGAGCAGCAGCCAGCATGCGCGCTGCTGCTCCATTCATCTCTATGGGACTGATGGAGATAGGCAAAGACAGCGCTAGAGATCAATGGCAGTGTGCAAGCTCAGCCGCTGCTCCATTCATAAGGAGAGGGGGACACAGGACCCACATTCACAACACAGATGTTGGACACATCAGACACAGGCCCTAGTAAAGGCCGCCTTACACAGGCCGAATCAGCAGGCAATTATCCAGAACGAACTGTTCATGCCCGATAATTGCCTGCTTGTCAGAGGAGGTGCAAGTAGCATTTACATGCAGCAACCATCTCTTCTGTATCAGCCCCCATAGAGAATCACTGGCGTTCACTCGATCATAAGGTGAACAAACATTCTTAGGAACATACCTACCCGATAATTGCACCAATCATGGCCTGCCGCCTCTGGTCAGCTGATTGAGCGTATTCTCAACTGTAGATTTCAGCGGTCAGAAATAATCCCCGTAGGTGTCTGTGGCACTTACCACTGAAGAAAGGTCCACATTAACCATTCTGCGGTCATCCAGGTCCACGGGCTGTAATCCGGCCACGCTTAGCTTCACAGAAGAGCTGCGGTACACAAAGCTGAGCAGCCAGTCGCCTCTGCCACAAGAACAGGAGACATGTCAGGATAGAGAACTTAACTTTCAGGTCTAAATTCCGTGCTTAGTCAGTGAGGTCACAGCTCCGTTATTTCTATTACAGAGCACCAAATCTTCTGCTTCCCTCCACACGGCCCAAACATTTCTGGATTCCTGCAAGCACCACTAGGGGGAGCTCACTGCATATGGATTTATACATCTCTCCATAAAGAGGTTGTGCAGTAGCTTAATACTGATGAACTATCCTCAGGATAAGTCATCAATATCAGATCGGCACCCAGCTGTTTGAAGGGGGGTTGGCCACTACGGAGACTACTGCGCATGCCCATAGATGCGGCTGCCTCTCCTGAAGCGCGCTTCCAATCTGAGCATGTCTCATTAACCAGCCACACCGCGCCGGGGGCAGCATTTTTAAGGACTCAACCTGTGCTCCTTAACCATGCACACCAGCTAAACTTATGGCCGCGCTTCGGACCAGGTAAAACCACCTCCCTTACATACCCTGATATATTTGCCTTGTTCCGTATTTCCTTTGTCGTGTACCTCTGTCTACTATCCTACTGAATCATAACCATGAGGCCATTTGTGACAATCGTAAAGTAATATACTTTATTCATCACTCTTTATCGTGTTTCTTCATTAACGCCCCCATTAATCATGTACCGTCCTGCGTTTTCTTTGTTTCCGTGACCGTGCTACTGATGTAAGAAACACTCAGGTTTAAATCTCGTACTAGTAACATGGAACTAATGTACAGTACATCATATGGGAAAGAATATATTTTTTCTTTTCTTTATGTATTTATTCATTTTTTTCTGTATTTTCATCAAATTGAAAAAGGGCACCCAATAAAATGGCCCGAGGTATAACGGATACCACTGGTGTTGAAAATAAATTAACGGAAGCGTCCTTACAATGACTGGTGCGCGGTCTCCTCTATAAATACAGAAGATCAGCTGTTTGAAGGGGTTGAGGCGCTCGTCTGAGTGCTGCATCCTCTCCAAAACCGCCTGCGGGTGGCACTGTAATTACGACTGCTCCGTCTCATTCGAGTGGCAGAAGAAGAAGAAGCTGTAATTGCACTGAATCACCTTCACGGTCTAGGCGGCACGCAGGTAAACACTGAAGAGGACGCAGCTCTCGCACCAGCACCACGTCCTCTTCAAATGGCGGACTGGGGGTGTGCCAGGAGTCAGACCCCCCACCAATCTGATACTGATGACCTATCCTGAGGACAAGTTGACGATATGATACTGCACAACCCCTTTAAATTCAATAATGACTGTATAATTTCATGTACAAGGAGCGGTGGCGCGTCTGGACTGGATAGAAATGTAACCAAGACTCATCTATGAGAAGTATAAGATCAGGACAGCCTCTGCGCATGCGCCCTCCATTCATTTCTATAGGGCCGGCGAATGTAGCAGAGCACTGGCTCGGCTATTTCCGTCTGCCCCATAGAAATAAATAGGAGCATGGGCTGCGCATGCACGGTGCGCTCCTATTCACTTCTATGGGAGCAGCGCTTGGTGGTGGACGGACCCCTGGGGGTCCTCCAGCCACAGCGCTCCACGCTTCGTTCTCATTGTAGGTGCGGGTCCCAGTAGTGAGACCTGCACCTATCAGACAATGGGGCGAGATGGGAATACCCCTTTAATACAAGGCACTTACTAATGTATTGTGATTCTCCATATTGCTTCTTTTGGTGGCTGGATTCATCGCATTATACACTGTTTGTTTCTAGGGGTTATGACTAGAGATGAGCGAATTTCATATTTTGAAATTCGTTCACGCTTCGTTTGGTGGTAAAAGAAGAATTGCGTTATGGATTCCGTTACCACGGACCATAGCGCAATTCTATAATGGAATGCATAACGGAATGCTTTTAGAGGCATGCCGTCATAATAGAAGTCTATGGGCTTCATAACCGATCCGTCCCGTTTCCGTTATCTCCTGCATAACAGAAACCGGACGGATCCGCTATGCAGCCCATAGACTTCAATTATGACGGAATGAATAATGGAATGCCTCATTCCGTCATAGAATTGCGCTATGGTCCATGGTAACGGAATCCAGAACGCAATTCTGCTTTTACCACCAAACGAAGCGTGAACGAATTTCAAAATATGAAATTTGCTCATCTCTAGTTATGATCACCCTGCAATCCAGCGGCGGTGGCCATGCTTGCACATTATAGGAAAGAGCAACATCCTATGTACTGTACACTCCCGTGACCCAGGCCACCAGAGAGGCTGATGCTTTTTCCTATAGTGTGCAGGCACGACCACCGCTGCTGGATTTACAGGGTGGTCGTAGCCCCTGGAAACAAGCCGTGTATAATGTGATGGTAAAATGAATTAAGCCGAGAAAGGAGGCGATATGGAGAATCACAATACATTAGGAAGTGCCTCCTCTGGACAGTACAGTTTCTGACCGGTGGGGGTCCAACACTTTGGATCTCCACTGATCAGTAGTCCGAGAAGGCAGAGGCGCTTACAGTAGTTCTCTCAACTTTCCCCAAGGCCTCATGCACATGACCATATGTGTTTGTGATCCGCAGATTGCAGATCTGCAGAAAAAAAAAAACGGATGACGTCCGTATGGCATCTGTTTTTTTTTGCGGATCCGTTATTTTTGCTCTGCCAGCTGAGATTTCTGCTGCTGCCAGCACTGAGCTCCATTCCTCATGCGGTGACATCATCCTCCTGGCTGTGGCGGCGACGTTCCGTGCACACAGGTTACTGTGCAGCCATTCTCTGTCCTTAGCGATGCACAGGATGTGACTGCTGGGTCCAGTGACTGGCAGCAGAAGTGACCTGTGTGCATGGAACGTCACCAGTGCGGCCAGGAAAACAGACAGCATCTGGGAAGACAGGAGCGCAGCGCAGGAAGAGGCCGGGGAGGAAAGGGGCGAGTATAGATTCTTTAGTTATTTTAGCACATTTATAGGGGCTGCCCGAGGTTTTATAACCCTGGAGAGCCCCTTTAAAGAGGTATTTCCATCTCAGACAATGGGGGCATATTGCTAGTCTATGCCCCCATTATCCGATAGGTGTGAGTCCCACCTTTCTCATAAACTGAGCTGAGCAAAGTAAAAGAGGGCGCACCGCCCTCCATTCGTTTCCACGGGGCCGCCAAAAAAAGCCGAGCAGTGGCTCGGTTATTTCTGTCAGCCCCATTGAGGTAAACGGAAGCGGTGGCCGCACCAGCGTGCTGTGCTCTCCTTCACTTTCCCTGCTCAGTTTACTAGATAGGTGCGGGTCCCAAAGGTGGGACCCAACGCTATCAGACAATGGGGGCATAGACTAGTGACGTGCCCCATTGTCTGAGTTGGAAATACCACTTTAAAGGGGCCTTATCGTGGATCAGCAAAAACGCTTCCGTCATAATGATACAACCGGCTGCGTCCATTATGAACGGATCCGGTTGTATTATCTTTAAAATAGCCACAGCGGATCAGTCTCTAAAACCATTGTAAGTCAATGGGGACAGATCCGTTTTCTATTGTGTCCGAGACAATAGATCAGTCCCCATTGGCTTACATTGTGAGTCATGAAGGATCTGTCTTGCTCCGCACCACATTGCGGACAGAAAAACGCTGCTTGCAGCGCTATTCTGTCCGTCATGGGGACGCAACCAAACGGATCGCATTCTGGTGCATTCCATATAGTTCAGTTTTGTCCCCATTGACAATGAATGGGGTCAAAACGGAAGCGGTTTCCCCGTTATTGAGATCCTACGGCATTCAGGGGTTAAATTGCACTTCAAGCACCTGAGCTTTGCAGACGTAAATTCGAAGTCTACAAATAAAAAAGTGACATTTTCAGTAGGGTTTAATACGGTGCGCAGGACACGGGGCATACTATATAATATATCCGTCTCAGCCCCGGAATGTAAGACACCAGCGTCACATTCCTCCCCCGCAGTCGCTGGGCTCAGATCTATTCTCAGGTTTCTTTATCAGGGAAATTATTTGTCGCATTATTCATTCTGCAGCGAACAACAAGAGATGATTCAGAGGGAGTGAAAAACAATACACACATGTATATAGTACATCTATACACACACTCACCTATGTATAGGGTATATAGTATATCTATACACACACTCCCTATGTATAGGGTATATAGTATATCTATACACACACTCACCTATGTATAGGGTATATAGTATATCTATACACACACTCCCCTATGTATAGGGTATATAGTATATCTATACACACACTCACCTATGTATAGGGTATATAGTATATCTATACACACACTCACCTATGTATAGGGTATATAGTATATCTATACACACACTCACCTATGTATAGGGTATATAGTATATCTATACACACACTCACCTATGTATAGGGTATATAGTATATCTATACACACACTCACCTATATATAAGGTATATAGTATATCTATACACACACACCTATGTATAGGGTATATAGTACATCTATACACACACTCACCTATGTATAAGGTATATAGTATATCTATACACACACACACCTATATATAAGGTATATAGTATATCTATACACACACTCCCCTATGTATAAGGTATATAGTATATCTATACACACACTCACCTATATATAAGGTATATAGTATATCTATACACACCCTCCCCTATGTATAAGGTATATAGTATATCTTGTAAGAGGGTGCAAGGTGTTGTAGTTGATAGCAGGTACGTGTCACCGAGGTTGCTGGCCTCGGTGAGGTAAGAGCCGGGGTTTTTGGTCTGCAGCAGCTAGTGCTGCTCTGTTAAATAGCATGGCTGCAAAGCCGATCCGGGCCGGCTCTTACTGGGAGCAGCTAAAGAGTAGGGTGGGTGGCTGCTCCCCACGGTCCAGTCCATGTTTTGGGCTGGGTATATAGCGCAGCCAGCAGCTGTGTCTGAGGGTGTGATTATCCTGGAGCCTGCAAACAGGGCTGAGGAATTCTCTGTCCTGGAGGAAGGAGCTCAGCAAGGTGGTGTTTCCCTGCGATCTGAAGGTGGAATCGCCTGCGGCTGAGCCGACTGCTAGGTGTGAACCCGCACCTAAACCACCCAAGGTGACTGGACCCTGTGTTGGCCTGTTTTTGTTTTGCCACAGTATTTCCGTTGTGTGTGAACTGTCACCAAGAGACTGCTTTTCATTTGTGGCGTGCAAGTGTGAATAAAACACTGTTTATTGCACTATCTGGACTCCTTGTTTTGCCTCTAAACTGCACCCGCACCGCTGTCTACCAGAGCGACTCCACACATTTGGTGTCGGATGCGGGCATGCGCAGTGAGGCTGGCGTGAACGCCGAACTTTGTTTGCTGAGCAAAAGTGTATGTCCTATATTAGGCCGGCAAAGTTGCAGCCTGTGATTTCTGGCAACATGGAGGCTGCTGTGAAAGCCCTCATAGAGGCTAACGTGCAGCAGCGGGAGACCAACCAGTTATTGCTGCAACATGTGATGGCATTACAGGCGGCAGGAGCGTCCCACCACGTCCATGATGCCCGGAAGCGGTCCGTGCGGCGATCCCAAAGATGACCCCGCGAGACGACGTGGAGACATACCTAGCCGTCTTTGAGAAGGTCGCCGTGAGGGAAAAGTTACCCCGTGACCAGTGGGCCGAGGTGGTTGCTCCGTTCCTGGCAGCCGGACCCCAGCAAGTTTTTCGATTTGGCAGATGTCCAGGCAGCTGACTACCCGACCGTGAAAGGTGAGATTCTAGCAAGACTGGGGGTGAATGTTTTGGTCCGGGCCCAGCGGGTGCATCAGTGGGAATTTAACCCGGCTGAACCCGCCAGACCACAATACTATGACCTGCTACATCGGTTGCAAAAATGGCTGCAGCCAGACATACTGACTCCCACTGCTATGCTCGACCGTCTGTTAGCAGATGTATTCTGGAGGTCTTTGCCATACCCTCTCCAGCACTGGATCGGCCAGGTATCCCCCACCAATGCCCTTGAGATGGTCGACCTGGTGGAGCGATATGAGGCCACCAGAAACCTGCAGGGGTTCTTTTGGGAGGAGGCCAGTCAAACCCGGAAACCTCCACCCCAGTCCGGCGGCCGGCCAAACCCGCCCGGGATGTACCCCTTGCAGATCCCTCCCCAGTAGTCTGCTGGCGGTGTCACGAGCCTGGCCACGTAAGGGCCGACTGTCCACAGTGGGGGAACCCATGGAGATTAATTATGGGTACCGGGCTTCCATGTATGCCCGGAGACTGTGTGCGACCGGCACCCCGAGACAATAGACAATCGACATCTGTGCCAGGTGCAAATCGGGGATAACCTGGCAGTGGCGCTGTTGGACTCAGGGAGCCTGGTAACCCTGGTAAGTGCTGCCCTGGTACAGCCCACCCAGTATACGGGCCGGAAAAGTTGGTGTGGTGTGTATACACGGAGACTTAAAGGACTATCCCACGGCTGTAATGTCTCTGTCCACGGCGGCCGGCACCTGGACTTGTGAAGTGGCGATCTCCACAAAGCTGCCCTATGAACTAATAGTTGGGAGAGACTTCCCTGGTTTTCCGTCACTGTGGCCTGAGATGAAAGTGACTAATAGCCCTGAGACAGGGGTAACCCTAGCAGAGTGGCCTGATACCCCTGGAAGGCCAGAACCCTGGGAGCCCGAGTCTGAAGGGCCAGCGGTAGGGAGTGACCACTGCTGCAGCGGTAGTGGGGAGACAACCCCACTGAGTGTAATGGTGGGAGACACGGAGGACTTGCCACCGGGGCCTGAGTTGGCAGACCTCAATGTCTCCGGGGAAAATTTTGGGACCGCACAACACGGGACCAAACCTAACCAGGGCCTGGGAGAATGTGCTGGAAATTGATGGTAAACCCCAGAAACCAGGGGCTGAATTAATGTTCCCACGATTTATTGTTCTGCAGGATATGTTGTATCGGGTGAACCAAATCCGAGGTGAACCTGTTGAACAGTTGGTGGTGCCCACAGCGTATCGCAAGCTTGTCATGGAGCTTGCCCACCAACATGTTCTTGGGGGACACCTGGGGTGGCAGAAAACCCAGGACCGCATACTGCAGCGGTTTTATTGGCCCAGTGTGTTCAAGGAGGTAGAGAATTATTGTAAGTCCTGTCCGACCTGTCAGATAACTAGCCCCCAGCCACATTTCCGTAGTCCTCTGGTACCTCTGCCAATTATTGAAGTACCGTTCGAGCGAATCGCTATGGATTTAATTGGGCCTGTACCAAAAGTCTGCCAGGGGCCACCAACACATTCTGGTAGTTCTCGACTATGCCACTCGGTATCCCGAGGCGGTGCCTCTGCGACATACCTCAGCTAAGCTCATTGCCAAAGAGTTAATGGAGATGTTTTCCCGTGTGGGCCTGCCAAAAGAGGTTCTGACAGACCAAGGGACCCCTTTTATGTCCAAAGTAATGAGGGAACTGTGTAAATTGTTGCGTATAAAGCAGTTACGGACGTCCGTTTACCATCCGCAAACAGACGGTCTTGTTGAGAGGTTTAACCAAACTCTAAAAAATATGTTAAAAGAGGGTGGTGTCTAGAGATGGGAAGGACTGGGACCTGCTTCTGCCCTATCTCATGTTCGCAGTGCGAGAGGTACCCCAGGCCTCTACTGGGTTCTCGCCCTTCGAACTGCTTTATGGCAGACACCCTCGGGGCCTGTTGGATATCGCCAAGGAAGCATGGGAACAACAGCCTGTCCCCCACAAAAGTGTCATTGAGTATGTCACCCAGATGCAGGAACGGATAGAAAGGGTGTTGCCGCTGGTCCGGGAGCATATGGAGGCAGCACAACAAGCCCAGAGTAGGGTGTATAATCGTCAGGCTCGAGTGCGGGGCTTCAATCCGGGAGATCGAGTGTTGGTTCTGGTACCCACCCTTGACAGCAAATTCCTAGCTAGGTGGCAGGGCCCCTATGAGGTGATCGAGAAGGTAGGGAAGTAAATTACAAAGTACACCAGCCAGGGCGGCGCAAGCCGGAGCAGGTGTACCACGTGAATTTACTTAAGCCGTGGAAAGATAGGGACACGACCGGCGACCACAGCCCCGGCCAGGGCTTCTAGGTGAAAAGGGTCCAGCCCCACAGTTCGAGGCCTGTGAAGCAGTAACCACGGTAAAAATTGCAGACAGCCTGTCTTCCAAACAAGTTCAGGAAGTCAGGGAGTTCATCAGTCGGAACACGGATGTGTTCTCGGACCTCCCTGGCCGCACGTCTCTCATCCAACATGACATCGTCACTGAGCCTCAGGCCAAGATCCGGTTAAAACCATACCGGGTACCCGAGGCTCGGCGGCGGACCATCGCGGAGGAAGTGCAAGTAATGTTGAGCTTCGATGTCATTGAGGAGTCGAAAAGTGAGTGGGCCAGTCCCATAGTCCTGATACCCAAGCCGGATGGGACGTTGCGGTTCTGCAACGATTTTCATAAATTAAATGAAGTGTCCAAGTTTGTGGCGTATCCCATGCCCGAGTAGACGAGCTGGTTGAAAGTTTAGGGCAAGCCCGTTATTTTCTGTGCTGGACCTCACTAAAGGGTACTGGCAGGTACCCTTAACGAATCGGCTAAGGAAAAAACCGCATTTGTTACCCCGCAGGGCCTGTATCACTACAAGGTGTTACCCTTTGGCCTGCATGGCGCCCCCGCCACTTTCCAAGGTTAATGGACATAGTGCTGCGACCACATCGTCGGTGCGCCTCGGCCTACTTAGATGATGTAGTCATCCACAGCACCGACTGGAAAGCCATTTACCCAAGGTGCAGGCGGTAGTGGATGCCCTGAGGAAAGCCGGACTGACCGCTAACCCAAGAAGTGCTCCATAGGGTTAGAGGAGACAAAATATCTGGGATATGTAATTGGGCGAGGAGTCATCAAACCTCAGGTAACCAAGGTAGAGGCCATTCGTAACTGGCCCGACCGGTCACCACCAGGCAGGTAAAGTCGTTCCTGGGGATTGTAGGTTACTACATGAGGTTTGTGCCCCACTTTGCCACAATAGCAGCGCCGTTGACAGACCTGTTGAAGGGGCGAAAGTCTGGGAGGGTTAGCTGGAGTGAAAGGCGGAGGAGGCTTTCGCGCGTTGAAGTCGGCCCTGTGTGGGTCCCGGTTTTGGTGACACCCGACTTCAACAAGGAGTTTGTCGTACAGACCGACGCCTCGGAGGTAGGCCTCGGTGCGGTACTGTCTCAGGAGGTCAACGGGGAAGAACATCCCGTTGTCTTCCTGAGCCGTAAGCTCAATCCCGCCGAGTCCAGATATAGTATAGTGGAGAGGAGTGCCTGGCTATCAAGTGGGCACTCGAATCTCTCCGCTACTACTTGTTAGGGAGGAGGTTCAGTCTGGTGACCGACCATTCCCCCTCAAATGGATGAGTCAGGCCAAGGAGAGGAATGCTCGGGTCACCAGGTGGTTCCTATCTCTTCAGAATTTCAAATTCTCCGTGGAACACAGGGCAGGCCGCTTGCAGGGCAACGCAGATGCCCTGTCCCGCGTCCACTGCCTCACGTGTGTTCACCCCTCAGGGTTGAACAAAGGGGTGTGTAAGAGGGTGCAAGGTGTTGTATTTGATAGCAGGTACGTGTCACCGAGGTTGCTGGCCTCGGTGAGGTAAGAGCCGGGGTTTTTGGTCTGCAGCAGCTAGTGCTGCTCTGTTAAATAGCATGGCTGCAAAGCCGATCCGGGCCGGCTCTTACTGGGAGCAGCTAAAGAGTAGGGTGGGTGGCTGCTCCCCCTGTTACTGTTTTGCCACAGTATTTCCGTTGTGTGTGAACTGTCACCAAGAGACTGCTTTTCATTTGTGGCGTGCAAGTGTGAATAAAACACTGTTTATTGCACTATCTGGACTCCTTGTTTTGCCTCTAAACTGCACCCGCACCGCTGTCTACCAGAGCGACTCCCCACAATCTATACACACCCTCACCTATGTATAAGGTATATAGTATATCTATACACACCCTCCCCTATGTATAAGGTATATAGTATATCTATACACACACTCCCCTATGTATAAGGTATATAGTATATCTATACACACACTCACCTATGTATATAGTATATCTATACACACACTCACCTATGTATAAGGTATATAGTATATCTATACACACACTCACCTATGTATAGGGTATATAGTATATCTATACACACACTCCCCTATGTATAAGGTATATAGTATATCTATACACACACTCACCTATGTATATAGTATATCTATACACACACTCACCTATGTATAGGGTATATGGTATATCTATACACACACACACACCTATGTATAGGGTATATAGTATATCTATACACACACTCCCCTATGTATAAGGTATATAGTATATCTATACACACACTCACCTATGTATAGGGTATATAGTATATCTATACACACACTCACCTATGTATAAGGTATATAGTATATCTATACACACACTCACCTATGTATAGGGTATATAGTATATCTATACACACACTCACCTATGTATAAGGTATATAGTATATCTATACACACACTCACCTATGTATAGGGTATATAGTATATCTATACACACACTCACCTATGTATAGGGTATATAGTATATCTATACACACACTCACCTATGTATAAGGTATATAGTATATCTATACACACACTCACCTATGTATAGGGTATATAGTATATCTATACACACACTCACCTATGTATAAGGTATATAGTATATCTATACACACACTCACCTATGTATAGGGTATATAGTATATCTATACACACACTCCCCTATGTATAAGGTATATAGTATATCTATACACACACTCACCTATGTATAGGGTATATAGTATATCTATACACACACTCCCCTATGTATAAGGTATATAGTATATCTATACACACACTCACCTATGTATAGGGTATATAGTATATCTATACACACACTCACCTATGTATAAGGTATATAGTATATCTATACACACACTCACCTATGTATAGGGTATATAGTATATCTATACACACACTCACCTATGTATAAGGTATATAGTATATCTATACACACACTCACCTATGTATAAGGTATATAGTATATCTATACACACACTCACCTATGTATAAGGTATATAGTATATCTATACACACACTCACCTATGTATAGGGTATATAGTATATCTATACACACACTCACCTATGTATAAGGTATATAGTATATCTATACACACACTCACCTATGTATAAGGTATATAGTATATCTATACACACACTCACCTATGTATAGGGTATATAGTATATCTATACACACACTCACCTATGTATAAGGTATATAGTATATCTATACACACACTCACCTATGTATAAGGTATATAGTATATCTATACACACACTCACCCTATGTATAAGGTATATAGTATATCTATACACACACTCACCTATGTATAGGGTATATAGTATATCTATACACACACTCACCTATGTATAGGGTATATAGTATATCTATACACACACTCACCTATGTATAAGGTATATAGTATATCTATACACACACTCACCTATGTATAGGGTATATAGTATATCTATACACACACTCACCTATGTATAAGGTATATAGTATATCTATACACACACTCACCTATGTATAGGGTATATAGTATATCTATACACACACTCACCTATGTATAAGGTATATAGTATATCTATACACACACTCACCTATGTATAAGGTATATAGTATATCTATACACACACTCACCTATGTATAGGGTATATAGTATATCTATACACACACTCACCTATGTATAGGGTATATAGTATATCTATACACACACTCACCTATGTATAAGGTATATAGTATATCTATACACACACTCACCTATGTATAAGGTATATAGTATATCTATACACACACTCACCTATGTATAAGGTATATAGTATATCTATACACACACTCACCTATGTATAGGGTATATAGTATATCTATACACACCCTCACCTATGTATAAGGTATATAGTATATCTATACACACACTCACCTATGTATAGGGTATATAGTATATCTATACACACACTCACCTATGTATAAGGTATATAGTATATCTATACACACACTCACCTATGTATAAGGTATATAGTATATCTATACACACACTCACCTATGTATAGGGTATATAGTATATCTATACACACACTCACCTATGTATAAGGTATATAGTATATCTATACACACACTCACCTATGTATAGGGTATATAGTATATCTATACACACACTCACCTATGTATAAGGTATATAGTATATCTATACACACACTCACCTATGTATAAGGTATATAGTATATCTATACACACACTCACCTATGTATAAGGTATATAGTATATCTATACACACACTCACCTATGTATAAGGTATATAGTATATCTATACACACACTCACCTATGTATAGGGTATATAGTATATCTATACACACACTCACCTATGTATAGGGTATATAGTATATCTATACACACACTCACCTATGTATAAGGTATATAGTATATCTATACACACACTCACCTATGTATAGGGTATATAGTATATCTATACACACTCCCCTATGTATAGGGTATATAGTATATCTATACACACACTCACCTATGTATAAGGTATATAGTATATCTATACACACACTCACCTATGTATAAGGTATATAGTATATCTATACACACACTCACCTATGTATAGGGTATATAGTATATCTATACACACACTCACCTATGTATAAGGTATATAGTATATCTATACACACACACCTATGTATAGGGTATATAGTATATCTATACACACTCACCTATGTATTAGGTATATAGTATATCTATACACACCCTCCCCTATGTATAGGGTATATAGTATATCTATACACACACTCACCTATGTATAAGGTATATAGTATATCTATACACACACTCACCTATGTATAAGGTATATAGTATATCTATACACACACTCACCTATGTATAAGGTATATAGTATATCTATACACACACTCACCTATGTATAGGGTATATAGTATATCTATACACACCTCACCTATGTATAAGGTATATAGTATATCTATACACACACTCACCTATGTATAGGGTATATAGTATATCTATACACACACTCACCTATGTATAAGGTATATAGTATATCTATACACACACTCACCTATGTATAGGGTATATAGTATATCTATACACACACTCACCTATGTATAGGGTATATAGTATATCTATACACACACTCACCTATGTATAAGGTATATAGTATATCTATACACACACTCACCTATGTATAGGGTATATAGTATATCTATACACACCCTCCCCTATGTATATGGTATATAGTATATCTATACACACACTCACCTATGTATAGGGTATATAGTATATCTATACACACACACCTATGTATAGGGTATATAGTATATCTATACACACACTCACCTATGTATAGGGTATATAGTATATCTATACACACACACCTATGTATAGGGTATATAGTATATCTATACACACCCACCTATGTATAGGGTATATAGTATATCTATACACACACACACCTATGTATAGGGTATATAGTATATCTATACACACACTCACCTATGTATAAGGTATATAGTATATCTATACACACACACACACACACCTATGTATAAGGTATATAGTATATCTATACACACACTCCCCTATGTATAAGGTATATAGTATATCTATACACACACTCCCCTATGTATAAGGTATATAGTATATCTATACACACACACACCTATGTATAAGGTATATAGTATATCTATACACACACTCACCTACATATAGGGTATATAGTATATCTATACACACTCACCTATGTATATGGTATATAGTATATCTATACACACACTCCCTATGTATAGGGTATATAGTATATCTATACACACACTCACCTATGTATAGGGTATATAGTATATCTATACACACACTCACCTATGTATAAGGTATATAGTATATCTATACACACACACACCTATGTATAAGGTATATAGTATATATACACACCCTCCCCTATGTATAAGGTATATAGTATATCTACACACCCTCCCCTATGTATAAGGTATATAGTATATCTATACACACACTCACCTATGTATAGGGTATATAGTATATCTATACACACACTCACACCTATGTATAGGGTATATAGTATATCTATACACACACTCACCTATGTATAGGGTATATAGTATATCTATACACACACACCCTATGTATAGGGTATATAGTATATCTATACACACACACCTATGTATAAGGTATATAGTATATCTATACACACACACACACCTATGTATAGGGTATATGGTATATCTATACACACACACCTATGTATAGGGTATATGGTATATCTATACACACACACCTATGTATAGGGTATATGGTATATCTATACACACACACACACCTATGTATAGGGTATATGGTATATCTATACACACACACACACACACACACACACACACCTATGTATAGGGTATATAGTATATCTATACACACACTCACTTATGTATAAGGTATATAGTATATCTATACACACACTCACCTATGTATAGGGTATATAGTATATCTATACACACACTCACCTATGTATAAGGTATATAGTATATCTATACACACACACTCATATAAGCATGCCTGGGGTAGGTGATGTCATAGGGTCTACCTACCTGCAGTAGCCATTGATGATCCGGCCGGCCACAACGCGTGTGAACAGCTTCCATTTTTTCACATCGCCTTCTACGGGGGCTCCCAGCAGCACAACGTCCTCAATGATCCCTTCAGCACCTGCCAAGGGGATATAATCCAGCTTTTCCATTTACTATTCCAGGGATCAGCAACCTCCGGCACTCCTGCTGTTCTGAAACTACAACTCCCAGAATGCTCCATTTACTTCCATGGGCGTTAGAAGAGCATGTTTGCATGCTGGGAGTTGTCCTTTCACAGCAGCTGGAGTGCCGATGGTTGCTGCACTATTCCATAGTAATGTCATACATCACTAATACTTATGGAACAGCATATCTGTTTCTGGGAAAGCTGGGTGACAACCAATATGGCGGCCTCAGCGCTGTCACTCAGCTTTGCTAGTCTCCTGAATGACAAACCTACCTAGATATACAGTGATATGTAAGCTGGGTCCTAGGATCACCATTACAGAACTCGAAGGGACCGCCACCCAGCTTTCCGGGGTGGCTCCTCGGATGACTGCGGCTCTTACCTGCCTCCTGTGCCAGCTCCTGCAGACAGAAGTATATGACCCGAGCCCCCAGGCTGAAGCCGATAAGTGTGACCGGCCGCCGTCCCTGAAAGACCAGAACAGCTGTGTTACTGTCAATGTGATGATTGACAACTGCACCCATCATTCACATCCATGAAGTACTAAACTGGGGGGGGGGGGGTGACTAGGGTGCCCTAAGACACAAGGACTAGTTTTGCGGCTTGATTAACCCTTTACATAGGTATTCCGGGAATCAAACACTGGTGACCTATGCTCAGGATAGGTCATCAATATCCGGTTGGCAGGAGTCACAGCCGCAGCACCTCCCCCAATGGGCTGTTTGAAGGGGCCTCAGCACTTGGATGAGCGCTGCGGCCACGTCATAGACCACCAATCACAGCGCCGTACATTGTATTGTGGCTGTTCTTGGTATTGCAACTCAATCTTATTCAAGTGGTTCACTAACCTGCACAAAGGCCATGGGACTAATGGACGTGACTAGTGTTGAGCGAACTTGTTTTTTTAAGTTCTGCGTCCAAAGTTCAGGTTCGGGTTATCGAAGAATCCCGTTATGGATTCCAAATTCCGTTATGGTCCGTGGTAGCGGAATCCATAACGGGATTCTTCGATAACCCGAAGTTAGGACGCAGAACTTAAAACACAACTTCGCTCAACACTAGACGTGACATCACCCGTCTTCAAACAGCTTCTCAACAGCGACACTGGGAATCGAAGTCCCACCCATTAGACTGGTGACCAATTCTGAGCATAGGTTATTAAGAATATTACATCCGGAGAACCCCTTTAATGACCAGAGCAATCTGATCTTTTAGGAAAATTATGCACGTGTGATGGTAGACCGGCCAGAACGTTTTTTTATTTCCGGGCTAGCAAAATAATTTTTACAGCTTCTTTATCCCATGACACATGGGGGTTTTAAAGTGATTGGCTACGACGATCGTGTGGGAAGTGGGGCCCCACATCTCAGCCGCACAGTAGATAAAAACTGGTGGGAAGCGTCAGAGACCAAACAGCCGGGCGTTTATTAAGTGAGTAGGGGTCTTTTATTACTTTATGACATTTCCCCATCTCCCACAATCTTCTTACCTGATGACCTATCGAGAGGTCCAACATCCGGGACCGCCACTGATCTGAAGTTGGAGAAGGCACTGGTGCTCACCGTGGCCTTCTCTAGGTCAGTGATGACACGTTCATCGGTTACACGGCCTATTAAAGTGAATGGGGCTAAGCGCGATACCAAGCACAGCCGCTATACACTGTACGGCGCTGCGCTGGGTGAGCTGAGAGAGGGCAGCGGAGCTACTGCGAGTGCTGGTGCTTTCCCAAACAGCTGATCGGTCGGGGTCCTGGGTGTCAGATCAGCACCAATCAGATACTGGTCGGTATAAAGATCGCAGAAAACCCTTTTAGCCCCTTCCAGACCGCCCAACGTAAAGGATCGCGGTGCCGGATGTAGCGCGCGACAGCCCCGTACTCGGGGGAAGTACAGGGCTGCAGCACACGAGTCCCTAGGGAAAGCAGGACTCTACGGGAACACTGTGCAATGCTAAGGCTTTAGAGTCTATGGAGCAAATCTAATTATTGCTCAGTATAGTTTTCTAGCCTGCTTACAATTTTTAAAAATATAAAAAAAAAATTTTAATTCAAATCACTCCTCCTTCCCTAAAATTAAAATACATAATTAATTTAGAAAATTAACATCATGGGCATCGCCACGTGAGAAAATGCCCGTACTATGAAAACATGAAAAATATTTACCCGATACGGCAAACTGCAAAATAGAAAAAGGCCAATTCGACGTTTTTTGGTTGTTTAACCTCCCGCAAAAAAAGTGATCAAAAAGTCACACACACCCCAGAATGGTGCGATATTTTAATACATGTAAATTAGCCTCTCGGAGCAACCGAGGCGTTGCCGTTACTCCTAGAGGCTCCGCTCTCTCTGCATCTGCCACGCCCTCTGCACTTTGACAGGGCCAGACGTGATCACTTTTACACTGCCTGGCCCTGCCAATTAAAGAGAGAGCAGAGCCTCTGGGTGTAATGGCAACGCCCCCGTTGCTCCTAGAGGCTCATTTCCATATATTAAAACCTCATTTTTCTCCGCAATGCAGGCACATACGAACATGGGACCGACACAGATGTCTTCAGCTGCCAAGTGCCCATGTAACAGGTCAGCCGGTGTAATAGGGACAGAACTGCTGACAGATGCCCTCTAAGCCTCTGGATGCAAATGTTAAATGGTGAGAAATCAGATCTTCGATTATAATGACGTTGCAGAATAAACTTCTGCCCAGCACTGGAAAACCTTGGAAGATGAAAAAGTGAGAATTTCCTCAATTTCTATGACCCTTGTGGTTCTGCCTCACTACGAATGAATAAAGTGATGACGGGCACACTGCACCCCGAGGTGACTCCGGCGCCCTGCCACCCACACAGCTGTGCCTGACCAAGTGCCTACACAGAGAATAGCAGAGACGTGCCAGGCTGCTGCTGAGCAGAAGTGGCGCGATGAAGGAGCCGCGTTTAATCCGCACTCCAATCATCGGTTTTCAGCTAAGAGGACATATGGTCATTAAAGAGACGGCTGTCAAGAAACAAAATCAACCATGTGCAAGATGTCGGAAGAAGCGGCCCCCCCCCAGCTGCAAGTGCGTGACCCCCTCATACAGGCAGTGATTCATCAGGCCTTCCCACGTGTGTCTGCATAGAGAGACATGTACTGCAGAAAGACAGAAGCAATATGAGACATGATGAAAGAGACAACCGGAGAGAAATGCACAAAGAAGGAGGGAGGAGAGAGAAAGAGAGGAAGTATGGGATGACAGGTAATAAAAGAGACAGCAGGAGAAGTAGGGGGGAAGAGACAGTAAAGACATTCACGTCAGAGAACCCCCAATTTAGGCAGATGTGTAGGGGGGCCCTCCGACATAAGATGTCTGGTCAGACTGGGATCGGGCAGATGGATTTAAACATGTCCAATCTTTTGTTTCCATTTAGCACAGGCAGGCATGGCTGAGCCGAGAGTGCATGTGAATGGGGGCGTCGGGAGAGCTGTTGGCTGCACAAGTGACAGTTAACTAGTGTGTATGACGAGACAGTAAGACATGGCAGACTGTCTTTCTCTCAGTTGCTGCAGTCTAACATCATGCCGTGGTCGCACTCTCATTCTGACACTCGCCCATGCCTTGTGTCTTAGAAAAGCCCAAAGCACACAAGAGACTGACATAGAGAGAAACAGAAAATGCAGCAAGTGAGAAAGACTGCAAGATGTGGGAAAATATACGAAAGAGACTGCAAGATGTAGGGAAAACATATGAAAGAGACTGCAAGATGTGGGAAAACATATGAAAGAGACTGCAAGATGTGGGGGAAAAGATACGAAAGAGACTGCAAGATGTGGGGGAAAAGGTACTAAAGAGACTGCAAGATGTGGGGAAACATATGAAAGAGACTGCAAGATGTAGGGAAAACATATGAAAGAGACTGCAAGATGTAGGGAAAACATATGAAAGAGACTGCAAGGAAAAGATTAAAATAGAAAACCACCGGACGCCTCTGTGCACGAAGGATCCTTCACTCCCCGAGTACACACGTCTTCTCCTGCCCCCTCCTCACCTGCTGCCTTTTAAGCAGTATATGTGCCAGATGTTTTCCTACTTCAGCAGACCGACTGAGACACACACCCCAGGGGTTATCAATGACACTGGCCACAGTGATGAGGGAGGCCGGCCATGTCAGGGCTGTCACAATGCCTGGAGACAAGGCAGAACACAGGCTGTAATCAGGAGCGGTACAGGATAAGTAATGTACGTACACAGTGACTGCACCAGCAGAATAGTGAGTGCAGCTCTGGGGTATAATACAGGATGTAACTCAGGATCAGTACAGGATAAGTAATGTAATGTATGTACACAGTGACTGCACCAGCAGAATAGTGAGTGCAGCTCTGGAGTATAATACACGATGTAACTCAGGATCAGTACAGGATGGGTAATGTATGTACACAGTGACTGCACCAGCAGAATAGTGAGTGCAGCTCTGGAGTATAATACAGGATGTAACTCAGGATCGGTACAGGATAAGTAATGTATGTACACAGTGACTGCTACCAGCAGAACAGTGAGTGCAGCTCTGGAGTATAATACAGGATGTAACTCAGGATCAGTACAGGATAAGTAATGTATGTACGACACAGTGACTGCACCAGCAGAATAGTGAGTGCAGCTCTGGGGTATAATACAGGATGTAACTCAGGATCAGTACAGGATAAGTAATGTATGTACACAGTGACTGCTATCAGCAGAATAGTAGAGTGCAGCTCTGGAGTATAATACAGGATGTAACTCAGGATCAGTACAGGATAAGTAATGTAATGTATGTACACAGTGACTCCACCAGCAGAATAGTGAGTGCAGCTCTGGAGTATAATACAGAATGTAACTCAGGATCAGTACAGGATAAGTAAAGTATGTACACAGTGACTGCACCAGCAGAATAGTGAGTGCAGCTCTGGAGTATAATACAGGATGTAACTCAGGATCAGTACAGGATAAGTAATGTAATGTATGTACACAGTGACTGCACCAGCAGAATAGTGAGTGCAGCTCTGGAGCATAATACAGGAGGTAACTCAGGATCAGTACAGAATATGTACGCAGAGACTCCAACATCCCATTTTATTTGGCCAGTTACAGACATAGTGTGGCCTTACCTGATAAGATGGTGTATTTCAGGGCTTCCTGCGCCACAATATTCACAAAACCATTGAGTAAGGTATCCAGTGCGTTTCCGAGTGCCATGAGGTATTTAGACTCCCATGCCAGGCAGTACTGTTCAGTAGAGTGCAGCAGACTCTGCCACGGGGCAGCAAAACTCCCTAATCAGGATATTAAGACATTACATACGGTCCACCTATCTCGTCCAGCTGCTGCACCGTCCAAAAAAACAACAACGCTCACCGTATTTTCCAGTGGAGAGCCACCCAGTGATGGCGATGCATATGTGGAGCTGAAACCCACCAGTCAGCGGTAAAAACTCAAACTCTTCTATGGCTCCAACACGTTTCTTCATCTTATAACCTGAGACAAGGAGAATGCCATCGTGTCAGAATCAGATTGATCACTTAACGAACAGATAAAGAGACTTACAAGGGTTTTCCGGGATTTTTTAACTGATGACCTATCGGTGGTCCAAAAATCAGGACCCCCACAATCAGCTGTTTGAGAAGGCACTGTTGCTCACAGTATCTCAGCTTACTGAGCACAGTGCCATTCATTGTATAGTGGCCGTGCTTGGTATCGCAGTTCAGTCTCATACACCTTAATGGGGATGAGCTGCACCTAGGCCAGGGGTAGGCAACCTTTGGCTCCCAGCTGTTGTGAAACTACAACTCCCAGCATGCATAGTTGCTCTGCTCTTCTATGAACTTACTTAGAAATGAATGGAGCATGCTGGGAATTGTAGTTTCACAACAGCTGGAAGCCGAAGGTTGCTGATGCCTGGCCTAGGCCATGTGACTGATGAATGAACGCGATGTCACATGACCTAGGCAAAGCAGAGAGATGGCCGCAGCGCTAATGTGAGCTCCGGTGCCTTCTTGAACAGCTGATCGGCGAGGGTCCCGGATGTCGGAACCCCCACTGATCAGATACTGAATCGGTCATCAGTTTAAAAATCTTGTAAAACCTCTTTAAATCTGGGAGGGGGCATTCATTTAAATATTTTACATAGGACACCATGACTGTAGCATCCATGGGCCTGCCTCTCAGTCGGATCACTTCTTCGATGATTGCCACTGACCTGTCAACCCGGCTCCCGCTGCTCCAAAGAGAGACGCCATGATGGCAATGCCAGCGGTGGACCCCAGAGCAGCAGCCCCAGCGCTTCCAATGATTGTGGCGGCTCCCGCGGCTACAAGCGGAGCTGCTAGTCCCCCGGTCAAACCTGTTTTTGGAGGAAGAATAGGTGGGAGACGTCACAGGAAGTAACCAGGTCGTTTCACGGCAAGATGGCGGAGCATCATGACCCTCACCTATAACCGTCCCTCCGCCCACCGTGGCCAGACCTATGAGCAGATATCTCTTCATCTTCTTCCGACTTTCCTTCTTCCTGCGAGATGCCTGCACCGACCTGAAATACAACGCAGATCGTTAGTTATAACAAATATGAAACACTGGCTGCCACCCAGCTTTCCCAAGAATTGACGACTTATTTCCTGTTTCAGGGGAAGTTTAACCAGTTCACTGCCGAAGTGACACGGTCCCCGGGTGAAGAACCTTTGCAAACGAACACATTCAGAGTCACAGAGGAGATAATAATGGCTGCTATTATTGCAGGAGCGTTCCTGACGTGAACAATCTGTTCAGCGCCTGTGTACAAACAAATGAAGCCGACGACAAGCAGGAGAAAACAAGCAGAATAATTACAGCCGCGAATCACAGGACGCCTTCGAAAAGACGCACAGTCAGGAGTCGACAAACACGATAACACGGGAGGAGGGCGAAATCCTCCAACGCCAGAGAGTAATGAGAATAAGTAAAAGTTACAAATGTACCAGGAGCAAACAAAGGATTTACAGGGGGAAGTCTCCAAACAGCTATATAATACAGAGTGTACACTGCAATGTATACAATAAAAAGAGCGAGAAACACAACGGCCTTAAAGAAGAACTCCGCTCACTAATAATACAGTATGAATATCAAAGTAATAGTAAAGATGATGCACAGACTTTATATTGTGTCTAAGGGTACTTTTACACTTGCGGCAGGGACGGATCCATCCGTCCTGCCGCAAGTGTAAAAGTACCCCAACATGGAAGATATTTTCTGTGCTCACTGCTGCCCCTATTGAGTAATGGAAAGGGAAAGGTACTGACAAATGCTCTGAAAACATTTCTGACTTCCAAAAGATTTTGACACTATACAGGCCCTGCAACACTACAGCTACTATAATATTGCAATTAATATAACGCTGCCTCCTTTGTACAAGAATATAACTACTATAAACTGCTCCTATGTACAGGAATATAACTACTATAATACTGCCTCCTATGTACAAGAATATAACTACTATAATACTGCCTCCTATGTACAGGAATATAACTACTATAATACTGCCTCCTATGTACAAGAATAATACTACTATAATACTGCCTCCTATGTACAAGAATATAACTACTATAATACTGCCTCCTATGTACAAGAATATAACTACTATAATACTCGCTCCTATGTACAGGAATATAACTACTATAATACTGCTCCTATGTACAAGAATATAACTACTATAATACTGCCTGCTATGTACAAGAATATAACTACTATAATACTGCTCCTATGTACAAGAATATAACTACTATAATACTGCCTGCTATGTACAAGAATATAACTACTATAATACTGCCTCCTATGTACAAGAATATAACTACTATAATACTGCTCCTATGTATAAGAATATAACTACTATAATACTGCTCCTATGTACAGGAATATAACTACTATAATACTGCTCCTATGTACAAGAATATAACTACTATAATACTGCCTCCTATGTACAAGAATATAACTACTATAATACTGCCCCCTATGTACAGGAATACAACTACTATAATACTGCTCCTATGTACAGGAATATTACTACTATAATACTGCTCCTCTGTACAAGAATATAACTACTATAATACTTCCTCCTATATACAAGAATATAACTACTATAATACTGCTCCTATGTACAAGAATATAACTACTATAATACTGCCTCCTATGTACAAGAATATAACTACTATAATACTGTCCTATGTACGTACAGGAATATAACTACTATAATACTGCTCCTATGTACAAGAATATATCTACTATAATACTGCTCCTATGTACAAGAATATAACTACTATAATACTGCTCCTATGTACAAGAATATAACTACTATAATACTGTTCCCTATGAATTAGAATATGCATGTGAATGGGGTAGAAGAGTTTTATATCTGACTCGAGTTGGTCTTTAAGGCAAATTCACGTAGACACATAAGATATGAAGAAACAGTCGTGCAGTTACGTACCTGGCGGCGGCTCCTTGTATGGCAGCAAAGTGAGTAGAGACAATGTTATTGGACGGTATAATAGCACAGTAATTATTACGGTATATAGCACAGTGCAGTATGGAGGGTTGTGTCTGTCCTTATGCCCTCATTATTGTGCAGTTGTCGGGGTAATGTAATAAGTTGTGAGATTTATCTCGCCACCGTCGTCACATCTTCAAACAATGCGCCATAAAGCGTCGCTCAGATCAATAGTACCAGTCAGTAATGGCAAAAACACTAGATAGCGGGATGTTTTTCTGTAAACACATGAGGACGTCGGCCAGGAAAAGACCTGCTGCGGCGGCGTGTCCTGGGCTCATTACATTTCAGGAGTTGTAAAACCCTGGGGAAGCCCTTTAACCCCTTCCGTTTTTTCACTCCCACTCTCTGAGAACCATTTTCTACACATCAATTTCATGGAGGAGACGCCAGCTCCAAATGTTAGCTGAAGGTCTGCGGGAAATGGGAAACGCAGGACACGCATGCATTCATTCATTTCTTTCCAATTTTAAAGTGTCTTTTTTGTGTTTATGGTTTAAAAAAATAAAAATAAATTAGCATGCTAAAGCAATGGCATTTTTTTCAAGCGTTTCTTCATGCACTTTTCCATGAGGAAAAAAAAAATGCAATTTACACATGTTAACACAAAAACACCGCTTATAAAACCATTAAAAATGTGTTTTGATGGAGCTTTTTGGCGGCAAATAATATGGCAAAGTTAATTTGTGTGTGAAGGCCTCACTCTACGGGTCATTACATAGCCAAATTTATATCGCCTTTAATGTTTTATTACTTAAAGGGGCTGCCCAGGTTAAGGAAAACATGGCTGCCTTCATCCAAAAACAGCACCATCCCTGACCGAAGGTTATGTGCGGTATTGCAGCTGTGCCCTGTGGTCTCCAATGGAGTTGATCTGCAAATAGAACAGGGATGGGCAAACTCGGCCCTCCAGCTGTTGCAAAACTATAACTCCCAGCATGCAAAGACTGCTTACAGCAGGGCTTGACAAATTTCCTCGGAATCTAGAAGCCAACTAAAAAAGTTAGGAGCTAGACGGAGCCGCGTCATAAAGCCCCCAGTAGATGCCCCCATAGTGCTTCTCCTCCTCCCCCACTTCTCCATAGAGCCAACCAATGATGCATGCCAGTACATAGGGCCCCCATAGTGGTCCTTCCCCTCTTCTCCATAGTACCCCCCATAATGTGCCAGCATATAGGGCCCCCATAGTGCTTCCCCTCTTCAATTGGTTATAGGACACGTCAGACGCTGCCAGCATCCAAGTGATCGCCCCTGGCGGCCGCCATGACATGTGGAAACCCTTACAAGGATTACAGGGTCTGGAGGAGAGGGCAGAGGGGTCTGTAGGAGAGGGCAGAGGGGTCCGGAGGGCATAAACACAGCGGGCACCATGACACTTTACTGGGCACTACAACCCCCATCTGGCGCTCAGCCTCTGCAGTCCCCACATCACTACAATCCCCAACTGGGGCTCAGCCTCTGCAGTCCACGAATCACTACAACCCCCAGCTCTTTTCCCCTCTTGTCATTCTCCCCCCCCCCCCCCTGTCATTCTGTTTCCCCCTGTTGTGATTCACTTTCCCCCTCTTGTCATTCCCCCCATGGCATTCTCTTTCCCCATCTTGTCATTCTCTCCCTCCCCCCCTGTCATTCTCTTTCTCCCCCTTGTCATTCTCCCCCCCCCCCCTGTCATTCCCTTTCCCCCCTTGTCATTCTCCCCCCCCCCCCCGTCATTCACTTTCCCCCCTTGTCATTCTCTCCCCCCCCCTGTCATTCCCTTTCCCCCTTTGTCATTCTCTTTCTCCCCTTGTCATTCCTCTCCCCTCCTGTCATTCCCTTTCCCCCTTGTCATTCTCCCCCCTGTCATTCACTTTCTCCCCCTTGTCATTCCCTTTCCCCTCTTGTCGTTCACTTTCCCCCCTTGTCATTCTCTTTCTTCCCCTTGTCATTCTCTTTCCCCCCTCTCCCTCCCCTGCCTCTAGTGTAGCGTGGCCGAGCTTTGTATGGTCCCACGGGTACAGGAGCTTTAGTTTCCTGTACCCGGGCGGACTGACACTGTGTGCGCAATTCCTGTCAGTCCGGCCGGGTACAGGAGACAGATGCTCCTGTACCGCGGACCATACAGGGCTCGGCCACGCTACAATGGAGTGACAGGAGGGAGCGCTGAGCTCTTCCCTACTGTCAGTCCCTCTCTTCATGTTGCGCCCGGGCGGTGCGCCCTCATGGAAGTGCCAGCCCGGGCAGTGCTGCAGCCGCCTGAGTCTCTATATAGAGCGCTCGGGCAGCTGCAGCATGAAGGGGGCCGGCGCTCCTAGTCCGCGCCTGCCCTGCGCCCTGGCACCTTAGAAAACTGGCTGACAAATACCCAGGCGCCAGGACCAAATTCCTGGTCGCCATGGTGACCTGGGATTTGTCAAGCCCTGGCTTACAGCTATCAGCCAACAGCAGGGCATGGTGGGAATTGTAGTTTTACAACAGCTGAAGGGCCGCAGTCCCCATACAGACTCGTTGTTTACTGGCAGCAGTGCGCGATTAGACGGCACGATCTGCTGCCGGCAAAAGACGATTTTTGTGTGCGCACAAATGATCTATTACTCAATGATTGAGCATTTCGCTCGTTCATTGGGCGATTGGCGGCACTTTTACAGCGTCCTATGAATTACCCGACCACTGAAATGCTGCACCATATGCCAGGCCCTCACACACAAAGTACTTACCTTGCTCCTCGGCCCCCATGTCGCTTCTCCCCGTGCGCGGATGGGGGGGGGCAGCTAATGGCAGGCGGAGATGGGGGCGAGCCTCCCTAGTGTCAACCGCGATGCTAGGGAGGCTCGTCAGTGCTGTCTCCCACTGACAAGAATGTGAGGCAGAAAGGACGCGGCTGCCGGGAGATTTTTGGTTTGGTTGTCCACGTCATAATGTCATGGGAAAAAAACGCAGTGTGAACGGGCCCTTCGACCTTCAGCCAACGTCTGGAACAGCCTTTTTTTAACCACAAGAAATGCTGCAAAAACACTACTCAACATGCAAAAGTGCACCGCTAAAAACGACTAGGGGTGAATTCACACGCTGCAGAACTGATTTTTAGGCAAAAATATTTTTACAGCAAACCTGCCACTTGTGACTATACCCTAAGCCAGGGAAGGGCAAACTGCGGCTCTCCAGCTGTTGCAAAACTACAATTCCCACCATGCCCTGCTGTAGGCTTTGCATGCTGGGAGTTGTAGTTTTGCAACAGTTGGTGAGCCGCAGTTTGCCCATCCCTGCCCTAAAGCTTGCCCCACACATTGGATTAATGTCATCCGAACCTATTGATTTCAGCGACCACCCAATGTATATGGGCCCCCCCCCCCCAACTCTCTTCTGATGGCAGATGTCGGGAAGGATAAGGATCAGACAGGTCAAGCCAAAGCTATTTGTTCTGAAGGAAATAAGCCTCCACTAGAGGTGCCTGGTAGTGGTTTACTTCACTCTACCCACTCGGAACACATGCATGCTCAGCCAAGCGAGCGGGTTTAAAGGAGTTGTCACCTCCATTTTCACCCCGGCAGCCCCCCCTGACTTGAACATCAGAGCAGTTCATGCTCCGGTGCTCTCCTTTGCCAGGGGCTAAATCGCGCAGGCAAGTGCTCTATTGTTTATAACACACTGCTGGACGGCAGCTTCCACTCGGCAGTGTGTTCGGTGAAGTCACCGGCTCTGATGGGCATGCCTTAACGCTGTCCTAACCGTTTTACTGGCTAGAGCAGAGCTAAAGCCTGCCCATCAGTGCCGGTGACGTCACCAGGCTTCCTGGCGGCCCCATGGAGAGCCCGGTTCGTCACCGGAACTCCGGAAAATGCCTTTGCCCTGGGCGATTTAGCGCAGGGCAAAGGAGAGCATCGGAGCATGAACTGCTCCTGCCAGGGGGGCTGCCTGGGTGAAAATGGGGGTATTAAGGAGGGGTCAGGAGAGATAGCTGTCAGACAACTGCTCTCATCTCATGTGTAGGTAGCTGCTATAGCAGTACTTACTCTGAGGGCTCCTCTGTATATTTCTTCAGACTCTTCATCATGGAGTCCTCGCTCAGTTCCATGGTTTCTGGGGGGACGCGCAGCAACCAGGAGACGTGGGAGATCAGTACTCGGCTCCGGGAGTCGTAGTAACCTGCACAAACGTCAAGACAATTCTGATAAATGAGTGCTGCTCAAAGCCGGAAGGAGCCATGTCTGACCTCTGTCTGATGTCTGATTGTCTGACCTGACAATCTCTGGCAGCGGCTCTGGGCTCCAACTAAAAACAAGGTCCCTGAGCCGGAGGACCCCTCTGTGACATTCATATAAAGAGGTGGTGTTTATGAGACTAACCCTTTAAACGGAAAACCACTGGGTTGTTCAGAACTGAGGTTTCTTCACTTTTTTGAAGCAATTTGCTTCATTTTTGCCACAAAAAACTGCAGCAAAAAATAAAAATGACCCAGCATCACAGGGATCTGTCCCGGATATTGGCGTGAAACAAGACTTAGGCCTCTTTCACACGTATGATTGGCTCCGGATGCGTTCAGCACCATTTTTCAAGCAAGTTCACTCAGTTTTGTCTGCGATTGCGTTCAGTTTTTTCCTTGTGGGTGCGATCCATTTTGATGCTGTTTTTCAAGCGCGGGAAAAAAACCTGAAGGTTTACAAACAACCATCAGTAAAAAACACATTGCACCCGGACTGCATCTGGATTACAGCCGGATACAATGCATCTTTCACGGAAGCCCTATTCACTTCTATGGGGCCAGGGCAGCGTAAAAAAGAATATAGAACATGCTGCCATTCTCACGCAAAGCGGAACTGATGCGTGAAAAAAAAACCGCTCATGAGCACAGACACATTGAAATGAACATGTCCGGATTCAGTGCGGGTGCTATGCGTTCACGTCACTCGCTCGTGTGAAAGGGGCCTTAGAGAAACAGTGCGACGCCCATCTGTGGCTTGCATTAGGTATTGCAGCGCAGTTTCATGGAAGTGACTGGTTCTAAGCTGTAATACCACAAACAATCTGTGGAGAGGAGTGGCGCTGTTAGAAGAAAGCAGCTCTCTATCCAATTCTAAACAACCCCATTATCTGGTCTGAATCAAAAACTGCATTTTTTCATCCCAGTGCATTGTGGGAGCTCTGCTGACAGATATTATTGGCTCAAACACACGGCAGAACAACACATAACATTTCCCCCTGGTGGTAGCCTCAAAGTTTTTAATTGGTGCTTTCTTTATAATAAGAGTTTCCCTGGTGG
The DNA here is from genome assembly GCA_033119425.1 of Bufotes viridis. NCBI lineage: Eukaryota > Metazoa > Chordata > Amphibia > Anura > Bufonidae > Bufotes > Bufotes viridis. Next base: position 572,106,744 of record CM065590.1, on the reverse strand, counting down.
TAGCCTCAAACTGTTCAATCAGTGCTTTTTCATAATAAGATTTTTATCTATTTCTGTGATTGTGAGACCACGAAAGCTAGTCTCCTTTCCACAAGGAAAGAAAAACGGTCTCATACCAGGAACATAGCTCTTTCTGGGTAAGTACCCTTTAACAGAGCTGAACAAAGAAAATTTGCTTGACTGCCTGAGAGGCCTTGGTTGGGGTACTATCTCTCCTTATGTAGGGCGCAGAATATGCATGAGGAGTATTGTAAGGCCCCTTTCAGACGAGCAAGTGTCTCGCTGTGGACTCGCAACACAGCACCGTCCTTCCAGCACTGCTGGGGTCGCATGGCATTATATTGATTTATGATGCTATGTAACCCTTATAGGGTTGTTTCGGTACCAAAATTTTGATTCGGTATCGATACCATAAAAAAAGTATTGCGATACTCGATACCATTCGAAAAAAATAAATGCCAAAAAAAGCCACGTGCATTTCGCATTTTATGGAACGTCCGGCCCATAATACAACAGTCCTATCCTATTTTTTGGGGGGGACAAGGAGACTAAAAGAAAATGGAGAATTGTGCGGTTTTTCTTTTCTTTTTATTTTATGGGCGTTCGCTGCTTAAAAGAGGATTTTTTAAATAAAGTTTGGACTTTTGAGACGTAGCGATATGTAATATTTTATTTATTTATTGTTTATATATTTTATATGTAAAATTGGGAAAGGGGGTGATTTATACTTAATATTTTGGTGTACTTTTCTAACTTTTTTTTTTTACAGTTTATTTATTAACTTTTCCCCCCTAAGGGGCTAGAACCTGGGATTTTTTCATCCTATTCACCCTGATACAGCTCTATCAGAGTGAATAGGATCTCACACTCCCCCTGCTGCCCTGTGCATAGTGCACACTGCAGCAGGGAGCTGATCATGGCAGCCAGGACTTCAGTAGCGTCCTGGTTGCCATGGTAACCAATCGGAGCATTACACTACTGGGGCTCGATCACTGCCACTGCCAGCAATGAGGAGAAAGTGAGGGGACCCTGTGGCCACTGCCACCAATGACTTCAATACTCGGGGTTTCTGGGAAAAATATATAAAAATGAGTACATTTCACACCTGTCAGCATCAGATAGGCTTAGGAAAGCTAATTTGAATCTCTTTCCCAGAAACCCAGAGCAGTGTTGCCTGGCCTACAATAATAGGCTCTCTCCGTCTTTCTCATCACATAAAATTCGGAATGAATTACGATTTGGTAGAATCGATTCACTTCTAAATTCTGCCCTATTTGTATGTAAAACCCCTAAGATATGAGCACTTTATACGAGGTTGAGTCACAAATTGTCCGCTCTCTGGCTGTAGAATTTATTTTTTTCAGTTTTTAGAAAAAGACAAATCCATCACTTTTGGACATAATCTTGATGCTCTTCAATAAATTTTGTCCATCTGTCAACAGGCATTCGTGTTACCTCAATAAAAAATGTTTTGGGCTGAGCTGTGAGCCACGAATGCACCGCTGTCTTCACCTCTTCCTCAAACGTGAATCGTGGTCCTTGTACGGCCTTCTAATCCACTCGTCGCTCGTCTGTCCAGCAGAATCAGCTCATCTCAATGTTGTCGGTCATTGACGAACGTCTGACTCCTTCTTCATGGCTGACCCTTGTGCGGCCTTCTCTGTCCATTAATACACAGTCCTTCGTGACTAAACCCTTTCTTCATACTGTGCGCAAAGACTTCTATAGATATCGGCACCAGACGCACCCTCAGAGCGAGAAAGACAGAACACAGCAAGCTGCTTCTTCTTTTGTGCAAATCACAAGGGTGGCCGCCATTGTTTCATGCACCGCAGCCACAAATGAACCGACGTAACACGTTCACACCTGCGCAGCAGGGATCGGAGAGATCATGTCGAAAACATGTCGATGCAAATAAATTCTACAGCCAGAGCGCGGATCATTTTTTTTTTCCTTTGCTGTAGGACTGACACGAGCGCCTTGTCCTTGACTGGGTGACGTCACACGTCAGCTGCGGCTCACTTTATGGGGACGCATAAAAATACCGACGGCAGTTTCATCAGATAAAACAGATGGATTTTTGGGAATTAGCATTTAAATCGCACTCTCTCAGCCGCAGCAGCCGGTGTCGGGTTTCACGAGCGGCCGCAATTACCGCTCGATGACGTCAGCGGCCCATCAGTCAGAGGCTCAGCTAGAAGACTGACACAGTGGTGAGATGGACGAGTGCAGGACGATTTTTTTGGGATATCATCAAACGTTCACAACTCACCATCTCGCAGGCAGAACGACACCAGATCCTGAAAGAAATATAAGGCGAGAGATCAGCATCTGGGATGAGCAGCCCCAAAACCTGCCACATTCTACACAGCTGCTTCTGAGTAGTGGACGCTCGGTGACCACCACTAACGGCTGCCATGACAGTGCCCATACTTAAAGGGGTTCTCCGGGAATTAAGAAAATGAAAATACTTAAATATTACTTTATAATAAATATATTTTCAAATACCTTTTGTTATATATTATGGCTCGTTTTGTCGGGGGAGCAATCATCAGGGGAAACAAAATGGCCGCTGTCCTACCAGTACACACAGAACCTGTCCTAATCACACAGAAGGACAAGTTACTTCACAGCACTGAGGTAAAGAGCTGCCTCCTCCTCCTCTCTGCTCTACTTGTCAGGGATGTATGATCCTGAATACAGCTGATAAGAACTTTAGCTGAATCTCTGGGAAATTTAGTTAATGAGGAGACATGAAGTACAGAGAGGACGGACAGGACAGGCTGTGGTAATGGAGACTGCATACAAGTGCTGCTACTCATTATCCATATCCCACCCTCCTCTCATATCTCCTCATGAACTCCATTCCCACAGAGCAGAGAGGACGATGAGGCAGCTCTTTACCTCAGTGCTGTGAAGTAACTTGTCCCCCTGTGTGATCAGGACAGGTTATGTGTGTACTGGTAGGACGGTGGCCATTTTATTTCTCCTAGTGACTGCTCCGTAGACAAAACGAGCCACTCTAAGTAATGAAAGGTATTTGGTAATATATTTATTATAAAGTAATATTTAAGTATTTTCATTTTCTTAACTCCCTGAGAATCCCCGTAAGGGCATCTGTCAGCAGTTTTGTCCCTATGACCCCGGCTGACCTGTTACATGTGCGCTCGGCAGCTGAAGGCGTCTGTGTTGGTCCCATGTTCATATGTGCCCGCATTACTGAGAAAAATTATGTTTTATTATATGCAAATGAGCCTCTAGGAGCAACGGGGGCGTTACCGTTACACCTAGAGGCTCAGTTCTCTCTACAAATGCCGCGCTCTCTGCACTTTGATTGACAAGGCTAGGCGGTGAAAACGTCATCACACCTGGTCCTGTCAATCAAACAACAGAGAATGCAAATGAACCTTTAGGAGCAACGGGGGCGTTACCGTTACACCTAGAGGCTCTGCTCTCTCTGGAACTGCTGAGCCCTCTGGACTTTATTGACAGGACCAGGTGTGATCACTTTTACACTGCCTGGTCCTGTCAACCAAAGTGCAGAGGGTGCGGCAGTTGCAGAGAGACCAGAGCCTCTAGGTGTAATGGTAACGCCCCCGTTGCTCCTAGAGGCTCATTTGCATATATTAAACCATCATTTTTCTCAGCAATGCGGGCACATAGGAACATGGGACCAACACAGATGCCTTCAGCTGCCAAGCGCACATGTAATAGGTCAGCCAGTGTAATGGGGACAGAACTGCTGACAGATGCCCTTTAATCTGCACTGTTATCTACTTACACAACCCCCAGCCCACCAGCTTTGTTCTGGTGTCAGTCTTTACTGTACTTCTGACATTACACTCATGAAACAAATCTTTGGACATGCCGGGTTTCTCCAAGCTAAAGGTGAAAGGGCAACAGCACCTAAAAGAGTGCCAGAATATTAGGAATCAAGAGTGTCATTTTTCTATGACCCATCAGAAGCTACTCCCACAGCTGATGGCCTTGCTACAATGTATCAGTGCAGTTGTGGCTGTTTTTCTCAGAGACAGGACAGGTTTTCAGGCTCTGGATGTGATCAGGACTGTTTCCATTCAATCACAGTAAGCAGGGAAGGTGAAATGAGGAATTGAACCAAAGAATATATTATAAAACAGTAAAGCTTTATTGGCATAGGTATGGACGACATTTTTACATAATGTGATCCAGAGACTGGCACTGTGTGTTACCTGAGTGATTATGGCCGGGTTGGTCTTAATGGCCGAATCTTCCAGGAGAACCTGACTGAACGTGTCTGTTCCTTCTCCGCCCAGGCCACTGGCGAACGCCTCCATGGCGGGGATGACTGAAGGGCAAAGGTCCAGCCATTGCACCAGATCCTCCACAAACGTCCTGCAGAACTCCCTGTACAGAGGGCAAAGAGCTGACCATGGAGAATACACAGCACCCCCGGAGGACAGTGGATGGACTGCGGGAGCGCGCCCCAGAATCTATACAGCAATTACCTCTGTCCTTCCTCTGGGTAGAGCTGCGCCAGTGACAGGCCGCACAGCCCGGCGTAGGCGAATCGCGCAGGTTCACTCAGCGACCTCCCCGGCAGGAGTGCGCTGCTGCTTCCACCCGATTCGTCCTGCATGGTGTCACCGCCGTCGGCTTAACTGCAAATACAGGATATAATGGAAAAGCTTAGCCAAGGAGCACAAGTCCAGCCTAGGAAAAAAAAAATCTATCAAGTAGCCTCAATATAAGGGCTCATGCACATGACCGTACGTATTTTGTGGTCCGCAAAAAAAGGATCTGCAAAAAATACGGATTTTGCAGAACAAAACAGCTGGCCCCTAATAGAACAGTCCTATCCTTGTCCGTAACGTGGAAAATAATATGACGTGTTATTTTTTTTGCGGAAAGGACATGTGGACATATGGAAACTGAATGCACACGGAGTAAGTTCCGTTTTTCTTTTCGAACCCATTGAAATGAATGGTTCCGCATACGGTCTGACAAAAAAATGGAACGGACATGTGTGCATGAGCCCTAAGGCTACACTCACACGACTGTTGTTTTGGTCCGCATCCGAGCCGCAAAAAATTCACTTCAATGGGGCCGCAAATGATACGGACAGCACTCCGTTTGTTGCCCACATCCGTTGCTCCATTCCGTGGCCCCGCAAAAAGAATAGAACGTGTCCTATTCTTGTCCGTTTTGCGGATAAGAAAAGGCATTTCTATAATGGGCCGTCCGTTCCGTATATTGCGGAACGCACACGGGCAGCATCTGTTTTGCGGATCCGCAATTAGTGTACGGCAAAACACGGCATGGTCGTGTGAATGTAGCTTAATTCTGAAATTCTAGGACACGGCTATGATCAGCGAGCCGGCTTGTGGGGTGCAGAACCAGGCGGCCGAAGGGTGCATTCACATGGCCATTAAAGGGGTTCTCCGCATTTTTCTTACTTATCCTTTGGACGGGTCATCAGTAAGAAAAAGGTGGATGACCCCTTTATAGATGGGCACAATGTCCGTTCTTCAGTGCCTTTCTGCATCTGTGCGCAGCCATTTTCTGGCCGTCTTTCTGTATTTTAATGGCCTTTTTTGCACAGTTCTTGTAGATCATTGGCTTTCTTTTTTTACTGAGGGGGAGGGAGGAATTACGTTATAGGAGGGGAAGTGCCGATAAAGACCGGGGGCGAGGTAGTGGGACTGGGGGAGAGATGGGAGGGGGGACTAGAACAGTTCAGAAAGAAAGGTGTAGGGCAGGGATGTGTGAGGAGGACTATGACATAGTGGGAATAAGTGAGACATGGCTGGATGATAGCTATGACAGTGGGAATAACTGAGACATGGCTGGATGATAGCTATGACGGTGGGAATAACTGAGACATGGCTGGACGATAGCTAGGACTGGGCAGTTAATGTACAGGGTTACAATCTGTTTAGAAAGGATCGTCAAAACCGGAGAGGGGGAGGGGTCTGCCTCTATGTGAAGTCCTGTGGATGGGGTCTGCCTTTATGTAAAGTCCTGTCTAAAGCCCACAATCCGAGAATACATCTGTGAGGGACATGAACATGTGGAGTCACTGTGGGTGGAGATAAATGGAGCCAAAAACAATAATAAAATACTAATAGGAGTTTATTATAAACCACCTAATATACCAGAGTCCACAGAAAATCTACTTCTAAACGAGATAGACGAGGCGGCAAATCATAATGAGGTGGTTATTATGGGGGGCTTCAACTACCCAGATATAGACTGGGAAACTGAAAGCTGTACATCCCATAAAGGAAACAGGTTCTTGGCAATAGCCAAAGACAATTATCATCCAAAAGAGCTTTTCTACAGGGAGGAACAAAAATACCAAACTTCAAAAAAGCTAAATTTAGCCAACTAAGCGAGGCCATAGGCCTAACTAACTGGGACAAAGTCTTCAAAAATAAAAATACAACCACAAAATGGGAGATTTTTCAAAGCATCCTAAAGTCTCATTCTGAGAGGTACATACCGTATGGGAATAAAAGGCTAAGGAACAACAAGAAACCAATGTGGATAAATGGAACCGTAAAGAAAGCAATAAAGGACAAAAAGAAAGCATATACATCACTAAAACAGGAGGGGAGCCAGGAAGCACTGATAAACTATAAGGAAAAAAATAGAAGATGTAAAAAACTAATAAAAGCGGCCAAACTAGAGACCGAGAGATTAATTGCCAAAGAGAGTAAAACTAAGGCCCCTTTCACATCAGCGTTTTTGCTTTCCGTCCTAGATTTCTGTCCTCGGGGCTCTAGGACGGAAAGATACTGATCAGGATAATCCTAATGCATCCTGAATGGAAAGAAATCCGTTCAGGATGCATCAGGATGTCTTCAGTTCAGGACCGGAACGTTGTTTGGCCGGAGAAAATACCGTAGCATGCTGCGGATTTGTCTCCGTCCAAAAATCCGGAAGACATGCCATAACGCCCCCATTGAAGTGCATTAATCCGGATCCGGCCTTAAGCTAAACGTCGTTTCGGCGCATCGCCGGATCCGACATTTAGCTTTTTCTCAATGGTTACCATGGCAGCCAGGACGCTAAAGTCCTGGTTGCCATGGTAAAGTGTAGTGGGGAGCGGGGGAGCAGTATACTTACCATCTGTGCGGCTCCCGGGCCGCTCCAGAGTGACGTCAGGGCGCCCTACACGCATGGATCACGTGATCCATGGGCATGGGACGCTCTGACGTCATTCTGGAGCGCCCCAGGAGCTGCACGGACTGTAAGTATACCGCTCCCCCGCTCCCCACTACTACTATGGCAACCAGGACTTTAATAGCGTCCTGGCTGCCATAGTAACCTGAAAGCATTAGAAGACTGATCAGGATCCTGATCAGTCTTCTAATGCTTTCAGGCGACTTGCGTTCTGACGGATCCGGCGGATGGAAGTGCCTGCCGGATCCTCAGAATGCAAGTGTGAAAGAGGCCTAACCCTAAAATGTTCTTCAATTATATAAATAGTAAAAAGTATAAATCTGAAGGAGTCGGCCCTCTACATAGCAATGAGGGGGGAGTTGCAGAGAGCGACGAGGAGAAAGCAAAACTATTAAATATTTGCTATATATTATACTCCAATGTATTTACTGAGGAAAATAAACTGTCAGATGAAATGCTGAATGTAAAAGTAAATTCCCCATTAAAAGTGCCCTGTCTGACCCAGGAAGAAGTACAACAGCGACTTACAAAGTTTAAAATAGCAAATCGCCAGGACCAGATGGCATACACCCCCGTATCCTGAGGGAATTAAGTGATGTCATAGCCAGACCCTTATTTCTGATATTTACGGACTCTATACTGACAGGGAATGTTCCACAGGATTGGCGCATAGCAAATGTGGTGCCAATATTGAAAAAGGGTCCAAAAACAGAGCCCGGAAACTATAGGCCGGTAAGTGTAACATCTGTTGTGGGTAAACTGTTTGAAGGTTTTCTGAGAGATGCTATCTTGGAGGCTCTCAATGAAAATAGGCAAATAACGCCATATCAGCATGGCTTCATGAGGGATCGGTCAAGTCAAACCAATTTGATCAGCTTCTATGAGGAGGTAAGTTCTAGACTTGACAGCGGCGAATCAATGGATGTCGTATATCTGGACTTCTCCAAAGCATTTGACACCGTACCTCATAAAAGGTTAGTATATAAAATGAGGATGCTCGGACTGGGAGAAAATGTCTGTATGTGGGTAAGTAACTGACTGAGTGACAGAAAACAGAGGGTGGTTATTAACGGTACACACTCAGATTGGGTCACTGTCACTAGTGGGGTACCTCAGGGGTCAGTACTGGAGGGGTCACTGTCACTAGTGGGGTACCTCAGGGGTCAGTACTGGAGGGGTCACTATAACTAGTGGGGTACCTCAGGGGTCAGTACTGGAGGGGTCACTGTAACTAGTGGGGTACCTCAGGGGTCAGTATTGGGCACTATTCTCTTCAATATATTTATTAATGATCTTGTAGAAGGCTTGCACAGTAAAATATCTATTTTTGCAGATGACACTAAACTGTGTAAAGTAATTAACACTGAAGAGGACAGTATACTGTATATATACACTACAGAGGACAGTATACTGTATATATACACTACAGAGGACAGTATACTGTATATATACACTACAGAGGACAGTATACTGTATATACACACTACAGAGGACAGTATACTGTATATACACACACTACAGAGGACAGTATACTGTATATATATACTACAGAGGACAGTATACTGTATATATATACTACAGAGGACAGTATACTGTATATACACTACAGAGGACAGTATACTGTATATACACTACAGAGGACAGTATACTATATATATATACACTACAGAGGACAGTATACTGTATATACACTACAGAGGACAGTATATTGTATATACACTACAGAGGACAGTATACTGTATATATACACTACAGAGGACAGTATACTGTATATATACACTACAGAGGACAGTATACTATATATATATACACTACAGAGGACAGTATACTATATATATACACTACAGAGGACAGTATACTATATATACACTACAGAGGACAGTATACTATATATATATATATATATATATATATATATACACACACACACACACACTAGAGGACAGTATACTGTATATATATATACTACAGAGGACAGTATACTGTATATACACTACAGAGGACAGTATACTGTATATACACTACAGAGGACAGTATATTGTATATACACTACAGAGGACAGTATACTGTATATATACACTACAGAGGACAGTATACTATATATATACACTACAGAGGACAGTATACTATATATATACACTACAGAGGACAGTATACTATATATACACTACAGAGGACAGTATACTATATATATATATATATATATATATATACACACACACACACACTAGAGGACAGTATACTGTATATATATATATATATATACTACAGAGGACAGTATACTGTATATACACTACAGAGGACAGTATACTGTATATACACTACAGAGGACAGTATACTGTATATACACTACAGAGGACAGTATACTGTATATATACTACAGAAGGCAGTATGCCGTATATATACTACAGAGGACAGTATTATATATATATATATATATATATACACACACACACTAGAGGACAGTATACTGTATAATATATATATATATATACTACAGAGGACAGTATACTGTATATATATATACTACAGAGGACAGTATACTGTATATACACTACAGAGGACAGTATACTGTATATACACTACAGAGGACAGTTTTCTGCTACAGAGGGATCTGGATAGATTGGAGGCTTGGGCAGATAAGTGGCAGATGAGGTTTAACACTGACAAATGTAAAGTTATGCACATGGGAAGGAATAATGCAAGTCACCCGTACATACTAAATGGTAAAACAATGGGTAACACTGACATGGAAAAGGACTTAGGAATTCTACAGCAAACAAAGCTGTAGAAACCAGTGTCAGGCAGCTGCTGCCAAGGCCAATAAGATAATGGGTTGCATCAAAAGGGGCATAGATGGCGGTGATGAGAACATAGTCCTACCACTTTACACATCACTGGTCAGACCACACATGGAGGACTGTGTACAGTTCTGGGCTCCTGTGAACAAGGCAGACATAGCAGAGCTAGAGAGGGTTCAGAGGAGGGCAACTAAAGTAATAACTGGAATGGGGCAACTACAGGACCCTGAAAGATTATCAAAATTAGGGTTATTTACTTTAGAAAAAAAGACGACTGAGGGGAGATCTAATAACTATGTATAAATATATCAGGGGTCAGTACAGAGATCTGTCCCATCATCTATTTATCCCCAGGACTGTGACTGTGACGAGGGGACATCCTCTGCGTCTGGAGGAAAGAAGGTTTCTACACAAACATAGAAGAGGATTCTTCACTGTAAGAGCAGTGAGACTATGGAGCTCTCTGCCTGAGGAGGTGGTGATGGTGAGTACAATAAAGGAATTCAAGAGGGGACTGGATTTATTTCTGGAGTGTAATAATATTACAGGCTATAGCTACTAGAGAGGGGTCGTTGATCCAGGGAGTTATTCTGATTGGAGTCGGGAAATAATTTTTTCCCCTAAAGTGAGGAAAATTGGCTTCTGCCTCGCAGTTTTTTTTTTGCCTTCCTCTGGATCAACTTGCAGGATAATAGGCTGAACTGGATGGACGGAGGGCTTTTTCAGCCCTATAAACTATATTACTATGTTGCATCCCAACCCCTGCTGTGCCCTCAGTATACTTTACGCTCACCCACGGTGCCCCCTGGACATCAAATGGCCTCCATCGTGTCCCCGAGTATAAATAATAGCCCCCATAGTGCCCCATCAGTATAAATAATTTATAAATAGTATTTATCACCAAGGCTCCGTCAGTTTGTACGCCTCCAGGGGACAGGAGCAACCTTTTAAAGGGGTTATCCGAGACTATAAAAAGCTCCCCCATATGCCGGGGCCCTCACAGGGAATATACTTAGCCACGCAGTCTATTACCACAGGTATATAACATCCAGCCCCTACCCATACAGTCTGTCATTACCACAGGTGTATAACATCCAGCCCCTACCCGTACAGTCTGCCATTACCACAGGTGTATAACATTCAGCTCCTACCCGTACAGTCTGCCATTACCACAGGTGTATAACATCCAGCCCCGACCATGCAGTCTGTCATTACCACAGGTGTATAACATCCAGCCCCTACCCATACAGTCTGCCATTACCACAGGTGTATAACATTCAGCTCCTACCCGTACAGTCTGCCATTACCACAGGTGTATAACATCCAGCCCCGACCATGCAGTCTGTCATTACCACAGGTGTATAACATCCAGCCCCTACCCATACAGTCTGCCATTACCACAGGTGTATAACATCCAGCCCCTACCCATACAGTCTGTCATTACCACAGGTGTATAACATCCAGCCCCTACCCATACAGTCTGTCATTACCACAGGTGTATAACACCCAGCCCCTATCCATGCAGTCTGCCATTACCACAGGTGTATAACACCCAGCCCCGACCATGCAGTCTGTCATTACCACAGGTGTATAACACCCAGCCCCTAACCATACAGTCTGCCATTACCACAGGTGTATAACATCCAGCCCCTACCCATACAGTCTACTATTACCACAGGTGTATAACATCCAGCCCCTACCCATACAGTCTACTATTACCACAGGTGTATAACATCCAGCCCCTACCCATACAGTCTACCATTACCACAGGTGTATAACATCCAGTCGCTAGCCATACAGTCTGTCATTACCACAGGTGTATAACATCCAGCCCCTACCCGTACAGTCTGCCATTACCACAGGTGTATAACATCCAGCCCCTACCCATACAGTCTGCCATTACCACAGGTGTATAACATCCAGCCCCTACCCATACAGTCTACCATTACCACAGGTGTATAACATCCAGCCCCTACCCATACAGTCTACCATTACCACAGGTGTATAACATCCAGCCCCTACCCATACAGTCTGCCATTACCACAGGTGTATAACATCCAGCCCCTACCCGTACAGTCTGCCATTACCACAGGTGTATAACATCCAGCCCCTACCCATACAGTCTGCCATTACCACAGGTGTATAACATCCAGCCCCTACCCATACAGTCTGCCATTACCACAGGTGTATAACATCCAGCCCCGACCATGCAGTCTACCATTACCACAGGTGTATAACATCCAGCCCCGACATGCCAGTCTTACATCGCCAAGCGGATGGAGCGGTGTAAATCACGTCACCACCGGACTCTGGACACGTCTTCAGTGGAGCGATAGATCCCACTTCTCTATCTGGTGGTCTGAAGGACAAGTCTGGTGAACGCCAGGAGAGCGTTACCTGTCTGAACGCATTGTGCAACGGTAAAGTCTGGTCGGGGGGGATAATGCTATGGGGGGTTTCACAGGTCGGCCGAGGCCTCTTAGCTCCAGAGAAGAGAAATCTTACCGCTTCAGCATAAAAATATATTGTGGACAGCTTCCAACTCTATGGGAATAGTTAGGGGAACGCCCTTTTCTGTTCCAGCAGGACTGTGCCCCAGTGCACAAGCTCCATAAAGACCTGGTTGGGGGGAGTCTGGTGTGGAAAAACTTGACCAACGGCACAAAGTCCTGACCGCACCCCATGGAGTAGAATGGAGATCGTGAGCTGGGCCGTCTCCTCCAACATCAGTGTCCGGTCTTAATGAACGGACAAAAATTCCCACAGACAGACTCCAAAATGTTGTAGAAAACATTTCCAGGGGAGCAAAGTAGGGACAGCCTGACCCCGGACCATGAATGAGTGGAGCATCTGCGCTTTTCGCGCTCCGATGCGCCCCCTTGCCCTGCACTGTATCACGGAGGACAAGAGAATTTTCTTGAAATCTGGTGACTACTGGGCGATCCTTCTATCATTCAGCAGGACCTGCACCGACGTCACCAAAGGTCCTTCTCCTCCCAGGTCCTCAAAGAAGAAGAAAGAAGACGAGCCGGGCTGCGCGATCAAGTGGGTGAGGTGTTTTTTTGTTTGTTTTTTAACCCTCTCCATTACTATTTTACTATGCATTCTGTATTAAGAATGCGATTATTTTCCCTTATAACCATGTTATAAGGGAAAAACATAAAGATCGGGTCCCCATCCCGATCGTCTCCTAGCAACCATGCGTGAAAATTGCACTGTATCCGCACTTGATTGCGATTTTCACGCAGCCCCATTCACTGCGTTGCGTGAAAAACGCACAATATAGAGCTTGCTGCAATTTTTAGGTAAAGCACAAGTGATGCGTGAAAATCACAGCTCATCTGCACAGCCCCATTGAAGTGAATGGGTCCGGATTCAGTGCGGGTGCAATGCGTTTACCTCACGCATTGCACCCGCGTGGAAAACTCGCCCGTGTGAAAGGGGCCTTAGGGGGCTAGAACCTGGGATCTTTTAATCCCGTGTCCTATTCACCCTAATAGAGCTCTATAAGGGTCAATAGGACTTTACACTCTCCCTGCTGCCCTGTGCATAGTGCACACAGCAGCAGGGAGATTACCATGGCAGCCAGGGCTTCAGTAGCGTCCTGGCTGCCATGGTAACCAGTCGGAGAGGAGGAAGGGAGGGGACCCTGTGGCCACTGCCACCGATGATTTAATACTGGGTGGGTTGGGGGGGGACACACTGCGCCACCAATGTTTTGAAACCATTAATACAAATACAGGTGCCGGCGGCAGAGTCACATAGCCGGCACCTGGTCTCTATGACAGGGAGCTGCGATCAGCGGCAGTTAACCCCTCAGGGGCAGTTAACCCCTCAGGTGCCGCACCTGAGAGCAGCGCGCGCCCTGTTCTCTGATACTAGGCTGCGCAGTAGAGTAAATGGCAAATCCTGGTATCAATACCGGTACAAAAGTATCGATTGGGTATAGATAATTCGATACCCGGTGAAACCCTAGCAGCAGCCAGTTTAAAGAAATGAGGGCAGCACTAAAGACCGCCCATTAGAGACGGTGAATGAGTGCAGGTCGGGTTGTGACCGGGGCCAGGCCGAACCCGGACAACTCCTTTAACGCCTGGGGATTTAGACTGGGGGGTCATAAGAGCTCCTGTAGGTCTAAGGACAGGGCTACATGGCGGCACACGGGGTACAACTACACTGCAGCATGTTTCGCACAACATATTTTGTAACGCTCGTCTACGGTGTTGCGCTGACATGAGACACGACAGTCGCACAAACGTAATCTTGGATGGGTTTTTTCACGACTGTCGCGTCGCAGTGTGACGCCATAGACTTGTATTATAAAGCAGGGCTCGACAAATCCCAGGCGCCAGGTCGCCAGGAGCCTGGGTATTTGTCAGCCCGTCCCTACACGCGGACTAGGAGCGCCGGCCCCCTCATGCTGCAGCCGCCCGAGCGCTCTATAGAGAGCCTCAGGCGGCTGCAGCACTGCCCGGGCTGGCGCGTCCATGAGGGTGCACCACCCGGGCACAGCATGAAGAGAGGGACTGACAGGAGGGAAACGCTTAGCGCTCTCTCCTGTCACTCCCTCATTGTAGCGTGGCCGAGCCCTGTATGGTCCGCGGTACAGGGAGCATCTGTCTCCTGTACCCGGCCGGACTGACAGGAAGTGCGCACACAGGGAGAAAGTGAATGACAAGGGGGGGAGAGAAAGTGAATGACAAGGAGGGGGAGAGAGAAAGTGAATGACAAGGAGGGGGAGAGAGAAAGTGAATGACAAGGGGGAAATGAATGACAAGGGGGAGTGAGAGAAAGTGAATGACAAGGGGGTGAGAAAAAGTGAATGACAAGGGGGAGAAAGTGAATGACAAGGGGGGAAAGTGAATGACAAGGGGGGAAAGTGAATGACAAGGGGGGAAGTGAATGACAAGGGGGGAAGTGAATGACAAGGGGGGAAGTGAATGACAAGGGGGAAGTGAATGACAAGGGGGGAAGTGAATGACAAGGGGGAAGTGAATGACAAGGTGGGGAAAGTGAATGACAAGGGGGGAAAGTGAATGACAGGGGGGAAAGTGAATGACAAGGGGGAAAGTGAATGACAAGGGGGGAAGTGAATGAAAAGGGGGAAAGTGAATGACAAGGGGGAAGTGAATGACAAGGGGGAAGTGAATGACAAGGGGGAAAGTGAATGACAAGGGGGAAGTGAATGACAAGGGGGAAGTGAAGGACAAGGGGGAAAGTGAATGACAAGGGGGAAAGTGAATGACAAGGGGGAAAGTGAATGACAAGGGGGAAAGTGAATGACAAGGGGGAAAGTGAATGACAAGGGGGGAAAGTGAATGACAAGGGGGAAAGTGAATGACAAGGGGGGGAAAGTGAATGACAAGGGGGGGAAAGTGAATGACAAGGGGGGGAAAGTGAATGACAAGGGGGGGAAAGTGAATGACAAGGGGGGGAAAGTGAATGACAAGGGGGGGAAAGTGAATGACAAGGGGGGAAAGAGCTGGGCGTTGTAGTGATGCGGGGACTGAGCGCCAGCTGGGGGTTGTAGTGCTCAGTAAAATGTCATGGTGCCCGCTGTGTTTGTGCCCTCCGGACCCCTCTGCCCTCCCCTCCGGACCCCTCTGCCCTCTCCTCCGGACCCTGTAATCCTTGTAAGGGTTTCCACATGTCATGGCGGCTGCAAGTGGCAATCACTTAGACGCTGGCAGCATCTGACGTGTCATATAACCTATTGAAAAGGGGAAGCATTATGGGGGGCCCTATATACTCGCACATTATGGGGGGCCCTATATACTCGCACATTATGGGGGGCACTATGGAAAACAGGGGTAGGAACACTATGGGGGCATCTACTGGGGGCCCTATGTACTGGCATGCATTATTGGGGAGCTCTATAGAGAAGTGGGGGGGGGGGAGCACTATGGGGGCATCTATTGGGAGCTTTATGACGCGGCTCCGCCTGGCTCCTAACTTTTTTAGCTGGCTCCTAGATTCAAAGGAAATTTGTCAAGCCCTGCTATAAAGTATGTCACGCGATAAATACTCATCGTGTAGTCCTATCCTCATGTGGGGGTGTCTCGATTTGTTTCTCCATATAGCGTTCATCTATCTGGGCACTCTACGGCGATACGGCAGCATCATCACCGATAAATACGGACATCACGAGGGCCGACACCAGACTGCAGCTCTTCAAGCCCTCCTCACATGGACATCTGGATTTGTGTACCCCATAGAAATGAATGGGAAGATTACGGATCCCGAATACAACCATGTGGGCCGGCTGACGGCTCTCTCTCTCCTGATCCTCCCTTACATGTGTGCATGCATACGGAGGGAGGGGAGGACGCCGCTTCCGGAAGCCTCAAAAACATAAGAATCGGGCAGCTGAATTCCAACCTGTCCGATCCTCACCTCCTGGGAGGCCTCCATACACATGAGACGATTGGCTCCAGCTTTAGGACCAATCAGATTCCAGCTCTCATTTCTCAGACTCCCTGTGGGCAATGAAAGCAGCGACCTGATTGGTTTAGAGGCGTGCAAACTGCAGCTCTCCAAAAGCTGGAGAACTACAACTCTCAGCTGGCATAGCACGGCCCTATACTGTTCTACAGAGGAGGTGAGGGTGGAGCTCTGTGCTATAAGTATACCCAGCCCCGTACGGTGCACCTCCCCGCCAGATGTTAGTGCTGGTCCTCGTCACTTCCTGGATGACTCGAGCACTACAACGTACACAGATACTACTACTACCCCCATCATAGCACACAACACCCTCCTCACCCGAGTCGCTGCCGCACACAGTCAGCCACACGCGAAGCAGGCCGCATCTACGTCCGTTGCGTAGGTTCCGCCGATTCCCAGAACAGGCGTAAGTTACGCAGTGAGCTGGCAGGCGGACTTTGAGTCCAGGCGGGGACGGTTGCTATGGAGACGGGACACTTCCGGCAGGGACAGCTGCTGGGCTTCCAGGTGTTTACATAATAAAGCACATGCCTCCTTCAGTGACTACGAGCTATTTGTCCCCGTCCCTGGCAGGGCCGCCATCTTACCCTGGAACAACTACCGGCCAGGGGTAAAAAAAAAAAAGAGGAGGCGGTTTTGGGGGCGTTTGATCATATTTTGAGTTGTTTTTGAATAATAATCATAATTTTTGAGCCACGGGCGATTTTTCCATTTTTGTTTTTCACTTCCTGCCTTCCCGCAGCCGTAACTTTTTTTATTTTTCCATTCAGGTGTCATGGTGTCATTTAAAGGGGTATTCCCATCTCAGAAAATGGGGGCATATCGCTAGGATATGCCCCCCATTGTCTGAGAAGTGCGTGGCCCCGCACCTACACTGAGAGCGGAGCCCCGAAAGTTGTGGAGGGCGCACCGCACATGCGCCCTCCATTCATTTCTATGGTGGTGGCTGGACGACTTAAAACCCGGGGTCCTCCAGCCCCCGCTCCGTTCGCGGCGTACCTATCAGACAATGGGGGCGTATTCTAGTGCTATGCCCCCATTGTCTGAGATGGGAATAGCCCTTTAATATTACTTTTCATGTAGTGGGAAGCCGGAAAAAAATCCAAATGGGGAGAATTTGGGGTAAAAAAAATAACGCAATTCCACCGTTTTATGGTTTTGTTTTTATGTTGTTCCCTATGCAGTAAACACTCTCCAGCTCATTACGAATACAGCGATACAGCATTTATATCGGTGATATTGTGTTTTTATAGTGAAATAAAAAAAAAATTGGAAAAAAACATTTTTCGCCATATTCCGACCCCCATAACTGATTTTTTAAGGGCCGGTCTGTAGTTTTTTATTGATACCATTTCGGAGAGTGTTTGACATTTTGATCACTTTTTACAACCTTTTTTGGGCGGGGGAACCAAACTGCGAATCAACCTTTTTGATTTTTTTTCCATTATAGCGTTCACAGTATGGAATAAATATGTTTATATTTTAATAGCACAGACGCGGTGGTGCTAAGGATGTTTTTTATTATTAGTTATTTATGAATGAATTATATTTTTTATATTTTGAAAAACTTTTTTAACCTTTTTTTTAAGCCCCCCCAGGTCACCTGAACATCCTATCTTCAGATTGCTTCTTTTCCTTTTAGGCTACATGCACACAAACGTATTTTGTTACCGTGTCCGTTCCGTTTTTTTGGGGGGATAGGATGCGGACCCATTCATTTCAATGGGTCCCCAAAAAAGCTGACAGCACACAATGTACTATCCGTATGTCCGTTCCGTAGCCCCGCAAAAAAAATTGTGCATGTCCTATTTTTTTCCATTTCGCAGACAAGTATAGGCATTATTACAATAGTTCCGCCAAAAAAACAGATGCCATACGGACGTCATCATTTTTTTCGGGGGGGCGGACTGCAAAACACAGTCGTGTGCACGTAGCCTTACACTGCAATGAATTATCACTGCAGTGTATAGCAAATTCCCCACCTGCAGGCCTCCATAAGAACTTCAGCTGTAATAGGCTGGGTTTCTTCAAAGAGACCCGGGCTATTACACAGAACGAATGGCTTCCCCGATCTCAGCACAGGAAAGCCGTTCAGGAGCCCAGTGCTCTCGGGGAAAGCTGCCTCAGATGCAGCAGTCGTCGCTGATCGCAGACATTAGCCCTGGGTGCCACTATTTTAGCGAGTGCACACCATCTTTAAAGACCCAGTGTCCATCAGGAAGGGGTTAATTTAAGCTGCAGCTAAAATGCTGGCCCGGCCTCCTGTGTGAACAGGTGTAATGAATGAGCTCTTATGGAGAAGCAGATAGACCACAAAGCCTGGAAAAATCCAACCACCTATTCCACAGCTGCCCCTGAACCCTGCTGCCCCTATGCAGCAGCCCAGTTTGCTCTAGGTTTCTCATACTGGTTTGTTCTGTAAAACCAATAGAAGACAATGGTTTCTGGCGACAGTGAGAAATGTCCGCACTGGTTGAAGCCTTCCATATCGGTCAGACATCTATCAACCGTAACGGTTGTCGCTACAGGCTCGCTCCGCAGGTTTTACATTGGACATCGGTCCGGACAGGAGGACGGTGTAACATGGAGACAATGTCTGTGTGTTTGGTGAAACTAATCTGGCGCTGTGATCGGGACGCTGGAGTCGTGTCATCAATAAACGGCCTGATTAGGGTGCTGCCCCCCACGACGCGGCCGTGCTTCGGAAGTGGCAAAAAATCCAGCAAAAAGCTGTGAGAGGTTTTTGCAACTCCCTAGACTTAAATTACATTAAAGGGGTATTCCGGTTATAGAAGGTTATCCCCTATCCACAGGATTGGTGAGGGTCCTACCGCTGGGTACTCCCAAAAATCACAAGAACGGGGGCCCCATACCCAATGGAGCTCCCCTGAAATGGACAGAGCGGCTGGTCGGAAAAGAACGCTCCGTTCATTTCTATGGGGAAGCCGGAGATAGCCGAGTACAGCGAATCGGTCACATGTCTTAGGCACAGCGAAACATCATGTGACCCTCTCCGGCCCCCAAAATCTGCCAGAGGTGCGACGCCCGACCTCCTCTCACCGTCAGCAAACCGGAATCCAGCTAATCCCATAGAAGAACCCCGGGAGGAAGAGAAGGAGGAAAAAACTGCACAGAAACAACCTCCCTCCCCCCACCAAAATAAAAAAATTAAGTAGATCAGAAGAATTTGGACCCCGTACCCCCTGCAAGGAGCAGAGCGGACGTTCGCCGTTTCATTTCTATGGGTGCTCCGGAGACAGTCGAGCGCTGTACTATCTCCAGAACTCCCATAGATATGAATGGAGCGGCCCCGCACATGTGTGCCCGGACGCTCCACGCGTTCTCGTGAGCAGTAGGGGGCCTAGGAGTAGTTATCCTAATAGTTATTTGACTATCCTCTGGATAGGGGTTAACTTAATCTAACCGGAATACCCCTTTAAGCCGCTGTGGCTTCTACCAAGGGTTTCAACGCATTTTACTCGGAATCCTGAATAAAAAAAATCCAGAACTTAGGGCTCATGCGCACAAACATGTGCCGGCAGGGTCCGGAATGCACGGGCAGCCAACCGCAGGGCCCCCGTATGCTGACGATGGACCCATTGACTTGAATGGGGTCCACACGGCAAAAAAGTAGTGCATGCGCTACTTTGCGGAGAGAAAACCCACGGAAGTGCTCTGTGTCCGTGGGGTTCCGTGCCTCCGTTCCGCGCCGACCTTCCGGATTGTGGACCCATTCAAGTGAATGATGCGGTGCACTTATATTGCGGGCCTGAATACGGGCACTGAATTCGGTTCCCCTCCCCATTCCCAAGGAAATCTGTGCGCCAACGCTGGGCGCCAGCGACCATCTTCTCCCTGTCTATATTCATCTTGCTATGCCTCGTCCCTATGGGAGTATACAGCACTCAGAGCCCCTTCCGTCTGTTCCCTACTAAACGTAAAGCAGGCACAGGACTAGACTACACGCCGCTTGTGTGTTACCATGGAGACACTTACCTTTGCATAGGAGCTGTATACACAAAACGGGAGGGGATGCTTTTGGCATCTTTTATTGAATAAATACAAAAAAAACACTGAAATAAAAAAAATGACACTGTACCGGGGAAAAACAGAAACAACCAATTCCCGGGCAGCTTATAGTGTTGCTGGTTGCTATGGTTACGGTATATACATGCCTTTATTAAATAAGCACATATTTATGTGGCTTCTCCAATATATTTGCTTAAAGAGGACCCGTCCCCCCTGCTGTAAGTATGTTTTAGTAACTAGGTGCATGCACCATGTAATAATAATTCTGGAGCACCTATTCTTAGGTCTCTATGTTGTGCCATTCCTCTATTATTCCTGCTAGAGGTTTTGAATGAATTGCTAGCAGTCTGCAATAAAGGTCCAGATGGGTGGTACCAGTTGAGGGGGGTATCCCTGCACAGTCTGACATTTATCCAAGCAGTGCTGCCAATGTCAGACTGTGCAGGAACACATCCCAATTGGTAGAACACATGAGGACCTTCATTGCATCCGGAGTGCTTGCTTCTAGTAGGAATAACAAAGGAACAGCCCAACACAGAGTCATTAGAACAGATGCTGCAGCATTGTATTTTAAAGGGGAAGGAGAGTTGACAGGTCCTCTTTAAACAAGCAAGGCAGACTTTGCACTCACGCGTTTCAGTCTAGGCATCAGCCTTTTCACCTCTCTACCATTGTATGATCCATTTCAACCCTTGCTTGCTTCACCCAGACAGAACAGTACCCTGACTGTCCACCAGACCCATCTTGAGGTTTGGGTTGAATCAGTGCAGTCCTAATGTAGACAATTCGATTGTGCCACAGTCAATACAAGGTACATTTTGCAGCTCACGCGTTTCGGTTTGTGCATGTATCACATGTCATTCGATGTGGCACGCTCACGCATCGAAGGCTGTGTATCAGCCTAATGTCGTCCGTCAATCATGCAAATGCATTTCAGTCCAAGCATCGATCTAACGCGGTTCAGTCTGCGCATTAATGCAATGCATTTCATTCCGTGTCTCTAACCCTGCGCGTTTCAGTCTATACATCACACAGTTGAGGCAACGTCATTGTCCATTTTGTTGATTGGCCGCCCGGGGTAAGCTCACCCTGCAGTTCGGGTTGAAGCAGAGCAGGACGGTGATAATGACGACAATGCCGAGGGTGAAGCCAAGAACCCATTTCATGATCCCCGTGTAGAGAAACTGCATGATGATAATGAGAACAATGAGCAAAATTAGCAAAAGTATGACGAGCCTCCTAGCCGCGATTCTCAGGTTCCCGTGCTGTTCGTCATCCCTGGGGTCACATTGGTTATGGCCGTCCAGTCTTAAAGCCACCTCTGAAGGCTGAAGGACCTCGACTTTGGGCTTAGGGTTCTCCAGCCTGCTCATAAGAGACTCCTGGTTTTGCAAAGTGCAAACGAGTCCTCCAAAAACCGGGGTAAGCGTCCTACAGATGGGGCAAACGATCCGCCAGGTGCCCACCTCATTACAGATCAGCAGTTTAAGGCAGACCGCACAGAAGTTGTGCTTGCAGGACAGTTCCTTGGGAACCCTACAGTTGTCATATCTGCTGAAACAGACGGGGCAGTCCATGTCGGTGAGGCCAGAGTCAGGCCCATTGGTGGGGGATGAACATGATGATGGGCGCTGGTCTTCCACAGGTTCTGTCGTCGCTACATCAGCTCCCCGTGGTGCACCAGAGGTTGACCATCCATGCAAGGTGTGAATGATCTCAGGTTCTGCCTCCTCAGTGCCAGTAGGACCATGATCCAGAGGAGCCTCCATGCTGGGTTCTGGAGCGTCTGTATCTCAGGTTTCCTCGTATCTTTCCTTGTGGGGAATTCAGGCAGCTGAGCTCAAATGTTCCCAGCCCAGAAGGAAGGTCCTTATCAGCCAGGGCTTACACATTAACCCAATGTTTGATATGGTTTATGGATGACGATAAAGACTCTGCTACCCTTCATGGGAGCACGTATTCTCCGCAGGAAACAACTGGTTTTTAAAGCAACCAGGAACTCCCTCCAACATATACACAGCGTATGACCCGGAGTCACCACTTGTGCAGAGCCTTTCAGTCTTCACACAGACCTAGGTGATACTTACCTCCCCTGCTACAAAAAAAACCCAAAGACAGACAATTTCTGCGCACGTGGCGATTTTTATTTATTTTTTTACACCAAGCCACGCCTCTAACTCCGCCCGATCCCGCTTAGTCCTCTTTGTGCCACCCTTAAAATAGGTCTACCTCCTTAGTGTCCCCTGCTCAGTAAAAATGCTCTTTTAGTACCCCCGTCAGTGTAGTCATGCCTAAGTGCAGCGGGCGCCTCGACCCAGGGCCTTTTAAGAGGGAAAAGAGTACTTGTTTTTGTGATGCCAGTTGCAGTTAATGCAACAAGGGCACAGGGCCCCTTTTACTGATACTGTGGATGGTACCCAGGTGTAGGAAGGCCAGAGTGGTGTAGGGTAGCCTACAATGTCCCTTCATGTTTTGTGCACGTGTCACGGTGCTCCTACATGGATACGCTGGACCCTAGGCGTAGGCTCCGCAGCAATGAAAAGGGGGTTTGTTGATGAAGGGGATGAGGAAATAAATGTTGTCCAGACTTTGTGATGAAGTCGATAACAGCTTTACTTTCAATAAACGTTTCTCCAACAGTTTACAGCAGTGATGCTCAAGCTGCGGCCCTCCAGCTGTTGTAAAACTACAACTCCCACCATGCCCTGCTGTAGGCTGATAGCTGTAGGCTGTTCAGGCATGCTGGGAGTTGTAGTTTTGCAACAGCTGGAGGGCCGCAGGTTGAGCATGCCTGGTTTACAGGATTTGTCGTGGTTTCAGCAGGCGTTAGCATTAACTGTGGCAGGCAAACTCCTCTCTGCTACATCTGTTGCTTTCTGGCTCTGCTGTACAAACAGGCTGGCTATAGAACTCAGCTTCTTCTTTATGCTGTACTTAACTTTGTAGTCTGGTCTTTCTCTAGATTTCTCTATGAAAAACTTCCTCCTCCTGGCTTCTGAGGCTTCCTGCTGTGGCCTCCAAATATATAAGGCACATATTCAATGCAATCAGGTAGTGAAATAAATTCACATTAGAGTCCGTTCTTCAGTGCTTGAAGATAAAGTGCACCGAACGGGAACAAAAGTGCAAAAGAGTCCTTTGTAATCCATGGGAAACATCATAACGTCATTATTTGTAATCCATATGAGGTAATAAAGTCATTTGTAATCCACAGGGCTATAAGAATAGCAGCGCAGGTCATGAGAACCCTTTTGGCAAAAGGAGGCTCCCAATTAACCTGAAGAGGGGAAAAAAAGAAATACTATGCACAAGCGTACGCAACTTGGATTTTTGGTAGCTGGGGTGTTTCTGAGAATGGGGGGAGTCCTTACTAAACATGACCATCCGGGTGAGGGCTAAAAATATGGGCAACACAACCATAAAAACAATGCCAACAGGCCCTCACTCTTCAGGAGTAGTCCACGCCGTGGCTCCCAATGGTCCAAAGAAAACTCCACCCTCCCTGCAGCAAGTGGGACACACCCACCACACCACAGAGGGGGGTTAGAATGGAACGGAAGGTTCCATTCTATGTACCTGTAGCTCTGCCATTTATGCTGTCATCTGCTGGTCAACCAAGCATATTAAACGTGAACATAAACAGTTACATGGATCGAGGTATGCACATGATACAGGGCCTGGAAATAAATACACAGAATGACATTAGGTTAACCATAGGAGATAGTAGCGAGGTGCAGAAGTGGTAATGCCACTCTGGGGCGTTACATACCCCTTTATTTAAAAACCAAGCCACCCTCGGCTTGTGCTTAGGGTATATGCTCTAAGGGTACCAGGGGAAAAATGTAAGTGCTGCGTGAAAACACAAATACATAGACTGACATATAAGACGGCTACCTATGGGTTACTGCCTGTGTGAGTAGGGTTTCTAACCATGATTTTCCCTCTCGCAGTGAACCAACCAACTAAATACCACACTAAGCGCTCAATACTCCACGATGTGGCCATATTCTTATATGTAGCATGGGGGTGTCATATACTGTAATCCCTCCACATGCTACGATAACAGAAGGGGGGCTTCATCCTGTATTCCCTTCCTAGCACCAAAGTCTAGTCACGCTTTGAGCTTTGTCACCTTGATTTCTGACCAGGTAGCTTTTCACACATTTTCCTTGGCTTGGCAATGTACAAGGCCTTAAAACATATACACATTAGGAGGATGAGGCAGTGCTCTCCAATCTCTCCAGACACATATTAGCAGTGGGTTACCCTTGACAATGACAGATCTGCTTGTGACTTACCACTTGGTTCCAACTGTGTAGCAATACAGTACTTAGGCTATCTAGCTAACAACAAGGTCACATAAGAACCATTAGTATTTAATGTCCTCAGAGGCAGTCCATAAGGAGCAATGATGATGTAAGACTTGCTTGTGACATACCAGACATCCTCAGAGGCAGTCCATAATGAGCAAAGAAGTAAGGTGCTGACTATCAAAAATTACTAAACAAGACCTGGAATATTGTGAATAAAACCTAACTTTTACTAGTTATACTTAAAATGGGGATATACTAGAAAAAGTCAGTGAAAAGAGAGTATAATATTACCGTATGCACCTATACATGATTGCTCCAAGAAAAATGGAATGGTCTTACCAGATCTAGGAACACGGACTGTAACTTGTGTATAAAGATGGCTGCAAAGGGGACTGGAACTACATGCCCCTAGATAATGTTCCTACCTGAAAAAAGGATAGGGGCGAACCTGTCCTTAAATGGGGCCTAAAGTCCTAATTCTGTCCCTTACTTATGTCCCGACATGCCATGTTTCATCCCTGGATGGGGCTCCTCAGGGGATATATGAATGAAGGGTATACTATCAGAAAAGAAAAAATGAAATACAAAAAATTGGTTACAATACAACATTAAGCGCTCCGCAACTAATGTCCTGAGGAGCCAAAAAGCTATATATTAAAGCAAGTCAAATATGAAACACTCACCTATTAATAAACGATAAGAGCGCAACAGGGACACTAAGTAAAGTCCCAAGCGCAAGGCTCACAAAGGACAGTGGTCCATGCCTATATCCAAAGGTAAGTGAATAATGGGGAAGTGTCCCCAATGCTTAGTGGTCACCGCTGATTTAGATAGGGAGGTAAGTGCAATCTTTGGCGGCACGCTCCCTTTTAAATGCCTCCTAATCGCGCCTTGGCTAAGCCACGTGATTTTTGATGTTTTGAAGAGAGACCATATATCTGTGTAGCCATAGATTCTGTTTTGTTTAAGGTGCTGACTATCTAGCGAACGGTATAAAGTCCAGGGTCCATACAAAAAGTGCATATAATCACATTGCTGTACCCATAAAAGAGTCCAGACAATGGGCAATATACTTGAACGTTGCTGAACCTGAAAAAGATTAGTGCAAATCACAATGCAAATAGATAAGGCAAATATATAAGGCACATATTCAATGCAATCAGGTAGTGCAATATTGCAATAAATTCACATTTGAGTCCTTTCTTCAGTGCTTGAAGATAAAGTTCACCGAACGGGAACAAAAGTGCAAAAGAGTCCTCTGTAATCCATGGGAAACATCATAATGTCATTATTTGTAATCCATATGAGGTAATAAAGTCATTTGTAATCCACATGGCTATAAGAATAGCAGCGCAGGTCATGAGAACCCTTTTGGCAAAAGGGGGTCCCAATTAACCTGAAGAGGGGGAAAAAAGAAAAACTATGCGCAACCGTACGCAACTTGGTAGCTGGGGTGTTCCTGAGAATGGGGGGGAGTCCTTACTAAACATGACCATCCGGGTGAGGGCTAAAAAGAAGGGCAACACAACCATTAAAACAATGCCAACAGGCCCTCACCCAGGGGCGTAGCTAACGGCTGATGGGCCCTGGTGCAAGAGTTCAGCTTGGGCCCCCCTTCCCTCAGTGATTTGTGTGTCTTCTTATGCGGCACAAGGGTCTTTGGGCCCCCTCAGGTTCCTGGGCCTGGTAGCGACTGCTACCTCTGCACCCCCTATAGCTACGCCCCTGCCCTCACCCTTCAGGAGTAGTCCACGCCGTGGCTCCCAATGGTCCTAACACTGACTACTAACTAGAACTCCACCCTCTCTGCAGCAAGTGGGACACGCCCACCACAGAGGGGGGGGGTTAGAATGGAAAGGAAGGTTCCATTCTATGTACCTGTAGCTCTGCCATTTATGCTGTCACCTTCTGGTGAACCAGGCATATTACATGTGAACATAAACAGTTACATGGAAAGAGATATGCACATTATACAGGACCTGGAAATAAATACACAGAATGACATTAGGTTAACCATAGGAGACAGTAGCGAGGTGCAGAAGTGGTAATGCCACTCTGAGGCGTAACATAAGGCCCCCCACATACTAAGAATGCCCCATTAGTGACCCCACACAGTAAGGATGCCCTGTTAGTGCCCCCTTACTGTCAATTTTCCTCTTAGTGTCCTCCACACAGCAGTGACGTTGCCTTAGTACCTCCCTCATAATGAATCCCCCTGGGTGCCCCCTTATAGTAGGAATGCCCTCTTTGTCTCTTCCAGATCTAAGAGGGTATTATTTGGCACATCAGTGGAAATATATGGCTGGGTGGGACAAGTTACCAATTAATAGATTAAGGCCTCTTTCACACGGGCGTCATGTTTGACGCCCGGATAAGAGGCGGGTGCGTTGCGGGAATATGCGCATTTTTCCCGCGCGGGTGCAAACGTTTGTAATGCGCTATGCACGCGCGTGAGAAAAATCGCCATGTTTGGTACCCAACCCGAAGCCGGACTTCATCACTGAAGTCCGGTTTCGGGTCTTCTGGAGAATTGATTATTTTCCCTTATAACATGGTTATAAGGGGAAATAATAGCATTCTAATAAAGAATGCTTAGTAAAATGAAGATGAAGGGTTGAAAATAATAAAGTTAACTTACCTCAGCCACTTGATTGCGTAGTTGCGATCTGTCTTCTTTTCCAGCTTCAGCTAAGAACTAAAGGACCTGTGATGACGTCACATCACATGGTCAATCGCATGGTCCATCACCATGGTAGATCGTGATTGGCCATGTGATGTGATGTCGTCACAGGTCATGTAGATCTTAGCTGATGTTGGAAAAGAGAGGACAGATCGCAACTACGCGATTAAGTGGCTAAGGTAAGGTAACTTTTATTATTTTTAACCCCTTCCACTTCATTTTACTAAGCATTCTTTATTAAGAATGCTATTATTTCCCCTTATAACCATGTTATAAGGGAAAATAATAAAGATCGGGTCCCGTTGCTAAGCAACCATGCGGGAAAATCGCAACGCATCCGCATTTGCTTGCGGATGCTTGCGATTTTTCCGCAGCCCCATTCACTTCTATGGGGCCTGCGTTGCGTGAAAAACGCAGAATATAGAGCTTGCTGCGATTTTCACGCAACGCATAAGTGATGCGTGAAAATCACCGCTCATGTGCACAGCCCCATAGAAATGAATGGGTCCGGATTCAGTGCGGGTGCAATGCGTCCTCCTCACGCATTGCACCCGCGCGGAAAACTCGCCTGTGTGAAGGAGGCCTAAAGGGGGTTGTCTCTCCTCAAACATTGGGGGCACATCGCTAACATATACCCCCAATGTCTGATAGGTGCGCGGCCACCCTCCATTCTTTCCTATGGTAGCGTCAAAACTAGCTAAACGCTGGCTAGGCTATTTCTGTCAGCCCCATAGAAGGGAATGGAGCGGGGGCCTTGCTTGCGCAGTGCGCTTTTCCAATTAATTTCAATGTGACTGCCGAAAATTGCCCAGGACGCCGCTCGCCTATTTTCGGCGCTGCCATAGGGATGAATGGAGGGTGGCCCCACATGCATGGTGTGCCCTCCTTCATTTTGCGGGCTCTGTTCTAAAGATAGGTGCGGGTCAGTCCTACTGATATTCCCCCAATATCTGAGGTGAAACAACCCCATTAAGGGTTAAGGTATTGACGGAAGAATATACTAAATATAATATATAGAAGGATAGAAAGGCACTCTATAGCTGGAAACACTCAGAGAAGAAGTATGTAAAATAGTAGGAACCTTTAATTCAAAAAAGAATAAAAAATATAAATATGACAGATGATTGAAATTATTTGAAAACCATGAGCCTATAAATTAGGAACCAGTATGGTGTGCACAGCGGTATTGCAACAAGATAGAACGCTGATAGATAATCTGTTCAAACCACATCAAATATCAATGTATATATTTCCTCAAACACATAGAAAGTCTATTGATGGAGGATCCTTCAATCCAATTATAGCAGCAAGTGAAAGTAGTATAGTTTATACTGATAAGATATCAGTAAAACTATGTTGTAACTATGTGTAATAATGTGCAATATCGGATTGCTCCTTATGGTCTCACAACACTAAATAGTACATAATAGTAACATAGTACATAAGGCCGAAAAAAGACATTTGTCCATCCAGGTCGGCCTGTTTCCTGCAAGTTGATCCAGAGGAAGGAAAAAACCCTGTGAGGTAGAAGCCAATTTTCCCCACTTAAGGGTAAAAAAAGTCCTTCCCGACTCCAATCAGAATAACTCCCTGGATCAACGACCCCTCTCTAGTAGCTATAGCCTGTAATATTATTACACTCCAGAAATACATCCAGGCTCCTCACAGTCCTGGGGATAAATAGATGATGGGAGTGATCTCTGCACTGACCCCTGATATATTTATACATAGTTATTAGATCTCCCCTCAGTCGTCTTTTTTCTAAGGTGAATAACCCTAATTTTGATAATCTTTCGGGGTCCTGTAGTTACCCCATTCCAGTTATTATTTTAGTTGCCCTCCTCTGAACCCTCTCCAGCTCCGCTATGTCTGCCTTGTTCACAGGAGCCCAGAACTGTACACAGTACTCCATGTGTGGTCTGACCAGTGATGTGTAAAGTGGTAGGACTATGTTCTCATCACGGGCATCTATGCCCCTTTTGATGCAACCCATTATCTTATTGGCCTTGGCAGCAGCTGCCTGACACTGGTTTTTACAGCTTAGTTTGCTATTTATTAAGATTCCTAGATCCTTTTCCATGTCAGTGTTACCGAGTGCTTTACCATTTAGTATGTACGGATGACTTGCATTATTCCTTCCCATGTGCATAACCTTACATTTGTCAGTGTTAAACCTCATCTGCCACTTATCTGGCCAAGCCTCCAATCTATCCAGATCCCTCTGTAGCAGTATACTGTCCTCTGTAGTATATAGAGAGAAACCAATACAATGTCCCAATCGTTCAAGCAACCCACACATGCAAATGCAAACAACAACAATAAAGCTGTATGGGTCATACCATAACAATAACTCCAAACAAGGGTTATATATAGTAGTATCACAATATTTTATTAAACAAAAAGTGACATGGAGTACATGATTGACATAGCACAGGACTCACATGATTAAAAACATTTAAAATTTATACTGTACTGGTGATAGGTAGACACAATTCATATTAATAAATAGTCAAAGTGCAAAGATGACCATAATATTCGGTAGTATAGGTAAGCAGGTCAAATATCCAAAGTTTTAAAGGACTATTAGGTAGAAAATCATGTACATGTAAGCATGGTATCTATTATTTCTAAGTCACAGAAATGAGTATAATATTAAATAATGAAGAGACGCATACTAACCACACAGAGGCGCCAGCATATACCAGCTCAGCTGACGCGCTTGCTGTTAGCTTTCTCAAAGGGGCTACCCTTTGAGAAAGCTAACGCAAACGCGCCAGGGCCTGTGCTGGTGGTATATTGCTGGCGCTCTTTGGTGTGGTTAGTATGCGCTCTTCATTATTTAATATTATACTCATTTCTGTGACTTAGAAATAATAGATACCATGCTTTACATGTACATGGTTTTCTACCTAATAGTCCTTTAAAAAACTTCTGGATATTTGACCTGCTTACCTCTATACTACCGAATATTATGGTCATCTTTTTGCACTTTGCACTTTATTTATTAATATGAATTTGTGCGCCTACCCTATATCACCAGTACAGTATAAATTTTAAATGTTTTTAATCATGTGAGTCCTGTGCTATGTCAATCATGTACTCCATGTCACTTTTTGTTTAATAAAATATTGTGATACTACTATATATAACCCTTGTTTGGAGTTATTGTTATGGTATGACCCATACAGCTTTATTGGTGTTCTCTGTAGTATATATACAGTATACTGTCCTCTGTAGTATATATACAGTATACTGTCCTCTGTAGTATATATACACAGTATACTGTCCTCTGTAGTATATATACAGTATACTGTCCTCTGTAGTATATATACTGTATACTGTCCTCTGTAGTATATATATACAGTATACTATCCTCTGTAGTGTATATACAGTATACTGTCCTCTGTAGTATATATATACAGTATACTGTCCTCTGTAGTATATATACACAGTATACTGTCCTCTGTAGTATATATACAGTATACTGTCCTCTGTAGTATATATATACAGTATACTATCCTCTGTAGTGTATATACAGTATACTGTCCTCTGTAGTGTATATACTGTATACTGTCCTCTGTAGTATATATATACAGTATACTGTCCTCTGTAGTATATATACAGTATACTGTCCTCTGTAGTATATATATACAGTATACTGTGCTCTGTAGTATATATACAGTATACTGTCCTCTGTAGTATATATATACAGTATACTGTCCTCTGTAGTATATATACAGTATACTGTCCTCTGTAGTATATATACTGTATACTGTCCTCTGTAGTATATATATACAGTATACTATCCTCTGTAGTGTATATACAGTATACTGTCCTCTGTAGTATATATACAGTATACTGTCCTCTGTAGTATATATATACAGTATACTGTCCTCTGTAGTGTATATACAGTATACTGTCCTCTGTAGTGTATATACAGTATACTGTCCTCTGTAGTATATATATACAGTATACTATCCTCTGTATTGTATATACAGTATACTGTCCTCTGTAGTATATATATACAGTATACTGTCCTCTGTAGTATATATATACAGTATACTATCCTCTGTAGTGTATATACAGTATACTGTCCTCTGTAGTTTATATATACAGTATACTGTCCTTTGTAGTGTATATACAGTATACTGTCCTCTTCCGTGTTACTTTATACAGTTTAGTGTCATCTGCAAAAATAGATATTTTACTGTGCAGGCCTTCTACAAGATCATTAATAAATATATTGAAGAGAAAAGGGCCCAATACTGACCCCTGAGGTACTCCACTAGTGACAGTGACCCAATCTGAGTATCTACCGTTAATAACCACTCTCTGTTTTCTGTCACTCAGCCAGTTACTTACCCACATACAGACATTTTCTCCCAGTCCGAGCATCCTCATTTTATATACTAACCTTTTATGAGGTACGGTGTCAAATGTTTTGGAGAAGTTCAGATATACGACATCCTCTGATTCGCCGCTGTCAAGTCTAGAACTTACCTCCTCATAGAAGCTGATTAAATTAGTTTGACATGACCGATCCCTCATGAAGCCATGCTCATATGGCGTTATTTGCTTATTTCTGTTGAGAGCCTCTAAGATAGCATCTCTTAGAAACCCTTCAAACAGTTTCCCCAAAACAGATGTTAAACTTACCGGCCTTTAATTTCCGGGCTCTGTTCTTAAATTTCAGAAATAAGGGTGTGTCTATAACATTACTTAATTCTCTTAGCATGCGGGGGTGTATGCCATCTGGTCCTGGCGATTTGTCTATGGATGTCTCAGTTTGGTGGAGCAAGTCACTCCCAATATCCAAAATATATCCAATCTCAAGATGGTCTCCCTTGGATTTATCTTCCCCAAGAACATCATCTGTGCATTCTGATACCTGCGCTCCTCTGTAACATCCCCAGTTCACACTGGGCCAGATGACAAACTCGGTCCAGTATATTATTGATTACGTTATTGTCTTTTTTTTTTATATCTTTTCCTTTAGAAGCTTAAGATACTGCCGTGGAGGATGTACAAGCCGCAAGACACATCACCTACAAGCACAAATGTACACTTTACAGTTTGGCCTCTTTCACACGGCCTGCAATGCACGGGCACCGACCGTGGGGCAGCCGCAGCGGATCGTGGACCCATTCACTTAAATGGGTCTGCGATCTGCCTGTTCCGCAAAAAGATAGGACATGTTCTATCTTTTTGCGGGATGGAAGTACGGAACGGAACCCCACGGAAGCACTCCGTAGTGCTTCCGTAGTGTTCCGTTCCGCACCGTTCCGCATCTCCGGATTTGAGGACCCATTAAAATGAATGGGTCTGCATCTATGATGCGGTATGGCCACGGAACGATGCCCATGTATTGCGGATCCGCAAATGTGGTCGACAATACGGGCACGTAACACCTACGGCCGTGTGACAGAGGCCTTTGATTGTTTATTTTTTTGCCTAGGTCGATGTAGCAGAACCGAGTTGGTTGTTAAGCAAGGAGATACTGTATTACACATCGATGGGTATTACTTCATCGTGAAAGCCTCTGAGAGTTACGAAAGCACGCAGCCCTCAGAGAGTTCAATGAAATATTCGGCACTGCTACATCTGTCCATGTCTGTCTGGTTCACATATGACATTCAATTGCTGCACAATTGTCTTTTATATTTACGTATGCAGTATATATTTTTATTCTTTGTTATTTTTTACACTTGTGTAGCGCTTATTAATATCATAATTGGTTTGGAGTGCGCCAGTTTGATATGGACACAGACCTGGAGAGATGTAGCAGGCCGAATTTGTTATTAAACTCTCTGAGGGCTGCGTGATTTCGTAACTCTCAGAGGCTTTCACGATGGGGTCTGCCGGCGGTCTTGTGTAATATCTCCTTGCTTAACAACCAACCCAGCTCTGCTACATCTACCTACTGTAGGCAAAAAAAAACTGTAAGATGTACATTGTGCTTGTAGGTGATGTGTGTGTGCACCCCACTTGTGCTGTGTGGGGCTCCCTGTGGCTGCAGCATGGAGCCGCTTGCAGACTGGTTGCATAAGTAAGTGTGGAAATCCCGAAGGTACAGCAGGTTACATGCTCCAGTCACCCCGAGAAGTGCTCCGGACGGCCTGTATTTATATCCTACAGTAGGTGAATCTACAGTATAAATGTACAAACACCTACGCTGCCAGTACTCTATTTACGTGCGTCGTTCTCAAATGAAACAGGATATGGCTCAGCCTTTGGCTGTTCAGGCATGCTGGGAGTTGTAGTTTCGCAACATCTGGAGGCACACAGGTTGGGAAACACTGCCTTAAAGTACAAGTTTTTCGTGACGCCAGTTGTAGTGAAGCAACAAGGGCACAGGGCCCCTTTTTAGTGATACTATGGTTGGTACCCAGATGTAGGAATGCCAGAGTGGTGTAGGGTAGCCTATAATATCCCTTAATATTGGTGCACTAGTCACGGTGCTCCTACCTGGACCCCAGGCGTTGCCCTCCGAAAGCAGAAAAAAGGGGTAGTAGTAGTAGTAGGGGATAATGAAATAACCTGAGTCCAGACCTTGTATGTACAGTAGTTGAACAGCAGCTTTACTTGAATAAACGTTTCTCCAACAGTTTACAGGCTTAGTCTTGGTTCCCAGCAGGCTTTGGCATTATCTGTGGCAGGCAAACTTCTCTCTGCTACATCTGTTGCTCTCTGGCTCTGCTGTGCTGACAGGCTAGCTGTATAAGTTAGCTTCTGCTGTATGCTGTACTTAACTTTGTAGTCTGGTCTATCTCTAGATTCGTTCAGGGAAAACATTCTCCTCCTGGCTTCTGAGGCTTCCAGCTGTGGCCTCTACTTCCAGCAGAGCTGAAGGTGCTCTAGCTGGCTTGGCAAGGCACGTCCAGCAGGGGCGTGCACCTACTGCACACCCTTCTTTGGCAGGGGTAAGCTAACACTGACTTCTAACTAGAACTCCACCCTCCCTGCAGCAACTGGGACACGCCCACCACACTACAGAGGTGGGTTAGAATGAAAAGAAAGATTCATTTCTCTGGATCTGTAGCTCAGCTATTTACGCTGCCACCTGCTGGTGAACCAGGCACATTACACGTGAACATGAACAGTTACATAATAGGAAATGCACATTATATAGGACCTGGAAATAAATACACAGAATGCTATTACACTAGCCCATTAGAGATAGTAGCAGGGTGCAGAAATTCCTAAGAGCTTAATTGTTATAATATGATAAACAACTAACTCCTGATGTCTACAAGGTATATGTAAGAAACCGAGCCGAGCTGACAGCACTGGCGCACGGCAGGCATGGACAACAACGCTAAGGTAACCAAACTGTACCATTAACTTCATAGCGGTCCAGGGCAAGTTTGGGATCCCGTACTAGCAGGTGTTGGTTCGAACTCAAGGGAGAAGAAAGGAGAAAGAACCCTCCCGACGAAACCAGGCCAACCAAGACCCCAGCTGCCCGCAAAGCTTCAAGGTCAGAGGCAGTCTTAAGGGTTTCACAAGATCTTTACATGGCACTAGCCAGAAGACACAGGAACTGAGGAGCGGCAAGAGGTTACAGGACCTGTGCAGTGTACATAGCCGTGTAAGCATGGCTGTCAGTGTGAATGTGGACAAAGGAATGCACAGTCTATATTGCCTCCCTGGGTTAGCGTGCAGTGAGGGGAGTCTCCTTCCCGGAGGTGAGAGAGGTGCCCTTGAGGTTATGGCTATTAGGTGCAATGAAGGCAGAGTCCCTAATGTTGGTGACATCAGCACCCTTAGGTGCAAAAAGATAGAATAACATAGAAAGAGTGTAGTTGGGCATAAGTTGACATTTACTCAAAATCACTAGTCTGGAGGTAGATATACCAATTTATTACCATAGAAGGAATAGCCGTTATCCATACAAGAATAATACCCAGCCAGAATGGTGCTGCCTCCCAGTATAACGGGTCTGGGAAGGATCTTTACTAAGTGTCAGTGCTCTGGTCACACTAGGTGTAGAGTATACTATACCCTATACATCACATGGCCGGTACATATATGTCCTGCACTCCTTGAATTACATACAATTTCCATTAATATTGTTCACATAGTCCATGGAGGAATGTGGCTCCAAATACAGCTTTGCGCTAAACTGTAGATCGTGAATAGGCACTGTAGGCGACTCCACTCCCCAAATGATAGTAGAGTGCATGGACTGAACGACCGCTCATCTCCACTAGGCTTTTCCTAATCTTTCTGTCACACTGGGTTCTTACCTGAGGTCTTCACCTATGGACCCCTTTAGCTTTAACTTAAAGGGGTTTTCCCATCTCAGACAATGGGGGCATATCGCAATATCCCCTCCGCTGGGACCCGCACCTATATCGAGAACGGAGCCCGAAAGCAAAGGAGGGCGCACTGTGCATGCGCAGTCGCCCTCCATTCATTTTCTATGGGGCCGGCAAATATAGCTGTTGGCCCCATAGAAATGAATGGAAGCATGGGCCGCGCATGCGCGGTGCGCTCCCATTCACTTCTATGGGAGAGGCGGGGAGCAGCGCTTGGTGGTGGACAGACCCCAGGAAATCTGGGGTCCTCCAGCCAAAGCTCTCCCCGTTCCGTTCTCGATATAGGTGCAGGTCCCAGTAGTGGGACCCGCACCTATCAGACAATGGGGACACATCCTAGCGATATGCCCCCATTGTCTGAGATGG
The DNA here is from genome assembly GCA_033119425.1 of Bufotes viridis. Classification (NCBI taxonomy): domain Eukaryota; kingdom Metazoa; phylum Chordata; class Amphibia; order Anura; family Bufonidae; genus Bufotes; species Bufotes viridis. The sequence continues at coordinate 572,070,632 of CM065590.1, read as the reverse complement.
GAATACCCCTTTAACTTCCTGCCTCCTACCTTGTTACTTTTATGTGTCAGGGCACCAGTAGGAGGTAGGTGACAGCAGGTCACACACAGAGGCAGGTGGCAGCAGGCCACGCACAGAGGCAGGTGGCAGCAGGCCACGCACAGAGGCAGGCCCTTCACAGAAGCAACAAGCCAGGCACAGAAGCCATGAGGGAGCAAGCCTGGCACAGAGGCAATGAGGCGACACACGCCTGGCACAGAGGCCATGAGGCGCACACGCCTGGCACAGAGGCCATGGGGCGCACATGCCTGGCACAGAGGCCATGGGGCGCACTCGCCTGGCACAGAGGCCATGGGGCGCACTCGCCTGGCACAGAGGCCATGGGGCGCACACGCCTGGCACAGAGGCCATGGGGCGCACACGCCTGGCACAGAGGCCATGGGGCGCACACGCCTTGCACAGAGGTCATGAGGCGGCACGCCAGGCACAGGGGCCATGTGGCGGCATGCCAGGCAAAGAGGCCATGAGGGGACACGCCAGACACAGAGGCCATGAGGGGACACGCCAGACACAGAGGACATGAGGTGACACGCCAGGCACAGTATAAGTTTTTCCTAGATGAATGAATCAAGTCAGCCATAACTAAGCCAGGTTGCTAGACCTGAAAGATTTAAGTCTGCGACCTTGTCAATTGAATGCAGCCTGAAAATTTAAATCCACATTCAGTCCTCATTAAAGAAACAGGTGATGCTACTATCTTCTGAGTTCCCATTTAGATCCACACACAGATAGTTTGCTTGGTTTACTTACCAATCTTGGAGGATGTGCTGCCAAAGCAAGCACCAATAATGTCATGCAGCTTCTGCCAACACTTGCATACGGAGCGTTGGTAAGGTGAAAAGAAAAGGCCCCATTCCAGCTGCTGACTTTCAGACGCACTGAGGCGCAATCCTGCTGAACTCCATTAAAGGGGTTGTCCGAGTTATGAAAAAAAATATATATAGCACTGTAAACCGGAGGGGCAGCAATATATAGCTAAACAAGTTTTAGGTAAAAAAAAATTCTATTTCCTCATTTCCCTGGTTCTCTTCTGGCCCCTTGTTTACCTGCCTCTCCCCCTGCTCTGCAAAGGGAGTGAATACAAGTGCTGCCCTGAGTGACATGTCTGCCTGCTGGGATACTCAGCAGCATGTACAATGCAAACTAACTGTGGAGCACAGTGAAAGCCAGATATCCCTCAAAGGAAGGAAAACCAAGCAAAGGGGTGTCCCCATTACAGAGATCACCAAATCCACCATATTAAGTGGCCCCTATGTCAAGATCCCGCTTTTTTACAAGCTTTAAGGATGTGATGGGGAAATCCTAAGCAAGTTATCCATCCACAGACAGCTGTTTCGGGGTGTTGCCCCTCATCAGTGTGGAGTAGGATTCTGGCTAACTGGGAGCAATGCCTCGGAGACTACTCAAACAAAACAATGGCTGATCTGAGCTACAGAAAACACCGCGGAGCCTCATCTAAGAGTCTCAACACAGCAATCCAAAGTTCAAATTTTGCATATTACTGTTTCCCAGGGAGCTTTGCACTTTGGATTGCTATGTTGAGACTCTTAGGCTGCATTCACACGTCCGTGGAACACGGACTGGGTGATACCGGACTGGCACTCAGCTTACTGCAGGAGCGCACGGCATCATTCGTTCCTATGACGCCGTGCGCTTCCTGCTGCCGCCACAGTACAGTAGTACACTCATATAGATCATAGGAGTGTATTACTGTGCAGCGTCGGCAGCAGGAAGCGCACAGCGTCATAGCAACGAATGACGCCGTGCGCTCATGCAGTAGCTGGGTGCCAGCCTTAAATGAGGCTCCACGGTGTTTGATGTAGCTGGTCTCCCTGAGATAAGCTATTGTTTTGTTCCAGCTGTACAATGACACTGCTGATACACACAGGGTCTTCTCCCTGCCTGTTCTTGTGCAGAACTCCTCTGTCAGCTGCTGTGCCCAGCATTTGTCTCCTCACTGCCTGCAGCTACTCAGTAAAGCCTTCAGCCCTGAGTCTGTGCTCCTGAAGGGGTTAATCTTTCCTGAAGTATCCAGTGGGAGGGAGACACAGGGCAGACAGCAGCAGACGGCAGAGCAGAGGCCAGCACAGTGACACCTCGTGTACGTGTACAGACACATATCTGCTCTCTCAGGCTTGTGCACGAAACATCATCAGAGCAGGGAGAGAAGCTGACATCACAAGTCATGTGACTCTCAGTGAAATCTGATAAAGGAGCAACTACAGATGCAGTAAGTGCATGGTAAAGCTGTTACATTTGATTAGTTAGAAACACACAAAGAACAAAAAAATTACTCGGATAACCCCTTTAAGGAACAGTGGATCTAGGCTCCATGAACCCATAGCTGTCCATAGTGAGGTAACCACCAGCTGCATTACTCACTTCATCAGGGTTACAAGTAAGCCAGGGGACCTCCATATAAGAGGTACTGGCACGGCCACTTATAGGGTAGGAAGGATGAGGATGAACCCAACGATTGAATCCAGGCCATCAAAGAACCCACCTATAGGCTCGGAATCTGCCAGGTGGGTTACGGGCTGCTAAGGGACCTTTACCCCGAGAGGTGTTAGCAAGGGTATTCAAGACCTGAAAGGAGAGGCCGGACACCCCCTAGTCCCAGTCTTAGGCCCTAAAAGTTTTTGTAGAATCTCCTCAACCCTAGAGCAGGGAACCTCTCTGCGTCTATCCCCTGTAGGGACAGGAAGAACGCCGGAGCGTGGAGGTGGGAGGGACCTTTTAACCTCTCTGTTTCCTGTCCCAAGAAAGTCAAAGGGGCACAACCTCCTGTTGTGCAGTCATGAGGGATGAGCTGGAAACTTACTGTAGGCATGTGGTACTTTTGCGGTAAACAAATTCCAGCAAATTGTTCCAGCTGGGAACAGCCTGCCGGATCCGTGAATATCGGGCACTTAACGTGCGCTGCCGAGATACCATTCAGCACCATTCACTATAGTGAGGACCAGCAGCCGCAACCGGGCAAATATGCTGATGCGTGCAGTGGTGTTTGTCCGGGTTGCGGACAGATTTCTGCCGGTCCCCATTTTAGTTAATGGGGCTGAACGGTATCTCGCCAGCACACGTTAAGCGCCCGGTATTTTCCCAGCCGGATCTGTTTACCGCAAATGTAAAACAGACCTTAGTAATATTCAAAATGAAAATATTTGGGAAGGATGTTTGTGTTAGGGCTCACGCTTATGAGCGTGTGTGCCCTGTGCCCGTATTGCGGACCGCAATCAGCGGGTCCGCAATATACGGGCATCGGCCGTGTGCACTCCGTATGTGCCAAACGCACGCCGTCTGCGGATGTGGACCCATTGACTTGAATGGGTCCACAATCCGCCAGATACAGAGCGGTGCTGAGGAACGGATCGGAAGCACGCAGAAGCACTATAAAGCGCTTCCATGGGGTTTCAGTCTGTGCCTCCGCACCGCAAAAAAATAGTGCAAATTTTTTGCAGTGCGGAACATATCTTGCAGATTTCACAACCATTCAAGTCAATGGGTCCACATCTGCAGACGGCGTGCGTTTGGCCGGTGCCAGTCTTTGTGCCCCCTGCAGTATGAATACCCTTTGTGCCCACTTTAAATAAGAACGTATTCTTAGTTCCCACCTTTCCACCAAATTTCCCTTTGGTGCCCTCTCCCCTTTAAAAAATGCCCCCTTCGAGTCCCTACAAATAAATAGTGCCCCTAGTTATGCCCCAGTAGTTTTATTAAAATAATCAAAGTAATACCAGGATGTGTAGCAGGATTTCCGTGACCCTCCATTATGGGCCTGGATTTGCTACAGGTTCCCTCCCCTTGGTAGTAAAGAGGATGGGGTGAAGCAGGTATCAAGGATCCCGCAGCCGACGCCTGGCCTTCCTCTATATGATATGTACGTCCTTGCCCACTGGGGTGTCACTGATCTACAGACCTGGATAGTAAAGGGGTATTTCCATCGTATAAAAAAGTGGCATTTTATAATTGGTGGGGGCCCGACCTCCGGGACCCCACCGATCCTCAGAATTAAGGGTGGCAGTGCTCATTTAGGCTAGGTTCACACGACGACATTTGTCGCGCGACAATAAGTTGCGCGACAAATAGGGCACAACTTTACTGCAACACTTGTTGCGCGACATTTTGTCGCACTATTGTCGCGCGACAATTTTTATAATAGGAGTCTATGGTGTCGCATTGCGACATGCGACATGCTGAGACTGCGACAGTCGCAGAAAAACCCATCTTGAATGGATTTTTTGCGACTGTCGCGTCGCAGTCGCAGCATGTTGCATGTCGCAATGCGACACCATAGACTCCCATTATAAAAATTGTCGCGCGACAATAGTGCGACTTTTTGTCGCGCGACAAATGTCGTCGTGTGAACCTAGCCTTAGGCCTCTTGCACACGAACGTGTGCGCCCTGTGCCCGTGCACGGGCACCGACCGCGGGGCAGCCGCAGCGGATCGCGGACCCATTCACTTGAATGGGTCTGTGATCTGCCCGTTCCGCAAAAAGATAGGACATGTTCTATCTTTTTGCGGGACGGAAGTACGGAACAGAACACCATGAAAGCATTCCGTAGTGCTCCGTTCCGTCATTCCGTTCTGCACCGTTATGCATCTCCGGATTTGCGGACCCATTAAAATGAATGGGTCCGCATCCGTGATGCGGAATGGCCACGAAATGGTGCCCGTTTATTGCGGATCCGCAAATGCGGTCCGCAATACGGGCACGGGGCGCACATGTTCGTGTGCAAGAGGCCTTAGTGCGTTGTCCCCTTCATCCTGGATGTCAGTTGTTAAGCGCTGTGCAGGGAAAACAGCTCTAAATCAGCACAGTGAGACCTGGTGGTGGCAGCATCATGGGGGGGATGGGACTGGGAAACTGGTCAGGGTTCAGGGAAAGATGGATGGTGCGAAATACATGGATATTCCTGAGCAGAACCTGTACCGCTCTGTGCGTGATCTGAGGCTAGGACGGAGGTTCACCTTCCAGCAGGACTGACCCCAAACACACTGGTAAGGCAACGCTGGAGTGGTTTAAGGGGAAACCTGTAAATGTGTTGGAATGGCCGAGTCACAGCCCAGATCTCAATCCAATAGAAAATCTGTGGTCAGATCGCTGTTCACAAGCGCAAACCATCCAACCTGAAGGAGCTGGAGCAGTTCTGCAAGGAGGAATGGGCAAAAATCCCAGTGGTAAGATGTGACAAGCTCATAGAGACTTATCCAAAGGGACTTGGAGCCGTGATTGCCGCAAAAGGTGGCTCTACAAAGAATTGACTTTAGGGGGGTGAATAGTTATGCACATTGACTTTTTCTGTTACTTTGTCCTATTTGTTGTTTGCTTCACAATAAAAAAAAAAACATCTTTAAAGTTGTGGGCGTGTCCTGTAAATTACATGATGCAAATCCTCAAACAAAAACACGAAAAAAGTCAAGGGGGGAGATACTTTTGCAAGCCACTGTATATGTCTAGCGTCTATACGTCAGGAGCTTTTCCCCACACATAAGCCAACCCCAGGGCTCAGACTTGCCTTGCCTCTGAAATCTGACTCTTGTCTCATCAGATATTCAGGCTGCTGCACTGTCCCTCCATCGTACTTTACACTGCAGCTCTGCTTGTTCAGACTGACTTCTGCTGCTGATATGAGGAAGTCAAACCTGCACAGCTCCAAAACATTGCTTTAAAGGACTTGCTGCAGACAACTTCTGTCCATGTGACAAGAGTTATGTAATGAGTGCTGTATTTCACTGACAGCAAGCAGAGCGTTGGAGCTCTGTAAAGGTGTGAAGGGGCGGTAAGCTCGGGTATTTTGCTAAGAAAGCAATATATTAATTGGAAAACAGAGCAATAAATAACGGCCAAAGTCTATTAATAATAGTGTGGAGCATTGTGCAGCTGCAGATCTCGCCCAGCACCCCACGAATGCAGAGGCTATTCCCTCACGTATTAGTGTAGGGGCCCCCCGACACTGATTGGCCCTGTGATTTGGGTGTCCGGTCGGAGTCCCCCGATAACCTGCCATTTATTACCTCTCCCTCGGCTGCTCTTTAGTGCTGATCTATGAAGGCACAGCGATGATCAGCCATTCCAGTCTGAAATCTGCCTAAATACGGGCTCACCAGTGGCGTAGCTATAGGGGTCGCAGTGGTCACAATCGTGACCGGGCCCCCAGGCAGGGGCTTAGCGATTGCAGTCTCAGAGTGTACGTCAGGGGAAGGTGGCCCGCAGCCCCGCCGCAATAATTTAATAATGGGCAGCAGTGGAGGCGGCGGCACAGGGAGTTGAGCACTTCCATTGTGGAAGCGCTCATCTCCTTAGTCATCAGTATCGCCGTTCTCAGGACAGCGGTACAGATGGCTGTGCTGTGGGGCAGGGGAGGGAGAGGTGTCTCCCTTCCCCGTTCCTCTGATAGGCTGCGGGCCTAGGTCGGTGCAGGCGGCGCGATTACGTCATTGCGCCACCTCAGCTAAAGCGCGGGACACAGGCCGGAAGAAGCCTGCATCGCATCACTGCCATGGAGGTAAGTATAAGTGTTTTTTTTTTATATGGGGGCACATGATGGGGGGGGGGGAGGCACTTGTTACTGGCACATGATTGGGGGGGGAGAGGTACTTGTTACTGGCACATGATTGGGGGAGAGGCACTTGTTACTAGCACATGATTGGGAGGGGGGAGAGGCACTTGTTACTGGAACATAATTGGGGGGGGCACTTGTTACTGGCACATGATGGGGGGGAGGCACTTGTTACTGGCAAATGATTGGGGTGGGAGGCACTTGTTACTGGCACAATTGGGAGGGGAAAAGGCACTTGTTACTGTCACATGATTGCGGGGGGGGGGAGACACTTGTTACTGGCACAGTATTGGTGGGGGGGGGGAGCCACTTGTTACTGGCACATGATTGGGGGGCACTTGTTACTGGCACATGATTGGGGGGGCACTTGTTACTGGCACATGATTGGGGGGAGGCACTTGTTACTAGCACTTGTTGCGGGGAGAGGCACTTGTTATTAGCACATGATTGGTGGGAGGAACTTGTTACTGGCACATGTTGCGGGGGGGGGGAGAGGCACTTGTTACTAGCACATGATTGGGGGGGAGGCACTTGTTACTGGCACATGTTGCGGGGGAGAGGCACTTGTTACTGGCACATGATGGGGCGGTAGAGGCACTTTTTACTGGCACATGATTGGGGGGAGTGGCACTTGTTACTAGCACATGATTGGGGGGGAGGCACTTGTTACTGGCACATGTTGCGGGAGGGGGGAGAGGCACTTGTTACTGGCACATGTTGCGGGGAGGGTGGCACTTGTTACTGGCACATGATTGGGGGGAGGAACTTGTTACTGGCACATGATTTGGGGGGGAGAGGCACTTGATACTGGCACATGTTGCGGGGGGGGGGCACATGTTACTGGCACATGATTGGGGGCACTTCTTACTGTCACATTATTGGGGGGCACTATGGAGGCATCTACTGAGGCCATAAAGAAGAGGTATTTTATATGGGGCCTCTGTGTGGTACTAGTATTATTGGTTTCTGCAGTATAGTATTGGGGAGCACAGCGGCACAGTATTGGGGGTAGTAGGATGATTTATCCAGAAGATGGGATGATGATGGAAAAGTAGTAAACTAAGATTTTTTTTTTGTCAAACTGCAGAGAAGAAAAATGTCTGGAAAATAGTGGTCTGGTCTGAAGGTCTCAAAGGAGAAGATGAGGGAAGAGAACATCTACATCAAAGAAGAAGTCACTGGATGAAAGGGGTATGGGGCGCTGTATTACCCTGTACGTTCTGTAGTGATGGGAGCAGGGGCGTAGGTGGAGGTGGGGGTCACCAATTTAAAGTTTGCTCTGGGGCCCATAGAACTCTAGGTACCCCTGGGGCTCACACTGCTGCTCTGGTCTTCCCTCCATGCTTTACACTGCAGCACTGATCTATCAGGACAGTACTGTGCTGTGATCAGTAATTTCAGCTCTGGGTCTTCTTACGCGGCCAGATGACGAGCTAATAATGAGCACTGATTGATGATATGCAAGTCAATGGGTGCTGGTTTAACCCCTTAGTGACCAGCCTGTTTTGGGCCTTACTGACCAAGCGTTTTTCTTCCTTTTTTCATTCAAGAGCTATAACTTTTTTATTTTTCAGTCTATATAGCTGTATGAGGGTTTGTTTTTTGCTGGACAAGTTGTAGTTTTTAACGGCACTATTTTGGGGTACACAACTTTCTTTCTAATTAACTTTTATTAACTCTTTCTGGGAGTGAAATGGGAAAAACAGCAATACTGCCACTGTGTTTTTATGCTATAAATTTTACAGCGTTAATTTTTCGGCATAAATAACATAATATAAATACCAAATTCATATTTTACGTTTTACTACCTTTGTGCAATAAAACCCCTTTTTTTTTAAAAAGGAAGAAAATCTTTTTGCAAAACTTCTTTATTTTTCCTTCTATGGAGTTGTGTGAGAGCTTGATTCTTGCAGGACGACTTGCAGACACGTGAGACAGTATCATACAGGAGATTGGGGCGTTTGTAAAAAAACACTTGGAGTGAGAAGAGGTGATTTGGATAGACTCTTAGGCCCCTTTCACACCGGCGAGTTTTCCACGCGGGTGCAATACGTGAGGAGGACGCATTGCACCCGCACTGAATCCGGACCCATTCATTTCTATGGGGCTGTGCACATGAGCGGTGATTTTCCCGCATCACTTCTGCGTTGCGTGAAAATCGCAGCATGCTCTATATTCTGCGTTTTTCACGCAACGCAGGCCCCATAGAAGTGAATGGGGCTGCGTGAAAATCGCAAGCATCCGCAATCAAGTGCGGATGCAGTGCGATTTTTCCACAAGGTTGCTAAGAGACGGGACCCGATCTTTATTATTTTCCCTTATAACATGGTTATAACGGAAAATAATAGCATTCTCACTGCAGAATGCTTAGTAAAATGTGGATTGAGTGGTTAAAAATAAAAAAATTAACTTACCTTAGCCACTTGATCGCGTAGTTGCCGATCTCGTCTCTCTTCTTCAAGCATTAGCTGCCGGCTAAAGGACCTGTGGTGACGTCACATCACATGGTCCAATCACATGGTAAATCACCATGGTGATGGACCATGTGATTGGACCATGTGATGAGCTCAGTGACGTCATCACAGGTCCTTTAGCCGGCTGCTAACAATTGAAGAAGAGAGAAGAGATCGGCAACTACGAGATCAAGTGGATAAGGTGAGTAATTTTTTTTATTTTTAACCACTCAATCCACATTTTACTAAGCATTTTGCAGTGAGAATGCTATTATTTTCTATTATAACCATGTTATAAGGGAAAATAATACAATCTACAGAATACTCAACCCAAACCCAAACTTCAATGATGAAGTCCGGGTTCGGGTCTGGGTACCAAACTTGCCGATTTTTCCCACGTGCGTGCAAAATGCATTAAAACACAATGCACCCGCCTCTTATCCGGGCGTCAAACACAACCCCCGTGTGAAAGAGGCCTTACTGCAAAAGTCCGAGAGGACTGCAAGTCTGAGTCCGAGAGGACTTAAAGAGGACCTTACATGGGTCCAAAAAATATGAGCTAAGTAGCAGGAAGTGTAGCGCGGCGCCCAGGGATCTAAGTGCACTTACTATTATTCCTGGGCCCCGCTCCGTTCGCCCGCTCTGGCCCCCGTAACATTCTCCGGTCAGAACAACTGGGAGCAGCGCTGCGATTGGACAACGCTGCTGTCAGTGAGGAGGAACGCCAAGGGAAAGAGGCTGATGTGTCCTCCCAGTTGTTCCGAACGGAGAATGTAATGGGGGCCAGAGCGGGCAAACGGAGCGGCGCCCAGGAATAATAGTAAGTGCACTTAGATCCCTGGGCGCCGCTCTACACTTCCTGCTACTTAGCTCATATTTTTTGGACCCATGAAAGGTCCTCTTTAATGAAAGTTTCACTTTTTCCTCCTTTCTTTAGGCTATTGTTGATGTTCTACACCAGTATCATCCAGTAATCCTAATAACATACACAAGTGAGCCATGATGAAGTCACAGCCGGTGTATTTTTTGCAAAAGAGTTGAGTCTTTTGGTTTTGTTAAATTTATCATTATATGGGAATTTATTCCATCATCATAAAATAATTTTGATTCACTGATCTACATTTTGGTCATTTTTGTTTCTTCTTTTTCTTCCCCCTCTTGTTTTTGGGAGTGATTCTAGGCCCCCATCATGTGCTAATGTCTAAGTACATGCGCATGAGAGCGCTATCTGCTTCAATTGTTTACTAAGTTTCTACGCAGCTACCTGGGCGCAGCATGTAGATATACACTTACCTCAAAGTCCGTGCGCATCCTAGCATCGGGCAGATCATGCGCAGCAGAATTCTCTCTCTCGGAGTAAGTGCGCACACTTAGTACTTCACCAATATCTCTTCAGTTCTAAGTCTGCGCGCAGCGCATCCTCGCAATACATCGTTAAAAGCTATATTTTATTACAGGAGTAATTGTTGATCTGGGTCAAGTTTGATAATGAGCCCTTGTGGCTGGTTGGCAGATTGGTATTGCCCCATGTAAAGCGTTAAACAGGAGTGCCGATCCGGAATCTTAGAGCAGGAGCGCTGTAAAAAAGGCCCAGCCTAAGGCCCCTTGGTGACCGCCACAAAAAGGCGTATGGGTGGTCATTAAGGGGTCTTTCACTCGGGCCAATGCGAAATAAATGGGGTATGAACGATCGTTCTTACGATCGTTCATCCCCATTTCTGTTTGCACGTTGTCAGCAGCACATCTCCTGTCTACGAACGGAGCGCTGCTGGCATATAATGATTTTAGGAAGTGGACGAAAGTTGTAATCGGTGGCAAGTTTACATGGGACAATTATCAAGAGTGCATATCCATTCCCGACGATTGTCCCGCTCTTTGGCCAGTGTAAGAGGGCCCTAAGCTGTGTTGGCAGTCCGAAATCAGACTGCTGATCTGTCCATCCTGCTTTACACTGCAGCTATGCTTGTCTTAGGTTTCGGCTACACAGCAATTTTGGCCGCGGGGCTGCCGAATGATTTAAAACGGTCATAGTGTTACTTGCATTTTTGCGGCGACACGTAAATCGCAAAAAAAAAAAATCACGTGTTGTGGTCGTAGCAGACGCGTGAGTTGCGCTGTGACCCCATTCATTGCCATGTAGCTCTACCTTTAATGCCTACATTAGAGCGGCAACATGCAGCCCTCTGAAATTCAATAAAGTCTTCTTGCACATGGCCGTATTTTGCATCCATGTCCGATCCACATTTTTTTGTGGATCGCACACGGACCCATTAATTTCCATGGGTCCGCAAAGAAACCCGACAGCACACGGACACCAATCATGTTCCATCAGCATCCGTACAGAACATTCTTGTCCATTTTGTAGACAAGAATAGTAATTTCTAGTGATGGGAGTGAGAAAAATACAGATTGCACACGGAAGGCATTCGTAGTTAGTGGATCCGAGGTTTGAGGACCGCAATACAGACACGGTTGTGTGCACGAGGCCTAAATCGAACTTAAGTCACCATAGAACCTAGTTGCCTATAATAAAAGAGCAACACCACACACTACGGCAGAACATCCCTGCGGTGGCTGATGCGGGTTGGCGGAGCTTGGCCATATGCATATCTGCCTTATCTACTGAATAATATTTATTTGTATGAATTCATTCAAAATTCCTATATTCATTCCTTTACTAGTAAAAGGCTTGTCCGCTGGTGCAGATTTCAGGTTTCCTATCCTTACACCGTCTTCTGGTTTAGGCTATCATAAATTTGTCACGCCTGTTCCCATTGCTAAAAAGAACAGCAGTACAAATCTCTAGTTGTTACAATGTATCAATGCAGGGAAAACGTATCAGACTGGGTTCCGGGATTGTCTGCTCTGGAGGAAGTTATGGTGTCTTTCACCAGTGTGGACCAGTGCTGCCACCTAGTGGGCAACTAGATGCAGTCATGACAGCGCATGAGGCTGAAGACGCGTTATTGACTGTAATGAAAGCACCAACATAGAAGGACCACACAACACATTAAAATACAGTTTAATTTGTTTCTATATATTGTATATATACACTAAAGTTAGATATATTTGGCTTTCGGGTGAAATTTATGGAAAACATAAAAAGTTCCCGCTCCAGTGATATTATATCATGAAAGTTAGGCATTTAAGTAGAAGCAGCAATGGTGACGTCCTCATCTCAAACAATTTATTGAAACAAAAGCCCACACCAGTGCTGGGTATACCGCCACAAAATGTCAGTGTCTCAATAACTTGTCACGTGGCCTTGAGAATCAATTACAGCTTGACAACGACGCCTCCTGCTGTTCACGTGTCGACTTAGGCTAGTTTCACACTTGCGGCAGGACGGATCCGACAGGCTGTTCACCCTGTCGGATCTGTCCTGCCGCTTTTTCGCCGTGCCGCCGGACTGCCGCTCCGTGCCTATTGACTATATTGGGGGGCGGGGACAGAGTTCCGGCGCAGCACGACGAGAGGCCGCCGGACTAAAACTTCGACATGTCCGACTTTTTAGTCCGGCGGCCTTTGCTGTGCACTGCCGGACATGCTGAGGCATGGCATCCCACTCTTCTTAAAGGGCGGCCCTCAGGTCATTGAGGTTCTATGTTAGAAAGTTACGAGCCTCTACACGTCGACTCATCTGATCCCATAGGTTTTCAATAGGCTTCAGATCTTGAGAAAGTGCAGACCAATCTATTTGAGGTCCCCCAGTCTCCAGCAGCCGTTCCCTAATGATGCGACCTCGATGAGCTGGTGCATGGTCATCCATGGAGATGACATAAGGTCTGTGTTGTTCATGCAGAGGCACAATGACCGGATTAATGACGTTCTTCGAGTAGTATGGGCTTGTCACTGGACGATTCACAAAGTGTATTGCAGTTCTGTATTGACTAGACACACCTGCCCACCCTGTAACACCACCACCAAAGGCTTGTCTGGTGACAACAGTGGCTGATACATAGCGCTCTCCTTGACATCTCCAATATTGTTGGTGGCCATCATTTCTGTTCAGCGTGAATCGACTTTCATCAGTGAACAGCTCTGAGGCCCACTGCTGCCTCGTCCAGTGTAGATGCTCCCGGGCCCAAGACAATGGCTTCTGTGCCTGGTGGTGTGGTCAGGTACCCTTGCAGGTCGTCTAACAGGCAGATCATGCTGATGTAAATGGTTTTGAATTGTCTGACGTGACACCTGGGTGCCTCTAACCACCCGTAAATGTGCCTGGAGTTGTCTATGGCAAACTCTGCCAAAGACAAAAACGAGGACCACTCTTCCTGGTTCTCAGAGACAAAACATCTTAAGTAGGTCTCCAGACTCTGATTAGTGCGCTCCGTTTGTCCGTTCGACTGAGGATGAAAAGCCAAGGAAAAGACAGTTGTACCCCCAGCCGAGTACAGAACACCTTCCAGAATCTGGACACAAACTGAGTCCCACGATCCAAGACCACGTCAGAGGGAATACCATGGAGTTTCACAATGTTATCAACAAACACTTGTGCAAGTGTTTTAGCATTAGGTAGGCCCGGCAACGCTATAAAGTGCACCATTTTACTAAAACGATCAACTACCACCAAAATAACAGTCATTCCTAAGGAATCAGGCTGATCAGTGATAAAATCCATAGATAAAGGAGTCCAAGGTCTGGATGAGATAAGCAACGGAAGTAAGGAACCGGAAGGCCGAGTACTGTAGCACATACACTACAGGCTGACACATAGTCCTCAGCACACTTACACAACCCCGGCCACCAGAATCTACGAGAGATGAGGTCGGCAGTAGATCTGCTCCCAGGGTGTCCAGTAAGAACCGTACAGTGATGTTCCTCAAACACCTTGTGATGCAATTCCGATGGCAAAATCAATTTCCCAGAGGGGAAAGAATCCGGTGTGTCTCCCTGGGCCTCTAACAACTTCACCTCTAGGTCAGGATAAAGAGTGGATATCACCACCCCTTCCACCAGTATAGGACTCGGATTTTCAAAATCACCGCCTCCAGGAAAACTACATGACAAGGCATCTGCCTTGACTTTGTTAACCCCAGGACGATAGGTGACAATGAAATTGAATCTGGTGGAAAGCAAAGACCATCTGGCCTGCCTTGGGTCCAGTTGTTTAGCCAATCCAGGTAAGCCAGATTTTTGTGATCTGTGAGCACCGTGATCGGATAAATCGCTCCTTCCAACTAACGACGCCATTCCTAGAAATCCAACTTAATGGCCAGTAACTCTCTGTTACCCATATAGTAATTCTTCTCTGCGGAAGAGAGTTTTTTAGAGAAAAAGAAACATGGACGCCATTTACCAGGTGACCGGCCTTGCGATACGACTGCTCCTACTCCCACCTTGGATGCGTCCACTTCCACAATGAAAGGTTGTGATACATCCGGGTGCACCAATATAGGGGCAGAAGAGAAGCATTCCTTAATGGCAAAAAGGCTTGCAATGCCGAATCAGACCACACTGAGACATCTGTCCCTTTCTCAGTCATGTCAGTTAAGGGTTTTACTATTGTCGAATAGTTCTGAATACATTTTCAGTAATAGTTGGTGAACCCCAAAAACCGCATAAGAGCCTTCAGATTTTCGATTCCAGTCCAATACAGCATGGACTTTCTCTGGATCCATTCGAAAACCCAGAGACAACAACAGGTAGCCCAAGAGTTGCACCTCGTGTACAGCAAAAACACACTTCTCTAATTTAGCGTACAATTTATTATCCCTTAGGATCTGTAAGACCTGTCTAATCTGATCCTGGTGAGTCTCCACGTCTGGAGAATAAATTAGAATGTCATCCAAATACATGACAACAAATCTCCCCACAAGGTGATGAAAATTGATTTCACAAAATGCTGGAAAACCGCATGAGCATTGGCCAACCCAAACCCCTTAAGTCCAACTTGTAAAGAACACCTTGACACCAATAATCTGGTTAAATAAATCAGGAATCAAAGGAAGGGGGTAAGGATCACGGACAGTAATCCGATTGAGCTCATGGAAATCCAGACATGGCCTAAGAGTTCCGTCCTTTTTTTAACAAAGAAAAACCCTGCTGCCACTGGAGATTTGGAAGGTCCTATGTGTCCTTTAGCCAAACTCTCGGTAATATACTCTCTCATGGCTGTTCTTTCGGGTCCAGAAAGGTTATACAACCTAGATTTGGGCAACTTAGCTCTGGGAATAAGGTTCATAAGACAATCATATTCCCGATGTGGAGGTAAATCCTGGCATCCACTTTCAGAAAATAGATCGGCAAAATCAGATATAAAAGAGGGTAATGTTTTAATAGTTAAAGCAGAAAAAGATGTATTTAGACAATTGTCAATGCAATAATCACCCCAATCCAAAATCTGTCTAGCTTGCCAATCGATGGTTGGATTGTGCTTGCTTAATCATGGTAAACGAAGAACCGGAGCAGGGAGACTGTCCAACACAAAACACGAGATAAAGTCTTGATGAAAGTCACCCACTCTTAATCTGATATCATGCACCACCTGAGATAAACACTTCTGAGCTAGAGGTGCAGAATCAAAAGCAAAAACGGAACTGTTTTTCTCTAATGCACTCGGTGACAACCCGTGCATACAGACAAACTGAGCATCAATCAGGTTCACCCCTACCCCGCTGTCGATAAACACCTCAATCCCCACAGTTTTTTTTACTTTAGCGCCACCTCAGCAGTCATGAGAAATCGGGTACTACCAGTCAAAAACAAATGCACATTTTCTGACTCTCCGCCTACCCCTCCAAGAGTCAGATCGGAATTAAACATCCTTTTTTTTTTACGCTAAATGCATGGACATACTCCGATAAAATGTCCCTCCTGTCTGCGGAAAAAACACACTCCCTTCCTACGACCAGAATGCTTAAAAGTGGATCCAGGAAAAGCTCCCCCTAACTGCATGGGTTCGTCCCCAGACCTAAACTCAGAGTATCTTCACCCAAAGTGTCAGAGGAGGACGATACATCATGTGATAGTACGTCCTGAGAGTGGGGGCCCCTAGATCTCTCTCTCAGGCGTCTATCAATGCATACAGCAAGAGACATAGCGGCTTCCAGAGACATAGGAGTTTCATGAAAGGCTAAAGTGTCCTTCAGCCTCTCTGATAATCCCTGACAAAACTGGCTACGGAGGGCAGGATCGTTCCACTCCGTATACGTAGCCCACTTCCTAAACTCAGAGCAATAGATCTCAACAGAACGCTCTCCCTGACGAAGGCCACGTAACTTGGTCTCGGTCAGGGAGGTCCAATCAGGGTCATCAGAGATGAAACCCAGAGCTCTAAAAAATTCACCCACCGACCGGAGAGACTGCGATCCAGTCGGCAGAGAAAAGGCCATGACTGAGCGTCCCCTTAAGCAATGAAATACCCACACCGACTCGCTGTTTCTTATCCCCAGATAAGTGTCGACATATCTTAAAATACAGTTTATATGCTTCCCTAAACAAAATGAAAGCAAGTCCCCCAAATTTTTTTTTCGGGAGGGCAACTTTAGGTTCCAGATAGGCCTGGTTTCCACCACCAGGACCAACAGCGTATGATCTCTGCATCTGCGAGACGGTCGTGCGGAGGTCAGCAAAGATAGCCCTTACAACTGTCCTGCCTGTGCAGCAATAGGATCCATGGCTGCACTCAAACAAACAAAAAAGTATGACGGTTTGGCGGTTTATAATGTCACGCTCTAGTGTGGGAGGGAAACACCACACTGAACATAGGAGGGAAAGGAAAAAGGAAACAAGGCCTGAAAACTAGGGAAGGAAGATGGACACCTACTAGTGAGAACCCTAATCAAAGCCCTGACTGACTACCAATATGAACAGACCTCAGAGGTAGGTGAGTTCATACACAGGAATACGTAAAGTGCTATCTAACCCTATAGGATCCTGGTTCTATTGTCAGGACAAAGACAACCTGTTCCTCCAAAAGGAAGGATGAATGGGAGCCTCCCTAAAGGAAATGCAACACACAGAAAAGCCAAAATACAAAGAGAAAGTAACACTTAACTTCCAAGAAGCCATGGCAGCACCTGGAACTCGAGATCCAAACACCAGCTATCCTCAACTCCAACAGAAGCTATAAACCGCACAGCATTGTGGGAGAAACAGCTATAAATAGGGAAAGTTAAATGACCACAATAGCCACACCTGAGGCAAGCACCAGAAACAACACAGACGCCTATTCATCCACAAGGTAAACATGTCAGATCAAACCACATGTTGCCAGTCTCACCGATCTCCTGCCACTCACTGTCGTGGGGATGTCTATATGCCTCGGTACGTCCGTGACAGTTACATCCTGTATTATACTGCAGAGCTATACTCACTATTCTGCTGGTGCAGTCACTGTGTACATACATTACTTATCCTGTACTGATCCTGAGATACATCCTGCATTATACTCCAGAGCTGCACTCACTATTCTGCTTGTGCAGTCACTGTGTACATACATTACATTACTTATCCTGTACTGATCCTGAGTTACATCCTGTATTATACTCCAGAGCTGCACTCACTATTCTGCTGGTGCAGTCACTGTGTACATACATTACATTACTTATCCTGTACTGATCCGGAGTAGAGATGAGCGAACTTTAAAAAAAAGTTCGGCGTTCGGGTTGTGGTAATCGCCCCATCCCGTTATGGATTCCACTACCACGGACTAAATCCAGTGCTGAGCCACGCCCCCTGCACTGATCACATGACGGTGACGTCACCCCAGGTCCTTCGGCTGTTCAACAGTTCGGGTTAGTGGAAGCCGCCCCTTATGGATTCCATATGCCACGATAGTCCGCGGTAGTGGAATCCATAACGGGATGCGCGAGTTACCACAACCCGAACGCCGAACTTTTTTTTAAAGTTCGCTCATCTCTAATCCTGAGTTACATCCTGTATTATACTCCAGAGCTGTACTCACTATTCCGCTGGTGGAGTCACTGTGTACATACATTACATTACTTATCCTGTACTGATCCTGAGTTACATCCTGTATATTACTCCAGAGCTGCACTCACTATTCTGCTGGTGGAGTCACTGTATACATACATTACATTACTTCTCCTGTACTGATCCTGAGTTACATCCTGTATTATACTCCAGAGCTGCACTCACTATTCTGCTGGTGGAGTCACTGTGTACATACATTACATTACTTATCCTATACTGATCCTGAGTTACATCCTGTATATTACTCCAGAGCTGCACTCACTATTCTGCTGGTGGAGTCACTGTGTACATACATTACATTACTTCTCCTGTACTGATCCTGAGTTTTAAAGAAAGACACGGAGGCTCCTATTGCTATCTCCTTCTTTACTTTCCACCAATTAGCAGCAAAGAAAAAATAAATTTACATAATTAAGTAACCCAGGTAACAGTCCCGCCCCTCATAGAGTCCATAAAAGGCAGTTCACATTATAACTCTTCCTCTTTCTTTGCTGCTGCCACCAAAGTTAAGTGTCCTGCAATGTGTTTCTCAGTGTGTATTCTTCACTGTATATTTCCCTATATACCTTTCTGGCCTTATTATTTATTTTCTTTGTATGTGTCTCTGATTTAGGGTTTTTTCCTTACAGGTTCCCCCTGCTTAGCGTTGTTTGGTTTTCCCTTACGGTCTGGGACCGCTGTGCTCCCCCCCCCTCCTTTTTCCCCCCCTTCATGCTGGCTTATTTCCGCGCTGCTCTGTTTAGCCTGCGCTTCTGTTGCTCCGCTCCCTGCCTTCCTCCTTGCTCCCCTGCGTTCCACTCACCAGCGCCCGCGTCACCCTCTTTATCTCCGCTCTCCCGCACGCTCTCTTTGGCGGCCGCGAGATCTCGGCATCTCCTGTTTCTCATTTGCCGCGATCTCGCGGGATTTGTGGCAGCCATTTGTTTTTTCCTCCGGTCGCCTGCGGAGCTCCTCGCGCCCTTGGGGTGATTAACCCCTGCACCGCTGCCTTGCTTCCTTCCTTATTAGCTAGGTTTTGTACACTGTTGCTGTGTTTTTGCCCCTCTTTATTACTGTTTAGCCAGGGGGGTTTGCAGTTATACCCACTATTTTCAATACCTCCATCCTGGTCATGGCCTCCCCCGTACCCCTATCTGCACCCTCTTCCCCTGAGATGCCTACTCAGGATGACCCTCATTCCCTGGCCATCCAAAGATCCATCTCCGCTGCCATTTCTGCAGCCATGGGCTCAATGTCGTCCGTTATAGCCCAGTCCATTTCTCAGGCCCTTGCTACCAACTTACCTGACCTACCCAGGGGCATAACTGAGGCTCCCATGCCTCACATGGATAACCCTCCCGCGGGAGAGGACGCGACTGGTGTTAACTTGTCCACCACCGAAAGCGTGCATCGTTCACGCAAGAGAGCCCTTCCGCCCAGGGCTGAAAGGGCGTGTAATTGGAAGTGCGCTCGCGCACAAACGGAATCCTCCGACTCGGAGGCTGATCCCAACTATGACCCCTTTTCCGATCCGTCCACCCCCTCGGACGAGGAATTGTCGGATTTAACCGTGGGCCCAGCTGCCTCTGCTCCCTCCACTTCCAGTCCTGCAGAGCCTGTAGACCCTTTGGCCCTAGTGGACCCTTCGGGCGATTTACTGTTTGACCCGAATAACCTCCATCACCCGCGGTCTGCGGAATGGGCTCCTCTCGAACATGTAGGTTCCTACCTGGAGCGATGGGTCCGTCAGCCCCTTTCTAAGGAGACTAGGAATAAGCTACGGGCTGAGTGTCCTAGACCTAAAGTCCCTAACAAAGTATGCGACACTCCTGTAGTGGACCCTAAACTGGCCCAATTCCTGGCCAAAACCGGGTGGAATCCCCGTAAAGGCATGGACGCCTCCCTCCGGGGATGCCAAGACAAATTATTGGATGCTTTCGGGCCTTTAGCAAAAATTTTTGAGTTGGCCGAGTCGGCCGAAATTTCGGGGTCTCCGATAGATCCGGATGAACTCCGGGGCTGGGTGCAACGCGCCATTTGTGTGACGGGCAACGTGAACTCTGCCCTTGCCATTGAGAGGCGCAGGGCGATACTATTTAAAATAGACCCCAAGCTCTCTAACCTGGCCCTCACTGAAGCGGGCAAGGACGCGCAGGGCCTCTTGTTTGGCGACTCCTTTATTAAGGAGCTCGGCCGTTATGTGGGTGCATTCACGGCATTAGATAAGGCCCAATCTTCTATGAAGCGTGTCTTCCAGGGACGGGTCTCCGCCAGGGCCGGCAGTACAAGGGGCCGTCTGTCTGGCCGCTCCTCCTTCTACGCCCGAGGCTCGGGCAGAGGCTCCTACACGCAGAGGCAGGGACAATACTCCCAGGACTACAGAGCCTTGTCATCCTCCTCGTTCTTCCTGTCAAGGGGAAGCAGGCCTACCCGTGGTACCCCCTTTACACGAAGGTCGTCTGGTAAGTCGCACCCCTCTTCCAACTTCTTTGGGTCCTTCTGTGGGGGGCAGACTCCGATGTTTTTTCCACAATTGGTCCGAAATCACGTCCGATCCTTGGGTCCTGGAAACAGTTTTGGGGTTCCACATAGAGTTGATCGCCCCTCCCCTCCTAGCGGACCTATCCTCGCGGCCGACCACTCACCCTTCACTGCGTTCCCCTCTGGTGGAGGCGGAGCTGACCGATTTGCTCCGCAAGGACGCTATAGAACGGGCTTCCCTCGCCCATCAAGGCGTGGTAAGTTCCATCTTTCTGGTTCAGAAGAAAGGGGGTCAGATGCGTCCGGTGATAAACCTGCGCGCACTGAATTCCATCATCCGCTACAGGCACATCAAGATGGAGGGCATCCATCTCCTCAGGGATCTCCTTCTCCCGGGAGATTGGATGGTGAAGCTCGACCTGAAGGACGCCTATCTTACTGTACCCACTGCAGCATCCTCCAGGGACCTGCTTCAGTTCCTGTGGCGAGGGACACTTTGGCGTTTCACCTGCCTTCCATTTGGGCTCTCTTCAGCTCCTTGGTGCTTCACCAAGCTGCTTCGCCCGGTGGTGTCCTGGCTCCGCAGTCGGGGGGTGAGACTGATCATCTATCTAGACCAGTGTTTCCCAACCAGTGTGCCTCCAGATGTTGCAAAACTACAACTCCCAGCATACCCGGACAGCCTTTGACTGTTCAGGCATGCTGGGAGTTGTAGTTTTGCAACAGCTGGAGGCACACTAGTTGGGAAACACTGATCTAGACGACATTCTCATCCTTCACCAAGACAGGGCGACCCTACTTCTACACTTGCAGTGGTCGACGGACCTCCTTTCCAGTCTGGGTTTCCTCATCAACGGGGAGAAATCTTGTCTGTCTCCCTGTCGGAGGATGGAATTTCTGGGCTTTGTGGTGGACTCCGTGTCGGAATCCCTCAGCCTCCCCACCACAAAATTGAAGTCGATTCGCAAGGAGCTAAGACATGCTCTCGCTCTTCCTCACCTCTCCCTCCGTCATTTGGCGAGGCTCATCGGACTGTTGGCTTCGTCGATTCAGGCCGTGTTTCCTGCCCCGCTGCATTATCGGGCTCTTCAGAGACTGAAGATTGCTCACCTGAGGGCTGGGGCCTCTTTTGCGGACCTGATCACACTGGACTCGGAGGCCCGGGAGGAAATCTCCTGGTGGCTGTCCAACCTCCAGGCCTGGAACGGCAGGGCCATCTTTGGACTTCAACCCGAATTCACGGTGGAATCGGACGCGAGCCTCCAAGGTTGGGGTGCCCACTGCGAGGGCGTTTCGACGGGAGGACGCTGGACCCCGGAAGAATCCCGCATGCACATCAACGCGTTGGAACTCCTGGCGGGCTCTTTCGCAGTCCGCAGCTTCACCAATGGGAGAGCGACCGCCTGCATCCGCCTTCGTATGGACAGCATCTCGGCGGTCCGGTACATCAACAAGCTCGGAGGGACCCAATCTGCGACTTTGGCTCACCTGGCCAAGGATTTTTGGTCCTTTTGTCTTTCCAGGGACATCATGGTCCATGCGGAATACCTTCCGGGGCTCCACAATTCCCGAGCGGACTTCAGCTCCAGATGCTTCTCGGACGGCAGCGACTGGATGTTGGACACGGGGATATTCTCACGGATTGCCGACATCTGGGGTCCCGTTTCTGTGGACCTTTTCGCTTCCAGGATCAATGCCCAGCTGCATCGGTTCTACAGCTGGCGCCCGGACCCGGAGGCAGAAGCCGTGGACGCGTTCCTCCAGGATTGGTCGGTTCCTCGGCCCTATGCCTTCCCTCCTTTCGCCATGATTCCGAGGACCCTGTTGCAGATTTGACGCCAGCTGGCCGAAGTAGTCCTGATAGTCCCGTTTTGGACGTCCCAATGCTGGTTCCCGACTCTTCTGGAACTTCTGGTGGATGTCCCGTTTTGCCTCCCCCTTCGGACCGACTCTCTCCTTGGGGTCCTCGCACCCGCTCCTTGTCGACGGCTCCCTCTCCCTCCTGGCATGCCTGGTATCCGGTCACCCGGGGAAATCGAAGGAGTTTCGGACAGGACTCGACAGCTCTTGGACAGTGCGTGGGCCCCTGGCACTAGGAAGGCCTATCGCTCGGCCTGGAGTTCTTGGGCTGATTGGTGCTTGGGACGGGACCTGGATCCCGTTTCGGCTCCTGTGACGGATCTCCTGCAATTCCTCACCTCGTTGTTTGAGGCAGGTAAGGCTTATCGTACAATAAATCTCTTTCGTTCTGCCAATTCTTCCTCCCACAGGGGTTACGATGGGGTTCCTGCTGGCAAGCACCCCCTTGTTTGCCGCCTGCTGCGCGGTTCCAAGATGTCTCGTCCTCCTCGTCCACGTTTTTCAACGACCTGGGATGTGTCCGTGGTGCTGGCCTTTCTCACTGCCTGGCCGTCCAATGAGGAATTGTCTTTGCGGCAGCTTTCTGCCAAGCTTTTAACCCTTTTTTGTTTGGTGTCTTGTAAGCGGGTTTCGGACGTCCGTGCTTTGGACTTCGACGCTCGCTCTTTCACCCCTACCGGAGTGTCGTTCAATATCTCCAGACGGACCAAAACCGACATCCGTGAGGTCTGTTACCCGTATTTTCCGTCCTCCCCGGCCTTGTGTCCGGTGGCTTGCCTCAAGGAATATGAAGCCCGTACCCGGGCTTTTCGTTCCCCTTCTGTCCCTAATCTGTTCCTGTCTATTCGTCACCCTTTTGGGCCTGTGTCCAGTCCTACTCTGGCGAGATGGATGAAGTGGGTTCTTTCCTTGGCAGGTATCGACACGTCCATCTTCACGGCTCATTCGGCTCGTGGCGCTGCGGCCACCTCCATGGTGGTGGCAGGAGCGCGGTTGGAGGACGTTCTGCGGCTGGCCGACTGGTCCCGAGCTACTACATTCAGGGAGTATTATTTTCGTCCTCCTTCTCATCCTTTTGAGCCTCTCCTTACTCATCTTTGAACTTGCAATAGGAGCCTCCGTGTCTTGCTGTAAAACTGATGATTTTGCTAGTACCATGACGTAAAGTCATAGTTTTATTAAAGACACGGAGGCGAGTATTGCCCGCCCTTTTGTGTTGCATTGTTATCTTTATATTGCATTTGCTTTGTCATGCGATTTTCTGTATTTTGTGGGCTCTGTCCCTAATGTCCCCGCTTCAAGGAATGGCGTTTCTTACCTTTGTTTCTACTCGCCTAGGTTACTGATTCTCCAGATTGGCGTCCGGTGGATGTCGGTGTTGGCTGTCCGGATTCCACACCTTGGTTGATGGCCGTTCGGTGATTACGGATCTGACTTGTCGGTTCGGTTGAGTGGAGTGTCGTTTCGATGGGGTCATACCTGGCGACCCTTGTTCCGGTGTTGTTTCTATCGGTTCTTTTCGGCGTTTTTGGTGCCAGTTGTTTTCCAAAGAAAGAGGAAGAGTTATAATGTGGACTGCCTTTTATGGACTATATGAGGGGCGGGACTGTTACCTGGGTTACTTAATTATGTAAATTTATTTTTTCTTTGCTGCTAATTGGTGGAGAGTAAAGAAGGAGATAGCAATACTCGCCTCCGTGTCTTTAATAAAACTATGACTTTACGTCATGGTAATAGCAAAATCATCAGTTACATCCCGTGTTGTACTCCAGAGCTGCACTCACTATTCTGCTGGTGCAGTCACTGTGTACATACATTACTTATCCTGTACTGATCCCGAGTTACATCCTGTATTCTAATCCAGAGCTGCACTCACTATTCTGCTGGTGGAGTCACTGTGTACATACATTACTTCTCCTGTACTGATCCTGAGTTACATCCTGTATTATACTCCAGAGCTGCACTCACTATTCTGCTGGTGGAGTCACTGTGTACATACATTACTTATCCTGTACTGATCCTGAGTTACATCCTGTATTATACTCCAGAGCTGCACTCACTATTCGGCTGGTGGAGTCACTGTGTACATACATTACTTATCCTGTACTGATCCCGAGTTACATCCTGTATTATACTCCAGAGCTGCACTCACTATTCTGCTGGTGCAGTCACTGTGTACATACATTACATTACTTCTCCTGTACTGATCCTGAGTTACCTCCTGTATTATACTCCAGAGCTGCACTCACTATTCTGCTGGTACAGTCACTGTGTACATACATTACATTACTTATCCTGTACTGATCCTGAGTAATACATCCTGTATTATAATCCAGAGCTGCATTAGATATTTTCCAGAGCTGAACTTTATCTAGTGACTAAAGAAACCTCAATTATCACATCTTTATACCCTATAGATTCTCATGTACTAAGAGCTTTCAGTTTCCTATTTGTGACTGCTCTGATGTTAGTGCCCCTTTCAGAGAGGCAAGGAGGACTGAGCGACGAGACGGGTGGGCGTGTCTAGCACGTCTCATCGCCACTCTATGGTCACTCGTGTATCACGTGCTCTTTGAATGCCGGAAGTGTCTTGTCTGCCGTTGGAGCTCCGGTTTCTCTGAGGCTGGGACGTTGGCGTCATGTCCAGGAAGCAGGGTGTCCGCTCCCGGCCCGGGAAGAAGGCCGATTTGGAGCGGAAGAGGGACGAAAGGGCCGCGCGGAGAGCCCTAGCTAAAGAACGTCGGAACCGGGCCGGAGAGTCCGGGGACCAGGAGGAGTTCCTTAGTTTCGCAAATCAACTTCAAGTGTTGGGACTGCGGCTGCGGGAAGTGCCGGGAGACGGGTGAGGACCGGAGGGCCTGACATGTTACTGCTCTCAGCGCCATCTTGGTACTCTCACCCTGTCAATACTACCAAGAACCTGAGCAGTGAGCGGAGGGTGCTCTCAGGACCTAGCTCAGTCCTGCACATGGTCCCAGTGACAGCCATGTTATTCTTACAGGAGCCCCAGCTTACATTACCGATGTCTAGAACTAAAATAGTCCAATACTAGAAACACCTAGAACTAAAGTAATGATGGTGTCCAATAGTAGAAACACCTAGAACTAAAGTAATGATGGTGTCCAATGGTAGAAACACCTAGAACTAAAGTAATGATGGTGTCCAATGGTAGAAACACCTAAAGTAATGATGGTGTCCAATAGTAGAAACACCTAGAACTAAAGTAATGATGGCATCCAATGGTAGAAACACCTAGAACTAAAGTAATGATGGTGTCCAATGGTAGAAACACCTAAAGTAATGATGGTGTCCAATACTAGAAACACCTAGAACTAAAGTAGTGATGGCATCCAATGGTAGAAACGGCTAAAGTAATGATGGTGTTCAGTCCTAGAAACACCTAGAACCTAAAGTAATGATGGTGTCCAATGGTAGAAAAACCTAGAACGTAAATCAGTGATGGTGTCCAATAGTAGAAACACCTAGAACATAAAGTAATGATGGCCTCCAATACTAGAAACACCTAGAATGTAAAGTAATGATGGCTTCCAATACTAGAAACACCTAGAATGTAAAGTGATGATGGCATCGAATAGTAGAAACACCTAGAATGTAAAGTGATGATGGCGTCCAATAGTAGAAGCACCTAGAACTAAAGTAATGATGGTGTCCAATAGTAGAAACACCTAGAACATAAAGTAATGATGGCCTCCAATACTAGAAACACCTAGATTTAAAGTAATGATGGCTTCCAATACTAGAAACACCTAGAATGTAAAGTGATGATGGCATTGAATACTAGAAACACCTAGAACGTAAAGTAATGATGGCGTCCAATAGTATAAACGCCTGAATGTAAAGTACTGATGGCGCCCAATACTAGAAACATACTGTGTAGTGCGGGTTATTTCAGACGCAGCAATGCCAAACATGGGGGAGATTTTATTTTTGGAATTTTTTTCATTGGAAAACGTATTTTCAATGGGGAAAAAAGCGGATTTTATTTTTATTGCAATTTTTTAAAATTTAATGTTTTTTTTTTTTACCACTTAATAGTCCCACAAGTGGACTAGAACGGACAACATTTTGATTGCTTTTAAAAAACAGTGCATTATCCACAGTGAGGGAGTCCGCTCCCTCTGTCACTGTTTACATGCGGCGGGCACCATTGCCCGTGGCATGTAAGGGGTTAAACACTTCTGCTGGTCTGGGCCGCTAGAGCAGAAGTGCGCCAAGCCCCGCTCTCCACTGCACGGAGGACCTGTGTAGCGATTAACCAGGCCGCTGTGAAAAAGACGGAGGCCCAGCTTAACCTAGAACATTAAGTAATGATGGCGTTCAATACTAGAAACACCTAGAACATGAAGTAATGATGGCGTTCAGTACTAAAAACACTTAGAACATGAAGTAATGATGGTGTCCAGTACTAAAAACACCTAGAACATGAAGTAATGATGGCGTTCAATACTAGAAACACCTAGAACATGAAGTAATGATGACGTCCAATACTAGAAACACCTAGAACATGAAGTAATGATGGTGTCCAATACTAGAAACACCTAGAACATTAAGTAATGATGGCGTCCAATACTAGAAACACCTAGAACATGAAGTAATGATGGCGTCCAATACTAAAAACACCTAGATCCCTGACTTTTCAACTTGAAAATGTCATAATATCCCAGCAGCAGCTTCAATCTCTAAGAATAGTGTAGATATCCACAGGTATGGTAACAGCACCTAGAACCTGAGGTCTGGATACTGCCATGTTGGTGCTCCAGATTATCCAGGCAACAACTAGAACTGTATTGATAAATTAGCAGTCACATCTAGAACAGGATTGCACAGTCTCTTTTGGTCTGGGGGCCACATTGACACCAAGGAGCCACAAAAAGTGTTATTATTTTATTTTATTGGTGCTCATTTGATTGAGAGCATACATAGGCACGCATGCGCAGCAGCTCCGGCCACCCTGTATCTGCTCTGCAGCAGTGGCCGTAACCCCTCCATACGAGCCGCGTATAATGTGATGGAAAAATGAATCCAGCCAGCAAAGGAGGCAACATGGAGAATCACAATACATTAGTAAGTGCCTCGTATTCACTTTCTCTACGTGAGAAGTGACACAACCCCTTCAATGACCAGACACTTGTTTTGGTGATTTAGCACACGTGGTGGTTTAACATTTTTTGTTCCCTGCCTTCCCGGAGCCATAACTTTTTTATTTTTCCGTTCACATAGCCATATGAGGGCTTGTTTTTTGCACTTTCTAATGCCACCATTTAATATTCCACATGATATAATGAGAAGAGGGAAAAATTACAAATGGACAGGGATTGAAAAAAGTTTTACAACAGCCATTATGCAGTAAAACTGACGTGTACTATTCATTTTCCAGCTCCTTACGAATTCGGCGATAGCACATATGTATAGTTTTTATTGCGTTTTAATATTTTTTTTTTTTCCTTATCAAAATATTCTGCCCCCCATAACTTTTTGATCGTCATGAATCTTGAGATTTGTGGTGGCTCACTATTAGAGATGAGCTCACTATTAGAGATGAGCGAACATTAAAAAAAAGTCCGTTGTTCGGATTTGATCCCGTGCTGAGCCACGCCCCCTGCACTGATCACATGACGGGGACGTCACCCCAGGTCCTTCGGCTGTTCAACAGTTCGGGTTGGTGGCAGCCGCCCCTTATGGATTCCATATGCCGCTATAGTGGAATCCATAACGGTATGCGCGACTTACCACAACCCGAACGCCAAACAACGGACTTTTTTTTTAATGTTCGCTCATCTCTACTCACTATATCACAGTTCAGTGCTGCCATCTAGTGGCCTGAAGTGGGATATACCAATAATGAGCCTGGAAGCCTAGTACAGGCTCTGGTTCATTATAAAAACAGGGCACTTTCCCCGATCTCTGCAGGGGGGAAATGCACCTCAACCGTAAGCGAGCTTCCAGGTTTTAGCCTTCCCAAATGTGACCACGGCATCTGGGGGGTTAAATGTCCGCAGTCAGCATTACCGCCAATAGCTGCGGGTGCCTGCTGTATGAAACACTCGCTACGCTCCGGAGAGGTTGCCTTCTTTAAAGACCTGACGTCCATTGGTAAGGGGTTAAGGAATGTTTGTTTTTAGTTTTATTTTGGGAGAACTGCAAACAAATTTATTGGTATTTTTTTGTATTATTTTACTTATCTTTGGTGCTTAGATGTCCCTCAAGAGGTCATTAAAAAACCTCTGGAGGTTACTGATTTTTTTTTTGATTTTTTTTTTTTTTATTCTGCACTTTTCCACTGAAACTGGGGCATCCAAAAAAGAACCAATTACAGGGGAAAAACAGCTCCCTATGGGGGCATTGTACAGGGGCAGAGCCGATCGGGGTCTACGAAGAGCCTTCTGCCCCCGAGACACCCTTACCCTGGGTTCACACTTGAGCGTATTTGATACGCGCGTTTTACAACGCGTTTGTAGAAATAGGAAACGCGCGTCATTGACCACTGTTGCGTCAATCACAATATGCGCAACAATACGTCTCAAAGAAGCTCCTGTACTTCTTTGGGCGTAGGGCGTTTTACAGCGCGTTCGTACGCGCTGTAAAACGCTCAGGTGAGAACCATGCCCATAAGGAAACATGGGTATTCGCCTGTTGAGCGTTTTACAGCGCGTAGGAACGCGCTGTAAAACGCTCAGGTGTGAACCTAGCCTAATAGGGAAAGCAGCCTAGTGCTCACTCAGCGCTAAGAGGCCCGACCTGCTGGAGTCAGAAACACAGCTGAGCGTACAGGCGGACAGTCTGCTGTGTTCTGTCCAGGACTGGGGCTGCGTGCAGTCCACGGGCCGAAGGTTGCGCACCCCTGATCTAGGACATCAGCCCTGATGCGGTCTTGGTTCCCTCACACTCTTTTCTCCTTCTCCCTGCAGTAATTGTCTGTTCCGTGCTCTGGGGGATCAGCTAGAAGGACATTCCCGGAATCACCTGACGCATCGGCAGGAGACCGTGGACTACATGGTGAAGCACCGCAACGATTTTGAGCCCTTTGTAGAGGATGACATTCCGTTTGACAGACATGGTAGGAGCCTCGTCCATAGAAAGAATAGAGGGCTGTACTTGTGGTTGAGAAAGGCTGTCGCCATGTTGGTGCCTTGGAGTGCCATCCACGGTTTCATTTCTCTATTGACATTATTGCTCCACCTCTTCCTATTCATTTTCTTTGTTACACAGATTCTGCCTCTGTGCCTTCTTTTTAATTGCCCCACCTCCTACTCCTGTCTTCATTATAGTTGCCCTATCTCCCCTTTGTCTTTTTTGTTGCCCCACCTCCTTCTTGTCATCTTTTCTCATCTTCTGTCTTGTCGCCTTCTCCTCGTCTGTTTTTCTTATCTTCTTTCTCTTTGCATACTTTTAATTTCCTTTCTCGTTGCCCTGCCTCCTCGTCATCTGTTATTGTCCCGCCCTTCCTCTTTCTCGTTGCCCCGCCTCCTCGTCATCTGTTATTGTCCCGCCCTTCCTCTTTCTCGTTGCCCCGCCTCCTCGTCATCTGTTATTGTCCCGCCCTTCCTCTTTCTCGTTGCCCTGCCTCCTCGTCATCTGTTATTGTCCCGCCCTTCCTCTTTCTCATTGCCCCGCCTCCTCATCATCTGTTATTGTCCCGCACTTCCTCTTTCTCATTGCCCCGCCTCCTCATCATCTGTTATTGTCCCGCCCTTCCTTTCTCATTGCACCGCCTCCTCTTCTTTCTCATTGTACCTCTTCCTCCTCATCATCATCGTTTTCATTGCTCTGACTCCTCCCTCTCGTCTTCTTTCTCGTTGACGCCTCCCTCCCGTCGTCTTTCTTTCTCGTTGACGCCTCCCTCTCGTCGTCTTTCTTTCTCGTTGACGCCTCCCTCTCGTCGTCTTTCTTTCTCGTTGACGCCTCCCTCTCGTCGTCTTTCTTTCTCGTTGACGCCTCCCTCTCGTCGTCTTTCTTTCTCGTTGACGCCTCCCTCTCGTCGTCTTTCTTTCTCGTTGACGCCTCCCTCTCGTCGTCTTTCTTTCTCGTTGACGCCTCCCTCTCGTCGTCTTTCTTTCTCGTTGACGCCTCCCTCTCGTCTTCTTTCTTTCTCGTTGACGCCTCCCTCTCGTCGTCTTTCTTTCTCGTTGACGCCTCCCTCTCGTCTTCTTTCTCGTTGACGCCTCCCTTTCGTCTTCTTTCTCGTTGACGCCTCCCTCTCGTCGTCTTTCTTTCTCGTTGACGCCTCCCTCTCGTCGTCTTTCTCATTGACGCCTCCCTCTCGGCTTCTTTCTCGTTGACGCCTTCCTCTCGGCTTCTTTCTCGTTGACGCCTTCCTCTCGGCTTCTTTCTCGTTGACGCCTTCCTCTCGGCTTCTTTCTCGTTGACGCCTCCCTCTCGGCTTCTTTCTCGTTGACGCCTCCCTCTCGTCGTCTTTCTTTCTCGTTGACGCCTCCCTCTCGTCGTCTTTCTTTCTCGTTGACGCCTCCCTCTCGTCGTCTTTCTTTCTCGTTGACGCCTCCCTCTCGTCGTCTTTCTTTCTCGTTGACGCCTCCCTCTCGTCGTCTTTCTTTCTCGTTGACGCCTCCCTCTCGTCGTCTTTCTTTCTCGTTGACGCCTCCCTCTCGTCGTCTTTCTTTCTCGTTGACGCCTCCCTCTCGTCGTCTTTCTTTCTCGTTGACTCCTCCCTCTCGTCGTCTTTCTTTCTCGTTGACTCCTCCCTCTCGTCTTTCTTTATCGTTGACGTCTCCCTCTCGTCGTCTTTCTTTCTCGTTGACTCCTCCCTCTCGTCGTCTTTCTTTCTCGTTCACCTGTCTCTTTCTCTGTTTCACGTCCTCCTCATTCTTAGTTGCTCTGGCGAAAAAAACTTTTTCTGTTCCTCTAGTTGAGAACCTGGCAAAACCCGGAACCTTCGCCGGTAACGATGCGATCGTGTCATTCGCACGCAACAACCAAGTGAACGTAGTGATTCACCAGCTGAACAATCCTCTGTGGCAGGTAACGAATGTCTACTCTGCTCAGAATATATAATATACGAATAACTACAAGTCCCTGTGACGTCCTCTTCTGTCATTCTCAGCCAGTATCTGTTTGTGGAGGGCTGGGTGACGACCATTCTGGATATTCCTCAGGGGTTGTGAGTCAACTTTCTCAGAGACCCGACTGCCACATTTACCTCCGCCGGTCAGCAGATTTGCCATTTAGGATTGCGGGAAAGCTTTGCGACAGCTTCCCAGTAATGATTGTCATGCTGGATTAAAGGG
Organism: Bufotes viridis; assembly: GCA_033119425.1. Classification (NCBI taxonomy): domain Eukaryota; kingdom Metazoa; phylum Chordata; class Amphibia; order Anura; family Bufonidae; genus Bufotes; species Bufotes viridis. The sequence goes on along the minus strand of CM065590.1, from coordinate 572,039,057 downwards.
GTATTCCCATCTTGGATATTGATGGCATATGACTAGGATATGTCAGATAGGTGCGAGTCCAACCTCTGGGACCCGCTCTTATCTACAGAATAGGACCCCTGAAGTGAAGGAGAGCGCACCACGCATAAGCGGCATGGTCTCCAAAAATAGCTGCGCGAGTGCACCCGGCCATTTTTGGGAGTCCCATAGGGCTGAATAGAGAGGTGGCTGCGCTTGCATGTTGCACTCTTTATTCACTGCTTTGGAACTCCCAATAATAGCTGGAGTGGACTCGCTCAGCTATTTTCGGAACTCCCGTAGTGATGCATGGAGACCATGCTGCTTATGCATGGTGCACTCTCCTTCACTTCGGGGGTCCCATTCTGTAGATTAGAGTGGGTCCCAGAGGTGGGACTCACCTGTCTGACAATGATGGCTTAATCCAGGGATGGGAAAACTGCAGCTCTCCAGCTGTTGTTTTAAAGTACAATTCCCACCATGCCCTGCTGTAGGCTTAGCTGTAAGCAGTCTTTGCATGCTGGGAGTTGTAGTTTTGCAACAGCTGGAGAGCCACAGTTTGCCCATCCCTGGCTTAATCTATGACATGGATACTCAACCTGTGGCCCTCCAGCTGTTGTGAAACTACAACTCCCATCATTCACTGCTGTAGGCTGTCCGGGCATGCTGGGAGTTGTAGTTTTGCAACAGCTGGAGAGCCACAGTTTGCCCATCCCTGGCTTAATCTATGACATGGATGCTCAACCTGTGGCCCTCCAGCTGTTGTGAAACTACAACTCCCATCATTCACTGCTGTAGGCTGTCCGGGCATGCTGGGAGTTGTAGTTTTGCAACAGCTGGAGGGCCGCAGGTTGGGCATCCCTGATCTATGATTTGCTATCAATGTCCAAGATGGTGCAACCGCTTTAACAAAAATAGATAACCCATCATCTGTGTGTATTTGGTTCTGGAAAAGCAGGGTGACAACCAATATAACTTTGTTTACAGCGGACACAGAGTAGTTGTCACGCAGCTTTACTGCATGGCAAGCGTGTTTGATTTGCTTTTCAGAGCTGTAGGAAAGCTGGGTGACAACCCCTCTGAGACTTGCAGTGGCGGCCATATTTGTCGTTACCCAGCTTAGTGATCACCTGATAGAACGACTTTTCTATATGGAGGTGACGTTAGGGCAGATGCTCAGGCAGGCGCTGCTAATGGCGCCAGGTTAATAATTGACCAGAGCGGTTTGTGTCTCCTGTTTGGCGCACTGTGCAACTCTTTGCCTTCTTGACTTTGAATGTTCTGCCAAAGCAAACAAACACGGGGATTACAGGGGAAGTGCCAAGTGCGCAGCGCTGAGGGTTCTCCTCTCCACACAGATCCGAGGCTCCGACAAGGCCAATGCCCGAGAGCTGCACATTGCCTACCGCTATGGAGAACACTACGACAGCGTCCGCTCCATCCACGACAACACGGAGGCTCCGGCCCATCTGCAGACAGAGGTGACCGACCCAAGGAGAGCATGTATCATCAGAGACAGTAACACATAACATTGTATAAAGTGTATCCAAACCTCATCCCAAATTTTACCCTTCCCCTCAAAACACGCTTAATGCCCTTTACCTGCGCTGCATCCCCCTCATCCTGCGCACTTGGTTCATGAATTGAATGCCAGCATGACAGTCAAGACTGACATTTCACAAACAAATCCATATGAGAAAGTTAGAAGCAGTGCAGCTTTATATACAGGCCATGTATATTATATTAATACTAGACATTATGCCTGTTACAATAACGGGCGCTAGAATTGGCCGGCACGCAGAGCAATCATCACACTGCGCTCCGGCCTATCAACGTCGCCCCACCACCACCACACGCCATCTGTACCGCCATCCGTCCGCACAGACCATACCGCGTGCGGCGAAGGCTCCGCATGCGCACTGGCTGGAGGGCGGCAGGGGAACTGTCTCCGGAGAGGAGGGCGGCAGGGGAACTGTGCAAGCAGACGACGGCGAGTGAGCCATGGCCACCCTATAGGTTTAAATGTAGTAAAACCTGTGAGATGCGCTGTGTCCGTGTGCAGTGCTGTGTCCTGATTGGACGCAGCGCCGCGCATGCCCAGTATAAAAAACTGGTGACACGGACACAGCGCACTCACACAGGGATTTTATTATTATAGATACCTATATACATTTTGTAGGATCTGTCATCGGAGCTGGCCCTTTAAATTTTGGGGCAAAAACTACGCACTCGCACCTCTATTTTCTGGAAAAAGGTCACTAGCAGGACTCCATATGACAAAGTGTGGCACATAGAAAGAGGTTGTGCGATTAGGACAACCCCTTAAAGGATTACAGAAGTTCAAAGTCAGCCTTGCTTGACCTACTTGCTCATGGTTTCCGGACACCAACAAATCCTTTTCTCTACACTTCCCAGATGCTGCACTTTACATTTGTAGACCCTAGAGACCAGATGAATCCATGGCAGCAATCTGGGAGCCTTCTGCTGTCCTCTGATCCCTGCTTGTGATTTATGTGCAGATGCTTTCCAAAGACGTCTCCAACCGGACGGGTAAATTGAAGTCTAAGGTATCAGACGAGCAGGCAGAGCAGCAAGGGGACGCGGTGCAGAAAGTCCGGAACGCCACCGGCTGTGCGGTAAGCTTCTACAGTACGCGCGCCATGATGGTGAATTGCTAAAATCCAGAATCAATAATTCAGCCCCCAGGCAGACAAGAATGGTGCTGAGCCGGTCCTGATGGGACCTGTGATGCTTGAGGAGGCATGTAATTTATGAAGGCGCAGGGCTCCTCCGACAGTCCAGGTGCCAAAATAAACTTTACAGCAGCTCACAACTGCTGTAGATTTCAGTCCTTATTAATGCCAGTTTTTGGCATAAATAATGATAAATGTGACGGGGCCAAAAGCCTTTTTCGTACTGCTGGCGAGGGCGATGTAAAATGCCAGTTGCAAGAAAAAGAAACGGCTCAATGGTTTTGCGCCTTTCCTAAAGAAGGCTCATCACACATTGCTGGCATATTGCTAGATTTGGCACCAATGTCAGATAGGTGTGGATCCCACCTCTGGGTCCTACATCTGTCTCTAGAACAGGGCCCCCAAAGTGAATGGAGGGTGGCCACACTCTAGAACAGGGCCCCCAAAGTGAATGGAGGGTGGCCACACTTGCGTGGTGTGCTCTCGTTCACTTTGGGGGCCCTGTTGTAGAGATAGATGTGGAACCTGCACCTGACATTGGTGGCATATCCTCACGATATACTACCAAGGTCTGAGGGGAGCCAAAAAAAATAAAGCCAAATGGTGAATGATGAATTTCCCCCAAAGTATCGTGGCTTTTTATACCGGAAATGGAAGTTGAAAGCAGACAGTAGGCGTGTCATATTTAAATGCTACTGGCCCTTTAATTAGTGAATCCCCCCCATGCTTTTCTGTTCATTCTCATGTCATACCGCACACTGTTCCTTTGTAGGACGTCCGCCTCATCCTGCAGAGTTTAGAAGCTGAGAACTACGACATCGAGTCAGCGATTCAAGTCGTTCTTCAGATCGAGGAGCTGAATCATATCGGTGAGTACGCCCCTACGACAAACCCTAAAGATCAAAAATGACTTGAAGAAGGACTGTGAGGAATAAAAAGTGGAGCAGGTCACAGGCGCTCAGATGATTGGGCAGACTTGTCCGGTGGTAGGTTGTTACAGTGTATCAGTGCAGGTAAAGACTCCACAAGGGAGAACATAGACTTTTGGGTCCGAGAGCCCTGTCACGTTCCTCTTCATGTCTGTTGTCTTAAGGGGACGGTGATGCCGACTATGCAGAGGGAAGCGACTGCTCGTACTCCTCGGCAACCTGGGAGCCAAGCGAAGGAGTAGACCCTCAAAGAAGACCCCAGACCCCGCAGCAAGAACCTACTGAGCACAGGAAGCAGAGCCGACCGCTCAGGCCCAAGGAGGACACACAGGAGCAGAATAAGAAAAACAGCAACCAGAAGGTAAAGGGGTTTTCGGGCCATATACTGTACGGTGTGTAGGCCGGTACTCTGCAGGAATGCATGGAAGAAATCCGAGTCTGAGCCTTCGCATTTGTACATGTCGCTGATGTGGATATAGCCCCATTCACAGAAAAGCCGTTTGTGGCCACTGGTCACAAAAATGGTCGTCAGTTGTTGTAGTTTTTTTTTCCATGTGGAAAATCTGCAGGATATTTCTAGAAGAAGTGAAGAGTATGACAGTGTTTTTTTTGGGGTTTTCTTTTTTAACTACACGCTGCAGAAAGTTTTCGCAGCCGGATTTGCGTAGAACTCGACCTGTGGTGAGGATTTAAAATCCACAGCTTGTCAATATAGGTGATTGATGGGGTGAAAACTGCTGTAAAATCCACAGCACGCCACGATCCGGCAGCCAAGGCATCTGATTCAGGAAAAGCGAAGCGAAGACACTCGCACAGGCAAAGCTGGCACACACGTGTACTTGATATTCTGAGATTGTGGAAAGCTGGATTGATTTCTGAATAACAAACCTGCAGTCCTATATGAGCCAGGAATGTATCCCTGCATGGTTAGCTAAAGGGTTATTCCTGTTAACCCTTAACTAACCCGGGGGGAGGGTCCAACTGCTTGGACTCTCATCAATCCCCAGAACAGGGGTCCTGTTCCTCCTTTTATTCTGTATGCAGCTTCTAGAGATAGATGTACGTCCCTTCTAAGGGTGGGTTCACATCTGCGTTCTGGATTCCGTTAAGGCTTTCTGTTATAACATGGTTATAACGGAATCCGAAAGACGGATCCGTTCTGCTGCCCGTAGACTTGAATTATGACGGTATGCAAAACGGAAGCCTTTAAAAGGCTATGGGAATCAGAACGCATCCGTCCCGTTTCCGTTATGCGGAACGGAGAAAAAAAAAGTCGTGTCGACAGGACTTTGTTTTCAGTCTTGCATAACGGGAACCGTTATGATTGCAAATAGACGGCTCAAAGCAGTATGCCTCTTAAAGGCTTCCGTTTTGACTTCCATCTTATGGATTCCGTTATTTTTCGCTACAACGTAATCCAAAACGCAGATGTGAACCCACCCTAATTTTTATTTTCAACCCCGCTTGCTGATGACCCCCTGGGGGGCTGAAATGGTGGTCATATCTGCTGCTATCCTTAGTTTCCTCAGGGGGTCATCACTTAGCTTTCTAAGAATCCTGAACAGAAAATCTCCCTAGTCATGCAGGGATACATGCCCGGTCCTGGGATGACTGCATAACTAGGCAGATTTAATATTCAGAGGTCTGGGAAAGCTTAGTGTGATACCGCAGGAGCTTTATAGAAAATGTAAAATTAAAAAAATATTTTAAAGGGGAAGTCGCCTTTTTATGCACCATTTTGTTTTTGCTGGAATTTTCCAGGTCAGCAATAAGCAGAGGAAAGAGCAGCAGCGGCTGGAGAAGAAGAAACGGCAGGAGGAAAGACACCGGCAGAAGGTGCAGGAGCAGCGGAGTAATACCACGGACAATAACCGTCAGGAGGAGGATGCCTCCAGCGTGACCATTGTGAAGACGCTCTCCACTCTCACCATCTGATGCTCTTCCCGCCTGCTTATCATACCAGTTGCATCCACATCCAAAGAGACCTCTCGCCCCCTCCGCCGGCGGTGCCTTGTCTCTTCTCTCCTGTTGTTCTCCGGGCGATGGGCAGTGTTTGCGGTGCGTGATAGATGCTGGGACCAAATCCAGTTATCTAGAGCATTGGTTAAACGACGTGTGGAACTACAAGTCCCAGCAGGTGGTGCCAGGTGCTGGACTACTCGACTGACTGTAGGGGGAGCCAGGGAGTAAGCGAATGATTGATTCTGTTTTTAAATATAAAGTAAATCTATGAGAATTGAAGGATTTCTCCCAGGTTTACTGATCTATGCAAGACTTTCTTAAAGGGACAGTACACCACAATCTGCTGTTCAGTAGAATGCAGTGTATTATTTCCTGTAATCAACCGAACCCACGCTGTTGACCTTAAGTTGTACTTTCTGTTCAGAACATCAGTTTAGTCCTCTTACAATGCTGAGTGACTGACGTTATGCTCCAGACACCTCCAGAGATGCATCTCCCATATGCAATTAATTTTTTTTTTTTTTCATAAAATCTGCACTTTATAAATTTATATTCTGGATTTCTTTATTTCCATAAAGACGTTTAACAGACGAGTAAATGCGGAATAAAACGGTTTAATTTGATATTTTTTATGATTCTAGTCATTCAAATTTACTCAATATACTGTATTTTTCTAAGATGCACTCGCCCCCCCCAAAAGTGAGGGAAAAATGGCAGTGAATTTTACAGTCTGAATGCTAATGACCGCTTCCACTACATAGGAGGTGTGGGGAACATTAACTTGGCTGTACTCGCCCTCCCTGGTCTTCTTCCGGGCACTGCTCTGCATCGTGTCATGACTGTACAGTGTCAGCACATAGTGCCCTATGGCTAGAAGAAGACCAGGGAGCGGTGAGGGGAACGTTAACTTGGCTGTACTCGCCCTTCCTGGTCTTCTTCCGGGCACTGCTCTGCATCGTGTCATGACTGTACAGTGTCAGCACATAGTGCCCTATGGCTGGAAGAAGACCAGGGAGCGGTGAGGGGAACGTTAACTTGGCTGTACTCGCCCTTCCTGGTCTTCTTCCGGGCACTGCTCTGCACCGTGTCCTGACTGTACAGTGTCAGCACATAGTGCCTATGGCTAGAAAGAAGACCAGGGAGCGGTGAGGGAACGTTAACTTGGCTGTACTCGCCCTTCCTGGTCTTCTTCCGGGCACTGCTCTGCACCGTGTCCTGACTGTACAGTGTCAGCACATAGTGCCCTATGGCTGGAAGAAGACCAGAGAGTGGTGAGGGAACGTTAACTTGGCTGTACTCGCCCTCCCTGGTCTTCTTCCGGGCTCTGCACCGTGTCCTGACTGTACAGTGTCAGCACATAGTGCCCTTTGGCTGGAAGAAGACCAGGGAGCAGTGAGGGGAACGTTAACTTGGCTGTACTCGCCCTTCCTGGTCTTCTTCCGGGCACTGCTCTGCACCGTGTCCTGACTGTACAGTGTCAGCACATAGTGCCTATGGCTAGAAGAAGACCAGGGAGCGGTGAGGGGAACGTTAACTTGGCTGTACTCGCCCTTCCTGGTCTTCTTCCGGGCACTGCTCTGCACCGTGTCCTGACTGTACAGTGTCAGCACATAGTGCCCTATGGCTGGAAGAAGACCAGAGAGTGGTGAGGGGAACGTTAACTTGGCTGTACTCGCCCTCCCTGGTCTTCTTCCGGGCTCTGCACCGTGTCCTGACTGTACAGTGTCAGCACATAGTGCCCTTTGGCTGGAAGAAGACCAGGGAGCAGTGAGGGGAACGTTAACTTGGCTGTACTCGCCCTCCCTGGTCTTCTTCCGGGCACTGCTCTGCACCATGTCATGACTGTACAGTGTCAGCAGATAGTGCCCTATGGCTGGAAGAAGACCAGGGAGCAGTGAGTTCTGAATCTGCAGAGTGGCAGCGCCGTCCGTAGCAAGCGAGGTAAGTTTATTTATTCTTTTTATGTCTGACCGGGGGGGATGCTGATCTGAGGCTGGGAAAGGAAGGGGTCTGATGTGAGGCTGATCTGGGATCTGATGAAAAAAAAAATGTTTTTCTTACTTTCCTCCGCTTACTCCTAGGTGCGTCTCATAGTCTGATAAACATGGGGAGAGGCAGTCATTGGGAGTGACAGCAGGCACTGTTTTTTAAAATAAAGCAACTATGCAGATTCTCTTAGTTGCGGGTGAGGGGCACCTTATTAACCACATGGGGGCGCTGGTGCATGGAGGACATAGAAAATGTATTATAATCAATAGAGGGCAATGTATGGCTGCTTTTCCCCTTGTAGGGGAGCGAGGATTGGTTCTGCACCAGTAGGGCCCCCTCTCCCATAATTAGCTCATTGACAGAAAAAAAGATTGGGGACATTCTCTCAGTTATACCATTTTCCAATATACTTCATCACTGTTTTCAAGATCTCTGCTTGCTGTCATTTAGTAGGAGCCTTGTTTACATCCAGTGGGTACCCATAGATTTGCCCTGGCCATGTGATGCTCACACAGGCGCAGGGCACATTAGAAGATATCTTAAAAAAACGTGTGCCCATCACATGACCAGGAATGATAAACAAGGTTTTTATTATTCACTGACTGCAAGCAGAAATCTGGAAAACCATGCCTTAGGTCACATTTAAAGGGCTTGTCCACTTTGGTGACTCTCTTTGATCAATAAACCCCTCCCATGTGGAAAGCGTAATGCAGGGTCCCATTAATCCCACCTCTCCATTAGATCCAGTATCATGAATGTTGATTATGCAGAGTGTACATTTTCGGGGTCCATGCGGCTTCAGCTCTAACACGGCGGCTGGATCCCCAAACATTTTACCCTAAAGAAGTTGTAGCTGTTCGTTATGGAATATTGGGCATCGAACTGCTGGAAGCAGAGGGAGGCCGCCCGGTCACACTCGCAGCTCTGCCTTGCGCATCCGTAAAGATCCTCATCATCTGTGTGAGAAATAATGGTGGTTACTATACAAGGATCCCTGGGCTGCAGAGCTGACAATCTATTTCCCTACTGATTAAATTTTAATGAATTTATCTTCGTGGTTATTCCATGCCTTACCCTGGGTTCACACCTGAGCGTTTCTGAGACGCGCGTTTTACAGCGCGTTTTTGCAAATAGGAAACGAGCATCATACGTGCGTTCGTGACTCTGGAGACCAATTGAAAAAGGCATATGTACACTTTAACGTGTGTTAAACGCGCGTTTTACACGCGTTCCCATTGAAGTCTATGGGTGCAAATGCGTGACAAAACGCCCCAAAGAAGCTCAAGAACTTCTTTGAGCGTAGGGCGTTTTACAGCGCGTTCAAACGCGCTGTAAAACGCTCAGGTGAGAACCATGCCCATAGGGAAACATGAGTTTTCTCCTGTTGAAAACGCGCAAGTGTGAACTGAGGCTTATAGTTGTACCGATCTAGCTGTAGCTACGTTCCTTCCGCCTTTGCCTCCCTGGTTCATTAACAGAATGCCATGGACCAGCAATCCAGTTGTTGTGAAACTACAACCCCCAGTATGCTCCATTGGCTTCTATAGGGAATTCTGAGAACAGCCAAGCAAGTGTGCATGCTGGCATTTGGAGTTTCACCACAGCTGGAGGTTGATGACCCCTGAACTACAGTGAAGACTGACACAAAGCAGTGGGGGTGTAACTGAATGGCAGCGGGGTCTGTGAGTTTCCTGTTCATCCTGAGCTTTCTGCTTCATGGATAGAATTCTAGAACTACAGCGGAGAGCGACACGTAAATTGGCAGAACAGTCAGAACTACACCCTGTAATGAGCATGCAGCATCCTTTCCATAGTCCTGATTGTAAGCTCTTTGGCCCAGATCATATGATAGGGGGGTTGCGATTAGTATTACCACATGTAATGGTCCCATTGATGCAGGAGAAGTCATAAGGCTGATGCAGAGGAGAGCATCTCATCCTGAGCAAAAAGTCGTAACAGCAGTCGTGTATCTGACAGCACCTGCAAGTGAAGAAGACTGTCACTGACACAAAGGAACGAAGTGCTTCTGCAAATAAAGTAATCTCCAGGAAATGTTCACCTGTGTATCAGGTTACAGCTACACGCCCCATGTTGTAGAAAAGTCGTACGACACAAAAACGTGTGTGACCAGTGGCTCAGTGGTTAGCACTGGTGCCTTACAGCGCTGGGGGCCTAGGTTTGAATCCAACCCAGCACAACGTTTGTGTGGGGTTACCTCCGGGTACTCCAAAAATATACATATAGTCTGGTTTCACACGAGCGAGTGTCACGCTCCGGACTCGCAGCACAGCTCCCGTCCTGAACTTCCAGCACTGACCAGGGTCGCGTAGCATTATATTGAATTATAATGCTATGTAACCCCTAGAGGCCTGGAATGTATTGTATAACACTGACATACTGCTGTCAGTGCCATCCAATACATTCCAGAACTTTAAGGCCCCTTTCACACGGGTGAGTATTCCGCGTGGGTGCAATGCGTGACGTGCACTGAATCCGGACCCATTCACTTCAATGGGGCTGTGCAGATGAGCGGTGATTTTCCCGCATCACTTGTGCGTTGCGTGAAAATCGCAGCATGTTATATATTCTGCGTTTTTCACGCAACGCAGGCCCCATACAAATGAATGGGGCTGTGTGAAAATCGCAAGCATCCACTAGCAAGTGCTGATGCGGTGCGATTTTCACGCATGGTTGCTAGGAGATATTCACTGTATTATTTTCCCTTATAACATGGTTATAAGGGAAAATAATAGCATTCTTAATACAGAATGCTTACTAAAATGTGCCTTGAGGGGTTACAAAATAATAAAAATTAACTCACCTCATCCACTTGATCGCGCAATCAGCATCATCTTCTTTCAGAACCTGCAAAAGGACCTTTGATGACGCAATTGTGCTTACCACGTGGTGACGTGAGTGCAGGTCCTGCTGAATGAGCACGGTTACGTCATCAAAGGTCCTTTCGCAGGTCCTCAAAGAAGACGACGCGGCTGCGCGATCAAGTAGATGAGGTAAGTTCATTTTTTTTATTTTTTAACCCCTTCAAGGCACATTTTACTAAGCATTCTGTATAAAGAATGCTATTATTTTCCCTTATAACCATGTTATAACGGAAAATAATAACATCTACACAACACTGAACCCAAACCCGAACTTCAGTGAAGAAGTTTGGGTCTGGGTACCACATTCAGTTTTTTATCACGTGCGTGCAAAATGCATTGCACTCGAGCAGTCAAAACGGACTGAAATTGCGTGCGCACTCACGCGGGTTTCCTGCAATGCACCCGGGACGCCCGCCTGAAAGAGGCCTAAGGGTTACATAGAATCATAAATCAATATAATACTATGTGACCCCGGCAGTGCTGGAAGTCCAGGATGGGAGCTGTGCTGCGAGTCCACAGCGTGACACTCGCTCGTCTGAAACCAGCCACAGGCACGTTGGCTTCCGACAAAATTGAACCTAGTGTCTGTTAGGGTTTGGTGCCTATATGGCAGCTACTGACTTTCCAGGGAGTCGCCCCAGCAACACAATTATCCCTGTGCTTTGAGGGCAACTTGCTGTCGCATGTCATTTGGCTGTGAAAAGGATAGTTGCGTCTGATTTCCATTAAAATCAATGGAGGAAAAGTTGTGCACGACAGGGGATGCAAAATCCATGTCGTAGTCAGGGGTGCACCACCAATAAGGCCAGGTGAGGCGATCGCCTCAGGCAGCACCAGGTAGGGGCAAGAGGGCGTCAGCGGAAGGGCCATGGGCAATGAGCGCTTTCATTGTGGCAGAGGCGTTAGGTTAAGAAATTGTTGGGGGGGGGGGGGTTTCAGTTTTCACCTCAGGCAGCAGAAAGGCTAAGTGCACCCCTGGTCGTAGTTGCAAAAGATCACATTGTGACACCATGAAATGTCGGGAGACTTTCTGGTCACACGATATGTCATGTGTGATACTGTGCTCAGCTATGTATCCAAGGCTAGGGCTACACGGCGACACGTGTCCCGTGACATTTTTTTATAATGATAGTCAATGGTGTTGTCCTCGACCGTCCATGCTGGATTTTTGTGGGACTGTGACGTCACGGTTGCAGGGCGACACCATTGACTATCATTACAATAAATGTTGCAGAACAGATGTCGCAGTGTAGTTGTACCCTTTTTGTCGTGTGACACCTGTTGCCGTGTAGCCCTAGCCTAAGCTTATAATGTGTGATACTGCCTGCAGAGCTGCTGTATCCAATCCTATCTTGTGTGATACTGTCTGCTGAGCTGCTGTATCTAAGCTCATGTGAAACCATCTGCTGAGCTTGTGTATCTAAAACTATCATGCGATATTGTCTGCTGAACTTCTGTATCTAAGCTTATTATATCTGCTACTATCTACTAGCCAGTGTATCTAAGCCTCGCTTGTGTGATATACTCTGCTCAGCCACTCTATCTAATCCAATCATGTTGTTTATACTGGCCGGTGCGGTGTATCTCAGCCAGTCATGTGTGATACCGTCTGCTGAGCCATGTATCTCACCCTGTCATGTGTGATACCGTCTGCTGAGCCATGTATCTCACCCTGTCATGTGTGATACCGTCTGCTGAGCCATGTATCTCACCCTGTCATGTGTGATACCGTCTGCTGAGCCATGTATCTCACCCTGTCATGTGTGATACCGTCTGCTGAGCCATGTATCTCACCCTGTCATGTGTGATACCGTCTGCTAAACCATGTATCTAACCCAGTCATGTGTGATACTGTCTGCTGAGCCATGTATCTCACCCTGTCATGTCTGATACCATCTGCTAAGCCATGTATCTCACCCTGTCATGTGTGATACAATCTGCTAAGCCGTGTATCTCACCCTGTCATGTGATACCGTCTGCTGAGCCATGTATCTCACCCAGTCATGTGCGATACTGTCTGCTGAGCCATGTATCTCACCCTGTCATGTGTGATACCGTCTGCTGAGCTGCTGTATCTAATCCTATCATGTGTGATACCGTCTGCTGTATCTAATCCTATCATGTGTGATACTGTCTGCTGAGCCATGTGTCTCACCCTGTCATGTGTGATACCGTCTGCTGTATCTAATCCTATCATGTGTAATACAATATGCTGAGCCATGTATCTCACCCTGTCATGTGTGATACCGTCTACTGCTATGTACCATATTAGATCATACATATGGACCAGGTTTCGGGTATGACTATATAGCTTCCTCTTTACCCCCTGTGATTTAATTCCTCCTGATTTGCCTTCTAAAGTAAACAACCCCTGTGTGATCTGCCGCCACCTGCGGCTGCGCTGTGAAGACTCCAGGATGTGGAAAATATTCACAAAGTCAACACCGGGGTTTACTTAGTAACTTGATATGCACGTGGCCAACATCAGCAGCCTGTACAGATCCTCCCATATACCATATGTTACACAGAGGGAAGGCTGCAGCCGTTGTCTCTGTGGTCAGCACCTTTCAGTTGTCAGAACAGGGTTGTCAGACATCACCAGGTGTCCTGTATGAGATATAAAGGCTCATATAGACACCGCTGTACTCTGTAGGGCCTGTAGGTCACAGCTATGGCCGAGGGTGCTGTCTGGCAACCCAGCTCCTGTGCTCCTTCTGGTAGAATAAGATGATAAATGACTAAAGCCAGAGAATACAAGGTGTGATCTGTCGCTGACAACTCTCAATCGGCGATAAAACTCACCAGTCAATCTCGTCTACTGGCCAACCGCTCCCTCCGAGCCCACAATAGCATCCGTAGAAGGCGTAGGACTTCAGAGGAGGCCTACCGGTCATGTATTTCACCATCTGTCCAAACTGTAGGATAGCGGCTTCTGTTCCCACCACCATCACGACTAGACATGGGAGAGAGACAGCGGGGTCAGACCCAGACAACAAAGGCCTATAGAGCTGGCTGACAACCACTTTTAGAGCAGTAATAGAGGCCATATTGTTTGTCAACTAACTTTCCCAGATTCCTAAAAGCCGAACATCCTCATACTGTGAAGGAGATCGCTGCATGTAAGCACAGCAGTCTCCTTCACTGAACGAGCAACCGACTGTTGGGAAGGAAGACTTCCTTCCCGACAATCAGCTGCAGAATCGTCCTGTGTAACTCCCTCTTTAGATTTAGGAATCATGTGCACAACCATGATCGTCCTGGGAAACACAGCGAGTGCTGCAACTCCTGAGCCAAACGCGGCTTCCCTGACCCAAAATGACTATCGTAGCTATTGATGATACAGCCAGTCTTTAACTGATCAAGCGGCTATTGCAGTGTACTCACATGATGATGTCATGATTCAATAGCACCGCGATCAGATACAAACTGACCGTATCATCAATAACTATGCTGCAGTCAGGTCAGGGAAGCTGCGGTCGGCACACGGCTTATTTCTTGGACCAATCATGGTCGTGTGCATGAGCCTACCTGGCATTTTGTTATCATATTGCCAGGGTATGGCACCAAAGTCTGATAGGTATGGGTCCCTCCTCTAGGGCTCGCACCTATCTCTAAACGGGGCCCCAAAAGGGAATGGGTGCACACTGCGCAAGCGCAGCCACTGTCCATTCACTTTTATGGGAGTGCCAAATATAGCTGAGCAGCGGTTTGGCTATTTCCGGAACTCCTGTAAAATGAATGAAGAGGTGGCCGCGCTTGCCCAGTGTGCTCTCCGTTTACGTTAGTTCTGGAAATTTAGGAATTCCCATAGAAGCGAATGGAGGGCAGCCGCACATGCGCAAAGAGCTCTCCTTCACTTTGAGGACCCTGGCGATATGCCACCAAAGTGGGAGATGGGCAGAGTATGATTATGTAAAGGTGAAATACTGCGACCAAAAGACCAGAAAACGGAAGGACAAAATCACAAGTCTCTGGGGATCAAAATATGTGGGGGTTTCATGCCTCCGTTCCGCACTGCAGACCCATTAATGTGAATGGGTCTGCATCCGTGATGCGGTGCAAAAACGGCCGTGGCCCGTATATCGCGGACCCAACCTCATTATCTTACTGTTTCCATTGACTCATAGATGTGGTTCACCTGATTCAAACACTGTTTTTATTTTGTGGATCCGAAGCGCCATTCCCGGGTTATACTTTGTCTTAATTAGTGTTTAGCGAATCAAAGTAAAATATATTGACTTTAATCCAAATTTCAGGAAAAATTTAATTTGTCACAAAAAATTCATGCTTCATCCATTTGCTCATGGAGAGGCCGTTGCAGCCATCTTGATTTAAGAAAGCGCTCCAAATCTCACATTGGCCGGCAGGGTGATGTCATCAGTAATGACGTCACCGCGTCCTCCCAGAGTGATGACATCATCACATCAGCGCGTGTGAGATTTGAAGCGTTTTCTTCAATCAAGATGGCCACGAGGGCCTCTCCGCGAGCAAATGGATGACGTGAATATGTATTTTTTTTTATTATCCCCTGAAAGGCAGCGCGATCGCCATTCCCTGTCATTGCGCCCCCTACATAGAATGCGATTCGTGACAAAGTAATCACGAATTGAATTACTTTGTGAACTTTTTTTGAAATTTTTGCAGACTTTGCTAATTTCTAGTCTTAATATAATAATTAGGCCTTCGGTGCAATGAGGGTGTCACCATTACTCTGAATTAAACCGTTGCTCTTGTTGCACCCAAGCTCCACTTATTTCTGGGGCCGGCCCCTCCCTGCTGCTTTGAATGACAGGGACAGACAGTGGCAGAGCAACAAGGGAGGGGCCGACTGCATAAAGGAGAGGAGCTTAGGTGCAACAAGAGCAACGGTTTTAATCAGGTGAACCACAGAGATGTGTCTATGCAAACAGTAAGATAAGGAGGTTTCTCGTGACAGATTTCTTTAAACTGTGAACAACAGAACATTCTCAATAAAGTTTCTTGAAAATTGTTTCACTATGGATACACACTAGGGTGCCAAGACGTCCGGATTTAGGCCGGACAGTCCGGGTTTAGACTCCTGGTCCTCCGTCCGGCGCAAGGCCATGATATGGACCATGCTGGTATAACCTGGGTATCTCCTGTATATAACTATATATGTACAGCTGGTATAAGTTATACATCTTCTTGTATATAGTGATATGGAGCATGCTGGTATAACCTGGGTATCTCCTGTATATAATTATATATGTACAGCTGGTATAAGTTATACATCTTCTTGTATATAGTGATATGGAGCATGCTGGTATAACCTGGGTATCTCCTGTATATAATTATATATGTACAGCTGGTATAAGTTATACATCTTCTGTATATAGTGATATGGAGCATGCTGGTATAACCTGGGTATCTCCTGTATATAATTATATATGTACAGCTGGTATAAGTTATACATCTTCTTGTATATAGTGATATGGACCATGCTGGTATAACCTGGGTATCTCCTGTACATAACTATATATGCACAGCTGGTATAAGTTATACATCTTCTTGTATATAGTGATATGGACCATGCTGGTATAACCTGGGTATCTCCTGTATATAATTATATATGTACAGCTGGTATAAGTTATACATCTTCTTGTATATAGTGATATGGAGCATGCTGGTATAACCTGGCTATCTCCTGTATATAATTATATATGTACCGCTGGTATAAGTTATACATCTTCTTGTATATAGTGATATGGACCATGCTGGTATAACCTGGGTATCTCCTGTATATAATTATATATGTACAGCTGGTATAGGTTATACATCTTCTTGTATATAGGGATATGGAGCATGCTGGTATAACCTGGGTATCTCCTGTATATAATTATATATGTACAGCTGGTATATGTTATACATCTTCTTGTATATAGTGATGTGGAGCATGCTGGTATAACCTGGGTATCTCCTGTATATAATTATATATGTACAGCTGGTATAAGTCATACATCTTCTTGTGTATAGTGATATAGACCATGCTGGTATAACCTGGGTATCTCCTGTATATAATTATATATGTACAGCTGGTATAAGTTATACATCTTCTTGTATATAGTGATATGGAGCATGCTGGTATAACCTGGGTATCCCCTGTATATAATTATATATGTACAGCTGGTATAAGTTATACATCTTCTGTATATAGTGATATGGAGCATGCTGGTATAACCTGGGCATCTCCTGTATATAATTATATATGTACAGCTGGTATAAGTTATACATCTTCCTGTATACAGTGATATGGACCATGCCGGTATAACCTGGGTATCTCCTGTATATAATTATATATGTACAGCTGGTATAAGTTATACATCTTCTTGTGTATAGTGATATGGACCATGCTGGTATAACCTGGGCATCTCCTGTATATAATTATATATGTACAGCTGGTATAAGTTATACATCTTCTTGTGTATAGTGATATGGAGCATGCTGGTATAACCTGGGTATCTCCTGTATATAATTATATATGTACAGCTGGTATAAGTTATACATCTTCTGTATATAGTGATATAGACCATGCTGGTATAAGCTGGGTATCTCCTGTATATAATTATATATGTACAGCTGGTATAAGTTATATATCTTCTTGTGTATAGTGATATGGAGCATGCTGGTATAACCTGGGCATCTCCTGTATATAATGATATATGTACAGCTGGTATAAGTTATACATCTTCTTGTGTATAGTGATATGGACCATGCTGGTATAACCTGGGCATCTCCTGTATATAATTATATATGTACAGCTGGTATAAGTTATACATCTTCTTGTGTATAGTGATATGGAGCATGCTGGTATAACCTGGGTATCTCCTGTATATAATTATATATGTACAGCTGGTATAAGTTATACATCTTCTGTATATAGTGATATAGACCATGCTGGTATAACCTGGGTATCTCCTGTATATAATTATATATGTGCAGCTGGTATAAGTTATACATCTTCTTGTGTATAGTGATATGGAACATGCTGGTATAACCTGGGTATCTCCTGTATATAATTGTATATGTACAGCTGGTATAAGTTATACATCTTCTTGTGTATAGTGATATGGAACATGCTGGTATAACCTGGGCATCTCCTGTATATAATTATATATGTACAGCTGGTATAAGTTATACATCTTCTTCTATATAGTGATATAGAGCGTGCTGGTAGAATGTTTACATTCTGTTCATAATAGTATCTGTATAATGTAGTATTGAACTATTGTGTTCCACTGTTCCCGTACAATGTCCTCCTTTTCGGGGTTCTGCAAGTGGCCTCCCTAATATACACACAGGTTTCATTAATCAAACCAGGCCCTGTTGCCCATAGTAACCAATCACAGAGCGGTTTCGATTTTTTCAGAGCAGTTTAACAAATGACAGCTGAACTCTGATTGGTTCCTGAGGGCAATCTGTTCTCTTCAATTAACTTTATTAAGGCTACATTCACACCACCGTATGAATGGCTCCGCATCCATTCCGCAGTGTGCTGTCCGCATCCGTAGATCCGATCCGCGGCCCCGCAAAAAAGATAGAGCATGTCCTATACTTGTCCGCGGACAAGTATAGGCATTTCTATCATAGGGCCGGCTACATTCACACGGCCGGTATCTGTGTTTTGCGGGTCCACAATTTGCGGACCGCAAAACCCATACGGTCGTGTGAATGTAGCCTTATAGTGCAATAAAGAATCCCTCTACCCCACTACCGCATGGCTGTACTCACAGGTTCCTAGGAGGGCGAGCAGGGTAGACGCCATACTGCACCAGTCACTGTTGCAACCGATAGAAGGAGGCTGCAAGATAATTTCTGTGAGAATGGGAAATAAATTAACATGATGATGATGTGCATTGTTACTGAAAGGCAAAGCAGTATCCCACAGCGGGGTCAGTCAACAGCAGTGTCAGTATTACAGGAATGTCAGTCAACAGCAGTGTCAGTATTACAGGAATGTCAGTCAACAGCAGTGTCAGTATTACAGGAATGTCAGTCAACAGCAGGGGCAGTATTATAGGAATGTCAGTCAACAGCAGGGGCAGTATTATAGGAATGTCAGTCAACAGCAGGGGCAGTATTATAGGAATGTCAGTCAACAGCAGGGGCAGTATTATAGGAATGTCAGTCAACAGCAGGGGCAGTATTATAGGAATGTCAGTCAACAGCAGGGGAAGTATTATAGGAATGTCAGTCAACAGCAGGGGCAGTATTATAGGAATGTCAGTCAACAGCAGGGGCAGTATTATAGGAATGTCAGTCAACAGCAGGGGCAGTATTATAGGAATGTCAGTCAACAGCAGGGGCAGTATTATAGGGATGTCAGTCAACAGCAGGGGCAGTATTATAGGAATGTCAGTCAACAGCAGGGGCAGTATTATAGGAATGTCAGCAAAGGTATTACAGGAATGTCAGTCAACAGCAGGGGCAGTATTACAGGAATGTCAGTCAACAGCAGGGGCAGTATTATAGGAATGTCAGTCAACAGCAGGGGCAGTATTATAGGAATGTCAGTCAACAGCAGGGGCAGTATTATAGGAATGTCAGTCAACAGCAGGGGCAGTATTACAGGAATGTCAGTCAACAGCAGGGGCAGTATTATAGGAATGTCAGTCAACAGCAGGGGCAGTATTATAGGAATGTCAGTCAACAGCAGGGGCAGTATTATAGGAATGTCAGTCAACAGCAGGGGCAGTATTATAGGAATGTCAGTCAACAGCAGTGGCAGTATTACAGGAATGTCAGTCAACAGCAGTGGCAGTATTACAGGAATGTCAGTCAACAGCAGGGGCAGTATTACAGGAATGTCAGTCAACAGCAGGGGCAGTATTATAGGAATGTCAGTCAACAGCAGGGGCAGTATTATAGGAATGTCAGTCAACAGCAGGGGCAGTATTACAGGAATGTCAGTCAACAGCAGGGGCAGTATTACAGGAATGTCAGTCAACAGCAGGGGCAGTATTACAGGAATGTCAGTCAACAGCAGGGGCAGTATTATAGGAATGTCAGTCAACAGCAGGGGCAGTATTATAGGAATGTCAGTCAACAGCAGAGGCAGTATTACAGGAATGTCAGTCAACAGCAGGGGCAGTATTATAGGAATGTCAGTCAACAGCAGGGGCAGTATTACAGGAATGTCAGTCAACAGCAGGGGCAGTATTACAGGAATGTCAGTCAACAGCAGGGGCAGTATTATAGGAATGTCAGTCAACAGCAGGGGCAGTATTATAGGAATGTCAGTCAACAGCAGGGGCAGTATTATAGGAATGTTAGTCAACAGCAGGGGCAGTATTATAGGAATGTCAGTCAACAGCAGGGGCAGTATTATAGGAATTTGAGTCAACAGCAGGGGCAGTATTATAGGAATGTCAGTCAACAGCAGGGGCAGTATTATAGGAATGTCAGTCAACAGCAGGGGAAGTATTATAGGAATGTCAGTCAACAGCAGGGGCAGTATTATAGGAATGTCAGTCAACAGCAGGGGCAGTATTATAGGAATGTCAGTCAACAGCAGGGGCAGTATTATAGGAATGTCAGTCAACAGCAGGGGCAGTATTATAGGAATGTCAGTCAACAGCAGGGGCAGTATTATAGGAATGTCAGTCAACAGCAGGGGCAGTATTATAGGAATGTCAGTCAACAGCAGGGGCAGTATTATAGGAATGTCAGTCAACAGCAGGGGCAGTATTATAGGAATGTCAGTCAACAGCAGGGGCAGTATTATAGGAATGTCAGCATCATTTATACATTAGACTTAAGGCCACTTTTACATCTGCATTTTTTATTCAGGTTTTGAGGCTACTTTCACGCTAGCGTTGTTACTGGATCCGGCAGGGCTCAGCAAAAACGCTTCTGTTACTGATAATACAACCGCCTGCATATGTTATGAACGGATTCGGTTGTATTATCTGTAACATAGCCAAGACGGATCCGTCATGGACTTCACTGAAGGTCAACAGAGGGCAGATCCATTTTCTATTGTGTGAGATTGTGTCAGAGAAAACGGATCCGTCCCCATTGACTTGCATTGTGGGTCTTGCTCCACATCCCAGGATGGAAAGCAAACCGCAACGTTACAATGAATGGGGACAAAACAGAAGTGATTTTTTCCGGAATGGAGACCCTATGACGGATCTCAATACCGGAAAATATTAACGCTAGTGTGAAAGTAGCCAAACCTGATCAGGCATGACAATCAATGTAAGGCTACTTTCACACTTGTGTTTGTAATTCCGTTATTGAGATCCGGCGCAGGATCTCAATACCGGAATTAAACGGATCCGTTTTGATTTTGCAGATCAGGATGCATCCGTTCTGTTAGGATGCGGTCCTGTGAAATCAAAATGGAAAAGCGGATCCCTAAATACATTAAAAGTCAATGGGTGACTTTAGGCTCCTAAAAAAACTGACCCGTCGCCATTGACTTACATTGTTTTCCATTTTTATGACCGGACACAAAACTGCAGCTTGCAGCGGTTTTGTGTCCAGTCACAAAACAGATTGCTGACAGAACGGAAGACATCCTGAATGCATCTCTTTCCACTCAGAATGCCTTAGGACTAAAAGGAATCTTTTTTTTTTTCCGGTATTGAGATCCTCTGCCAGATCTCACTACCGGAAAACAACAACGCAAGTGTGAAAGTAGCCTTAGTCAATGGTGCCTGATCCGTTTTCTTTGTTGCAGAAAAAAACGGATCAGGCTCCCATGATTTTCATGTCTGATCAGCTTTGTTCAGTTTTGATTTAATACAACCTGATCCGGCGAAAACTGAGCCATCGGGATGTATTAAATGGAACGGATTCTTTTAATTCAGGTTTTGAGATCTCAAAACCTGAATTAAATACGCAGATGTGAAAGTAGGAATCATGCAGCAGTTTCAATCAAACACTGTCAGTCATACATTAGTCAGTCATAAGGCAGTGTTATTCAAGCGCCGGAATCAGCAGAATGATGCAAACATCTGTCAGTCATATAACAGCGTCAGTCATATAACAGCATCAGTCATATAAGAGCGTCAGTCATATAACAGAGTCAGTCATATAACAGAGTCATCATATAACAGAGTCAGTCATATAACAGCGTCAGTCATATAACAGCGTCAGTCATATAAGAGCGTCAGTCATATAACAGAGTCAGTCATATAACAGAGTCATCATATAACAGAGTCAGTCATATAACAGCGTCAGTCATATAACAGCGTCAGTCATATAAGAGCGTCAGTCATATAACAGAGTCATCATATAACAGTGTCAGTCATATAACAGAGTCAGTCATATAACAGAGTCAGTCATATAACAGCATCAGTTATATAACAGCGTCAGTCATATAACAGCGTCAGTCATATAACAGAGTCAGTCATAGGGCAGAGTCAGTCATATAACAGAGTCAGTCATATAACAGCGTCAGTCATATAACAGCGTCAGTCATATAACAGCGTCAGTCATATAACAGAGTCATCATATAACAGCGTCAGTCATATAACAGAGTCAGTCATATAACAGCGTCAGTCATATAACAGAGTCAGTCATATGGCAGAATCAGTCATATAACAGCGTCAGTCATATAACAGCGTCAGTCATATAACAGCGTCAGTCATATGGCAGAATCAGTCATATAACAGAGTCAGTCATATAACAGCGTCAGTCATATAACAGCGTCAGTCATGTAACAGCGTCAGTCATATAACAGAGTCAGTCATATGGCAGAATCAGTCATATAACAGAGTCAGTCATATAACAGCGTCAGTCATATAACAGAGTCAGTCATATGGCAGAGTCAGTCATATAACAGCGTCATCATATAACAGCGTCAGTCATATGACAGAGTCAGTAATATAACAGCGTCAGTCATACAACAGCGTCATCATATAACAGCGTCATCATATAACAGCGTCAGTCATATAACAGCGTCATCATATAACAGCGTCATCATATAACAGCGTCAGTCATATAACAGAGTCATCATATAACAGCGTCAGTCATATAACAGAGTCAGTCATATAACAGAGTCAGTCATATGGCAGAGTCAGTCATATAACAGCGTCAGTCATATGGCAGAGTCAGTCATATAACAGCGTCAGTCATATAACAGCGTCAGTCATATAACAGCGTCATCATATAACAGCGTCAGTCATATAACAGCGTCAGTCATATAACAGAGTCAGTCATATAACAGCGTCAGTCATATGGCAGAGTCAGTCTTCAGTTACAGTCAGGCAGCCGTTTCAATCATACATCACATCAGAGTCAGTCATAATTCAGGGTCAGTCATGCCTTAGGGTCAGGAAGCAGTGTCAGAATGTAGGACTTCCCCTGCTCTGAAGTTCTGCCTAGCGCAGTACTGTTACCTGTGTTGTGTCTCAGCGATCTCGGCCTGTCCTACTGGAGCTGCCACCTCATTATAATGGACGACAAAGCTAAGAGGAATTGTGTGCCCGTAAGGATTAACAGGTTCAATATGGCCACATCTGATATGTGTAAAGATCCTCCTGCTCATCCTGGATTCTCAGAGGGCACGCTGCCAAATTACCAGCTTTCAGGCAGGTGGATTCACTGCAAATGTCACAGCTTCTCTGGAAGTTACAGAATCAAAAAGTTTCTCCCTCTTTCTTCCACTTGTCCTGAAGAACTAGAATGCACACAGCGATATAAAGCGCAATGCTACCCCGGAGCAGCGGAGTTAAAGGGTTTCTGTCACCTGAAAAATGGGTATAAGCTGGCTGACATTAGGGATGTGCTAATGTCAGCTGAACATAACTATATTAGTGCCGTCTCACTGCCTGCCGCCGATATTGAGAAAAACAAACTTTTATAATATGCTAATTAGCCTCCAGGAGCAGGGGGGGCGTTGCCCCTGCTCCTAGAGGCTCCGTTCTCCCACCCATGTCAACGCCCTGCTTCACTGGATTGACAGGGCCAGGCAGCGTTGGTGTCCTACCTCCGGCCCTGTCTGCAATGTAAATCTCACGCCTGCGCCGTCCCGTTCAGTATACGGCGCAGACGCAGTGAGTGAAGGGCGCTTGCTGGATGCCAGCTTCCTCACTGCGCCTGTGCCGAATACTGAACGGCGCGAGATCTCCCCAGCACACAGGGCCAGCAGGAGGAGGTGAACGCTGCCTGGCCCTGTCAATCTAGTGAAGCAGGGCGTGGCCAGAGGTGGGAGAACGGAGCCTCTAGGAGCAGGGGCAACACTCCCCATGCTCCTAGAGGATAATTAGCATATTATAAAAGTTTGTTTTTCTCAATAACGGCGGCAGGCAGTGAGACGGCACTAATATAGTTATGTTCAGCTGATATTAGCACATCGCTAATGTCAGCCAGCTTAATACCCATTTTTCAGGTGACAGAAACCCTTTAAAAAACGGACAAAAGCTCACGCCAGTGTAACTTCTCTAGTTTACAGTAAACTTTACAAAAAATGTCCTAGCTACACTGGTTACTCACAATACAGAGCATTAAAAACTGTGTAAGCAGGGTCGGCCTTAGGTTACATGGCAACCTAGGCGCCCCCCTCCATCCCCCCAGCTTTATAGGGTATTAAATACATTAAATTAGTAGCATCAATTTTAAAATGTAACACACTTTTATGGATGTGGTGATAGAGGTGTCCAGATATCAAAATTATTTTCAGGAGTAGGAAAACTCCCTTCACATTCCGGTATTGGGTCATCACTTCCACCATGTCCGCCTGCCCGATGCCAGGTCAGGAGATTGCAGCCATACATACAGTAAGATGGAACCACTTCACAGAGACCCCTATCATAAAACCTGAAGATAGCGTGAGGGTCATACCTTTAGAGAGGTCAGGAAAAGGCGGGCGTCCCCTCCAGCCGAGGTCACACTTCAAAGAACTACGTGGCCTAATTTGGGCCACGTGCTTCCTCCTGAGAACTCAGGCCATGTATATGCGTCTACTGTATCAAAATCAAATTGATCCCAGCTCAGTAACAGGGAGCAATTCGATAACTCCCTCTATCCTGCCATTACCTACGCCATGTTTGGTACGCAAGTGTGCGGGATATTAGGACGGAGTGGATGGAGGTAATCAGGGGCGTAGCTAACGGCTCATGGGCCCGGGTGCAAGAGTTCATCTTGGGACCCCTTCCCTCAGTGCTTTGTGTGTCTTCTTATGTGGCACAAGGGTCTTTGGGCCCCCTCAGGCTCAGGCGACTGCTACCTCTGCACCCCCTATAGCTACGTCCATGGAGGTAATATGAAGTTGCTTGGATGAATGCCCGAACTGATATTTTAATCCAAAGATTTCGAGGTAGACCCGGTTTACAGCAAGAGGTCGTAAACACATAAAAGATCATCACCATACTCACCATACTCACTGGCCTCCTCTTCCATCGCAGACCCTATTTACCAACATGTGTGCAGGATAGCAAACTGTCATTTCATTGTGGATCAGTAGGTCGATGGACCGACTGATATTACTGCTTCCCCAGGCAACCGGACTTAACCATCGCGTAATGTATTACGTTCAGTTTTTATCCCTTTTCTTTTACAAACTGATATTTGGCCCTATATGTCTATGTCTGTATATTTTATGTTGTTTGTACGCACTGTCCTTTTTTTTTATATTAAAACATCACTTTAATAAGAGCCTTCTTGTGTTCTAACAATTCCATGACCCTAGAAGAAGGGTTAACCATATTGAGTCATTAACCCTGTGAGTGCTAGCAGTTGTAGAGTGTACTTGGGCGGTATTTAAGGCAAGGTGTCTCGACAGCCGGATATGGCGAGTGGTGGCGGCTCAAATTAATTCGTTTCGGATGATGGAGAGCTGACAGAGGAAGGTCCATCGTGACCCTGCAGGCTACCATCCGGAATCTTAGTCGGTGATCCTGACAATAGAGAAAATAGTGCACAGCCAAAGCTTTGACGGAATCTGTCATCAAATCCATCTTATTACAACCAGCTTACATGTCCGATGAGCCCTTGCCAGCTGAATCTAACGTACTTGCTCCCATGTCGATCCGTGGCTTTATTGCAGAGAACAAAGCTTTTTCATTAGTCCCTGGGTGCAACAAGGGCGTTTCTGTTGCACGGCTCACTCTCCACATGCAGCGCCCCCACCTCTTTGTCTGACAGAACCGGACGTGTAGACCTAAGGAGCATTTAGAAAATGCGAGGAACAGCCGATTGTCGGGAAGGAAGCAAGCATTTTAGAAAAAACTAAAATTCTACAGTATTCAGACCCTTTGCTATGACACAACATTTTGCTCTGGATCATCTTTGAGATGTTACCACACCTTGATTGGAGTCCACCCGTGGTAAATTGAGTTGATTGGACACACAGCTGACAATGTATTTCAATAGCAAAACCAAGCCATGAGGAGGAAAGAACTGCCTGTGGAGCTCAGAGACAGGATTGTGTGGAGGCACAGATCTGGAGAAGGGGACAAAAACAATTCTGCTGCACTGAAAGTTCCCACAGTGACCTCCATAATTCTTACATGGAAGAGGTTTGGAACAACCAGGACTATTCTTATAACTGGCTGCCCCGCCAAACTATGTAATCTGGGGAAAAGGACCTTGGTAAGAGAGGTGGCCAAGAACCCAATGGTCACTATGGCTAAGCTCCAAAGATCCGGTGTGCAGATAGGAGAAACTTCCAAAAAGTCAATCACTGCAGCCTCCACCAATCTGGGCTTTATGGCAGAGTGGCCAGAAAGAAGCCTCTCCTCAGTAAAAGAAACATGAAAGCACCTAAAGGACCCTCAGACCGAGAGAAACAAGATTCTCTGGTCTGATGAAACCAAGATTAAACTTTTTGGCTTTAATTCTAAGCATCATATCTGAAGGAAAACAGGCCCTGCTTATCACCTGCCCAGTACCATCCCTACAGTGAAGCATGGTGGTGGCAGCATCATACTGGGGGACAGGGAAACTGGTTTCTTAATGAAAACCCGATTCTAAGCGCTCTGGACCTCCGACTAGGCTGAAGTTTCACCTTCCAACAAAACTATGATCCTAAGCACACGGCCAAGGCAACACAGGAGCGGCTTAGGGACAACTCTGTAAATGTCCTTGAGTGGTCCAGCCAGAACCCTGACTTCTGTGGAGAGACCTGTTCACTGTCCACCAATGGTCCCCATCCAACCTGACAGAGGATCTGCAGAGAAGAATGGCAAACAAATCCCCAATTTTTTTAAAAATTGAAAGCACAAGAAGCAACATAACAAAATGTGAAACAAGTGAAAGGGTCTGAAGACTTTCTCGAACACATTGTATATGGTTCCTAACCACTGATTAGGCCGCATGCACTCAATCGTGTCCGTATTTTGGTCAGAAAACAACAGATCTGCCAAATAAATATACTTCAATATTAATTCCACATTTTGGTCTCAAAATGGACCAGAATAGGACATGTTCTATAATTTGTCGTGTACATGAGACCTAAGCAGACCTCTTCTTCCTGGCCACCTGTTCGGCGGGTCTGTTCTGGTTTTTATATTGCTGCCTGTTGTGCTACATACATTATTTTCTATCTGCATTGTGTTATTGTTGGCCCTATTGCCATGTGAAAATAATGGCTCTTTTTTGCTTTGTCCACAAAAGCTTTCCTCACTAGATGAATTTCTTAAGGTAGAAAGAATGTCATGTTTGCAGGAGATGCCAACAGCTTCTTCCTGATGATTTGCCCTTTGGCATTAGCACAGGTTTTTTATTTCCAGAATCTCGATCTCTCTCCAGTCTGAGACCAGAACATTTTTCACGTCGTTTAAGCAATAATTATCTTCAACCTTTGAGGAGCTCAAATCGACAATGCAGAATGCTAGGGCATGTTCACACTGAGTTTTTTCGACATGGAATTCAGAAAGCATTCTGTACCAAAAAAACGTGCCGAAAACGCTTGCAATTCATCTCCGTTGAATTAAATGAGTAATCCACTTGTTAATTTCTATGGCTCTTTTTTTCCACTTGTGGTTTTAAAAACCCTCAGCAGAAAAAAGAGCTGGCATGTCTGTTCCTGATGCGGATTCCATGTGGAATCTACATCCAGAGTTCCCATTGAAATGGGCAGGACGAAAAACCACGTCAAAACTGCATCAAAAGACACATCGGAATGAAATCCTGAAGCAATTTCCGCATCAGTTTTTTCTTTCAGCACAGAAAGAAACTCTGTGTGAACGTATCCTAAGACATCGTATAACACGTCACCTCCTCAACTGATTTTTTTCCTCCTGTGTTGAGGGTTTTATGTCAGAAGGTGAAATTGTCTGATGACCGCAATGAATACACTACTCACAAAAATTTAGGGATTTTACGGGAAATTTATGGAAAATGTAAAAAGTTCCTGCTCCAGTGATATTATAAAAGTCGGGCATTTAAGTAGAAGCAGCAATGGTGATTTCCTCATCTCAAACAATTTATTGAAACAAAAGCCCACACCAGTGCTGGGTATACCGCCACAAAATGTCAGTGTCTCAATAACTTGTCCTGTGGCCTTGAGCATCAATTACAGCTTGACAATGACTTCTCCTACTGTTCACAAGTCGACTTATTGTCTGCTGAGGCATGGCATCCCACTCTTTCTGAAGGGCGGCCAGATCTCAATACCGGAAAACAACAACGCAAGTATGAAAGTAGCCTTAGTCAACGGTTCCTGATCCGTTTTCTTTGTTGCAGAAAAAAAAACGGATCAGGCTCCCATGATTTTCATGCCTGATCAGCTTTGTTCAGTTTTGATTTAATACAACCTGATCCAGTCAAAACGGAGCCATCGGGATGTATTAAATGGAACGGATTCTTTTAATTCAGGTTTTGAGATCTCAAAATCTGAATTAAAAACACAGATGTGAAAGTAGGAATCATGCAGCAGTTTCAATCAAACACTGTCAGTCATACATTAGTCAGTCATAAGGCAGTGTTATTCAAGCGCCAGAATCAGCAGAATGATGCAAACATCTGTCAGTCATATAACAGCGTCAGTCATATAACAGCGTCAGTCATATAACAGCGTCAGTCATATAACAGAGTCATCATATAACAGCGTCAGTCATATAACAGCGTCAGTCATATAACAGCGTCAGTCATATAACAGCGTCAGTCATATAACAGAGTCAGTCATATAACAGCGTCATCATATAACAGCTTCAGTCATATAACAGCGTCAGTCATGTAACAGCGTCAGCCATATAACAGCGTCAGTCATTTAACAGCGTCAGTCATATAACAGCGTCAGTCATATAACAGAGTCATCATATAACAGCGTCAGTCATATAACAGTGTCATCATATAACAGCGTCAGTCATATAACAGCGTCAGTCATATAACAGTCATCATATAACAGCGTCAGTCATATAACAGCGTCATCATATAACAGCGTCATCATATAACAGCGTCAGTCATATAACAGCGTCAGTCATATAACAGCATCAGTCATATAACAGCGTCAGTCATGTAACAGCGTCAGTCATATAACAGCGTCATCATATAACAGCGTCATCATATAACAGCGTCATCATATAACAGCGTCAGTCATGTAACAGCGTCAGTCATATAACAGAGTCAGTCATATAACAGAGTCAGTCATATAACAGCGTCAGTCATATAACAGCGTCAGTCATATAACAGCGTCATCATATAACAGCGTCATCATATAACAGCGTCAGTCATGTAACAGCGTCAGTCATATAACAGAGTCAGTCATATAACAGCGTCAGTCATATAACAGCGTCAGTCATATAACAGCGTCAGTCATATAACAGCGTCATCATATAACAGTCAGTCTTCAGTTACAGTCAGGCAGCCGTTTCAATCATACATCACATCAGAGTCAGTCATAATTCAGGGTCAGTCATACCTTAGGGTCAGGAAGCAGTGTCAGAATGTAGGACTTCCCCTGCTCTGAAGTTCTGCCTAGCGCAGTACTGTTACCTGTGTTGTGTCTCAGCGATCTCTGCCTGTCCTACTGGAGCTGCCACCTCATTATAATGGACGAAAAAGCTAAGAGGAATCGTGCGCCCGTAGGGATTAACAGGTTCAATATGGCCACATCTGATATGTGTAAAGATCCTCCTGCTCATCCTGGATTCTCAGAGGGCACGCTGCCAAATTACCAGCTTTCAGGCAGGTGGATTCACTGCAAATGTCACAGCTTCTCTGGAAGTTACAGAATCAAAAAAGTTTCTCCCTCCTTCTTCCACTTGTCCTGAAGAACTAGAATGCACACAGCGATATAAAGCGCAATGCTACCCCGGAGCAGCGGAGTTAAAGGGTTTCTGTCACCTGAAAAATGGGTATTAAGCTGGCTGACATTAGGGATGTCCTAATGTCAGCTGAACATAACTATATTAGTGCCGTCTCACTGCGTGCCGCCATTATTGAGAAAAATGAACTTTTATATTTTGCTAATTAGCTTCTAGGAGCGGGGGGGGGGGGCATTGCCCTTGCTCCTAGAGGCTCCGTTCTCCCACCTTTGGCAACGCCCTGCTTCACTAGATTGACAGGGCCAGGCAGCGTTGGTGTCCTACCTCCGGCCCTGTCTGCAGTGTAAATCTCACACCTGTGCCGTCCTGTTCAGTATACGGCGCAGGCGCAGTGAGCTTAGGGTGCTTTCTGGCTGCCAGCTTTCTCACTGCGCCTGCGCCGAATACTGATCGGCGCGAGATCTCCCCAGCACACAGGGCCGGCAGGAGGAGGTCAACGCTTCCTGGCCCTGTCAATCTAGTGAAGCAGGGCGTGGCCAGAGGTGGGAGAACAGAGCCACGTGCTTCCTCCTGAGGACTCAGGCCATGTATATACGTCTACTGTATAAAAATCAAATTGATTCCAGCTCAGTAACATGGAGCAATTCGATAACTCCCTCTATCCTGCCGTTACCTCCGCCATGTTTGGTACGCAAGTGTGCGGGACATTAGGACGGAGTGGATGGAGGTAATATGAAGTTGCTTGGATGAATGCCCGAACTGATATTTTAATCCCAAAATTTCAAGGTAGACCCGGTTTACAGCAAGAGGTCGTAAACACATAAAAGATCATCACCATACTCACTGGCCTCCTCTTCCATCGCAGACCCTATTTACCAACATCTGTGCAGGATAGCAAACTGTCATTTCATTGTGGATCAGTAGGTCGATGGACCGACTGATATTACTGCTTCCCCAGGCAACCGAACTTAACCATCGCGTAATGTATTACGTTCAGTTTTTATCCCTTTCATTTTACAAACTGATATTTGGCCCGTTGTCTATGTCTGTATATTTTGTGTTGTTTGTATGCACTGTCCTTTTTTTTATATTAAAACATCACTTTAATAAGAGTTTCTTGTGTTCTAACAATTCCATGACCCTAGAAGAAGGGTTAACCATATTGAGTTATTAACTTTTTGAATCAGGCCTCATGCACGCAATCGTGTCCGTATTTTGGTCAGAAAACAACAGATCTGCCAAATAAATATACTTCTATATTAGTTCCACGTTTTTCACTGTCCCAGCAATAGAAAGGGCTATTCTTCTCATCATAATGGACCAGAATAGGACATGTTCTATAATTTGTCGTGTACATGAGACCTTAAGCAGACCTCTTCTTCCTGGCCACCTGTTCTGCGGGTCTGTTCTGGTTTTTATATTGCTGCCTGTTGTGCTACATACATTATTTTCTATCTGCATTGTGTTATTGTTGGCCCTATTGCCATGTGAAAATAATGGCTCTTTTTTGCTTTGTCCAAAAAAGCTTTCCTCACTAGATGAATTTCTTAAGGTAGAAAGAATGTCATGTTTGCAGGAGATGCCAACAGCTTCTTCCTAATGATTTGCCCTTTGGCATTAGCACAGGTTTTTTATTTCCAGAATCTCTATCTCTCTCCAGTCTGAGACCAGAACATTTTTCACGTGGTTTAAGCAATAATTATCTTCAACCTTTGAGGAGCTCAAATCGACAATGAAGAATGCTAGGGCATGTTCACACTGAGTTTTTTTCGACATGGAATTCAGAAAGAATTCTGTACCAAAAAACTGTGCCGAAAACGCTTGCAATTCATCTCCGTTGAATTAAACGAGTAATCCACTTGTTCATTTATATGGCTCTTTTTTTCCACTTTTGGTTTTAAAAACCCTCAGCAGAAAAAAGAGCTGGCATGTCTGTTCCTGATGGGGATTCCATGTGGAATCTACATCCAGAGTTCCCATTGAAATGGGGAGAGCGCAAAACCACATCAAAACCGCATCAAAAGACACATCGGAATGAAATCCTACAAATCCAGGAGAAATCCTGAAGCAATTTCCGCATTAGTTTTTTCTTTCAGCACAGAAACAAACTCTGTGTAAACGTTCCTTAAGACATCGTATAACACGTGACCTCCTCAACTGATTTTTTTCCTCCTGAGTTGAGGGTTCTACGTCAGAAAGTTAGGGATTTCGGGGGAAATTTATGGAAAATTTAAAACGTTCCCGCTCCAGTGATAATATATCATAAAAGTCTGGCATTTAAGTAGAAGCAGCAATGGTGATTTCCTCATCTCAAACAATTTATTGAAACAAAAGCCCACACCAGTGCTGGGTATACAGCCACCAAAATGTCACTGTCTCTATAACTTGTCATGTGGCCTTGAGCATCAATTACAGCTTGACAACGACGTCTCATGCTGTACATGAGTCGACTTATTGTCTGCTAAGACATGGCATCCCACTCTTCCTGAAGGGCGGCCTTCAGGTCATTGATGTTCTGCGGTACAGAGTTACGAGCCTCTACACTGTGACTGATCCCATAGGTTTCACAACCGTGGCTGATGCACAGCGCTCTCCTTGACGTCTCCAAAATCGTTGGTGGCCATCATTTCTGCTCAGCTTGAATTGACTTTCATCAGTGAATACCACTAGTCCCTTGTCCAGCGCAGATGCTCCCTGACCCATGCAAAACGATGACGTATGTGGTCAGGTACCCTTGCAGGTCGCCTAGCATGCAGACCATACTGATGTAAACTGTTTTGAATGGTCTGACGTGACACTTGGGTGTCACCTTCCTTAAATGTGCCTGGAGTTGTGTGGCATTCATCATCCAGTTCCGCAGTGCATTGTTCACAATGAAGCGGTTATCCGTGTGGGATGTGGCCTAAGGATGTCAACTTCTATGCCTTTCTGTGACTCTTCCAGTCTCTCTGTATCTCTCTTACAACCTGCTGATGACACTCTGTAACAGTCTAAGCTCAGACCACTTCCGTCTGAGAACATCCTGCTTGAAGCCTCGCAATGGCGAGCTACTGTTAATCAATTGTTAAGAGTCGTCTTGGTCTCATGATGTGAAAATGTAAACAGCATGATGAGGAGCACTGTTTAAATACCAATTCTAACTGAACCAGGAAATTTATTGGGCGATTCATGGATCAAACACCTGTGAATTTTGCCGTTAGAGAACAGTAAGTTGTGCAAAAAGTACTGAACAGTTGGACATGTGCATTCAAAAGTTTAGAGAAGGTCACATTAAGTTCACCTGTAAAGGTTAGGGTGCATTTTAGGTTCATCCTGAAATTTCACCCACAAGCCAAATATCCCTAACTTTTTGTGAGTAGTATATATGCTTTTGCACAAGGACTAATAGCAGGATTTATTAAATATTGTTAAAAATATCTTTGGGATTTTTTACCGGTACATATGAGGAACTATTCACTTCAATGGGGCTTGATAAAAAAACGAAAATGACTCTGTGTGCATTCCATGTCCGTATGTCCATTCCGCAAAAAAAATAGAACATGTCCTATTCTTGTCCATTTTGCAGACAAGGACAGGCATTGTTACAATGGATCCACAAAATAAAACGGATGCAATACAGACGTCACATGGATGACGTCTGTTCTGTTTGCGGATTCGTGTTTTGCAAAATGCATAAAGTCGTGTGCATGAGCCGTAAGGCTACAAACATTGTTTTTGTATGTCTCACAGCCATATCTAGAACTGATTGAAGTCAATGGGGCTATTTGTATGGTCCTATTTTTGGCTGCTTTCTTAGCCTGTTGGACCCCATTGAAAGCAATGGGACTGTTTTAATGGCAGTTTAGACCGGAGTGCAGCTGTCTAATAGCGGTTAAAAACAGGTACACTTGGTCTTTCAGGGGTTAAATTGAAAATAATAATAACTATAATAACTCACCTCTTGCATGTGCTAGAAAAGTAGTTCTTCACTAGATGCAGCAGCATTCCCAACATAGTGACATCATCACTACTGCTGAGCGCGAATCAAAGCATCTGAAGCGGAATTTGATCCGAAGTTTAGGAAAAAGTCGATTCACTGCGAAACCAAATATCCAGAACTTCATGGTAATGAATACATTTTTCCTAAAACGACAGCTGAAAAAAAAAAATTAAGCTCACCTTATCCACTTCGCAGAGAGGCCGTCCGCTCCCGTCTTGATTGAAAAAGACCCGCCTGTCACGGTCCCTCCCATGACAAAGGTGAGAAGATCTGAGAGACTGGCGGCACGTGAGGGTATCTGACAGTCTCTCTGTTTTCTCCTTGCAGTGTTGTTGTTGTTTAGTAATGACAACACCTCTTGTCAGGTGCACCTTGTTGTAATTACTGAGGCCCTATTTAGTTCTGACTCACACTGCTTACCATGCGGTTGATATTTCCTGCTGGAGTTGGTTGAGCTGGTGTGCTGTTCCTTTGGATCTCCTGCTCCTCCATTCTACTTTAAGCTAAGTGCATTTTGTTGTTCGCTTATGTTAGTTGCTATTTAGGCCTCAGGGAGACACTGGTTCCTTCATCTGGGAAGGAACCAGTAGTCTCATTCCCTGCCACCACTCCTAGGGCTTTCCAGGGTCTCCAGGGCTTAGGTTCCGGTTTATGAGTATTGAAACAAATTTTTATGCAAATGGACTTTGAATGTTTCATCTGAAATGGATTCGCACATCCCTAATTATCAATGTCACCCGTAGTGGCTCCCAGTAGTTCCCCACCTTGGACCCTAATTCTACTTGCATTCGCAATTGCATTGCATTTGCAGGACAGGTGGTTCTTGGTAAATGGATCTGACATGACTGGGATAGACCCAATAAGAAATCTCATCCATGAGCTAGATTTGGATCCACTTACAGAAATTCACAAAAGAATGGTGTTGTCTAGGGGTGGCAAGACTTTTGAAGAAAGTGGCCTTTCCCACTAAGGAAGCATCACTTCTGAAAGACCCCATGGATAGAAGGTCTTCAGCTGTTTGTGTATCTCCCCTGTCATCTGTTTCAGTTGCAAGAGCCCCACAGATTTGGTTGTCCCAGTTGTCAGATGATCTGGAGGAAGGAGTCCCCAGAGATGAAATTTAACAGAATAGGCCACCTTTAAAATCTGCTTCAGAGTTTTTCTGTGATTTTCCACTTGATATGATGAAGTTCTCTGCAAGAATCTGAGCCCTTATTACTTTCAGAAAAGCCCTCTAGATAAAATAATGGCCAGGGGATCTACCGTCTAAAAATCACTTCCGTGGGGGGTGTGGATTGCATCCCAACAGGGAGGATGTTTTTTCTCATCAGCTCCGGCAACATAGGCCCTATCCAGAGCCATCCCAGCCTTTACACCTCGTTAAACCCTTCTCAACCCTCAGAAAAAGGCTACCTTTGTCATCAGGGTCATTAAGGGCCGACTCTGAGGTGTCTAGCCACCCCGAAGCCTGAGAACCATCTGCGGCCTGGTCTGTCAGCCAGATCCCCGTCCTCAGTTTCTGGCTATGAAACGGACTGATCGCAACACCTCGGTTTCCCGGGCTGACCGACTTCACAAGAATCGCATTCCAGGAGTGGCAGCGGGCCTAGGGAAGAAGCTCCGGCCCCACAAGCTTGCCCTTACCCGCTTTATCATACTGCCGCCGGACTCCTCCAGGGTCTCCCAGGCTCCATCTCTGGGACCTCCATTCTGAGCAACACCCCCTGGTCGACCCTAGCACTGAAAAATATCAGGCAGCTTCCCCGGTCCCGCTGAGAACCCTACCCGGGTCTCTACTAGATTATATGCCGGGAAGTCTGCCTCAGGCCTGGTCACCACACAGACCACGTGTAAATTAAGACGATACACGGCAGTGTCAGGAGCGTAGAACTTCGCCAGCCGCGAACTCCTGCGAACCTGCGGAGAGGAACCTCCACTGCAGCCCTGCTTACACTGGCCCCAGCACTGGAGAGCCCATCCAATTCTAACCACCTGGGACCTTCCATGATACACAGCCCTCCACCAGGGCCGCCATCAGAGTCAGAGGGATACAAGCATTGGACAGCTGCAGCTTCTAATATAAAGGTACGGAGTTCCCAATTATCAGAGTCTCCTGTTGGGCTGTGTTTACCACGCCACATCCCTCACCTCCGCATTGCAGCCTTTACCCTGCAGTAACCTTCCTTTTAGACTGTTCCTAATCTCCCTATCAAGTGTGCCTGAATAAGGACTTAATCATCCACTATATAATAGGCTAGGCCTACATTTTTGCTGGGATCTCCAGAAGGATTTCTGACCCAACTGCACCTCTTAAAGTGCCACTGACCCAATTTTTTTCCCAACAGTCTGTGATTCGGATCATTCCCGCTTACAGACAGAGCAACACCTTATCTCAGGTACGCATAAACCTCCCCCCACCTGCACCTTACTTCAAGTTTACACGCCTGCCTTTGAAGTTGTAGAGGTAATCTTTCTCTAGTCCCGTTTCTCCCTTCTGCGGAAGAGACATCAACATGTTTTAACCTCAAAATACTCCTGTCTGTGATAACAGGTGGTATAACGCTACTAAGATCCAGAGCACCTATGGTAAAAGTGGGCAGATACTGAGGCGCCTGCCAAGAAACTGAAAGATCCACAAAAAATAACCCACTGTCTCAGTCAGATTTAGACAAGAGAAGACATGAGAAAATCACAAGCTTCAACAGGAGCGCAAGCTGTATCTTCTAAAAACTCCACCACTAGACAGCAAGTATCTCAACAAGAAGGAGATAGTGATGATGAAGAAAACACAGAAATTACGGCAGAGCTACCAATATCCAGATCCTTCATCTCTCAGGCTCTCTCTAAAGCCCTCAATACAGTGTTAGAAGAATTGTCCGAAATCAAGAGAGATGAGACAGATTGGCCCCAGGGTAGATGCACTGGAAACTACTCAGACTGCCTTAACCAACTATACAAAACAAGCAACTGACACCTTATCCATATGCCAACAACATATCAATCATCTATACGACTACATAGAGGATCAAGATAACAGAGGCGTGAGGAATAATATTCGCTTCAGGGGAATCCCCGAATCGGTCGCCGCGGAAGAGATCTGCCAATGGCTGTTGGGGGAAGATTGCTCTGACCCTATCTCACTTGAAAGAGCTCAACCCAGCCTTACGCCCCAAACCTAAACCGGGAGATCCCCCGAGAGATGTAATATGTAAACTACTGAATTTCCCACAGAACGACCTAATAATGTAAAGCAAGAGAGCTTGATCACATTGAATATGAAGGTTCCTTGATTTTTCTATTCCAAGTTCTGGCCCCAGCCACTCTAAATAAAAGACGCATACTCAAGCCATTAACAGACTACTTAAGACACAAGAGAATTGCCTTCAGTTGGCTTTTTCCTTTTGGCATGATGATTACCTGGAAGGAAAAGAGATAAATCATAAGATCACCGAAAGACCTCCCTGACATCTTCACTGCCCTGGGAATAGAGGACATTGATATCCCGGACTGGTCCATCCCCAATAATGTCGGCAT
The DNA here is from genome assembly GCA_033119425.1 of Bufotes viridis. Lineage (NCBI taxonomy): Eukaryota > Metazoa > Chordata > Amphibia > Anura > Bufonidae > Bufotes > Bufotes viridis. Next base: position 572,001,917 of record CM065590.1, on the reverse strand, counting down.
TCCCTCAGATTTCTCCCTCAACAGCCTGGGAAACTGTGTCCTCCAGCAAAGCACAAAGGACAAAGAAGAAACAGAGTACAATGACTCCCGGACGCATCATCATGGAAGAAGACTGAGGTCTTATGTTGATATGTACCTTCTTCTATGACTGATTAGCATAGCGGCACTGACCCCGCTGAGATATTGCGGCATAAGTGTTACTCTCGGCATTGGAATGAGGTGCGGGACCCGTTTTGTTATTCCTACTGTAAGAGAGTGCAAGGTGTTGTATTTGATAGCAGGTACGTGTCACCGAGGTTGCTGGCCTCGGTGAGGTAAGAGCCGGGGTTTTTGGTCTGCAGCAGCTAGTGCTGCTCTGTTAAATAGCATGGCTGCAAAGCCGATCCGGGCCGGCTCTTACTGGGAGCAGCTAAAGAGTAGGGTGGGTGGCTGCTCCCCACGGTCCAGTCCATGTTTTGGGCTGGGTATATAACGCAGCCAGCAGCTGTGTCTGAGGGTGTGATTATCCTGGAGCCTGCAAACAGGGCTGAGGAATTCTCTGTGCTGGAGGAAGGAGCTCAGCAAGGTGGTGTTTCCCTGCGACCTGAAGGTGGAATCGCCTGCGGCTGAGCCGACTGCTAGGTGTGAACCCGCACCTAAACCACCCAAGGTGACTGGACCCTGTGTTGGCCTGTTTTCGTTTTGCCACAGTATTTCCGTTGTGTGTGAACTGTCACCAAGAGACTGCTTTTCTTTTATGGCGTGCAAGTGTGAATAAAACACTGTTTGATGCACCATCTGGACTCCTTGTTTTGCCTCTAAACTGCACCCGCACCGCTGTCTACCAGAGCGACTCCCCACATTTGGTGTCGGATGCGGGCATGCGCAGTGAGGCTGGCGTGAACGCCGAACTTTGTTTGCTGAGTAAAAGTGTATGTCCTATATTAGGCCGGCAAAGTTGCAGCCTGGGTTCCCGGACAAAATGGAGGCGGTTGTAAAGCCCTTGTGGAGGCTAACTTGCAGCAGCGGGAGGCCAACAAGCAGCAGCAGGAGACCAACCAGCTACTACTACAGCAGGTGATGGCCTTACAGGCGGCAGGAGCGTCCCACCACGTCCATGATGCCCGGAAGCGGTCCGTGCGGCGATCCCAAAGATGACCCCCGCAGACGACGTGGAGACATACCTAGCCGTCTTTGAGAAGGTCGCCGTGAGGGAAAAGTTACCCCGTGACCAGTGGGCCGAGGTGGTTGCTCCGCTCCTGGCAGCCGGACCCCAGCAAGTTTTTTCGATTTGGCAGATGTCCAGGCAGCTGACTACCCGACCGTGAAAGGTGAGATTCTAGCAAGACTGGGGGTGAATGTTTTGGTCCGGGCCCAGCGGGTGCATCAGTGGGAATTTAACCCGGCTGAACCCGCCAGACCACAATACTATGACCTGCTACATCGGTTGCAAAAATGGCTGCAGCCAGACATACTGACTCCCACTGCTATGCTCGACCGTCTGTTAGCAGATGTATTCTGGAGGTCTTTGCCTTACCCTCTCCAGCACTGGATCGGCCAGGTATCCCCCACCAATGCCCTTGAGATGGTCGACCTGGTGGAGCGATATGAGGCCACCAGAAACCTGCAGGGGGTTCTTTTGGGAGGAGGCCAGTCAAACCCCGGAAACCTCCACCCCAGTCCCGGCGGCCGGCCAAACCCGCCCGGGATGTACCCCTTGCAGATCCCTCCCCAGTAGTCTGCTGGCGGTGTCACGAGCCTGGCCACGTAAGGGCCGACTGTCCACAGTGGGGGAACCCATGGAGACTAATTATGGGTACCGGGCTTCCCTGTATGCCCGGAGACTGTGTGCGACCGGCACCCCGAGACAATAGACAATCGACATCTGTGCCAGGTGCAAATCGGGGATAACCTGGCAGTGGCGCTGTTGGACTCAGGGAGCCTGGTAACCCTGGTAAGTGCTGCCCTGGTACAGCCCACCCAGTATACGGGCCGGAAAGTTGGTGTGGTGTGTATACACGGAGACTTAAAGGACTATCCCACGGCTGTAATGTCTCTATCCACGGCGGCCGGCACCTGGACTTGTGAAGTGGCGATCTCCACAAAGCTGCCCTATGAACTAATAATTGGGAGAGACTTCCCTGGTTTTCCGTCACTGTGGCCTGAGATGAAAGTGACTAATAGCCCTGAGACAGGGTAACCCTAGCAGAGTGGCCTGATACCCCTGGAAGGCCAGAACCCTGGGAGCCCGAGTCTGAGGGGCCAGCGGTAGGGGTGACCACTGCTGCAGCGGTAGTGGGGGAGACAACCCCACTGAGTGTAATGGTGGGAGACACGGAGGACTTGCCACCGGGGCCTGAGTTGGCAGACCTCAATGTCTCCGGGGAAAATTTTGGGACCGCACAACACCGGGACCAAACCCTAACCAGGGCCTGGGAGAATGTGCTGGAAATTGATGGTAAACCCCAGAAACCAGGGGCTGAATTAATGTTCCCACGATTTATTGTTCTGCAGGATATGTTGTATCGGGTGAACCAAATCCGAGGTGAACCTGTTGAACAGTTGGTGGTGCCCACAGCGTATCGCAAGCTTGTCATGGAGCTTGCCCACCAACATGTTCTTGGGGGACACCTGGGGTGGCAGAAAACCCAGGACCGCATACTGCAGCGGTTTTATTGGCCCAGTGTGTTCAAGGAGGTAGAGAATTATTGTAAGTCCTGTCCGACCTGTCAGATAACTAGCCCCCAGCCACATTTCCGTAGTCCTCTGGTACCTCTGCCAATTATTGAAGTACCGTTCGAGCGAATCGCTATGGATTTAATTGGGCCTGTACCAAAGTCTGCCAGGGGCCACCAACACATTCTGGTAGTTCTCGACTATGCCACTCGGTATCCGGAGGCGGTGCCTCTGCGACATACCTCAGCTAAGCTCATTGCCAAAGAGTTAATGGAGATGTTTTCCCGTGTGGGCCTGCCAAAAGAGGTTCTGACAGACCAAGGGACCCCTTTTATGTCCAAAGTAATGAGGGAACTGTGTAAATTGTTGCGTATAAAGCAGCTACGGACGTCCGTTTACCATCCGCAAACAGACGGTCTGGTTGAGAGGTTTAACCAAACTCTAAAAAATATGTTAAAGAGGGTGGTGTCTAGAGATGGGAAGGACTGGGATCTGCTTCTGCCCTATCTCATGTTCGCAGTGCGAGAGGTACCCCAGGCCTCTACTGGGTTCTCGCCCTTCGAACTGCTTTATGGCAGACACCCTCGGGGCCTGTTGGATATCGCCAAGGAAGCATGGGAACAACAGCCTGTCCCCCACAAAAGTGTCATTGAGTATGTCACCCAGATGCAGGAACGGATAGAAAGGGTGTTGCCGCTGGTCCGGGAGCATATGGAGGCAGCACAACAAGCCCAGAGTAGGGTGTATAATCGTCAGGCTCGGTGCACGGGGCTTCAATCCGGGAGATCGAGTGTTGGTTCTGGTACCCACCCTTGACAGCAAATTCCTAGCTAGGTGGCAGGGCCCCTATGAGGTGATCGAGAAGGTAGGGAAGTAAATTACAAAGTACACCAGCCAGGGCGGCGCAAGCCGGAGCAGGTGTACCACGTGAATTTACTTAAGCCTTGGAAAGATAGGGACACGGCCGACGACCACAGCCCCCGGCCAGGGCTTCTAGGTGAAAAGTGTCCAGCCCCACAGTTCGAGGCCTGTGAAGCAGTAACCACGGTAAAAATTGCAGACAGCCTGTCTTCCAAACAAGTTCAGGAAGTCAGGGAGTTCATCAGTCGGAACACGGATGTGTTCTCGGACCTCCTGGCCGCACGTCTCTCATCCAACATGACATCGTCACTGAGCCTCAGGCCAAGATCCGGTTAAAACCATACCGGGTACCCGAGGCTCGGCGACGGGCCATCGCGGAGGAAGTACAGTTAATGTTGAAGCTCGATGTCATTGAGGAGTCGAAGAGTGAGTGGGCCAGTCCCATAGTCCTAATACCCAAGCCGGATGGGACGTTGCGGTTCTGCAACGATTTTCGTAAGTTAAATGAAGTGTCCAAGTTTGATGCGTATCCCATGCCCCGGGTAGACGAGCTTGTTGAGAGTTTAGGGCAAGCCCGTTATTTTTCTGTGCTAGACCTCACCAAAGGGTACTGGCAGGTACCCTTAACGGAGTCGGCTAAGGAAAAACCGCATTTGTTACCCCGCAGGGCCTGTATCACTACAAGGTGTTACCCTTTGGCCTGCATGGCGCCCCGCCACTTTCCAAAGGTTAATGGACATAGTGCTGCGACCACATCGTCGGTACGCCTCGGCCTACTTAGATGATGTAGTCATCCACAGCACCGACTGGGAAAGCCATTTACCCAAGGTGCAGGCGGTAGTGGATGCCCTGAGGAAAGCCGGACTGACCGCTAACCCAAAGAAGTGCTCCATAGGGTTAGAGGAGACAAAATATCTGGGATATGTAATTGGGCGGGGAGTCATCAAACCTCAGGTAACCAAGGTAGAGGCCATTCGTAACTGGCCCCGACCGGTCACCACCAGGCAGGTAAAGTCGTTCCTGGGGATTGTAGGTTACTACATGAGGTTTGTGCCCCACTTTGCCACCATAGCAGCGCCGTTGACAGACCTGTTGAAGGGGCGAAAGTCTGGGAGGGTTAGCTGGAGTGAGAAGGCGGAGGAGGCTTTCGCCGCGTTGAAGTCGGCCCTGTGTGGGTCCCCGGTTTTGGTGACACCCGACTTCAACAAGGAGTTTGTCGTACAGACCGACGCCTCGGAGGTAGGCCTCGGTGCGGTACTGTCTCAGGAGGTCAACGGGGAAGAACATCCCGTTGTCTTCCTGAGCCGTAAGCTCAATCCCGCCGAGTCCAGATACAGTATAGTGGAGAGGGAGTGCCTGGCTATCAAGTGGGCACTCGAATCTCTCCGCTACTACTTGTTAGGGAGGAGGTTCCGTCTGGTGACCGACCATTCCCCCTCAAATGGATGAGTCAGGCCAAGGAGAGGAATGCTCGGGTCACCAGGTGGTTCCTATCTCTTCAGAATTTCAAATTCTCTGTGGAACACAGGGCAGGCCGCTTGCAGGGCAACGCAGATGCCCTGTCCCGCGTCCACTGCCTCACGTGTGTTCACCCCTCAGGGTTGAACAAAGGGAGTGTGTAAGAGAGTGCAAGGTGTTGTATTTGATAGCAGGTACGTGTCACCGAGGTTGCTGGCCTCGGTGAGGTAAGAGCCGGGGTTTTGGTCTGCAGCAGCTAGTGCTGCTCTGTTAAATAGCATGGCTGCAAAGCCGATCCGGGCCGGCTCTTACTGGGAGCAGCTAAAGAGTAGGGTGGGTGGCTGCTCCCCACGGTCCAGTCCATGTTTTGGGCTGGGTATATAACGCAGCCAGCAGCTGTGTCTGAGGGTGTGATTATCCTGGAGCCTGCAAACAGGGCTGAGGAATTCTCTGTGCTGGAGGAAGGAGCTCAGCAAGGTGGTGTTTCCCTGCGACCTGAAGGTGGAATCGCCTGCGGCTGAGCCGACTGCTAGGTGTGAACCCGCACCTAAACCACCCAAGGTGACTGGACCCTGTGTTGGCCTGTTTTCGTTTTGCCACAGTATTTCCGTTGTGTGTGAACTGTCACCAAGAGACTGCTTTTCTTTTATGACGTGCAAGTGTGAATAAAACACTGTTTGATGCACCATCTGGACTCCTTGTTTTGCCTCTAAACTGCACCCGCACCGCTGTCTACCAGAGCGACTCCCCACACTACCCACTGTCTCTTTTTTGGCTATGGCCACTAGTCCGAGGGGCAGGGGGCGAGCGCATCATATCCAATGCATTCCTTTCAGTTAGCTTCCTTCCTCCTTTTTCAGTACTTTATCCACGGTAATCGAATTTGTGTTCTAATTATATCATTTGCTCAGTTAAAAAAAAAATTCTCTTCAACCACCCGCTTCATATGTACCATGTACAGGCGGTACTCGAATCATTTCATGTGCCGCCATTACCTAACCAGTTTCTACTGTTCGACCTGAAAAAGGTCATTTGTTAATGTTGTAAGACATGATCAGGTTTCTGTTTCTGGAGAAATGTTGTTAACAATGTTTTCCCTTTATGTACTTATCCTAGCCCTCCTTTCCACATCCACTCCTTCCCTCCTCCATTGTCCAAGGTACTACGTCGCACAGATCTCATATCATCCCTGGCCACTCTAACAGTCAGTATGTTCTACAAGCCATGCACAGCACTCACACACTAATATGGCGGAACTTAAGTTAGCCACTTAATACCGTAAGAGGTTTCAAATCCCCAGTAAAAAGAAACCAAATAATACACCAACTGCACAAAGAAAAAGCGGACATCATCTTTATGGAAGAGACCCATTTTAATCATAATAAAATTTCGGACCTATCAAGGCCTAGGTATAACCTGTGGTTCCACAGCTCGTTAGCTTTAGCCAACATTTTTGGCACAAGCATAGAAATAAATGAACGCATTGACTTTTCTCTAGTGGATACAAGGCTGAGAAACTGGCAAATAAATTAGGGTTGCCCTTCTAACAGGAGCTGCAGACAGCGATGAGGAGAAAGCAAAGCTGTTAATTTTTTTTTCTCTCTGCTGTATTCACTGAGGAAAATAAACTGTCAATGCAGAGTGTAAAAGAAAATTCCCCATTCAAAGTGGCCTGTCTGACCCAGGAAGAAGTGCAGCGGCGTCTTAAAGGGGTTATCCCAAGAATAATTAAAAAAATCAAAATGAAACATTATATAGTCCATGATAATTTCTGTCTAACAAAGCTAGAACCAGCCCTGTACCTCACATGGGTCCAAAGATATTCCCTTCCTTGGGCTGCTAGATTTATATCAAGCTGACACTCAAGGGGCGTGTCTTTTCTGCTGTAGCTCAAGGGGCGTGTCTTTTCTGCTGCTGCTCAGGAGGCAACTCCATTCCACTGCAGCTCTCTCCCTATCACAACTCAGGAGGCAGTTGAAAGATGAAACTGAGCATGTGCAGCCTTCTTAATGAGCCTGTCAAAGAGGTAAGAAATTAAGTGGCACTATACTGATACATTTTCTTGAATATCTCAGTGGCTGTACAAAATTTTTAATTACATGCAATTACAAAAGTATACAGATCCAGGTGCTGGTTTGAAAACTGTAGAATATTTTTCACGGGATGTTAGACAAATAGACAAATTTCTGGGACCAGATGACATACACCTCTGTATCCTAACAGAATTAAGCAAAGTCATAGCCAGACCCTTATTTCTGATATTTAAGGACTCTATACTGACAGGGAATGTCCCACAGGATTGGCGCTTAGCAAATGTGATGACAATACTCAAAAAGGGTCCAAAAACAGAGCCCGGAAACTATAGGCCAGTAAGTTTAACATTTGTGATGGATAAATTGTTTGAAGGTTTTCTAAGAGATGCTATCTTGGAGTACCTCAATGTAAATAAGCAAGTAACGCTATATCAGCATGGCTTCATGAGGGATCGGTTATGCCAAACAAATTTAATCAGTTTCTATGAAGAGGTAAGGTCTAGACTTGACAGCGGCAAATCAATGGATGTCGTATATCTGGACTTCTCCAAAGCATTTGACACTGTACCTCATAAAAGGTTAGTATATAAAATGAGGATGCTCGGACTGGGAGAAAATGTCTGTATGTGGGTAAGTAACTGGCTCAGTGATAGAAAACAGAGGGTGGGTATTAACTGCACACACTCAGATTGGGTCACTGTCACTAGTGGAGTACCTCAGGGGTCAGTACTGGAGGGGTCACTGTCACTAGTGGAGTACCTCAGGGGTCAGTATTGGGCCCTATTCTCTTCAATATATTTATTAATGATCTTGTAGAAGGCCTGCACAGTAAAATATCTATTTGCGCAGATGACACTAAACTGTGTAAAGTAACATGGAAGAGGACAATATACTGTGTGTATATATATATATATATATATACATATCTATATATACTACAGAGGACAATATGCTGTATATATATACTACAGAGGACCGTATACTGTATATATACTACAGAGGACAGTATACTATATGTATATACTACAGAGGACCGTATACTGTATATATATACTACAGAGGACAGTATACTATATGTATATACTATAGAGGACTGTATATTGTATATATATACTACAGAGGACAGTATACTATATGTATATACTACAGAGGACCGTATACTGTATAAATATACTACAGAGGACAGTATACTGTATATATATACTACAGAGGACAGTATACTATATATATACTACAGAGGATAGTATACTTCATCTACAGATGGATCTGGATAGATTAGAGGCTTGGGCAGAGAAATGGCAGATGAGGTTTAACACTGACAAATGTAAAGTTATACACATGGGAAGGAATAATGCAAGTCACCCGTACATACTAAATGATAAAACACTGGGTAACACTGACATGGAAAAGGACTTAGGAATTCTACAGCAAACTAAACTGTAGAAACCAGTGTCAGGCAGCTGCTGCCAAGGCCAATAAGATAATGGGTTGCATCAAAAGGGGCATAGACGCCCATGATGAGAACATAGTCCTACCACTTTACACATCACTAGTCAGACCACACATGGAGGACTGTGCACAGTTCTGGGCTCCTGTGAACAAGGCAGACATAGCAGAGCTGGAGAGGGTTCAGAGGAGGGCAACTAAAGTAATAAATGGAATGGATGGAATACAGTACCCAGAAAGATTATCAAAATTAGGGTTATTTAGAAAAAAGACGACTGAGGGGAGATCTAATAACTATGTATAAATATATCAGGGGTCAGTACAGAGATCTCTCCCATCATCTATTTATCCCCAGGACTGTGACTGTGACAAGGGGACGTCCTCTGTGTCTGGAGGAAAGAAGGTTTGTACACATAGAAGAGGATTCTTTACTAGTGTTGAGCGAGAATATTCGAATAGCGTTTTTTTTTTACAAATATCGGCACTTCGCTAATTCGCGAATATTTAGAATATAGTGCTATATATTCGTAAAAAACGAATATTCACGTATTGTGAATGAAACTTTGAACGGGCTATAACTTTCCTATTGGCTGGCTTGCTAGAATTAACAAATATACAGAATATAGCCCTATATTCGTATTCATTATTTTTGTTAATTCTAGCAAACCAAGTTAACTTGCCTAAACACAGCTCTAAGTTGGATGCGCAATGCGAGAATATTAAGTAATATTACTCGCATTGCACATCCAACTTAGAACAGGGTATATGCAACTTACTTTACTGTTTGGCTGGGTAGAATTAACGAATATGACGAATACGAATATAGCGCTATATTCTCTATATTCGCTAATTCTAGCAAGCCAATAGGAAAGCTGCCTATAGACGGGCTCTAAGTTGGATGCGCAATGTGAAAATATTACTTTACCTATTTTTTGCAATAAAAGAATACTGAGTCATTATTCTATTTATTGCAAAAAATAGGTAAAGTAATATTTCGCATTGCGCATCCAACTTAGAGCTGTCTATAGGCAACTTTTCTATTGGCTTGCTAGAATTAGTGAAGATAACAAATACGAATATTCTCTATCTTCGTTAATTCTAGATAGCCAACCAATAAGAAAGTTGCCTTTATACCCCGTTCAAAGTTCAATTCGCAATACACGAATAATTAAATCGCATATTATTTGCGATAAATAGAATAATGATGGATATTCTATTTTGACGAATATATGATGAATATTCAATCGAATATTCGCAAAATATTGCAAAATCTAATATGGCACCTCCCGCTCATCACTATTCTTCACGGTAAGAGCAGTGAGACTATGGAGCTCTCTGCCTGAGGAGGTGGTGATGGTGAGTACAATAAAGGAATTCAGGAGGGGCCTGGATGTATTTCTGGAGTGTAATAATATTACAGGCTACAGCTACTAGAGAGGGGTCGTTGATCCAGGGAGTTATTCTGATTGTCTGCTTGGAGTCGGGAAGGATTTTTTTTCCTCTAAAGTGAGGAAAATTGGCTTCTACCTTGCAGGTTTTTTTTTGTCTTCCTCCGGATCAACTTGCAGGATGATAGGCCGAACTGGATGGACAGAGGGCTTTTTTCAGCCTTACAAACTGTTACTATGTAACATCTAAGGTTTGAAAAAATTTTTGTTGTTCAATGTTCATCTTTTAGGTGCCATCTGCTGTCTGGTTTCAGAACTGGACAAATTCAGGAGTACTGTACGTGCTTTTTACCGAAAGAAAAATATTACCATAGAGGGTATTATTGAACAAATTATCGGAACTTAAACATTAACCCCCATTAAAACATAACCCAAAAATCATATAATTAACTAACAAACAATATTAATCCGTAGCCTTAGATTGCGGCATAGGGGACATATATTTCATGAAGGTTGGGACCACTGTGTAAAGTTTCATATGATCCATCTGTACTCATGACTGGTAATCATAGTAGAAAGTCGTCACAGGTGAAGTCTCTGGATGATTCTTTATATTGTTAAACACCATCCATTGGGGTCTTCGAATTATAGACAATTGTTGTTCTGATTAATTGATATTACTTTAATCCAGGAAAGCTCAACCTGTGGCCCTCCAGCTGTTGCAAAACTACAACTCCCACCATGCCCTGCTGCAGACTGATAGCTGTAGGCAGTCTGGGCATGCTGGGAGTTGTAGTTTTGCAACAGCTGGAGGGCCGCAAGTTGGGCATCCCTGCTTTAATCCATATAGGACATATATCTTGCCCTATAATGCCCCTTACTCTATCCCTGCCTACAGACAGCGCACCCAAACCAAAAGTGGAGACCCCACCTCTAGGTGGCTAAACCCTCAGTTGCCCCAATTACTTTACATCCTTTTGTGTGTCCCAACGTGTTTTCTCGACAATCAAGCTGGATCCTTAGGGGACTATAAGGCAAAGTTCAGAAGTTAGATATTAACTTCAGTGCTCAATGGCACCTGTGGGTACTGTACACGATTTTCAGTTTCTCATGATGTCGGGTGGTAGAGGCATCCAGATATCAAAATTATTGTTAGCATTAGGCAACCCCAATTCCAGGATTGGGTCATAACCTTGTCCATGTTCCCTTCCCGAAGCCAGGTCAGGAGAATGTAGCCATAAAATCATTAAGATAAAAACCACTCCAGAGAGACCCTAGACCACTATAATAAAACGTAAAGATAGCGTGAGGGTCATATGCGACCGGCGGCCGCCTCCCAGGGCTCACAAATAGATTGTGATTCATGACGCCAGTTGCAGCGAGGCAACAAGGACACAGGACACCTTTTAGTGATAGCATGGATGGTACCCATTTGTAGGAATGGCCGAGTGGTATAGGGTGGCCTAAAATGTCCCTTGGTGTAATGTTGTGTCACGGTGCTCCTACCTGGATACACTGGACCCCAGGTGTTGGCTCCGAAGCAGAAAAAGGGGATAAGTTAACTTGGGGATGAAGATTTACATCAAATGGTCATAAAAACTGTCATAAAAGATCATTATTACCATACTCCCTGTCCTCCTCTGGGGGGGGGGGGTTATGGGGGAATCTACAGACCCTTTTTACACATATAGAATAAAGCAGGGGTGCACAACCTTTTCTGGTTGGGGGCCACATTGTCAGCCTGAACCAATTCCGAAAATAAAACTTAAAGGGGTATTACAAACTGAAATACTGTATTTCTGGCATATTGAACATACAGTATATACTATAAATGTCTAGTTACACTTCCAGGACTCCCATCTAATAGGAGAATACATGAAAGATACATGGAAGAAGCCATAAGACATAGACCTATATGTCTTTTACCAGATGTTTGGGGGCCGCACAGAATGGTATCGAGGGCCGCATGTGGCCCCTGGGCCGCAGGTTGTGCACCCCTGGAATAAAGCAAACTGTCATTCCTTTGGGATCCCTAGCTTGATGGACTGATCAAAATTTCTGCTTCCCCAGGCAACCGGACTTAACCGTCGCATAACATATTAAGCATACCTCCCAAATTTTCAGACGATCAGAGGGACACTTAGGCTTAGGCCACTAGCGGATCAGGGGGGGGGAAGGGGGCAATGGGGGCAATTGACCCCCCAGAGAATGTGGAAAGCAATGGTGGCGGGGGCAGGGCACAGGGGGATGAACGCTTCCACTGTGAAAGCATTCATCTCTATAGCCATCTGTATCGCCATCCTCAGGACAGCAATACAGATGGCTGTGCTGTGGGGCAGGGGAGGGAGAGGCGCCTCCCTTACTTGTTCCTCTGATCGGCTGCCGGCACAGCGTGGGACACAGGCCGGAGAAGGCCTGCATCGCATCACTGCCATGGAGGTAAGTATAAGCGTTTGTTTTTTATAAGGCACTTAGTGGCACATGATGAGGGGGGGAGAGTCACTTGTTCACTTGTTACTGGGACATGATTTGGGGGGAGAGGCACTTGGTACTGGGACATGATGAGGCGGGAGAGGCATTTGTTACTGGGACATGATGAGGGGGGAGAGGCACTTGTTACTGGGACATGATGGGGGGGAGAGGTACTTGTTACTGGCACATGATGGGGGGGAGAGGTACTTGTTACTAGGACATGATGAGGGGGGGGGAGGCACTTGTTACTGGGACATGATGAGGGGGGGAGAGGCACTTGTTACTGGGACATGATGAGGGGGGAGGGGAGAGGCACTTGTTACTGGGACATGATGAGGGGGGAGGGGAGAGGCACTTGTTACTGGGACATGATGCGGGAGGTAGAGGCTCTTGTTACTCTCTGCATGTTTACCGTGCTGCCGCCTGAACTCCGCCCCGCCCCTATTATAGTCAATGGGGCCGGTGCGGTAGTCCGGGGGCACGCGTGCACATATCTGACAGGCTGCTCACCCGCCGGAGTCCCTTGCTGCTAGTGTGATACTAGCCTTAGAAGAAACGTTACCTATAGTGTGGTATTAACCTGTGAACGCTAGCAGTGGTAGAGTGTACTTGGGCGTTACTTAAAACAAGGTGTCTCATCAGCCTGATATGACAAGTGGTGGCAGCCAAGATTGATTCGTTTCCGATAACGGAGTTCTGAAAGAGGGAGGTCTAGCCTGACCCTGCAGGCTCCCATCCTGAGTCTAAGTCCGTGATCCTGACACTTAGGGGGTCATTTACTAAGCTGAAATATTCCTAAATTAGGGGTATTTTATGCGCAGATAGCAGCTCAATGGTTAGTTGCGGCGCTACCTGTGACTTCGCCCCACTCACGCCAGTTCTAAAATTGTGGGCGGGGAGGGGGACGGGATGGCAGGTCCGTCTCATTTACCATTTTCTACGCCTGTTTTAGGTGTAGAAAATGGTGTAGGAAGCTGTGTTACATTTAGAACTGGTGCTGGATGCACTGAAGTTATGGAGAGGCCTGCACCTCTTCATAACATCAGCGGAAACACCGCCAGCTATGGGGCTTTATTAGGACCAGCGTCTAAAACGCCAGTCTTAATTAATGTGCCCCTAAGTTTATAATTTTCTGTAAGAGATTAAGAATAATGGAACATGCTTGATTGATGAGCAGTTTGTCCAGGGGAAATTCTCATTTCTACAGCGAGTCTTTTCTGAATGGTTGAGGACACCACTGCGTCTGAGGGAAACTGAGACCAGATGGAAGAGAATAGTCTCAGCGTTCCTCCGACCTGAGGTCCGACCAAGATAGCGTCATAAGTCCTGTGATTCCTGGATACCGGGTTTTCTCTTGAAAGAGAAGGTATTGTCAGGCCATGGCTTAAATCTCCCTTATTTATTTTGATTTCTAGCTTTCTTCTTGAATCTTGGTCATCTTTTCAGAAAATGAAAGCATTACGGTTAGTTTTCTTGTTGGATTATGGAACCACATGACCTTCGACTTTACTAAGAGACGCTAACATTTTCTTAAACTGAGGTCCAAAGAGGATGGAGGGGGAAACAATTTTTTTTGAGAGCTTAGCAACTGCCAGATCTACTTTAGGTTCAAATATTTACTAAGGATCAAGTTTTATGTAGACTTAAAGGGGTTGTGTCATGAAACATATTCTACATTTTTTAAACCAGCGCCTGGATCTGAATACTTTTGTAATTGCATGTAATTAAAAATTCTGTACAGCCACTGAGATATTCAATAAAATGTATCTGTATAGCGCCACCTGCTGTTTTTCTTTTCCTTATTTCTTGTCCACCTCACTGAGGGGGTCGCACGCGCTCAGTTTAAATGTTCAACTGTCATCAGCCATATCTTCTGTTAGAAGCCGTGACAGTTACAGTGAACGAGTTACAGCAGGAAGGACTTGACCCCTGAGAAGGTACACAATCCCTGAGCTGCCAGCCTGAATGGATCTCTGGATCCATGTGAGGTACAGGGCTGGTTCTAGCTTTGTTGGAAATGAATTGTTTTTACATCAATCATGGTGTATTCAAAAATAGTGATGAGCAGCAGGGGCAATATTCGAATTTGCGATATTTTGCAAATATTCGTATATTAAAAAAAATTGCCAATGAAATATTTGCATAATGCGAATATTCTAACACCCGAATATACAGCACTATAGAATATAGTGCTATATATTCTTTTTTAGAATATTCGTCATTTTTTCCAATTTAATGTGAACAGTCATTGGCCCAAAAGCAACTTAAGCAGGGAGGAATCATGACTTCAGATGGAAAAAAATAAACGAATATTCTAAAAAACGAAAATATAGCACTCGATTCTATAGTGCTATATATTCGGGTGTTAGAATATTTGCATTACGCGAATATTTCATTGCCGATTTTTCGCGTAAGAGAAAAAATAATTAAATAATGAAGAATATTCTAATTCACTACAGACTTCGATATTGCAGCCTTCTCACATTGGCCCACAAGCAAGAAGCAGGTAGGTGTACTAGGTAATGGGTTCAGATAAAAAAAACAAAAAACAAAAAAAATATATATATTGTTTTTACGAATATATATCACTATATTCTAAATATTCGCGAATTTTCAAAGTGCCGATATTTGCGATAAAAATTTGAAATTCGAATATTCGCGCTCAACACTATTCAAAAAAGTTTGTCAGGTTTAGGCCAGTTATGTTGCAGCCATTCATTGTACAGTCTTGAAGATATCTTCTCTTTAGGTAAGATGTAGAGGCGTCTCAGAATCTGAATCATTATACCGTCAACCCTCAAGATACAATGGCCTCAGGATACAATATTTTCAAAATACAGAGGTCTGTTATGACCCATCGTAAGTTGAAGCTAAACTCAACATACAATGCCTCAGACTCAGATCTAACCAATAAAGGTGACTTCTCTGGAAAACTAGCTGTATTAGTTAGTCTTCAATACCGAAATGCAAGCGGTATAGCAAATAGTAATGCAGGAGTGCCAGCAGCCGTGAAAACTGCTTCCAAAAATATAAAAAAGAAAAAAATTCCACAGCACTTCCCAATTGTGTATCAATCAGTGTATTTCAAATCGCCAGACAGCAACGTTTCGGTCCACTCACTGGGACCTTTCCCAAGTAGTCACTGCTTGAGAAAGGTCCCAGTGAGTGGACCAAACATTGTTGTCTGGCGATTGGAAATACACTGATTGATACACAATTGGGAAGGGCTGTGGAATTTTTTTCTTTTTTTGTATTAGTTAGTTACTAGTTAGCAGCTATTCCTGACTATTATATGTAAGGACTTGTTTTATCTGTCCTAGTTATCTGCTAATTTTTCTTAAATCTTCATTATTTCTTATCTTAAATAAATGACATTTTGGGGCTTTGGAACCGATTACTCAACTTACAATGGTTTCAACAAATTATTATT
The DNA here is from genome assembly GCA_033119425.1 of Bufotes viridis. NCBI lineage: Eukaryota > Metazoa > Chordata > Amphibia > Anura > Bufonidae > Bufotes > Bufotes viridis. Next base: position 571,986,174 of record CM065590.1, on the reverse strand, counting down.
GTAACTTGAGGGCTCACTGTACATGCATAATCAGAAATGTAATCACTGTCAGAAAGTGTACCATCATCATCATCATCGGAGGAGGGAATAGGCAACTGAGAAGAGGAATGAGCTTTGTGCTTCCTATTTATGAACAACCAGAAAAGAAATAATGGAAGCGGCCATTAGCATTAGACTATAAGACGCACTGACACTTTCCCTCATTTTTTGGGCAAAAATTGCGTCTTGTACTGATAAAGATGATGTACCATATTTTTCAGACTATATGATCCATAAGAGAGATACAGACCAGTATCTTGGGAGCAGTGACAACCTGACGTACGTTTCTCCAAGCTTCTTTTTTGGGGCGTCAAAGAAGATAGTAGTCTCCTGGGGATTATAAGTCCACCACACACGGCTTCACTAGCAGTGATAGGGTGTAATAGGGTGAGCAACTCTACCATTCTAAGGCCGCTTTCACATCCCCGTTTTGGAGCTCTGGCTGCCTGATCTGCTATAAATGCTGGCTGTCTGAAGACTAAAAAACGTTGCACGCAATGGTTTTTCTCCAGCTGAAACTCTGCACTTATGCTGGAAATCGTCCGGATCACTGCCAGACTGTCACGGTTTCTCCCGTGCCGGCCTCTTTGGTTTCACTTGTTTCAGTGTTGTTGCTGGTTATGACCACACCTCTTGTCTCAGGTGTAGCTTAAGTGGTCATTCCAACTCCTCTATTTAGTCTGGTCTCCCTCATCATGCTAAGCGGTTCATAGCTCCATTTTGGTTGTGGAAGTGCTGGTGTTTGGATCTCCACTGAGTTTCTGCTCGTCCACGTACTATCAGAGTTAAATGTCTTTTTACTATTTTCTAGTTTGTTGTATTCCCCTATCTTTTGGGTCTGATGGAGTCTCCTGTTCCTTCAGCTGGGAAGGAACAGGTCATCTGTTGTCCTGACACTATTTCCAGGGCCCTTTAGGGTGAGATAGGGCTTTAGGTTCCTGCGTATGATCATTCCTACCATCGAGGTCTGGTCATACAGATAGTAGTCAGGGCTCAGATTAGGGATTCACTAGGTGGTGACCATCCCCCTTTCCCTAGTTTCCAGGCCTAGTACCTTTTCCCTACCCTCCTGTGTTTACTGTGGAGTTTACCACCCACACCGCACCGTGACACAGACCTCATTGCAGTCAATAGGGAACCATTAATGTCAGATCCTGGGAGATCTAGCAGGCTGCTCTGTGGATGAACAGCCCGCCAGATCTCCTAATGGAGACGTGAACAAGGCCTTAGCTGTTTCCTAACTTATGTGTGGACTAGACGAAATATAATAGAAAACAGTCCGGGTGGCACTGCGTTCTCCTTCCCTCTCCCATTTAGGCACTGTCACATCTTCACATTGGGTGCAACTTCTGCAACCAGGCGGTGCTCAGCCCAATCAGACTTGAAATTATAATAATGTCGAAAAGTAACAGGCGGCACTCACCAACGGTGCAATCTTCTCTTTATTGTCTCCAGCTTAAAATACATCAGCGGGCGGCTTGGGGTGGACAAACATACAATGCAGTGACGAAGGTGCGGTGACGGCCGTTTCGCGCCTAAGCACTTCCTCTGGCCATTGAGGACTAGGATTGAGCGAAGTGGGCTCGGATTGCTGTATCTGAACCCAGGGGCGTAGCTAAAGGTTCATGGGCCCTGGTGTAAGAGTTCAGCTTGGGCTCCCCTTCCCTCAATGCTTTGTGGTCGGTGGCAGGAAAGCCCATAGCCTTCGTGCTGCCTGAGGTAAGAATTGAAACAGCACCCCCCATGCCAAACTCTTGACCTAACCCCTTCCCTCCAGCCAGAGCTGTAACTTGACCAGCATGCACTTTCTATAATACTGGTGTCTTCTTATGCGGCACACGTGTCTTTGGGTCCCCTCAGGCTCCAGGGCCCAGTAACGACTGCTACGTCTGTCTGCACCCCGTATAGCTACATCCCTGTCCTAACCCAATTCGTTTAAAAACTTCATTAAGAATATGTGGTCAGTCCTACTGTAAAATGTATGGCCTCCGTGGAGGTCTTTCAGCAAATATCGCAGGACTTACTTTGTCTCGCCCCTATCACGTGTCAGTTTGTTTATTCTCATAAATAACTGCATCAAAATGCTAAGCCAAACTCAGCTTCATGCCTCATTTACGAAGCCGAGTTCGCCTTCGTATTTTGATAGAGTAATTTATAGGACACTCGGTACGGTTTTTTACGGGTCACATCACTTTAGTATATCGAATGGAATGAATGGCGCTTTAATAATAAATAATAATAATCGAATTGAGCTGGTCTATATGACCTGTTTTATTGCGCCTTTTTGTTTTTAGATGTCTGAGGTCATTACCGTTGTGTGGGTTTGGACTTCAAATAGTTTTTATTACATTTTATTGTACATTTATCCCACCATTGTATCTATTATACTGATCTATTGGATTTATGGTAAATTATGAGGACACGATGCACTAGTTTACCCTCACGTGTTCTATTGTTCTATTTTTTTCCAACAGTGATGATGCAATTGCTCAGTAGATGGCAGCATAATCTAAGTGTTTGCCAAAGACATTCTTTCAGTAAATTCATTCATACCACACAGTATAATATACAGTACATATCTTTTATGAAGTTTATATATCTCCATCCTACCCACAGCATATGACTTTGCCTATGATTGCGCATAGTGTCCTGGTTCTGTTTGTACTTCAGTTTTTTGGGGGCCTGAATTCAAGACCTGTTTGTTAATCCTCTACGTACCGACCTTGGCTTGTTTTCTGGATTAACCCTTGGCCTCCACAGACCATTTTGGCCTTAAGGCTGGGTTCACACTGGGTTCAAACGCGCTGTAAAACGCTCAACACATGAAAACCAATGCTTCCCTATGGCCCTGGTTCTCACTTGAGCGTTTTACAGTGCGTTTAAATGCGCTGAAAAACGCCCTACGCTTAAAAAAGTTCTTGAGCTTCTTTGGGGCGTTTTGTCGCGCGTATTGTGATTGACGCCACAGTGGTCAATCACACGAACGAGCGTACGACGCTCGTTTCCTATTTCCACAAACGCGTTGTTTATACGCGCGACAAAAACGCGCGTAAAACGTGAGTATCAAATGCGCTCAAGTGTGAACCCAGCCTTAAGACCAAGCCCCTTTTTCAAATTTGACAAGTGGTAATAACTTTGGAATGCATTTACTTATCAGATCGTATTCTTATAAGACATTGTACTTTATGTTAGTGATGCATTTGACTCAATATGCTTTGCCTTTGTTTATAAAAATAAAAATAAAAAATGTACAGAAAATTTGGAAAAAATTCACAATTTTTAAATTTGATATTTTTTCTGCTTTTAAGAAGGAGACAGGGTGACATCTAATCCAATAGTTATTACTTTACATTCCGCATATGTCTACTTTATGCCGGCATCATTTTGTAAATGTCATTTTATTTTTTAGGCCTTTAGAAGGCTTAGAATTTCAGAAGCAATTCTTACATTTTTTTATACTGACCTATTAAAGGACAGATTCAATTATAAAGTCACTGTGAGGCTTATACAAAAGAAACCACCGATAACTGACCTCATTTTAGAAAGTCACCCCTCAAATTAGTCAAAACAGATTTTTTAAACTTTGTTAGGGCTTGTTCACACGGCCGTTGTGCGGCTGTTCCGTGCATTGGGGACCGCAATTTGCGGCTCTGGAGTATAATACAGGATGTAACTCAGGATCAATACAGGATAAGTAATGTAATGTATGTACACAGTGACTCCACCAGCAGAATAGTGAGTGCAGCTCTGGAGTATAATACAGGATGTAACTCAGGATCAGTACAGGATAAGTAATGTATGTACACAGTGACTGCACCAGCAGAATAGTGAGTGCAACTCTGGAGTATAATACAGGATGTAACTCAGGATCAGTACAGAATAAGTAATGTAATGTATGTACACAGTGACTCCACCAGCAGAATAGTGAGCGCAGCTCTGGAGTATAATACAGGATGTAACTCAGGATCAGAACAGGATAAGTAATGAAATGTGTGTACACAGTGACTCCACCAGCAGAATAGTGAGCGCAGCTCTGGAGTATAATACAGAATATAACTCAGGATCATTACAGGATAAGTAATGTAAGTAGACAGTGACTTCACCAGCAGAATAGTGAGTGCAGCTCTGGAGTATATGTCCCCTTTCAGACAATCGAGTTCAACGCATTGGACTCGCAGAGTGTTTCAGCGACAGCATCTGTCTTGACTTCCCAGGACTGATAGGTCACATAGCATTATATTGATTTATGATGCTAGGTAACAATTACTGTTCTGGAGTGAATTGTATAACACTGACAGCATTTTATTAGTGTTAGGGTCCATTCACACATCCGTGTGTGTTTTGCAGATCCATGGATGCGGACATGTGAGTGGAGCCTTATCCAATACATTCCAGACCTCTAAGCGTTACATAGCATCATAAATCAATACAATGCTATGATACATGAGTGCTGGGAGGTCAGGACGGGTGCTCTCTCTCACACACGCTGCGAATCCAATGCGTGGAACTCGCTCGTATGAAAGGGGCCTAATACAGGATGTAAATTAGGAACAATACAGGATAAGTAATGTAATGTACGTACACAATGACTCCACCAGCAGAATAGGGAGTGTAGCTCTGGAGTATAATACAGGATGTAACTCAGGATCAGTACAGGATAAGTAATGTATGTACACAGTGACTGCACCAGCAGAATAGTGAGTGCAGCTCTGGAGTATAATACAGGATGTAACTCAGGATCAGTACAGGATAAGTAATGTAATATATATACACAGTGACTCCATCACCAGAATAGTGAGTGTAGCTCTGGAGTATAATACAGGATGTAACTCAGGATCAGTACAGGATAAGTAATGTATGTACACAGTGACTGCACCAGCAGAATAGTGAGTGCAGCTCTGGAGTATAATACAGGATGTAACTCAGGATCAGTACAGGATAAGTAATGTAATATATATACACAGTGACTCCATCACCAGAATAGTGAGTGTAGCTCTGGAGTATAATACAGGATGTAACTCAGGATCAGTACAGGATAAGTAATGTATGTACACAGTGACTGCACCAGCAGAATAGTGAGTGCAGCTCTGGAGTACAATACAGGATGTAACTCAGGATCAGTAAAGGATAAGTAATGTATGTGCACAGTGACTGCACCAGCAGAATAGTGAGTGCAGCTCTGGAGTATAATACAGGATGTAACTCAGGATCAGAACAGGATAAGTAATGTAATATATATACACAGTGACTCCATCACCAGAATAGTGAGTGCAGCTCTGGAGTATAATACAGGATGTAACTCAGGATCAGAACAGGATAAGTAATGTAATGTATGTACACAGTGACTGCACCAGCAGAATAGTGAGTGCAGCTCTGGAGTACAATACAGGATGTAACTCAGGATCAGTACAGGATAAATAATGTAATATATATACACATTGACTCCATCACCAGAATAGTGAGTGCAGCTCTGGAGTACAATACAGGATGTAACTCAGAATCAGTACAGGATAACTAATGTAATGTATGTACACAGTGACTCTACCAGCAGAATAGTGAGTGCAGCTCTGGAGTATAATACAGGATGTAACTCAGGATCAGTACAGGATAAGTAATGTATGTACACAGTGACTGCACCAGCAGAATAGTGAGTGCAGCTCTGGAGTATAATACAGGATGTAACTCAGGATCAGTACAGGATAAGTAATGTAATGTATGTACACAGTGACTCCACCAGCAGAATAGTGAGTACAGCTCTGGAGTATAATACAGGATGTAACTCAGGATCAGTACAGAATAAGTAATGTATGTACACAGTGACTCCACCAGCAGAATAGTGAGTGCAGCTCTGGAGTATAATACAGGATGTAACTCAGGATCAGTACAGGATAAATAATGTAATGTATGTACACAGTGACTCCACCAGCAGAATAGTGAGTACAGCTCTGGAGTATAATACAGGATGTAACTCAGGATCAGTACAGGATAAGTAATGTATGTACACAGTGACTCCACCAGCAGAATAGTGAGTACAGCTCTGGAGTATAATACAGGATGTAACTCAGGATCAGTACAGAATAAGTAATGTATGTACACAATGACTCCACCAGCAGAATAGTGAGTGCAGCTCTGGAGTATGATACAGGATGTAACTCAGGATCAGTACAGAATAAGTAATGTATGTACACAGTGACTCCACCAGCAGAATAGTGAGTACAGCTCTGGAGTATAATACAGGATGTAACTCAGGATCAGTACAGAATAAGTAATGTATGTACACAGTGACTCCACCAGCAGAATAGTGAGTGCAGCTCTGGAGTATAATACAGGATGTAACTCAGGATCAGTACAGGATAAGTAATGTATGTACACAGTGACTGCACCAGCAGAATAGTGAGTGCAGCTCTGGAGTATAATATAGGATGTAACTCAGGATCAGCACAGGATAAGTAATGTATGTACACAGTGACTGCACCAGCAGAATAGTGAGTGCAGCTCTTGAGTATAATACAGGATGTAACTCAGGATCAGTACAGAATAAGTAATGTATGTACACAGTGACTCCACCAGCAGAATAGTGAGTGCAGCTCTGGAGTATAATACAGGATGTAACTCAGGATCAGTACAGCATAAGTAATGTATGTACACAGTGACTGCACCAGCAGAATAGTGAGTATAGCTCTGGAGTATAATATAGGATGTAACTCAGGATCAGTACAGGATAAGTAATGTATGTGCACAGTGACTCATCAGCAGAATAGTGAGTATAGCTCTGGAGTATAATACAGGACATAACTCAGGATCAGTACAGGATAAGTAATGTATGTGCACAGTGGCTCCACCAGCAGAACAGCTGAAGAGAAATGTGGTCTGCACTCTTGAGTAGGTGCCCGCGAAGGACTTGTCAGTCTTTTAATATATGCAGCTCTGGAGTATCATACAGGATGTAACTCAGGATCAGTACAGGATAAGTAATGTAATGTATGTACACAGTGACTCCACCAGCAGAATAGTGAGTACAGCTCTGGAGTATAATACAGGATGTAACTCAGGATCAGTACAGAATAAGTAATGTATGTACACAGTGACTCCACCAGCAGAATAGTGAGTGCAGCTCTGGAGTATAATACAGGATGTAACTCAGGATCAGTACAGGATAAATAATGTAATGTATGTACACAGTGACTCCACCAGCAGAATAGTGAGTACAGCTCTGGAGTATAATACAGGATGTAACTCAGGATCAGTACAGTATAAGTAATGTATGTACACAGTGACTCCACCAGCAGAATAGTGAGTACAGCTCTGGAGTATAATACAGGATGTAACTCAGGATCAGTACAGAATAAGTAATGTATGTACACAGTGACTCCACCAGCAGAATAGTGAGTGCAGCTCTGGAGTATGATACAGGATGTAACTCAGGATCAGTACAGAATAAGTAATGTATGTACACAGTGACTCCACCAGCAGAATAGTGAGTACAGCTCTGGAGTATAATACAGGATGTAACTCAGGATCAGTACAGAATAAGTAATGTATGTACACAGTGACTCCACCAGCAGAATAGTGAGTGCAGCTCTGGAGTATAATACAGGATGTAACTCAGGATCAGTACAGGATAAGTAATGTATGTACACAGTGACTGCACCAGCAGAATAGTGAGTGCAGCTCTGGAGTATAATACAGGATGTAACTCAGGATCAGCACAGGATAAGTAATGTATGTACACAGTGACTGCACCAGCAGAATAGTGAGTGCAGCTCTGGAGTATAATACAGGATGTAACTCAGGATCAGTACAGAATAAGTAATGTATGTACACAGTGACTCCACCAGCAGAATAGTGAGTGCAGCTCTGGAGTATAATACAGGATGTAACTCAGGATCAGTACAGAATAAGTAATGTATGTACACAGTGACTCCACCAGCAGAATAGTGAGTGCAGCTCTGGAGTATAATACAGGATGTAACTCAGGATCAGTACAGCATAAGTAATGTATGTACACAGTGACTGCACCAGCAGAATAGTGAGTATAGCTCTGGAGTATAATATAGGATGTAACTCAGGATCAGTACAGGATAAGTAATGTATGTGCACAGTGACTCATCAGCAGAATAGTGAGTATAGCTCTGGAGTATAATACAGGATGTAACTCAGGATCAGTACAGGATAAGTAATGTATGTGCACAGTGGCTCCACCAGCAGAACAGCTGAAGAGAAATGTGGTCTGCACTCTTGAGTAGGTGCCCGCGAAGGACTTGTCAGTCTTTTAATATAAGTCAAGGAATTTTGTGACACTCAAAAAATAGTAATGCTCAGATCATGTTTAATATAAGTGAAAATCAGAAGATGTCCAGAAATTGATCTACTTAGAATTAACAGATTCAATAAACACCTCAAATTATATCAGCTAACCTTCCTAATATGTTTGATGAGAGTACGCTGCAGCAAAAATGATCTTGAGAGGATTGTATGCCGCCAGCAGAATAGTGAATTCGTTTCCTGTAGAGGTGCCCTCAGACTGGGCAGGGCAATTGCTTTCCCTTACACTTTCCCTGAAGTTTATATTTTGCATATGCCCTTATGAAGGGATGGCTCATGAAGCACAGCACGGTTTGCCGGTCACACTCACAGGTTTGTCTGGTGCAGGTGAACTCCTTATTATCTGGGGGAAAAACACAAAAATGCATCATTTATCATCCATGAGCAATCAGTGCCCGAGATACGTGAGACCGAGGAGCTTCACCACCGACATGAGGTCTACGAAATAACACGTCCGAGAGAAGAACGGTTTCCTTGTTGAATGCAGAAGTTTTATCAGTTTCTCGCCATGTTCCAGATCTCTGCGGTTTATGTCAGTTTAGGTAACCCTCCGTAAGGATCATTTACTAATAGTTTTTCATCCTTTTTTAGAGTAAAATCTTTGCATGACCCATTTTTTGCAACTTTTTGAATGTCAATTTTTACGCCACCTACGGCACAACGGAGTGTCGATGGAGCGGTGATTGCTGGGCCGTGGCTATAACCGAGCCAGAATAAAAAGGCGTAAATTTTGCCGAAAAACTACACCCAGGGTCTGGAGTAGTTCTCACTCCAGACACACGGACTACCAAAGATGCGTCTAATCTATGATGAGGTGCACGCCCCGTCTTAAATTAGGAGCATCTAGTAGCAACGACGTGCTTCACGTCATTTCATACAACACAGAGAAACCAAAAAAAAGTTCTTAGTAAAAAGTTACCAAATGTCCAGAGGGAAAAGCTCCAGACTCACCACAAGTGATGGTCCCATTACTGTACGTGTAATCGTAGCTTACTGACCCTGGGCGACAGGCCTTACTCTGGATCCGTTTATAGCAGCAATAATGTTCATAACAGCACCTGAGGGAAAGAGACAAGGTGAGAATCCTGAAAGTGCTTGTTACATGGGACTGCAGGTGACATCTACTACATTATCTGTACTCAGAGAGCTATCACTGTGTTATCTGTGATGTTACATAGGACTGCAGGTGACATCTACTACATTATCTGTACTCAGAGAGCTATCACTGTGTTATCTGTGATGTTACATAGGACTGCAGGTGACATCTACTACATTATCTGTACTCAGAGAGCTATCACTGTGTTATCTGTGGTGTTACATGGGACTGCAGGTGACATCTACTACATTATATCTACTCAGAGAGTTATCACTGTGTTATCTGTGGCGTTACATAGGACTGCAGGTGACATCTACTACATTATATCTACTCAGAGAGTTATCACTGTGTTATCTGTGGTGTTACATGGGACTGCAGGTGACATCTACTACATTATCTGTACTCAGAGAGATATCACTGTGCTATCTGTGGTGTTACATAGGACTGCAGGTGACATCTACTACATTATCTGTACTCAGAGAGTTATCACTGTGTTATCTGTGGTGTTACATAGGACTGCAGGTGACATCTACTACATTATCTGTACTCAGAGAGTTATCACTGTGTTATCTGTGGTGTTACATAGGACTGCAGGTGACATCTACTACATTATCTGTACTCAGAGAGCTATCACTGTGTTATCTGTGGTGTTACATAGGACTGCAGGTGACATCTACTACATTATCTGTACTCAGAGAGTTATCACTGTGTTATCTGTGGTGTTACATAGGACTGCAGGTGACATCTACTACATTATCTGTACTCAGAGAGTTATCACTGTGTTATCTGTGGTGTTACATAGGACTGCAGGTGACATCTACTACATTATCTGTACTCAGAGAGTTATCACTGTGTTATCTGTGGTGTTACATAGGACTGCAGGTGACATCTACTACATTATCTGTACTCAGAGAGTTATCACTGTGTTATCTGTGGTGTTACATAGGACTGCAGGTGACATCTACTACATTATCTGTACTCAGAGAGTTATCACTGTGTTATCTGTGGTGTTACATAGGACTGCAGGTGACATCTACTACATTATCTGTACTCAGAGAGTTATCACTGTGTTATCTGTGGTGTTACATAGGACTGCAGGTGACATCTACTACATTATCTGTACTCAGAGAGTTATCACTGTGTTATCTGTGGTGTTACATAGGACTGCAGGTGACATCTACTACATTATCTGTACTCAGAGAGCTATCACTGTGTTATCTGTGGTGTTACATAGGACTGCAGGTGACATCTACTACATTATCTGTACTCAGAGAGTTATCACTGTGTTATCTGTGGTGTTACATAGGACTGCAGGTGACATCTACTACATTATCTGTACTCAGAGAGTTATCACTGTGTTATCTGTGGTGTTACATAGGACTGCAGGTGACATCTACTACATTATCTGTACTCAGAGAGTTATCACTGTGTTATCTGTGGTGTTACATAGGACTGCAGGTGACATCTACTACATTATCTGTACTCAGAGAGTTATCACTGTGTTATCTGTGGTGTTACATAGGACTGCAGGTGACATCTACTACATTATCTGTACTCAGAGAGTTATCACTGTGTTATCTGTGGTGTTACATAGGACTGCAGGTGACATCTACTACATTATCTGTACTCAGAGAGTTATCACTGTGTTATCTGTGGTGTTACATAGGACTGCAGGTGACATCTACTACATTATCTGTACTCAGAGAGTTATCACTGTGTTATCTGTGGTGTTACATAGGACTGCAGGTGACATCTACTACATTATCTGTACTCAGAGAGTTATCACTGTGTTATCTGTGGTGTTACATAGGACTGCAGGTGACATCTACTACATTATCTGTACTCAGAGAGTTATCACTGTGTTATCTGTGGTGTTACATAGGACTGCAGGTGACATCTACTACATTATCTGTACTCAGAGAGTTATCACTGTGTTATCTGTGGTGTTACATAGGACTGCAGGTGACATCTACTACATTATCTGTACTCAGAGAGTTATCACTGTGTTATCTGTGGTGTTACATAGGACTGCAGGTGACATCTACTACATTATCTGTACTCAGAGAGTTATCACTGTGTTATCTGTGGTGTTACATAGGACTGCAGGTGACATCTACTACATTATCTGTACTCAGAGAGTTATCACTGTGTTATCTGTGGTGTTACATAGGACTGCAGGTGACATCTACTACATTATCTGTACTCAGAGAGTTATCACTGTGTTATCTGTGGTGTTACATAGGACTGCAGGTGACATCTACTACATTATCTGTACTCAGAGAGTTATCACTGTGTTATCTGTGGTGTTACATAGGACTGCAGGTGACATCTACTACATTATCTGTACTCAGAGAGTTATCACTGTGTTATCTGTGGTGTTACATAGGACTGCAGGTGACATCTACTACATTATCTGTACTCAGAGAGTTATCACTGTGTTATCTGTGGTGTTACATAGGACTGCAGGTGACATCTACTACATTATCTGTACTCAGAGAGTTATCACTGTGTTATCTGTGGTGTTACATAGGACTGCAGGTGACATCTACTACATTATCTGTACTCAGAGAGTTATCACTGTGTTATCTGTGGTGTTACATAGGACTGCAGGTGACATCTACTACATTATCTGTACTCAGAGAGTTATCACTGTGTTATCTGTGGTGTTACATAGGACTGCAGGTGACATCTACTACATTATCTGTACTCAGAGAGTTATCACTGTGTTATCTGTGGTGTTACATAGGACTGCAGGTGACATCTACTACATTATCTGTACTCAGAGAGTTATCACTGTGTTATCTGTGGTGTTACATAGGACTGCAGGTGACATCTACTACATTATCTGTACTCAGAGAGTTATCACTGTGTTATCTGTGGTGTTACATAGGACTGCAGGTGACATCTACTACATTATCTGTACTCAGAGAGTTATCACTGTGTTATCTGTGGTGTTACATAGGACTGCAGGTGACATCTACTACATTATCTGTACTCAGAGAGTTATCACTGTGTTATCTGTGGTGTTACATAGGACTGCAGGTGACATCTACTACATTATCTGTACTCAGAGAGTTATCACTGTGTTATCTGTGGTGTTACATAGGACTGCAGGTGACATCTACTACATTATCTGTACTCAGAGAGTTATCACTGTGTTATCTGTGGTGTTACATAGGACTGCAGGTGACATCTACTACATTATCTGTACTCAGAGAGTTATCACTGTGTTATCTGTGGTGTTACATAGGACTGCAGGTGACATCTACTACATTATCTGTACTCAGAGAGTTATCACTGTGTTATCTGTGGTGTTACATAGGACTGCAGGTGACATCTACTACATTATCTGTACTCAGAGAGTTATCACTGTGTTATCTGTGGTGTTACATAGGACTGCAGGTGACATCTACTACATTATCTGTACTCAGAGAGTTATCACTGTGTTATCTGTGGTGTTACATAGGACTGCAGGTGACATCTACTACATTATCTGTACTCAGAGAGTTATCACTGTGTTATCTGTGGTGTTACATAGGACTGCAGGTGACATCTACTACATTATCTGTACTCAGAGAGTTATCACTGTGTTATCTGTGGTGTTACATAGGACTGCAGGTGACATCTACTACATTATCTGTACTCAGAGAGTTATCACTGTGTTATCTGTGGTGTTACATAGGACTGCAGGTGACATCTACTACATTATCTGTACTCAGAGAGTTATCACTGTGTTATCTGTGGTGTTACATAGGACTGCAGGTGACATCTACTACATTATCTGTACTCAGAGAGTTATCACTGTGTTATCTGTGGTGTTACATAGGACTGCAGGTGACATCTACTACATTATCTGTACTCAGAGAGTTATCACTGTGTTATCTGTGGTGTTACATAGGACTGCAGGTGACATCTACTACATTATCTGTACTCAGAGAGTTATCACTGTGTTATCTGTGGTGTTACATAGGACTGCAGGTGACATCTACTACATTATCTGTACTCAGAGAGTTATCACTGTGTTATCTGTGGTGTTACATAGGACTGCAGGTGACATCTACTACATTATCTGTACTCAGAGAGTTATCACTGTGTTATCTGTGGTGTTACATAGGACTGCAGGTGACATCTACTACATTATCTGTACTCAGAGAGTTATCACTGTGTTATCTGTGGTGTTACATAGGACTGCAGGTGACATCTACTACATTATCTGTACTCAGAGAGTTATCACTGTGTTATCTGTGGTGTTACATAGGACTGCAGGTGACATCTACTACATTATCTGTACTCAGAGAGTTATCACTGTGTTATCTGTGGTGTTACATAGGACTGCAGGTGACATCTACTACATTATCTGTACTCAGAGAGTTATCACTGTGTTATCTGTGGTGTTACATAGGACTGCAGGTGACATCTACTACATTATCTGTACTCAGAGAGTTATCACTGTGTTATCTGTGGTGTTACATAGGACTGCAGGTGACATCTACTACATTATCTGTACTCAGAGAGTTATCACTGTGTTATCTGTGGTGTTACATAGGACTGCAGGTGACATCTACTACATTATCTGTACTCAGAGAGTTATCACTGTGTTATCTGTGGTGTTACATAGGACTGCAGGTGACATCTACTACATTATCTGTACTCAGAGAGTTATCACTGTGTTATCTGTGGTGTTACATAGGACTGCAGGTGACATCTACTACATTATCTGTACTCAGAGAGTTATCACTGTGTTATCTGTGGTGTTACATAGGACTGCAGGTGACATCTACTACATTATCTGTACTCAGAGAGTTATCACTGTGTTATCTGTGGTGTTACATAGGACTGCAGGTGACATCTACTACATTATCTGTACTCAGAGAGTTATCACTGTGTTATCTGTGGTGTTACATAGGACTGCAGGTGACATCTACTACATTATCTGTACTCAGAGAGTTATCACTGTGTTATCTGTGGTGTTACATAGGACTGCAGGTGACATCTACTACATTATCTGTACTCAGAGAGTTATCACTGTGTTATCTGTGGTGTTACATAGGACTGCAGGTGACATCTACTACATTATCTGTACTCAGAGAGTTATCACTGTGTTATCTGTGGTGTTACATAGGACTGCAGGTGACATCTACTACATTATCTGTACTCAGAGAGTTATCACTGTGTTATCTGTGGTGTTACATAGGACTGCAGGTGACATCTACTACATTATCTGTACTCAGAGAGTTATCACTGTGTTATCTGTGGTGTTACATAGGACTGCAGGTGACATCTACTACATTATCTGTACTCAGAGAGTTATCACTGTGTTATCTGTGGTGTTACATAGGACTGCAGGTGACATCTACTACATTATCTGTACTCAGAGAGTTATCACTGTGTTATCTGTGGTGTTACATAGGACTGCAGGTGACATCTACTACATTATCTGTACTCAGAGAGTTATCACTGTGTTATCTGTGGTGTTACATAGGACTGCAGGTGACATCTACTACATTATCTGTACTCAGAGAGTTATCACTGTGTTATCTGTGGTGTTACATAGGACTGCAGGTGACATCTACTACATTATCTGTACTCAGAGAGTTATCACTGTGTTATCTGTGGTGTTACATAGGACTGCAGGTGACATCTACTACATTATCTGTACTCAGAGAGTTATCACTGTGTTATCTGTGGTGTTACATAGGACTGCAGGTGACATCTACTACATTATCTGTACTCAGAGAGCTATCACTGTGTTATCTGTGGTGTTACATAGGACTGCAGGTGACATCTACTACATTATCTGTACTCAGAGAGTTATCACTGTGTTATCTGTGGTGTTACATAGGACTGCAGGTGACATCTACTACATTATCTGTACTCAGAGAGTTATCACTGTGTTATCTGTGGTGTTACATAGGACTGCAGGTGACATCTACTACATTATCTGTACTCAGAGAGTTATCACTGTGTTATCTGTGGTGTTACATAGGACTGCAGGTGACATCTACTACATTATCTGTACTCAGAGAGTTATCACTGTGTTATCTGTGGTGTTACATAGGACTGCAGGTGACATCTACTACATTATCTGTACTCAGAGAGTTATCACTGTGTTATCTGTGGTGTTACATAGGACTGCAGGTGACATCTACTACATTATCTGTACTCAGAGAGTTATCACTGTGTTATCTGTGGTGTTACATAGGACTGCAGGTGACATCTACTACATTATCTGTACTCAGAGAGTTATCACTGTGTTATCTGTGGTGTTACATAGGACTGCAGGTGACATCTACTACATTATCTGTACTCAGAGAGTTATCACTGTGTTATCTGTGGTGTTACATAGGACTGCAGGTGACATCTACTACATTATCTGTACTCAGAGAGTTATCACTGTGTTATCTGTGGTGTTACATAGGACTGCAGGTGACATCTACTACATTATCTGTACTCAGAGAGCTATCACTGTGTTATCTGTGGTGTTACATAGGACTGCAGGTGACATCTACTACATTATCTGTACTCAGAGAGTTATCACTGTGTTATCTGTGGTGTTACATGGGACTGCAGGTGACATCTACTACATTATCTGTACTCAGAGAGTTATCACTGTGTTATCTGTGGTGTTACATAGGACTGCAGGTGACATCTACTACATTATCTGTACTCAGAGAGTTATCACTGTGTTATCTGTGGTGTTACATAGGACTGCAGGTGACATCTACTACATTATCTGTACTCAGAGAGCTATCACTGTGTTATCTGTGGTGTTACATAGGACTGCAGGTGACATCTACTACATTATCTGTACTCAGAGAGCTATCACTGTGTTATCTGTGGTGTTACATAGGACTGCAGGTGACATCTACTACATTATCTGTACTCAGAGAGTTATCACTGTGTTATCTGTGGTGTTACATAGGACTGCAGGTGACATCTACTACATTATCTGTACTCAGAGAGCTATCACTGTGTTATCTGTGGTGTTACATAGGACTGCAGGTGACATCTACTACATTATCTGTACTCAGAGAGCTATCACTGTGTTATCTGTGGTGTTACATAGGACTGCAGGTGACATCTACTACATTATCTGTACTCAGAGAGTTATCACTGTGTTATCTGTGGTGTTACATGGGACTGCAGGTGACATCTACTACATTATCTGTACTCAGAGAGCTATCACTGTGTTATCTGTGGTGTTACATAGGACTGCAGGTGACATCTACTACATTATCTGTACTCAGAGAGTTATCACTGTGTTATCTGTGGTGTTACATAGGACTGCAGGTGACATCTACTACATTATCTGTACTCAGAGAGTTATCACTGTGTTATCTGTGGTGTTACATAGGACTGCAGGTGACATCTACTACATTATCTGTACTCAGAGAGTTATCACTGTGTTATCTGTGGTGTTACATAGGACTGCAGGTGACATCTACTACATTATCTGTACTCAGAGAGTTATCACTGTGTTATCTGTGGTGTTACATAGGACTGCAGGTGACATCTACTACATTATCTGTACTCAGAGAGTTATCACTGTGTTATCTGTGGTGTTACATAGGACTGCAGGTGACATCTACTACATTATCTGTACTCAGAGAGTTATCACTGTGTTATCTGTGGTGTTACATAGGACTGCAGGTGACATCTACTACATTATCTGTACTCAGAGAGTTATCACTGTGTTATCTGTGGTGTTACATAGGACTGCAGGTGACATCTACTACATTATCTGTACTCAGAGAGTTATCACTGTGTTATCTGTGGTGTTACATAGGACTGCAGGTGACATCTACTACATTATCTGTACTCAGAGAGTTATCACTGTGTTATCTGTGGTGTTACATAGGACTGCAGGTGACATCTACTACATTATCTGTACTCAGAGAGTTATCACTGTGTTATCTGTGGTGTTACATAGGACTGCAGGTGACATCTACTACATTATCTGTACTCAGAGAGTTATCACTGTGTTATCTGTGGTGTTACATAGGACTGCAGGTGACATCTACTACATTATCTGTACTCAGAGAGTTATCACTGTGTTATCTGTGGTGTTACATAGGACTGCAGGTGACATCTACTACATTATCTGTACTCAGAGAGTTATCACTGTGTTATCTGTGGTGTTACATAGGACTGCAGGTGACATCTACTACATTATCTGTACTCAGAGAGTTATCACTGTGTTATCTGTGGTGTTACATGGGACTGCAGGTGACATCTACTACATTATCTGTACTCAGAGAGTTATCACTGTGTTATCTGTGGTGTTACATAGGACTGCAGGTGACATCTACTACATTATCTGTACTCAGAGAGTTATCACTGTGTTATCTGTGGTGTTACATAGGACTGCAGGTGACATCTACTACATTATCTGTACTCAGAGAGTTATCACTGTGTTATCTGTGGTGTTACATAGGACTGCAGGTGACATCTACTACATTATCTGTACTCAGAGAGTTATCACTGTGTTATCTGTGGTGTTACATAGGACTGCAGGTGACATCTACTACATTATCTGTACTCAGAGAGCTATCACTGTGTTATCTGTGGTGTTACATAGGACTGCAGGTGACATCTACTACATTATCTGTACTCAGAGAGTTATCACTGTGTTATCTGTGGTGTTACATAGGACTGCAGGTGACATCTACTACATTATCTGTACTCAGAGAGTTATCACTGTGTTATCTGTGGTGTTACATAGGACTGCAGGTGACATCTACTACATTATCTGTACTCAGAGAGTTATCACTGTGTTATCTGTGGTGTTACATAGGACTGCAGGTGACATCTACTACATTATCTGTACTCAGAGAGTTATCACTGTGTTATCTGTGGTGTTACATAGGACTGCAGGTGACATCTACTACATTATCTGTACTCAGAGAGTTATCACTGTGTTATCTGTGGTGTTACATAGGACTGCAGGTGACATCTACTACATTATCTGTACTCAGAGAGTTATCACTGTGTTATCTGTGGTGTTACATAGGACTGCAGGTGACATCTACTACATTATCTGTACTCAGAGAGTTATCACTGTGTTATCTGTGGTGTTACATAGGACTGCAGGTGACATCTACTACATTATCTGTACTCAGAGAGTTATCACTGTGTTATCTGTGGTGTTACATAGGACTGCAGGTGACATCTACTACATTATCTGTACTCAGAGAGTTATCACTGTGTTATCTGTGGTGTTACATAGGACTGCAGGTGACATCTACTACATTATCTGTACTCAGAGAGTTATCACTGTGTTATCTGTGGTGTTACATAGGACTGCAGGTGACATCTACTACATTATCTGTACTCAGAGAGTTATCACTGTGTTATCTGTGGTGTTACATAGGACTGCAGGTGACATCTACTACATTATATCTACTCAGAGAGCTATCACTGTGTTATCTGTGGCGTTACATAGGACTGCAGGTGACATCTGCTACATTATATCTTCTGAGAGAGATATCAATGTGTTATCTGTGGTGTTACATGGGACTGCAGGTGACATCTACTACATTATCTGTACTCAGAGAGATATCACTGTGCTATCTGTGGTGTTACTTAGGACTGCAGGTGACATCTACTACATTATATCTACTCAGAGAGTTATCACTGTGTTATCTGTGGCGTTACATAGGACTGCAGGTGACATCTACTACATTATATCTACTCAGAGAGTTATCACTGTGTTATCTGTGGTGTTACATGAGACTACAGGTGACATCTACTACATTATATCTACTCAGAGAGCTATCACTGTGTTATCTGTGGTGTTACATAGGACTGCAGGTGACATCTACTACATTATCTGTACTCAGAGAGCTATCAATGTGTTATCTGTGGTGTTACATAGGACTGCAGGTGACATCTACTACATTATCTGTACCAAGAGAGCTATCACTGTGTTATCTGTGGTGTTACATAGGACTGCAGGTGACATCTACTACATTATCTGTACCAAGAGAGCTATCACTGTGTTATCTGTGGTGTTACATGGGACTGCAGGTGACATCTACTACATTATCTGTACTCAGAGAGCTATCACTGTGTTATCTGTGGTGTTACATAGGACTGCAGGTGACATCTACTACATTATCTGTACTCAGAGAGCTATCAATGTGTTATCTGTGGTGTTACATGGGACTACAGGTGACATCTACTACATTATATGTACTCAGAGAGCTATCACTGTGTTATCTGAGGTGTTACATAGGACTGCAATTGACATCTACTACATTATATCTACTCAGAGAGTTATCACGGTGTTATCTGTGGTGTTACATAGGACTGCAAGTGACATCTACTACATTATATCTACTCAGAGAGCTATCACGGTGTTATCTGTGGCGTTACATAGGACTGCAGGTGACAACTACTACATTATATCTACTCAGAGAGTTATCACGGTGTTATCTGTGATGTTACATGGGACTGCAGGTGACATCTACTACATTATCTGTGCCAAGAGAGCCATCACTGTGTTACTACATAGGACTGCAGGTGACATCTACTACATTATCTGTACTCAGAGAGCTATCACTGTTATCTGTGGTGTTACATGGGACTGCAGGTGACATCTACTACATTATCTGTACTCAGAGAGCTATCACTGAGTTATCTGTGGTGTTACATAGGACTGCAGGTGACATCTACTACATTATCTGTACTCAGAGAGCTATCACTGTTATCTGTGGCGTTACATGGGACTACAGGTGACATCTATTACATTATATGTACTCAGAGTTATCACTGTGTTATCTGTGATGTTACATAGGTCTGCAGGTGACATCTACTACATTATCTGTACTCAGAGAGCTATCACTGTTATCTGTGGTGTTACATGGGACTGCAGGTGACATCTACTACATTATCTGTACTCAGAGAGCTATCACTGTTATCTGTGGTGTTACATGGGACTGCAGGAAACATCTACTACATTATCTGTACTCAGAGAGCTATCACTGAGTTATCTGTGGTGTTACATAGGACTGCAGGTGACATCTACTACATTATCTGTACTTAAAGAGCTATCACTGTGTTATCTGTGGTGTTACATAGGACTGCAGTTGACATCTACTACATTATCACTGTGGTGTTACATGGGACTACAGTTGACATCTACTACATTATCAATGTGGTGTTACATGGGACTGCAGGTGACATCTATTACATTATCTGCACTCTGAGAGTTATCACTGTGTTATCTGTGGTGTTACATGGGACTGCAGGTGACATCTACTACATTATCTGTACTCAGAGAGCTATCAATGTTATCTGTGGTGTTACATGGGACTGCAGGTGACATCTACTACATTATCTGTACTCAGAGAGCAATCACTGTTATCTGTGGTGTTACATGAGACTGCAGGAAACATCTACTACATTATCTGTACTCAGAGAGCTATCACTGTGTTATCTGTGGTGTTACATGGGACTGCAGGTGACATCTACTACATTATCTGTACTCAGAGAGCTATCACTGTTATCTGTGGTGTTACATGAGACTGCAGGAAACATCTACTACATTATCTGTACTCAGAGAGCTATCACTGTGTTATCTGTGGTGTTACATGGGACTGCAGGTGACATCTATTACATTATCTGCACTCTGAGAGCTATCACTGTGTTATCTGCGGTGTTACATTTTCAGCTGTTCTGCACATTCACATATATATATATATATACACTGTTATCTTATTTTATAGGATATCAGGCCACTTACCTATCAATTCCGTCCACTATCTGGTCACCATATACCAGTATTCCACACTGGCAGCCATAGAAGTTAAAATCGGAGTACCGTCTATTCAACACCTCATAAACCATAGTTGCCAAATTACTTGTTCCCTCCGCAGATACTAAAAAGAGAAAATTCAGCAATGGCTCGTATGTGACACTGAGTCTTCCTGATGGCAGCGACGCATTCACAATGTAGCCTAATATCTGAATTAAGGCGTTTCCCTCGGTTATATTCCCATTACCGGAAAGTCAAGTGTTAGAGATGGACATTGGCATCATGTACAGAACTATACGGATGGTATCAAGCGACAATGGAGAATCTGCAGATTATGTGGCCGGAAGCCTCAACGGCAAAATATGCACCAAACCTTGCAAATATTGTTGCCTAAATTCTGTGAATTTGCAGCAGATTTGAACCCTATTCCTTTGGAGGTTTTCCGTTTTTGCGTTTTCGTTTTGTCTTCCCTGCCTTCCTAGAGCAATAACTTTTTTATTTTTACGTTCACATAGCCGTATGAAGGCTTGTTTTTTTGTGGCACAAGTTGTACTTTCCAATGCCAACATTTTATATTGCATAGGCTGTAGTGGCAAGCAGGAAAAACATTCCAAATGGGGTGAAATTGGAAAAAGCAATTCTACCACTGTTTTACATGTTTTTTTATTTACGACATTCAATATGCAATAAAATCGACCATTTTTTATTCTCCAGGTCAGTACAAATCTGGCGACACCTTATATGTGTCGCTTTTCTTGCTTTTTGAGGCCTTATGCACACGGCCGTTGCCCGGTCGTGGCTGTATTGCGGCCGCAAACAGCAGGTCCGCAATATGCAGGCCCCGGCCATGTGCTCCCACCATTCACTTGAATGGGTCCGCAATATGTCACTATTACAGATACGGACCCATTCAATTGAATGGGTCCTCAATTCGGAGCTGCGGTGCGGAACGGAGGCACAGAACCCCACGGAAGCACTACGGATTGCTTCCGTGGTGATTCTGTCCGTTCCTCCGCACAGCAAAAAAATAGAACATGTTCTATTTTTTTGCGGTGTGGACGGATCACAAACCCATTCAAGTTGAATGGGTCTCGACTCTCGATCCATCCCGGCCACACAACGGCCGTGTGCATGAGATCTAATACTGCTAAAATAATAAAAACCATGGGTTATTGTTTTTTATTTTTTGGGGGGGAAAGGGGAGTGATTAGAATTTTTATATTTTTTTTAATATCATTTATTAATAACTTTATTCGTTTTTTTTTATAGTGCCCATAGGATCATTAGATTGCTATTCTTATAAATTGTAATTGGAGTCTATGAGAAATTTACTAGTTTCCTATGGAGCCCTACTACTGGCTGGGGCTTCATAGGAAACACTATGCAGCAGCCTCCTGTCATTCTTACTGACAGGGGCTGCTCCAAACATGCTCCAGCTCCTCAGATCGCCGCTGGAGGGAGCGGGAGCGGGAACAAATCCTTGTTTTCGCACGCTTGGATTCAATGGTCAACAGTCGATAATAGCATTATCGCCGGTTGTTTACATGAGCCGCAGGTGTCTGCTCCAGAGCGGGCGCCATCTTTAAAGACCCGGCCAGCGGCGTACTAGTACGGCGCTGGTCGGGAAGGGGTTAAGCCATGCATTGGAAAGGGTGAAATCCACAGCATATATTGGCATACTGCTCATTTAATATCCATGCCACGGGTCAATTTGTGCTGCACATTGTATTGCAGCATGTGGATGAGGCTGGGTTAAAGGGGTATTCAAGTAATTTCAAGTTCCCTGAAATAAACAGAGCAACATGTTGATCAAGTGCACTGTCTCTCCATTCATCATGGAACTGCAGAAGATTATTTCCAGTAGGTCCCATAGAGATGAATGGAGCTGCAGTGCACTTGCTGAACCTGCAGCTCCATTCATTTCTGGGGGCCCTGCAGGATTCTTGTGATCACTGGGGCCGAGCGGTAGGACCCTAACTGATCTAATAGGTGAAACACCCTTATGAATGTCATTCACTTTGTTGCTACTGTAAAATGATGCAGTCTTTCTGGGTGTAATTCCAGTACATGTCCCATGTGGATGTACCTTATGTCATTTTGCGGCCATATTACAGATATCTTAAAGAGCCTCTGTCAGCATGATCAACCCTATTAAACATAGCATACTTCCTGGTAGGGCTCAAGATACTGATTAAAATGATACCTTTCTTTTGTCTATATTCTAAACAGCTGCAGAGATATCAGTGTTTTTATTCATATGCAAATGAGCAATTTGGAGCACCAGCAGGCAGGGCTGAATTCTTGGAGCACTGCTTTTGTAACACCCCCGGTGCTCTGCACACTCCCTCTCCCCTTGATTGACAGGGCTAGATATCAGCATGCTGAGGGCAATATATATTAGCTTTTTAAGCATGAAAATATTATTATCAATACTCATATGATAGGGCTATATATTATGGGTTAAATGAAGGAGAAAAAAACTATGAAAGTCTCTCCCAATATTCAAACCCAGGATCACTACATGCAAAGCTGACCACTTACCTCCAGTCTACAGCATTATCATATTGAGGACTGTGTTTTCTATACTTAGAAAGCTAATACATATGACTGGTTTCATTAAATACATATGTTGTGCCTGTGAATAAAGCAGTAATATGTATATTAGCGTTCTAAGCATAGAAAACCACTATTCTCAATGTTGGTACGGTTATAGTAAGTAGTGTATATGATATGTACCTGCTAGGACACAGCTCTGTTCTCAAAATACTGATGTATATCCCTGTCAATCAAGGGGAGGAGGAAGTGTGCAGAGCACAAGGGTGTTACAAAAGCAGTGCTCGAAGGATTCAGCTCCACCCCCTGGGGTTCCAACTTGCTCATTTGCATATGTTTAAAACACAGATATCTCTGCAGCTTTATAGCATACAGGCAACAGAAAGGTATTGTTTTAATCAGCCTTATGATCCCTACCAGGCAGTATAGTATGGTTTAATAGGGTTGATTATGCTGACAAAGCTTCTTTAAGCTGACCTAAGTTTTCTACTGTAGTAAATTAGTTCACAAGAAATAAGGCATTTCTATGATCCTATGATGTTTCTGTACTCACCTGTCACCTGCAAGGTATTTACATCTGTGCAGTTTGCAAAAGAATATTAGATAATATCAGTACTTACCTAGACTAAGGAGGACCAGCAGATAGATTAACATTGTGCCCACAAAAAGGGAGACAGGTGATAACTGTACTGGACGAGACAATCTGTAAGTACAGCAAATATAATATAATCAGAATACTGCGGTGCTACTACGTGGAGCTTTATATTCAAACATATTTAGGAATATTTTTACCGCTTCCCACTACATTGTATGCCATAATTAATGGTGGCATTAGAAAGTACAACTTGTCCCGCAAACAAATATACCCTCCTACAGCTATGTGAATGGAAATATAAAAAAGTTATGGCTCAAGGAAGATAGGGAAGAAAAATGAAAATGCAAAAGCAAAAAAACCTCTGGTATCCTAGGGTTAATGTTTTTCCAAATACAATTAAAAAAACGTATACAGAGCCAAGTAATCCGAGTATCACTTATGGCAAATACAAATGAGATGCTTGTACCATTTTAATGTATATGTAGCCAACTAATATGGCGAAAAAATCTGTCAAAATATGAAAAAAAAAATTTGCACCTTGAAGGGGTTAATATCTTCAAAAGAACCTTCGGAAAAAGGGTCCCTAAAGGGGACTTAGTAAGTGGGTTGATAATTTCTCCTCTGGCTCGGGTTAGTACTTGCTAACTAACAGATCTGCAGGATCTACCTCCTGATAGAAGTGTGTGTGCAACTTTAGGGTGCATTCTTCCCCTTTCTCCTTCCCCCATTTAGGGGTGTAAGAAAGGAGCAAAGGGAGACCCCAGTAGTGGAAGAGGTCTTTTTCCACACGTAAGTTCTGATAGGAGTGTGTATGTGTAATCTGTGTGTACTTTATCCTCATTTTCCTTCCCCCGCTTAGGGGAGTAAAAGGAGCAAGGGAAAACCTCAGGAGTGGAAGAGGTCACTCGCTACACCTACCTCCTGATAGTAGTTGGGTGTGTGACCTTATGTGTATTCCCCCATCCAGTATTGGGGTGTAGGAAAGGAGTAAGAGGAGACCACAGGAGTGGAAGAGGTCACTCGCTACACCTACCTCCAGATAGTAGTTGGGTGTGTGACCTTACGTGCACCCCCCCCTCCTTCCCCAGTATTGGGGTGTAGGAAAGGAGTAAGGGGAGACCACAGGAGTGGAAGAGGTCACTCGCTACACCTACCTCCAGATAGTAGTTGGGTGTGTGACCTTACGTGCACCCCCCCTCCTTCCCCAGTATTGGGGTGTAGGAAAGGAGTAAGGGGAGACCACAGGAGTGGAAGAGGTCACTCGCTACACCTACCTCCAGATAGTAGTTGGGTGTGTGACCTTACGTGCACCCCCCCTCCTTCCCCAGTATTGGGGTGTAGGAAAGGAGTAAGGGGAGACCACAGGAGTGGAAGAGGTCACTCGCTACACCTACCTCCCGATAGTTTGGTGTGTACCCTTCTCCCCCCTCTCTATCCCCCGTATTAGGGTGTAAGTATGGAGTAAGTGGAGACCCTAGTAGTTGAATAGGTCAATCTCTACACCTAAAAAAAGGTTGGTAGGTAACCTTTTTTCTCATTTTTATAATTCTTTACGTACTGGGACTGGGTGACCCAGCAGTTAGTGAACCCCCTGTTATCCATCACGTCATAGTGTGAGCCCCTCAATACAACTGTATACAATCTCCACACCTACCTCCCGATAGCAGTTGTGTGTGTGTGACCTTATGTGCATTCCTCCCCTTTCTCTGTCTCCCGCTTAGGGGTGTAAAAAATGAACAAGGGGAGACCCCAAAAGTGAAAGAGGTCACTCGTCACACCTAACTCCTGATGGCAGTTTCGTGTGTGACCTTACGTGCATTCTCCCCCCCCTCTCCTTCCCCTGTATTGGGGTGTAAGAAAGGAGTAAGGGGAGACCACAGGAGTGGAAGAGGTCACTCGCCACACCTCTGTATGACTGATCATTAAAGCGAGTATTCACAAAATCGAGTACTCCTCTGCTATTTCGGAAGAATCCAATAAGCAGCGTGCAGCCAGACCACACAGAGACCACTAGACCTGGGACGTATTGGGCAATCTTGATTCCTATAGATTCACCCTACAATACTGGTGTATCAACCTCCACCCCCCCACCAAGATTTCATGTGCACTTTGCGTCAACACCTCGCTCCAATACCCAATAATCAGATGATAGACGTGATCTGTACACCATAACATAATAGAGCTCTGATAGCTAACCTCCGGCACTTCAGCTGTGGTAAAACTACAACTCCCAAGATGTACACTTACTTGGCTGTTCTCAGAACCCCATAGAAATGAATGTAGCATGCTGGGAGTCGTAGTTTCACCACAGCGGAAGTGCCGGGCATTAGCCGCAATTTAGCTGTAATAGAGTGACAGCGGTACCCCGATAGTTTTAATGTATTTTCGTTTAGCTTAAATACTAAAAGTTACGTTTTATCTCAATAAGGGTGACCCTGTACAGCAGGGGTGCACAACCTGCGGCCCGGGGGCCACATGTGGCCCTTGACACCATTTGGTGCAACCCCCTTAAAATTTGGTAACAGACATGTCTATGTCTTGTGGCTGCTCACGTGTATTTTTCATGCACTTCTCCCATTAAACAGGAGTCCTGGTACTGTAACTAGACATTAGTGGTATATACCGTATGTTCCATATTCCGTAAATACAGTATTTCAGTTGTTAATACCCTTTAAATGTTATTTTTGGCGCTCGCAATTGGTTCAGTCTGGCAAATGTGGTCCCCAACCAGAAGACGTTGTTCACCCCCTGCTGTACAGGGACTCATTTTGGGTCATCAACCCTATTATTCAACAACTACAACATAGAAGGACGATCATACAAAGTGACAAAATCCTAATGCTCCTGGGTTTTCTATATGGTATATTCACCTCTCTTATATATTATATATAGAGACAGAATCAATTGGTTTCACAGCTGAGGAGCATTTTGTAACCTGCAAATTGCACCCACCCCCGGCTTACCCCTTACCCCAGCCCTGCTGCACACTACAGGACCTCTTACCTGAAAACCTGTGAGATTCTTTCAGGTTGGAACTAAATTTGGCTCAGATATATAACGGTATGTGGGCGTGGTCACCTGACTTGCTCCGTTTTCTTCCATGCAATTACATTTTTATTATTATTATTATCTCCTTCGCAACATCTTAGAAACATTTCCCCCATAATGCCAGAAGAGGTTATGGAGCAGGCTCACTTCAGCATGTAGAGAAAGTTACTACAAGGCACTTAATAATGTACTGTGATTGTCCATATTGCCTCCTTTGCTGGCTTCATTCATTTTTCAAAACCACAACGCATATACGATACTCATCAGGAGTGTAACAAGAACTAAACACATATCATAAATCTCCCTTACTTTAAAATCTATCTTTTATTAAGTATGCATTAAAATAGGAGACCCTCTCAAGGAAGTGTTATTTGAAATCATAGACAGTCATATAGTACACAATCTGTACAGGGTCTGGGTTATAGGCAAGTAAATCAAATGTACGGTCTAGATTATAAAGAAGTGTGACACAAGATCACGGGCGTAGGAACCGGGGGGGACGGGGGGAACGAATACCCCCCAGGAAATAATGCAGGGGGGACAGGTTTGTAAAAATCCCCCCCAGCGGCAGCGCAATGTGTGCGGCGGTGGCGGGGCACAGGGAGATGAACGCTTCCATTGTGGAAGCGTTCATCTCCACAGTTATCTGTATCGCCGTCCCCAGGACAGTAATACAGATGGCTGTGCTGCGGAGCAGGAGAGGGAGAGGCGTCTCCCTTCCCTGCTCCTCTGATAGGCTGCCAGCACTAGGACGGCAGCCTATCAGATGTTGGTACAGGCGGCGCGATGGCGTCATCACGCCGTCTATGAGCCGTACAGCGCGGGACACAGGCCGGAAGAGGCCTGCATCGCATCGCTGTGACGGATGGAGGTAAGTATAAGTGTCTTGTTTTGTGTGTGTGTGTGTGTTTTTTTTTTAAACTGGACCCACTGGCCCATAAGGGAGGGGGGGGCGGAGAGATATGTGGGCGTGGCTTGAGGGTGGGCGGGGACACGGGCCCCATAAGTGCTGTCCCCCCCAGATTTTTGGGGCTTCCTACGCCCATGCACAAGATGTCTTTCTTTAGGCCTCATGCACACAACCGTATTTAGTTTCCTTCTCCGTTCCGTTTTTTTGGCTGATAGTATGCGGACCCATTCATTTCAATGGGTCAGCAAAAAATGCGGACAGCCCACCCAGGGACGTGCACAGACATTTTGAAGGGCAGGGGCTTAAGTAAAAAAAAAAGGCACCCCCCCCCCCCCCCCTAATGGCAAATTTCTCCCCCTCCATGGGCCGGGCAGCGCAGCAGCCCCACATACCTCTTACATCCAGTGACATCTCCTTTGATGTAGAAGTTCTCTTTCTTCATCTTCTCCTTTCAGACCAGACCACCATTTTCCACCATCTCTCTGCAGTTTGACAAAAAAAAAAAATCTTAGTTTACAACTTTTCCATCATTCTCCCATCTTCTAGACAAATCATCCTACTACCCCCAATACTGTGCCACTGTGGTCACCAATACTACACTGCAGAAACAGATAAACCCCCTGATAATACTACTACCACACAGAGCCCTCCATATGAAATACCCCTTCTTTCTGGCCTCAGTATCAAGTGCCAAACCCCACCATGTGCCAGTATCAAGTGCCAAACCCCACCATGTGCCAGTATCAAGTGCCAAACCCCCCATGTGCCAGTATCAAGTGCCAACCCCCCCATGTGCCAGTATCAAGTGCCAAACCCCACCATGTGCTAGTATCAAGTGCCAAACCCCCCCATGTGCCAGTATCAAGTGCCAAACCCCACCATGTGCCAGTATCAAGTGCCAAACCCCCCATGTGCCAGTATCAAGTGCCAACCCCCCTATGTGCCAGTATCAAGTGCCAAACCCCCCCATGTGCCAGTAACAAGTGCCAACCCCCCCAGGTGCCAGTATCAAGTGGCAACCCCCCCATGTGCCACTATCAAGTGCCAAACCCCCCCTTGTGCCACTCTCAATGCCAATGATGCCGCCCGGCCTTAATGTCACATTACCCCCCTCCTTTTTACATCACCCTCTTCATGTTACATTTCTTTCCCCCCTTCCTCCATGGCACATTTCTACCTCTCCATGGGCCTTTGAGGGCAGCAGCAAATCTTTGAACCACCTTCCCTCCATGACCCAACAATGGCACATTTTTCCCCTCCATGGGCCTGGGCTTGCAGCAGCATCATCTCTCCCTCCACGGTACGTTTTCCGCTACTACCTCTCATGATGGCAGTCATTAATAGCTGTGGCAGACAGATGCAGAAGTGGCACTCACTGACTCAGTAATACATTAGGATAGCCTATCTTAATGTATTACTGAGTCAGTGAGTGCCACTTCTGCGTCTGTCTGCCACAGCTATTAATGACTGCCATCATGGAGGGGGTAGTGGCGGGAAAGACGTACCATGGGGGGTGATGTTCTGCTGCCAGTCCAGGCCCATGGAGGTGGAAAATGTGCCCCTGCTTGATGCCTATCTCATGGGGGGAGATGTTCTGCTGCCAGCCCAGGCCCATGGAGGTGGAAAATGTGCCCCTGCTTGATGCCTATCTCATGGGGGGAGATGTTCTGCTGCCAGCCCAGGCCATGGAGATGTGCCTGCTTGATGCCTATCTTAGATAGGCATCAAGCAGGCACATTTTTCACCTCCATGGGCCTGGGCTGGCAGCAGAACATCTCCCCATGATACGTTTTCCCGCCACTACCCCTCCATGATGGCAGTCATTAATAGCTGTGGCAGACACTGACCCAGGCACTCACTCACTTTACTGAAGCTGCCACACTTCTTTCCAGACCACTGAATGGTAAAATCTGCCATATATCCCAAACTAGTATGTATTAATTGGGCCTTCAGGAGTCTCATGGAGCTGGGTAATCAGAACTTATCTACGGGAAAGATGGTAGACAACCAAGATGGCTGCCATCACTTCAGACCATTCTTGTTATGTACTTGAATAGGGCAGGAGTGTATTAGCACTGCAGATTTGTCAGGTAGGGTCCTAGGAAAGCTGAGTAATGACACATATGGGAATTGGAGACTTGCAGGATGCCTTTAGGTGTGCGCTTCAAAGCAATTCTAGTTGGGATTTTTACATTTCCAGATGTACTCTACAGGCATCAAGCGACAAGTAGGGCAGGGTGCTGGGTGGCCCGGAATGGAACTGACAGTTGGCGGTGCGGTGCAGTGCAGGTCTCACCTCTGCTCTTCAAACCAGACTGGACTCACTGGATGGATTTACCGGTCTCCAGTGCCGGTGATGATTAGCAGCAGTCGCAATGCAGGCGCCAGGCAGCTCTTCTCTGCTCTAGAAGACTGCCTGCACGACGCACGACGCACCACGTAACTTGCTGCTGACTCTGACTGAGACTATCTGTGTGGATGCGCTGCACGGGCCCGGCCTGGCACAGAGGCTGGGCGGCAGCGCCTTTAAAGTGCAAATGGTCTGTGACAAGCTGCCACTGCTCTCCTGGCTTGGGGGACAATAAAAAAAAAAAAAAGGGGGGGCATTAAAGGGACAGGGGCAGAAGGGGGCAGGGGCTCAAGCCCCCTTTTAGCCCTATGTGTGCACGTCCCTGAGCCCACCATGTGCTGTCCGCATCAGTATGTCCCTTCCGTAGCCCCGCAAAAAAATAGAGCATGTCCTTTTTTTTCTAGTTTGCGGACAAGGATAGGCATTATTACAATGGATCCACCAAAAAAACGGATGCCATACGGGAGTCATCAGTTTTTATTTTTGCAGAACCGCAATTTGTGGACCGCAAAACACATATGGTCGTGTGCATGAGGCCTTACTCACGGTTTGTTGACACAGGATATCATGAGAGGATGAGATTGTAGATGTCTTTTTATATTCTCTCATTTGATGTTTGACGTATCCCAAGAAAATCTCTTTAGATGCAGGTGTTATTGGGAATAACATATATATCCCTGTTTCATCCCTAGAGCTCTCCCTGCCTACAGGCAGAGCACCTGCCCCGAAAGGGGCAACCCCGGGCTAAACCCTTACAATCCCTGCCCTTGCCCTAAAAAAGCTGAATGTTATTCCCAAACAAAAAATCGAACAAATCTAGATAAATTCTCTTCTCAACAGGGCAGTCCCAAAAGAACCATACAAAAGATATAGTCCCGTTCCAGTGGGTCTCAAGGGACATACAAAAGCAAAAATATCCCCAACGCTGCGTTCCCCCAGTCCTCTCACAGGTTCTTCAGGGGGTAATGTAATATATGGGAGTCAGTCCGATAGGGATCCAATAATTTAATTCCTCGGCCTGATATCTCCTCCAGACGGAATCCCTGTAGTTGGGAAATAGACCTTAGATGTAGGTTCTATACAGGGGCGTAGCTAACAGCTCATGGGCCCTGGTGCAAGAGTTCAGCTTGGGCCCCCCTTCCCTCAGTGCTTTGTGTGTCTTCCTATGTGACACAAGGGTCTTTGGGCCCCCTCAGGCTCCTGGGCCCGGTAGCGACTGCTACCTCTGCACCCCCTATAGCTACGCCCATGGTTCTATATAATATTTTATTGGGATATGTCAAATGAGAGAATATAAAAAGACATCTACACTCTCATTCTATAATGATATCCTGTGTCATCAAATGTCCCACCTTTTGATACACGTATAATCTAGACCAGGGGTGGGCAAACTCGGCCCTCCAGCTGTTGCAAAACTACAACTCCCAGCATGCAAAGACTGCTTACAGCTATCAGCCTACAGCAGGGCATGTTGGGAGTTGTAGTTTTACAACAGCTGGAGGGCCGAGTTTGCCCCTCCCTGATCTAGACCCTAGATTTTATTTACTTGCCTATAACCCAGACCCTGTACAGATTGTGTACTATATGACTGTCTATGATTTCAAATAACACTTCCTTGAGAGGGTCTCATATTTTATTGCAAACTTAATAAAAGGTATATTTTAAAGTAAGGGAGATTTATGATATGTGTTTAGTTCAGATTCATTTTTTCATCACATTATACACTGCTCGTTTCCATGGTTACGACCACCCTGCACTCCAGTAGCGGTGGTCATGCTTGCACACTACAGAAAAAAGCACCAGTCTATGCGCGCTCCCATGGTTCCGACCACCGGGGAGGCCGACGTATTTTTCCTATAGTATGCAAGCAGGACCACCGCTAAAGGACTGCCGGGTGACTTGCATTGTGGGTCATGCCGGATCCGTCTTTCTCCGCATACCATCACAGAAAGAAAACCACAGCTCGCTGCGGTTTGCTCTCCGGCATGGGAATGCATTTTGGAGCATTTCGTTCTGTTCAGTTCAGTTTTGTCCCCATTGACAATGAATGGGGACCAAACGGAAGAGTTTTTTTTTTCCGGTATTGAGATCCTCTGCCGGATCTTAATACCGGAAAAGTTGAACGCAAGTGTGAAAGTAGCCTAAAAAGTAAAGCCCTAAAAACTATGGCAGAAGAGCTTTTTACTGTTTCCACCCCAAAAATAATTTTGTAACTGTTTCAATACAAACAAAAAATAGTAAATGATAGTAAAATAGTTAAAAAAAATTATTATTAACTTATCTCCCAAAAAAGAAAAAAAAACTGTCATACAGCAATGTGGAAGGAAAAAGATAAAAAAATTAAAAATGAAATATGCCTGCCGTGCCAATGGAATAAACTGATTTACCAGTCATAGGCCCAGAGGATGCCAGAAGGTGTCATGGCACCCGATGCAGGCATGACCCTAATCTCCATGAAATATAATGTAACATACATAAACTATACTGCATAAATATAAAGTGCTGCTATATCAGCTATCTGTCTCATCCCCGGAGTGGAGAGGAGCTTTGGTGAGCAGAAGAAAAAGCTGCTTTCTGCCCGGGCTGCTCTCTAGTGTTCAGCGAATCGAAGTATCCGAAGTAAACTTGGATCCGAATTTCAGGGAAAATTCAATTCACCGAGAAGCTGAATTACTTAAGGGTACTTTCACACTAGCGTTTTGGATTCCGTTTGTGAGATCCGTTTCAGGGCTCTCACAAACGGTCCAAAACGGATCAGTTAAGCCCCAATGCATTCTGAATGGATAAGGATCCGCTCAGAATGCATCAGTTAGGCTCCGTTCCGCCTCTATTCCGTTTTGGAGGCGGACACCAAAACGCAGCATGCAGCTTTTTGGTGTCCGTCTGAAGAGACGGAGCCTAACGGATCCGTTTTTTTTTACAATGTAAGTCAATGGGGACGGATCCGTTGTCAGTGACACAATATGGTGCATTTGAAAACGGATCCGTTCCCCATTGACTTTAAATGTAACTCAAAACGGATCCGTTTTGGACTTTGACATTTTTCTTTAAAGCTAATGCAAACGGATCCGTTCTGAACGGATACAAACGTTTGCATTAGAGGTGCGGATCCGTCTGTGCAAATAAACCGACGGATCCGCACCAACGCTAGTGTGAAAGTACCCTTAGTTATTTGTGGTAACGAATCACTTTTCACAAAAAAACAAACATACCTAATCCATTTCACCACGAGGAATCCACCACGGCCATCTTTCTTGAAGATCCCACACAAAATCTGTGCCGTGACATATGATGTCACCACAGCGGCCAGTGTGATGACGTCATCTTGCACCGTGTGAGACTTCGTGCGGGATCTTCAGTCAAGATGGCCGCGGCGGCCTCTTCGTGCTCAAATGGATAAGGTGAGTATTATTATTATTATTTTTTTTACTGATTAGCCCCTGAAAGCCCTCATTTTTCATCACAGATGCAGCGATCAGCACTAAACGCGGCATCTGAGGGGTACAATGATGGGGAGTGGCGCAAACGCCGCTCCCAGTCATTGAGCCTGCTACTTACAAAAAAATGCGTTTCATGGTGAAGAAATTTGTCACAATGCAAATTTCTTTGTGAAATTCAGCGAAGCAAACAATTCTACTTTTTGTACACTTCGTTTATCTCTACCGCTCTCTGCGGACTCCCTCTATTTTCTGTCTCTTGTCCGTACACGGCTCATGTGCTGCCTGGACCAGGTTATAACAGCCATCAAGAAGCGCAGGATAGGTGATAAATGTCTGATTGCTGGGGGCTCCACCCCTGGGACTCCCACCACTCATTAGGGCTCATGCACATAAATGTATTTTCTTTCCATGTCCGTTGCATTTTTTTTTTTTTGCGGACCCCATGCAAAACCATTCATTTCAATGGGTCCGCAAAAAAAATTGAGGTTACTCCGTGTGTATTATGTATCCGTATGTCCGCATGTCCATTCCGCAAAAAAACAGAACATGTGCTATTATTGTCATAACAGACAAGGATAGGACTGTTCTGTTAGGGGCCGGCTGTTCTGTTCTGTTTGAGACGGTCATGTGCATTAGCCCTTAGAATGGGGTGCCCTACCTGGTCTGCGAGACCCACTAATCCAAATGTGCACACATGACTTGATCATCTTATTCTGTGGGTCGGTACGATTACACTGATACCAAGCGTATATCATTTTTTATTATGTTTCACTACGTTTAAGAAAATGAACATCTTTAAAAAAGGGCTCATGCACACGGCCATTGTGCGGCCGTTCCGTGCATTGGGGACCGCAATTTGTGGTACCCAATGCACAGGCAACATCCGTGCGGAGGCCGGGACGGATCCAGACCCATTCAACTTGAAAAGGAAAATAGTAAAATAGTTATGGCTTTCGGAAATCGGATAGAAATTTTTTACAAAGAGAAAAAAGAAAAAAAAAGAAAACTATGGCATGAATGGGTTAATGTATAAACTAAATGCAGTGAGCTTCTAAGCCCCCCCTAGTGGTGACTGCGAGCATAATTTTACCATTATTTCATGCACTACACTGGAACATGGTACAACTGTTATGGACACGATATGGACAATAGTTGTGGAAGCACTGTACGACGTAACCAGTCTGACGCTGGGCTACACACTAAGGACATTATTCTGGCACCTCCACAGTATCCCCCTCTGTACAGGGGTGTGGAATGTTTATTTGTTTGTCTCCAATAGACACCTACTGTATGATCCTCAGATGATTCCCAACTTATGGAATCAAACAGGCCATGTTGGGAAAGGTGTGAGGGACTAGTTTAAGGATATGGCCGCATGAGATTCAGGTTTCTAAAAGCTTTGCCCTATCGGGGGCGGATGCTCTGTAATTGTTAGGCAGGGTGTTACAAGCCCCTTCCCCTACAATCTTTTAAGGTGCAATAGGTATAATAACACCTCAATTTATTCGCCTTCCAGCATCACTGTAACCCTTGCATCCCCGCCTTGGATTCTATGAGATACATCCAACCTCATCTGGATATTTTGGTCTTACCTAGCACAAATATCACCCACACGGCTTAACTGGTAAGACCCATCTATGTTGGATGCTCCTTGTTTTTGCTATGCTAAAAAGGGGGTTACCTTTTATTGAGTACCTGTCATTGAGTACCTTTTTTGCTGTTTTTTTTATCATTGATCTATTAAAAATTACGTTTTAGTTATTTTTTATTCCCGCCCTCTAGTTTGCTTTGTTCTCGCTGTACTTGGCAGCTGACCAACTAAGGTCAGAGACACTAGTGAAAACACCAGAGACACGGGCATGGCACTAATCCGGAACCAGGCAGAATACAGGCAAATCCAAGGCACACACAAATTACAGGCAAGAGACAAACCAAGGAGCACTGGCAGTCGACAGACAGACTTCAGGAACCCAGACCTATGAACTTCTAGCACAAGGACTCACAGACTTCAGAAACCCAGACCTACAAACTTCTAGCACAAGGACTCACAGACTTCAGGAACCCAGACCTACAAACTTCTAGCACAAGGACTCACAGACTTCAGGAACCCAGACCTATGAACTTCTAGCACAAGGACTCACAGACTTCAGGAACCCAGACCTACGAACTTCTAGCACAAGGACTCACAGACTTCAGGAACTTGTCAAATGGAGTTTCAGTGCAGAATGATCTAAAGATCTAAAAGACATATTCATACAATAGCAATAAAACAAAAGCGAGAGCGACAAAAGTCTGAGATTTGCAGTATCGCCAAATTTCAGGGGATGGGAAAAGGAATACGGGGAAAGGTGAGGAGGGTAAAAAAACAGAACCTCTATGGCGAGTGGATTTGGCGGTCAATAGACACCAAGTATTAAGCCTCATTCACACGCCCCTGCTAAAAACGGTCAGTGGTGCCTCTGTGAAGATGTCCGTGATGGATCAGTGTTGGGTCCGTGTGTCCGTTTTTTGCTGTCCGTGTGTCATCCATGTTTCACTGACACTCAACAGCTGAAAAATAATTTTCAAAGCATCTCTTCTTAATGATCCGTGAAACACAGATGGCATCCATCGTTTTCATGGAACCGTAGACTATAATAGGCATGATGGATCTGTGAACACGGACAAAATAGAGCATGTATGCGTGCTGAAAACACGGACCCACAGACCGTCGTAAAAACTGATGTGTGATTAGAAACATTAAAATGATTAGGTACGAGGGAGAACATGTACGACACACGTATGTGGAATACTGGGGTATGAATGAGGCTTTACGCTAAAGACAGAAAAAAATGGTAATCACACTGGTGGATCAGGTCTAAGAGACTGTTCCCAATACCAGGTGGTACACTGAAAGCAGCTACTTCATTTGTTCTTTATACTAGGAGGTGGCATTTATACAAAGGACTCCCAAACTATAGAAAGCCTGGACCTTACGTTCTTTTTGTAGGGTGACATTGATCCAATCCATGCGGAACACAAACATCATTTTTGAAGGAAGAGTCTCGGAGAGGGTGGGTCGGGGTATAATTATTCTAGTAGAATGGACTTTTGTGCCACCGCTGATATTATAAAAAGTATTTTTGTGGCCTCTTTTATTCTTGGATATGCAGCATGATCAATGTGACCTAATATGGCCCATTCTACAGTTTAAGGGTCCATTCACACGTTTGCAATTCTGTTCCGCATTTTGCGGAACGGAATTGTGGACCTATTAATTTCAATGGGGACAGACAATATCCCGGCCGGGTCCGCAATTGCGGATCCGCACTTCCGGGTCCGCAATCGAGTTCCCGAAAAAAATAGAACATGTCCTATTCTTGTCCGCAATTGCAGACAAGAAAAGGCATTTTCTATGTAGTGCAAATTGCGGAACGCACATCGCCGATGTCCGTGTTTTGCGGATCCACAGATTCATGGATCCGCAAAACACACACGGACGTGTGAATGGACCCAAAGGGAGGAAATTTATCAGGTAGGTATTTGCATAAGTGATCATGTATGAATAGGATAAGCTCAAAAACAATGATATAAGGGCTCATGCCCATGACCGTATGTATTTTGCGGTCCGAAAAAACGGATCCGCAACAAATATGGATGACGTCAGTGTGCTTTCCGTATTTTGCGGAACGGACCAGCTGGCTCCTAATAGAACAGTCCTATCCTTGTCAATCGTAGGACATGTTCTATTTTTTTGCAGAACGGAAATACGGACATACAGAAACTAAATGCACACGGAGTAATTTTAGTGGGTTTTTTTTGCGGACCCATTGAAATGAATGGTTCCACATACTTTCCGCAAAAGAAAACGGAACGGACGCGGAAAAAAAATACGTTTGTGCGCATGAGCCCTTAGTCTGCATCCAAAGCATGACATTTCGTACATGCAGATGTGGGGAGATATATGCATTGTGGGCGATTGTGATTACCGTATCCCAGTATGAAGCGGACGGAATGTAGGAGTGCACTTCATATAAAGAGTTAGCTATATCTTTGGTTAGTGTTGTGACCAAGTCTTCATGCCATGTTTCTGTTTAGTGTAGTCTGATGGGGTCCTGACTAGGGTTGAGCGATATACCGCTGCCCACGATATACCGCGGTATTAAGAAACGACGATATATTTAATGACGTCATAGGAGCGGTCGCATGTGTGCTGATCGCTTCTAAAATGTTCACGTCCTGCTTCCTGCATACATTACATGTCAGTTCGCGCAGCGGCCGTATCCTCCTCGCTCCTTCTTCCCCATGACCCCACCGACGTCTGGAAATGGCCGCACACACCAGCCACGCGGTCAAGGTCAGCAGCCAGTGAGGGAGGCTAAGTCCTGGTCCTGATTCTGACCTGCCGCTGTCCAAGGCGGGGGAAGTGTGACAGCGGAACATAGGGTGGCCACTTGCAGAACCCCAAAAAGGAGGACATCGTACCGGGGACAGTGGCGCATAGTAGTTCAATACTAAACCATGCACGATACTACATTATACAGATACTAATATGAACAGAATGTAAACATTAATCTATATTATAGTATCAGCTAAATAAAACAATAGATCAGTAAGAAATGTACTCACCAAACCTAGCTTCTACTTAGCTACTACTCGAGCGCCGGCTGCTGGGCCTGGCTGTCTCTGGCTTTTTCTCGGCACTTCACTTGCCTGGATGTCAAGCAGGACCCTATGGCTGGCATGTATATTATAGAGGAAGGCCCATTCACAGCAGTTATAACTTATTCCCCCCTTTTAGCAGTCCCCCATTCATAGCATTTATTAACCCCTTGGCTATGGGAGGTTTTTTCCTTTTTGCGTTTTCATTTTTCTTCCCTATTTTCCATGAGCCATAACTTTTTTATATTTCCGGTCACATAGCTGTATGGGGGCTTACTTTTTGCAGGACAAGTTGTACTTTCTAATGCCACCATTAATTATGGCATGAAATGTAGTGGGAAGCAGGATAAAAATTCCAAATGGGGTGGAAATGGAAAAAAACACAATTCCTCCACCGTTTCACAGGTTTTGTTCCCACGGAGTTTTGTTTCCGGCAAAACCGACCCATGCCCTTCATTCTCTGGGTCAGTACAATTAAAAAGATACCCCATATGTATAGGTTTTTTATGTCTAAATAGTGTAAAAAAAAAATTTTACTTTGATAATATTCTTTTTTTTTACATCACCATATTCTGACCCCATAACTTTTTAATACTTTTGTCTACTGAGCTGTTTAGGGGCTCATTTTTTGTGGAACAATCTATTCTTTTTATTGATACCATTTTGGAGTGTGCGTGACTTTTTGATCATATTTTGTTTTCTTTTTTTGGGTAAGAGAAGCAATGAAAAAATAGCAAATCGGCCATTTTGACCCTTTTTTCCGCTACGCCATTCGCCGTATTGGATTTTTTTTTCTGTTTTAATAGTATGGGCATTTTCGGTCGCGGTGATACCCATGATATTTATATTTATTGCTATTTAGGTATTTTTTAATTATACGGAAAGGGGGGGTGATTTAAACTTTATATATTTTTTTTTTTTTTTTTTACATTTTTATGATCATTTTGTGTGCCATATATGATATTATTAATAAGGTTTTTTAATTTTTCATTTTGGTCAATCAGGGATTTTTTACATGTGATTTTACTTCCAGTTTGTCCATTTCTTATCCTGGCCTGCTATCTTGTGGCCAAAATACGAATTGCAGCTTGAATGCTGTTAGCCTCATCAGCGAGGCTTACAGTATTCAGTGCAACTACCGATGCCC
The DNA here is from genome assembly GCA_033119425.1 of Bufotes viridis. Taxonomy (NCBI): domain Eukaryota; kingdom Metazoa; phylum Chordata; class Amphibia; order Anura; family Bufonidae; genus Bufotes; species Bufotes viridis. The sequence continues at coordinate 571,946,275 of CM065590.1, read as the reverse complement.
GGAATGGCCGCACGGGGCATCGGTAGGAAGCCCGGAAGCGCGAGCTTCTGGGTTTTTGTGCATTTGGGTGCCGTGAACTCACTTGATCACTGCATCTAAAGCATTTAATTACTGCGATCGGCATTATTGTCAGTCGCGGTAATTAGCCGCAGGTCTCTGCTGTAAGAAACAGCAGAGATCTGCCGGCCATGACGCCCGCTGCACGTGCGAGCGGGCTTCAGGTTTGCACATCGCTCCAGCGCCTTACCTGTATGGCGCAGGTAGTGAATGGGTTAACCCCTTTCAGCAGTCCCCTCTTCACAGTAGTTATTCCCCCCTTTCAGCAGTCCCCCTTCACAGTAGTTATTCCCCCCTTTCAGCAGTCCCCCTTCACAGTAGTTATTAACCCCTTTCAGCAGTCCCCTATTCACAGTAGCTATTAACCCCTTTAAGCAGTCCACTCTTCACAGTAGTTTTAACCCCTTTCAGCAGTCCCCCATTCACAGTATTTATAACCCCTTTCAACAGTTCCCCCTTCACAGTAGTTATTAACCCCTTTCAGCAGTCCCCCATTCAGAGTAATTATTCCCTCCTTTCAGCAGTCCCCCATTCACAGTAGTCATTAACCTCTTTCAGCAGTCCCCTATTCACAGTAGTCATTAACCCCTTTCAGCAGTCCCCCATTCACAGTAGTCATTAACCCCTTTCAGCAGTCCCCCATTCACAGTAGTCATTAACCCCTTTCAAGTAACACCGATCCATTGAGCACACAACACCATAAAGTACCAAAAAATGAAATTTTATTCAATTTGAAAATAGACAAAAATAGTAAAATATACCATAGGACTGGTAATAGCACCACTATGACACAAACAAGGAAGAAAAATAGGAGAGGACCGCAGGGTCAACACATGAAGGGTACATACACAAAGTGCATAATAACAAGCAAACAACACTCAAAGGCTTGTAAAAGGGGGAACTAGCCCAAGGACAAAGTCCTCTATGAAGGCAGAGCAAAAAGCTAAAGAGTGATGCAAAAATGATATACCGTCCACAAGTGTGTCGATCCTGCGGTCGCCTCCTCCCAACGTCGTTTCGCCTAGACTGGCTTCTTCCCCGGCCGAACAGTATTAACCCTCACTATACTGGGTTATACCGTAACAACCCCTTTCAGCAGTCACCACTTCACAGTATTTTAACCCCTTTCAGTCCCCTCTTCACAGTAGGTATGTATTCCCCCCTTTCTGGAGTTTCAGTTGTTCAAAATCACCAGCACCAGCCTCCAACGGATGAGTACCTCAGCGCAGCTACGCTCCTCAGAGTCTGACTTCTTTCCACTTCCCGCGCCTGCACGCACAAACCAGAATTGAATGGCGCGATGCAGGCAGCGCTGCCGGACATGTGACGCCAGTGCACTCTGCGCTGTGAGTGATCCGGATGTAAGTGATACTAAAAATGCCCGGTACTCGCCGAGAGCAACCCTAACCACAAAAATGGAGGACTTCTAGCAATCCGTCCTGGCCTTGCGCCGGACGGAGGACCAGGAGTCTAAAAGCCGGACTGTCCCGCCTAAAACTGGACGTCTGGCCACCCTAGAGGATCGGGATGTAAAAGATAGTAAGTAGAGCAAAGGTGTCATCTGTTCTGGCCTATCAGGGGCCCCTGTACAAAGGATTCCCATCAGTAGAAGCCCCACAAAGGAGCAACAAAGAAACATTACTGTATACTGTGTGGGGCAACAAGAAGACACTACTGAATACTGTCTGGGGCACCAAGGAGACACTACTGTATACTATATGGGGCAACAAGAAGACACTACTGTATACTGTATGGGGCAACAAGGAGACACTACTGTATACTGTATGGGGCAACAAGAAGACACTACTGTATAATGAATGGGGCAACAAGGAGACACTACAGTATACTGTGTGGAGCAACAAGGAGACACTACTGTATACTGTGTGGGGCAACAAGGAGATACTACTGTATAATGTATGGGGCAACAAGGAGACACTACCGTAAACTGTATGGGGCAACAAGGAGACACTACTGTATACTGTATGGGGCAACAAGGAGACACTACTGTATACTGTGTGGGGCAACAAGGAGACACTACTGTATACTGTATGGGGCAACAAGAAGGCACTACTGTATACTGTATGGGGCAACAAGGAGACACTACTGTATACTGTATGGGGCAACAATGAGACACTACTGTATACTGTGTGGGGCACCAAGAAGACACTACTGTATACTGTGTGGGGCAACAAGAAGACACTGCTGTATACTGTGGGGCAACAAGGAGACACTACTGTATACTGTGTGGGGCAACAAGGAGGCACTACTGTATACTGTATGGGGCAACAAGGAGAAACTATTGTATACTGTATGGGGCAACAATGAGACACTACTGTATACTGTGTGGGGCACCAAGAAGACACTACTGTATACTGTGTGGGGCACCAAGAAGACACTACTGTATACTGTGGGGCAACAAGGAGACACTACTGTATACTGTATGGGGCAACAAGAAGACACTACTGTATACTGTGGGGCAACAAGGAGACACTACTGTATACTGTATGGGGCAACAAGAAGACACTACTGTATACTGTGGGGCAACAAGGAGACACTACTGTATACTGTATGGGACAACAAGAAGACACTACTGAATACTGTATGGGGCCACAAGGAGACACTACTGTATACTGTGTGGGGCAACAAGAAGAAACTATTGTATACTGTATGGGGCAACAAGAAGGAACTATTGTATACTGTATGGGGCAACAAGGAGAAACTATTGTATACTGTATGGGACAACAATGAGACACTACTGAATACTGTGTGGGGCACCAAGAAGACACCACTGTATACTGTGTGGGGCAACAAGAAGACACTACTGTATACTGTGGGGCAACAAGGAGACACTACTGTATACTGTATGGGGCAACAAGGAGACACTACTGTATACTGTGTGGGGCAACAAGGAGAAACTATGGTATACTGTATGGGGCAACAAGGAGACACTACTGTATACTGTATGGGGCAACAAGGAGAAACTATTGTATACTGTATGGGACAACAAGGAGACACTACTGTATACTGTATGGGACACAAGGAGACACTACTGTATACTGTATGGGGCAACAAGGAGACACTACTGTATACTGTATGGGACAACAAGGAGACACTACTGTAAACTGTATGGGGCCACAAGGAGACACTACTGTATACTGTATGGGACAACAAGGAGACACTACTGTATACTGTATGGGACAACAAGGAGACACTACTGTACACAGTGTGGGGGCCACAAGGAGACACTCCTGTATACCGGATGGGGCAAAAAGGAGACACTACTGTATACTGGACAACAAAGACACTACTGTATACTGTATGGGGCAACAAGGAGACAATACTGTTTACTGAATGGGGCAACAAGGAGACACTACTGTTTACTGTATAGGGCAACAAGGAGACACTATTGTATATTGTATGGGGCAACAAGGAGACACTACTGTATACTGTATGGGGCAACAAGGAGACACTACTGTATACTGTATGGGGCAACAAGGAGACACTATTGTATTCTGTATGGGGCAACAAGGAGACACTACTGTATACTGTATGGGGCAACAAGGAGATACTACTGTATACTGTATGGGGCAACAAGGAGACACTACTGTATACTGTATGGGGCAACAAGGAGATACTACTGTATACTGTGTGGGGCAACAAGGAGACACTACTGTATACTGTATGGGACAACAAGGAGACACTACTGTATACTGTATGGGGCAACAAGGGGACACTACTGTATACTGTCTGGGGCACCAAGGAGACACTACTGTATACTATATAGGGGCCACAAGGAGACACTACTGTATACTGTATGGGGAAACAAGAAGACACTACTGTATACTGTAAGGGGCAACAAGGAGACACTACTGTATAATGTATGGGGATACAAGGAGACACTACTGTAGTGAATACTGTATGGGGCAACAAGAAGGCACTACGTATACTGTATGGGGCAACAAGGAGACACTACTGTAGTGAATACTGTATGGGGCAACAAGAAGGCACTACGGTATACTGTATGGGGCAACAAGGAGACACTATTGTATACTGTGTGGGGCAACAAGGAGACACTATGTATACTGTGTGGGGAAACAAGGAGACACTACTGTATACTGTGTGGGGAAACAAGGAGACACTACGGTATACTGTATGGGGCAACAAGAAGGCACTACGGTATACTGTATGGGGCAACAAGGAGAAACTACTGTATACTGTGTGGAGCAACAAGGAGACACTACTGTATACTGTATGGGGCAACAAGGAGAAACTACTGTATACTGTATGGGGCAACAAGGAGAAACTACTGTATACTGTATGGGGCAACAAGGAGAAACTATTGTATACTGTATGGGGCAACAATGAGACACTACTGTATACTGTGTGGGGCAACAAGGAGACACTACTGTATACTGTATGGGGCAACAAGGAGACACTACTGTATACTGTATGGGGCAACAAGGAGACACTACTGTATACTGTATGGGGCAACAAGGAGACACTACTGTATACTGTATGGGGCAACAAGGAGACACTACTGTATACTGTATGGGGCAACAAGGAGACACTACTGTATACTGTATGGGGCAACAAGGAGACACTACTGTATACTGTATGGGGCAACAAGGAGACACTACCGTATACTGTATGGGGTAGCAAGGAGACACTATTGTATACTGTGTGGGGAAGCAAGGGGACACTACTGTATACTGTGTGGGGCAACAAGGAGACACCACTGTATACTGTATGGGGAAGCAAGGAGACACTACTGTATACTGTATGGGGCAACAAGGAGACACTACTGTATACTGTGTGGGGCAACAAGGAGACACTACTGTATACTGGATGGGGCAACAAGGAGACACTACTGTATACTGTATGGGGCAACAAGGAGACACTACTGTATACTGTATGGGGCAACAAGGAGACACTACTGTATACTGTATGGGGCCACAAGGAGACACTACTGTATACTGTATGGGGCAACAAGGAGACACTACTGTATACTGTATGGGGCAACAAGGAGAAACTTTTGTATACTGTATGGGACAACAAGGAGACACTACTGTATACTGTATGGGGCAGCAAGGAGACACTACTGTATACTGTGTGGGGCAACAAGGAGACACTACCGTATACTGTATGGGGAAGCAAGGAGACACTACTGTATACTGTATGGGGCACCAAGGAGACACTATTGTATACTGTATGGGGCAACAAGGAGACACTACTGTATACTGTATGGGGCAACAAGGAGACACTACTGTATACTTTATGGAGCAACAAGGAGACACTACTGTATACTGTATGGGGCAACAAGGAGACACTACTGTATACTGTATGGGGCAACAAGGAGACACTACTGTATACTGTATGGGGCAACAAGGAGACACTACTGTATACTGTATGGGGCAACAAGGAGACACTACTGTATACTGTGTGGGGAAGCAAGGGGACACTACTGTATACTGAATGGGGCAACAAGGAGACACTACTGTATACTGTATGGGGCAACAAGGAGACACTACTGTATACTGTATGGGGCAACAAGGAGACACTACTGTATACTGTATGGGGCAACAAGGAGACACTACTGTATACTGTATGGGGCAACAAGGAGACACTACTGTATACTGTATGGGGCAACAAGGAGACACTACTGTATACTGTATGGGGCAACAAGGAGACACTACTGTATACTGTATGGGGCAACAAGGAGACACTACTGTATACTGTATGGGGCAACAAGGAGACACTACTGTATACTGTATGGGACAACAAGGAGACACTACTGTATACTGTGTGGGGCAACAAGGAGACACTACTGTATACTGTATGGGACAACAAGGAGACACTACTGTATACTGTATGGGGCAGCAAGGAGACACTACTGTATACTGTATGGGGAAACAAGGAGACACTACTGTATACTGTGTGGGGCAACAAGGAGACACTACTGTATACTGTGTGGGGCAACAAGGAGACACTACTGTATACTGTATGGGGCAACAAGGAGACACTACTGTATACTGTATGGGGCAACAAGGAGACACTACTGTATACTGTGTGGGGCAACAAGGAGACACTACTGTATACTGTGTGGGGCAACAAGGAGACACTACTGTATACTGTATGGGGCAACAAGGAGACACTACTGTATACTGTATGGGGCAACAAGGAGACACTACTGTATACTGTATGGGGCAACAAGGAGACACTACTGTATACTGTGTGGGTCAACAAGGAGACACTACTGTGTACTGTGTGGGTCAACAATGAGACACTACTGCATACTGTGTGGGGCAACAAGGAGACACTACTGTATACTGTATGGGGCAACAAGGAGACACTACTGTATACTGTATGGGGCAACAAGGAGACACTACTGTATACTGTATGGGGCAACAAGGAGACACTACTGTATACTGTATGGGGCAACAAGGAGACACTACTGTATACTGTATGGGGCAACAAGGAGACACTACTGTATACTGTATGGGGCAACAAGGAGACACTACTGTATACTGTATGGGGCAACAAGGAGACACTACTGTATACTGTATGGGGCAACAAGGAGACACTACTGTATACTGTATGGGGCAACAAGGAGACACTACTGTATACTGTATGGGGCAACAAGGAGACACTACTGTATACTGTATGGGGCAACAAGGAGACACTATCGTATACTGTGTGGGTCAACAAGGAGACACTGACGAATAATGTATGGGGCAACAACGAGACACTAATGTATGGGTCAAAAAGGAGACACTACTGTATACTGTGTGAGTCAACAAGGAGACACTACCGTGTACTGTGTGGGTCAACAAGGAGACACTACCGTATACTGTGTGGGTCAACAAGGAGACACTACCGTATAATTTATGGGGCAACAAGGAGAAACTACTGTATACGGTGTAGGGCTACAAGGAGACACTACTGTATACTGTGTGGGGAAACAAGGAGACACTACTGTATATGGCAACAAGGAGACACTACTGTATACTGTGTGGGGCAACAAGGAGACAGTAATGTGTACTGTATGGGGCAACAAGGAGACACTGCTGTATACTGTATGGGGCAAAAAGGAGAAACTACTGTATACTGTGTGGGGCATCAAGGAAACACTAATGTGTACTGTATGGGGCCAGAAGAAGACACTACTGTATACTGTGTGAGGCAACAAAGAGACACTAATGTGTACTGTATGGGGCAACAAGGAGACACTACCGTTTACTGTGTGGGTCAACAAGGAGACACTACTGTATAAGGTGTGGGGCAACAAGGAGACACTACCGTATAATTTATGGGGCAACAAGGAGAAACTACTGTATACTGTATGGGGCAACAAGGAGACACTACTCAATATCGTGTGGGGCAACAAGGAGTCACTACTGTATAATGTAGGGGAAGACAAGAGACACTAATGTGTACTGTATGGGGCAACAAGGAGACACTACTGTATACTGTGTGGGGAAACAAGGAGACACTACTGTATATGGGCAACAAGGAGACACTACTGTATACTGTGTGGGGCAACAATGAGACACTAATGTGTACTGTATGGGGCAACAAGGAGACACTGCCGTATACTGTATGGGGGAACAAGGAGACAGTACTGTATACCGTATGGGTCAACATGGAGACACTGCCCCATACTGTGTGGGGCAACAAGGAGACACTACTGTATACTGTGTGGGGCAACAAGGAGACACTACTGTATACTGTATGGGGCCACAAGGAGACACTACTGTATACTGTATGGGGCCACAAGAAGACACTACTATATACTGTATGGGGCAACAAGGAGACACTACTCTATACTGTGTTGGGCAAAAAGGAGACACTACTGTATATTGTATGGGACAACAAGGAGACAACACTGTATACTGTATGGGGCCACAAGAAGGCATTACTGTATACTGTATGGGGCAACAAGGAGACACTACTGTATACTGTATGAGTCAACAAGGAGACACTACTGTATACTGTATGGGGCAACAAGGAGACACTACTGTATACTGTATGGGGCCACAAGAAGGCATTACTGTATACTGTATGGGGCAACAAGGAGACACTACTGTATACTGTATGGGGCCACAAGAAGACACTACTGTATACTGTATGGGGCAACAAGGAGACACTACTGTATACTGTATGGGGCAACAAGGAGACACTACTCTATACTGTGTTGGGCAAAAAGGAGTCACTACTGTATACTGTATGGGGCAACAAGGAGACACTACTCTTTACTGTGTTGGGCAACAAGGAGACACTACTGTATATTGTATGGGGCAACAACAAGACAGTACTGTATACTTGCAACGTGCCAGACCGCAAGGGCAACAAGTGGGTGTAATGGTGTGCCGATTGGGTCCATTTGTTGTACTCACTTTTGCCGTAGCTCCCTGGGCCAGCTTTGCAGTGGAAAGTATGGCAGCACTAAATCCTCCGGGGTACTCTCTGTTGCAGGGAACACCAGCCAGATGGAAGTTGAGGTGCCCTTGATGGTAGTGGCCATGCCTAGGGTGCTATGGTGGCTGGGCCCCTGTGTTATTTGCGATGCCAGCACCGCAAGGTGCAATTAGTACATGAAGTGGAATGATGAGAGAAGCAGTAGTTGAACAAACAGGAACTTTACTTGTAAACTGTAGTCTTGTAATAAGTATCATCCAATAGCAGCACTTTGTCATACAGAAATATGGTAAAGCTGTAAATCCCAGTAACAGGCTCAGTGAGGTATGTAGGTTTGAGCTCAACTGTATAGGAATGATTGTCATACTTGTACTTGGTTACTGATGTTGCTCTGGTTACTCAGCCTTTCATTAATAGTTTGGATCCTCTGTAAGTTCTATTCTGCAATTCAGCAATATTCAGTAATTCAGCAACCCAAGGGCGGTCTCCCTCATGGCAGGCAAACTCTCTGCTCCATTCTTAAAAAAGGTTGCACAAGATACAGCAATTATTCTCTTAATCCCCAGAATGGTCCCTGAAGGGGGTATTACAGTAAAGGAACAATAAGTCCTAGTCTTGAATATATATATATAGTTAGGATTGGTGAGCACTCATACATCCGACATCAGACTGAATTGTATAGAAAAACTTTATATAGAAAATTATTTAATAAAGATCCTTAACAATGTACTTCAATGTTAAAACAATAAAACATTAAAAACAATAATGAGACCGCATATGTTGGATGTCTATATTGTTGCAGGAGGCAAATCTACAAAATGGCATAAATCTGCAGATAGCTCGAATCCTTTTCATGCGGTAGTTGTTGCGGTTTTTGTACCAACAAGGAACACGAATATTCCTGACTCTATTACAATCTATACAAGAAACCTATGTGAAGACTAAAGTAATGCCGAAAATAGTGCTGGTTGCAGGCAATCTCCTTTCCACCTTATGGTATTCTATAAGACCGCTTGAAGTTCTATGTGGAAAAGCAACCAAAGGAATGATGTGCTGAGGCTATAACTGCACGCCTCAAGTGTCCCACACTACCGCAAAAGGTCTTCTATATGTTGGCAGTATAAGTAACCAGCATAGGTCTCCAAGGAGTTATGTTAGATTATTTAAACAGACAACTTTTCAGTCACCAGTATATATCTCCTCCAAAGAGTCTCCGTTTTGTATTAGTGTCTCTTACCTCCTTCCCTGTGAACTCGTGCCTCCCAGATGGCCTGACGAGGGGCGAGTGGAGCGGATCGTCTGTCGGCGTCTCGCGTCGCACACCTCGAGCCAAACAGTGTAAGTCGTCCTTACTGCTGTATGTCCGAACACTAGGGAACGGAGGCGATATAATTATCTGTTTCTTCTTATTTGTTTTCTTTGTTGTTATGGTATTTCGGATCCTTTATTGTATGGCCATACAATGTCCTTTTTTGGAGGGTCTTTAACACGGGTACATCCACCTTCCTGCCAGTCTTAGTCTTGGACTACACAAAACAACTGAAAGGTGGCATGAAGCAGGATGTGCTCAACCCAAAAATGCAGTTGTGCATATATATACAGGGGAGCAGATCCTGCACTTGTGGCCTGTTGCTAATGGCAATCCCCAGCAAAAATGCATACGGTGCAGCGGACCACAAGTACCACAATAGACATCCTACACAAGATGGCATTGTGTGGATGTGATAAATAATATAACAATATAAGAATAACAAATGACAAAACAGGTGCACACTGCGGTCTTACTAAGCCCTCAAACTGATGTTAAAATTGAGAGATTAGTCAACATGTCCTGCAATAGAGGACATGCCTAAGCCCGAGCACCGCGCCAAGGTTTCTCAAGTAGCTCGGGACCTAACACTGACCTACCAGTCTAGTCTTGAACTACAAAGGTTAAAGTATCTTCACTCCCTGGGCTAGGCCCAGGAGGACAGAGCAAGTCTGTCTCCTCTCCTCCTAAATCCTCACTCCTAATCTCCCTCTAACTTCCTGGGGCTGACCTATATAAATGGTGGTAAAGTGACACCTAGAGGTGGATTTGTGTAGTGCATTGAGCCAGCCTGAAATTGGAATTTAACAGCATTGACAAAGGGAAATACAAAAAATAAAGCAAAATGACATAGGATGGCACAGACAATTTTGAAGTGTTTCCATCCACCTGGAGTGGGACACTACATACTGTATGGGGCCACAAGGAGACACCACTGTATACTGTATGGGGCAACAAGGAGACACTACCGTATACTGTATGGGGCAACAAGGAGACACTACTGTATACTGTAAGGGGCAACAAGGAGACACTACTGTATACTGTATGGGGCAACAAGGAGACACTACTGTATACTGTATGGGGCAACAAGGAGACACTACTGTATACTGTATGGGGCAACAAGGAGACACTATCGTATACTGTATGGGGCAGCAAGGAGACACTACTGTATACTGTATGGGGCCACAAGGAGACACTGCTGTATACTGTGTGGGGAAGCAAGGAGACACTACTGTATACTGTGTGGGGCAACAAGGAGACAATACTGTATACTGTATGGGGCAACAAGGAGATACTACTGAATACTGTATGGGGCAACAAGGAGACACTACTGTATACTGTCTGGGGCACCAAGGAGACACTACTGTATACTGTATGGGGAAGCAAGGAGACACTACTGTATACTGTGTGGGGCAACAAGGAGACAATACTGTATACTGTATGGGGAAGCAAGGAGACATTACTGTATACTGTGTGGGGAAGCAAGGAGACACTACTGTATACTGTATGGGGCAATAAGGAGACACTGCCGTATACTGTGTGGGGCAATAAGGAGACACTGCCGTATACTGTATGGGGCAACAAGGAGACACTACTGAATACTGTATGGGGCAACAAGGGGACACTACTGAATACTGTATGGGACAACAAGGGGACACTACTGTATACTGTATGGGGCACCAAGGAGACACTACTGTATACTGTGTGGGGCACCAAGGAGACACTACTGAATACTGTATGGGACAACAAGGAGACACTACTGTATACTGTATGGGGCAACAAGGAGACACTACTGTATGCTGTTTGGGGCAACAAGGAGATACTATACTGATTGGAAGGGGAGGGGTTAAAATTGTTGCCCCATGCAGTATAATGTCACCTTGGCCCCAGCCGCTTCATACAGTATAATGTCTCCTTATGGCCCCCATACAGTATAATGTCTCCTTGTGGCCCCCATACAGTATAATGTCTCCTTGTGGCCCCCATACAGGATAATGTCTCCTTGTGGCCCCCATACAGGATAATGTCTCCTTGTGGCCCCCATACAGTATAATGTCTCCTTTTGGCCCCAAGTGTTTTTTCTTCTAAATGGGTATTTATCGCGTTAAATTTCTTAATATCATTATTGTGGGAATATTTTTTATATCGCCCAACCCTAGTCCTGATAACATTTTAATATTGGCAGATTAGATCTTTTGGCATATGTTTTGTACAGGTCATAAGATATACCACAAGATCCCCTCTATCTTGAAGGTTAATCTGTCTAACAACTTTATGTGCATAACTGGAGGCTTGTAAGAAATGAAATGATGTGTTACAGGGAAGAGCAAACTTTCAGCCTAATTTTAGCCTAAATACAGCGGTCCCTCATGGTTCTGGGAAGATCATGGTATGTTGAAACCATTGTCTATAACACTATGGAAAACCAGTAATTGATCCCAAAGCCCCAAAATGTCCTCCTAGAACAAGAAAAAGTAAAGTTTTAAGAAAAATAAGCAGATAACTTAGACATATAAAGCAAGTTCTCACATAAAAAGACAGGCTTAGCTGCTGGAAACTGTAAACGACTTTCTATGGTGAGATCAGGAGCTTCTTCAGGGTCTTGCATAGTACATAGATGTACCAGGAAAATAAAATGGAGTCACCACTCAACTGGGGTCCCAAGGACTGTCTCATCTTGGCACAGACGGGGTAGTACAGAACACGTAGTACTGTAGAGGAACTACTAGACACCCTATACAGGTGTTTTACCAGAGAAATGGCCATTTAGATTGGTTGGATGTGAGGCATTGTATGTTGAGTCTAGTTTAAACTTATGATGGCTCAGAAAAGACCATTGTATCCTGAAAATATTGAATCCTGAAGCCACTGTCTCTTAAAGGGATCACTATACTTGTGTGTTGGATGAAGTCAATGGGCCAGAATTATCATTACACTTCCATCTTACTCCAATTTCACATAAGTCCAAAGTCACTTTCGGATAGTCAGATTTATTAATGGTCCTTTAATAGTGTGATCAATGTGGTTTGATGGCAGCAGTTCATCCTTTAGTAAACGGCTTTACAAAAGCCGCACATATTTACAAAAAAGTCGCATGTTCTATTAAAAAGTCGCATAAAATAAGCATGGTCCTCACTGGAGTAAAATTGGGACTTTTTTGTGACTTTTTTAAAAAGTCCCAATAATAATTCTGGAGTGAAACTCATTAACATGTCTAACCACGCCCATTTTTACAAAACTGGAGTGAGTGGTGTACACATGTAAAAAAGTCGCAAAATTATGCGCAAATGAGTGTAAAAAGTCGCAAATGCCCTCTTTTGGGACTTTTTGATGCCAGAATTCTGGAGTGAAGGTATGATAAATCATGGCCAATATGTCTCAACTATACCTCAACCCCATATTTTCCTTCCATCTTCTAAAGTTGTTTGGTGGAGTCCCTTGCTGAAAATTTGGCTTGCCTATAAATGGCAGTAGGAGAGAGTGGTGTGGGTCAAGACCCGTTCTTCACCTAACCATTTGCTACGCTTTTAATGGTGGAGACAAGAGAGGGTTACATCGGACATTGTGTGGTAATAAGTCTGGAGGGGCATGTAAAAGACACAGTAGAGAATATGGGCCTGCGAAATGGTCATCAATGGTAACAGTTGTGAATTGAGACATATCATGTATAGCGTCGAGCGCGAATATTCGAATTGCGAATTTTTATCGTGAATATTGGCACTTCGAGAATTCGGGAATATTTTGAATATAGTGATATATATTCGTAAAAACGAATATTGGTCTTTTTTTTCCATCTGAACCCATTACCTGCCTGCTTCTTGCTTGTGGGCCAATGTGAGAAGGCTGCAATATCGTAGTCTGTAGTGAAATAGAATATTCTATCTTCATTATTTCGTTTATTTCATTTTATGCAAAAAATAGGCAATGTAATATGCGCGTTAATCGAGTAAGGGCGCGCTATAAGCAACTTTCCTATTGGGTTGGCTTGCTAGAATTCGCAAATATGCAGAATATAGTGTGATATATATTCTTAAAAACGAGTATTCGTTAGTTTTTTTCATCTGAAACGATTAGCAAGTGTAATGGGTTCAGATGAAAAAAAAAAAAAAGACTAATATTTGTTTTTATGAATATATATCACGCTATATTCTACATATTTGCGAATTCTACCAAGCCAACCCAATAGGAAAGTTGCTTATAGCGCGCCCTTACTCGATTAACCCGAATATTACATTGCCGATTTTTCGCATACAAGAGAATAATCTCTAATACGAATATTCGCGAATGTATGACGAATATTCTACCACATATTCGCGAAATATCGCGAATTCGAATATTGCCCCTGCCGCTCATCAATAATCATGTATCCAGTCTCGTGTTATACACATTAGAGATGCTAAATTAGAGTCCCTGGGATTAGGGAAATTGAGACCTCCATTGAATTTGGTCTGGCAAAGAGTTTGAAGGGCTATTCTAGGGCGCTTGTCGTTCCAAATAAAAGAGCGGTACAAGGAGTTACTACATCTTTCATCTTTTGGTTTTGAATAAATGGAAAGAGCTTGCATTATGTGCAACAGTTTTGGAAAACCATTTTAATAAATTTGCTCTGCCCAAGGAGGAAAGGGTAAACGTGGTCCAAGGCTGTGGTAGCATGATTAATTGTTGAATATAATGATTAAGGTAAGTAGTGTAGTGCTGGGCGGCACCCTAGGCATGTGCCCACAAGTGCCTAGTTAGAAATATGGCCCTGAAGGGAAGTACCATAATTTCCTGCCCAGCTCGGGATGGAAGGGCCCTTCAGAAGCATCGCTTCTGATTTATCTAAGTTTAATGAAAAGCCTAATAAAGCCCCATGTGTTGTAATTAACTGTAGGGTGTGTCCTGGGGTCTGGCGAGGCTGTGAAAGTAAGAGCAGAGCATTGTCTGCGAAAGCAGAGAGTCGTATCTCTTTCTAACCAAACTTAATACCCTGGAAAGTAGAGTCAGCATGTATAAGTCTAAGTAGGGCGTCTAAAGAGGGGTTGAAAAGGAAGGGGAGATAAGGAACAACCCTGTTGTGCACCTCTATGTAATGAGATGGGATCAGAATTGAGGCCATTTTCCATTGTCTGCACATCAGTTTAGAAGAATGTTAGAAAGTGTTAAAACTTATCGCCCAAGTTTTTGTACGTTACATTCATATTTAGGATTTCCCAGGATACTGCCTCAAACGTAGTAGCCATTTGCCCACGGGACTAACCAGGCCCGTCTGCATGAAGGTGGAAGGCACTGGCTGGCCGCCACCTTCTACTACACTGAACTACTACTATACCTCTATGTAGTTCTCAGTCTAGTTCACTCACTTGTCTGGTGGTTTTTTACCACTATCTGTTACTAGTCGGCAGGACACAGGGTCCATTATCTAAATGACCACTGTCCCTCCCTTTTTGTACGCCCAAGCTTGCATTTTTTGTTTCCCCTGATGAACACCTTTGGTTGTGAAACATGCATGTAGGGAATTAGCAGGACAGGGCTGTATAGGGCTTGTTTATTCAGGGCAAGGTTCCGGAAGGGTCGCCCTTGTCAGGGCGTGTCTTCTGTGGTTAGGTTATCAGGGCCAGCATTAGCACCCTCGATAGGGCATTATCAGGGTCATTGGTCCCCCTCCTGTCTTCCATCCATGTTTTGAAGACCGTTGTGACATGCCTGTGAAGTGGTAGGACACTCGGTCTATTACATCTCTATGCTGGTTGGGTGCCGCTGTGCACCAATTTTCTGCCACGATTTTTTTTTTTGTTGTTTTTCTCTTATTTGATACCCATCTTCTGATAAAGTTTTTTATTACTGACATATTAAAAGTTAAGTTTTAATACACTGTTGCACCATCGAATGATCAGATCTCCTCCAGCACTCCCTTGCAGGCACAGATCACGCTGCAGCCCTGTGTGGGAGGAGTGCACAGGCAGATTTCCGAAAATTGGGCCTGTAGGACTGAATAAAGAAGCAGGGAGCAGATGGGAAATGCTGGAAGCAAGCTTTGAGCCTTCACTACGCCTTGGCCTGTCTGCACTGACATCGGCACCCTGCAATCTCATTCACGGGATGCCGATGGGAGCCCATGGCATATAAGGGATTAAACAGCCCAGAAAGGCGCTCCCGCCAGTACGGGCACTTACACCCACATAGTGAATGTTAGATTACAGCCGTGCCCCAGCGCTTAGACTAGGCCACCGTAAAAAGACAGCAGTCCAGCCTAAAGACCCTTAGTGACTGCCATAAAAATGCCTATTGCTTTTCACTAAGGGGTTAAAGTCTGCTAGAAAAAAGGAAAAAACTCCAGTTCCTACTAATGGAAAAGTCAGAGTTTAAATATCAAATGTAATCGGGTCTGATATGAGAATATTATGAATTTTTGCTTCCAATACCTTAGGAAAAAGGATAGAGGAGACCAAGCAATTATCAATTCTGGAAAAAGAGTTGTGCACCATAGAAGAGAAAGTCTATTCTTTGGCTGTTGCATTTAAGAGGCACCACGGGTCACATAAAGATGGTTGTTGCATAGGTTGCGATCTGACAAAGAGACCCTCAGTTTAGCTGCTTACTGCAGCAGGAACCGAATTTTACGATCCACGAAGTGTTCTGAAAAAGCTTTTAGTCACTGGGTGACAGCTAGAGAGAAGTCTTGAACAATCAGGATCCTATGGCCTCTGACATCTTCTTTCCTATAGGCCTGCAGGATTTGTTCTTCGGTGAGGTAATGGAAGAATTTGGCTATTGTACACCTGGGTTTGTTGGAGCAGTCTTGATTTTCTTTACCTAAACGCTGAGCGCGTTTTATCGGAGGCATGGTGTGACGAACCGAACATCGCAGCCCCGCCTGACGTCACACTACGTTGGGATCACGTGGTACAGTCGATTCACTTTTGTGTTCAATATTTTTATTAAATTTTCGGTTCATAAACAACAGTGAGCATCATCACTCGTGGACGCAGCCACGACTTATACATGCAAAGAAGTGTAAGAACATATGTGCCATGGCGTCCGCATTAGACGCTGCCAAACATGGCACTTTTACACAGAAGTAAACCATATGACTATTCCAGTGTAAAGACATTTTTGAAGTATTTGAAATGACATATAACAATAAAGAGTGTAAACAACAAATAACATATAGAACAGCTCTCTCTAAACCAGTCTGTGGGCCAGATTTATCATTAGCTAAAGTCACTTTAATGGAGTGAAAAAGTCGCAAAAAATTGCGCAATTTCACTCCAGAGTGGACCATGCTTATCTTATGCGACTTTTTAATAGAACATGCGACTTTTTTGTAAAGCCGCTTAGGGCTCTTTCACACTTGCGTTTTTGGTTTCCGTCCTAGAGTTCCGTTCTCGGGGCTCTAGGACGGAAAGATACTGATCAGGATTTCCCTAATGCTTTCTGAATGGAGAGAAATACGTTCAGGATGCATCAGGATGTCTTCCGTTCAGTATGTGAACGTTTTTTGGACGTTGACAAAACCGTAGCATGCTGCAGGTTTGTCTCCGTCCAAAAATCCTGAAGACATGCCGTAACGCCGGATCCGGAATTAATGCCCATTGAAGAGCATTAATCCGGATCCGGTATTAAGCTAAACGTCGTTTCGGCGCATCACCGGATCCGACGTTTAGCTCTGTGCATGCGCAGCAGCAGTTCGGATCGGGGCCCCACTGTAAGCTGGGGCTCCGATCGGTTACCATGGCAAACAGGATGCTACTGAAGTCCTGGCTGCCATGGTAAGTACTCCGCAGCAGTGTACTTACCTGTGCTGCGACTTCCGGGCGCTCCTTCATGACGTCACAGGTCCGGGCAGCGCATTGATCTATGCGCCACGGGGACCTGTGACGTCATGAAGGAGCTCCCAGAGGCCGCAGCGCAGGTAAGTACACTGCTGTGGAGTACTTACCATGGCAGCCAGGACTTCAGTAGTGTCTTGGCTGCCATGGTAAGCTGAAAGCATTTCACAGACAGATCAGGATCCTGATCAGTCTTCAAATGCTTTCAGGCGACTTGTGTTCTGACGGATCTGGCGGGCCTGAAGTGCCCGCCGGATCCTCAGAACGCAAGTGTGAAAGAGGCCTTACTGAAGGATAAACTGCTAACGTCAAACCACATTTATCACAGTATTAAAGGACCATTAATAAATCTGACTATCCTAAAGTGACTTTGGGCAAATGTAAAAGTGGAGTAAGATGTAAGTGTAATGATAAATCTGGCCCACATGTGTGTTTTATTCTGCACATGAAACAGATTGTGATAGTAAAGCATGTCAAGGGCTATACTTAGCGTGCCTTTTCCACCTCTCCCATACACTCTCAACCTTTTTCCTGCCTACTAGTGTTTGGTAACATCACCTCATACCGACAAGTAGTATTAAGCGTCGCAACCACTTCTTCGATAGCTGGAGGATCACGGTCTTTCCAGTGGCGTGTGATTACTAGCTTCGCACTCAGCACTAAGTGGCCTATCAGTGGTCTAATAGGGGGTGCAAAGCTATGTATAGTTATAAATAACAGTGCCAAGGATGGAGATGGCATAACCGGCCCCCCCACAATGTCAGACACTAGCGTAAATACTTTCTGCCAGTATAGCTGCAGTTTAGGGCAGCTCGATAAAATATGCAATAGGGTGCCAGTCCGCCAGTCTCATAATGAGTTACACATTTAAATGAAGTAGCTAAAAAGTTCAAGGCTCCGGACCACTCCTCTTCTGTAAAAGTTTGTCCTAACTCTTTTTCCCACGCATGTAGAGGTGAAGACTTAGTGTACTCTGCTTTATTTCCCAAGATGTCCTATATGGCTTTAGTAAGCTTCATAGATGGTTTTGCAAAGATAAGCAATTTTAAGGCCTCCAGGCTAAGGGTATATGAAGAGGACAGGAAGGCATTTAAAAAAATGTCTTACCCTCAGGTAGTTGAAAAATTCTCTATTTGAGATCTGGAAAGAGCCTCTGATGGTTTCAAAAGGGGCCACAGAATTTCCCTCCTCTATTTGTGAACAATTCCTGATCCCCGCCGAGTACCACACTGTGAGGTTAATGTCCCCAATACATTGTTCCAGCACAGAAACAGTTAGTAATTGCTTAGGAAACGAGGAGAGTTCGCCCTGAGACGTGTGTAAGTGTCTCCAAAGCTGGATCGCGTGTGTTGTAGTCAGTAGGGAGCCCTTCGTCCTGCTCTTGCAACGAATGCACCAGGACGTCTCTCAGGGAGCTCCCACCCATAATGTATTGTTCAATCTGTACCCAAGGTTTCTGTTGTTCGTCAAGCCACCAGTCTATTCACTTTTCACCAAGACGTGACATACTCCCTGGGAGTATGTAAGGTCAGCCTGGCACAGTATTATACAGACACCCCCTGTCCACACGGGCACAGGGAGGCACGTGGAGTGAGAGAGGGTGGCCCACACGACCTCCTGCGTGGCACAACACACGCTCACAACCCTGACAGGCTGAGAGAACTCTTTCACTGCCCCAGTGAAACAGAGTCCTGCCAGACCGGTAGACTGCCACCAGTTCCTCATTAGATATATAAGCCTAGTCCGTTAATGGGATTATATCTACCAGCCAAGGTAGCATGTAACATTATACCGAGACATTGAGGTGTGGGAAAGAACAGCGCAAGATTCAATTATATATTTAATCGCCTTAAGGGTAAACTAGACAACAACACTATAAACACAAAGGATATATACAATATTCAGAGATGCAAATACAGTGAAAGTAGGTTACCGGATAAATGTATAGTCCTTGATGTTGTAGTCACATGGGAGGCAGTGGGTTTCAAGGTCTCTCCAAACACGATACACGGCGTAACCTCCCTTCAGAGACAGACCATGGCTACTGCCCCGCACGGGCACTTAACCCTTTGGTCAGTCACGCACCTCCCACCCCCTAGGAGGATCCCACGCTTCCCTTTAGTTATGGTAGCTAAAAATCCAAAAACCCAATATGGATCATAACTCCTCAGTGGAAATTCATAGTGAGGTGGCTCTGATGCCAATGAAAGTGGCCAGGTCCCTGGTGCATGTGGAGACCAAACACGGCATTGCTACTGGGCTTGTACCATGAGTTATTCATATCTACCCTTCCCTGGGTCCTATAAGCGAGCGAAGTCCAGGGCGACGTTCGGCTCAGACCCAGTGTATGGCTAAGATGTGCAGTAATTTCATAATTTCTTATGACCTCCAAACTATCTGGGGGGGTTTGTTTGATGCAGATGACCAGCTCAGGCCCCCAGCAGGGGGGTCATCCTGTCAGATAAGCTTGCTGGAGGTGTGAAATGTATTCTCTGTGAGGCTTTGAGCCTGGGCCGCCTGTGGAGCCTGTTTCCATTGCCAGATGCCCATCACCCTGACAGAAAATGGGCAGGCATCAAATTATATTTCCTCATTTCCGTCACACATGGCATAAGATAGTGAGAGATGTGGGGCTTTCATAATGTCAACTATTAATAAAGTGGTTAAGCCATCTCCTTTGACAGACTCTGGTACGCCAATACATTGTAGGTTGTTCCATCTGTTCCTATTTTCTAGATCTTGTAGAAAATGGTCCAGAAGTTGTTTGTAACAGTCTTCACATGTCGTGGCATTGGTTTGGAGGGAAATAATGTTGTCTTCTTCGCAAGGGCTGATCCTACGCTCTACCTTCCCTAGTCTCTGTGTGTTGGGTTTATTTAGAAGAGTGCATTGTTGATTGAAGTGCGCAGTGCCTCCAAACGCTTATCAAAAGGAAGCAACATTGGCTATGATACCTCCCGAACCACCTCTGTAGCCGAAGTAGGTTCAAATTGGCCATTAGGGGAAGATGGAGATGATGGTTTTGATCCCGGTGACGGAAGACATAGTTGGGGGAGTCTGGTAGCAGGAGTTGATTTATGCAAAGAATCAGACTTTTGAGATTTGTCCGATTGCTTGGCAGGTTTTGGGGTGGTGGTAGGAGCCACAATAGGTTTGTTAGACCATCTGACCAAGCCAGTAGATATTGAGTTTAGATATATGTCCATATCCAAATGAGAAGAATGAGGAAATAGAGCCAACTCTGACGTAAAAGAAGGAGTTTATCACATATTCACCATATCATATTGTGGGCAGCAGAAGTGTAGCATAGGATTTCACTATATCATCATTTGTCACAAGATGGGGGTGTCGTTGTGTACTGTGAAGTAGATCACAATATGGTTGTGTTGTATTATAGATGGAAGTTAGGTCACAGCTTTATGGTCCAGAAATGGGCAACACTGTGTCGGGTGCCATTTTATATTCAGATAGATGTAAAAGGAAAAAAAATTACTTGGCTCAGCCCCAATAAATTGATGGACACTTCCTTCAAGTTGTATGGGGGGTGTAGGGGGTATGGACCAAGGAACTGGGGTCACCCTCAAATAGGCAATATGTGCTATGTCTGCGAGCAATTGTATTCAAGAGTTTATGAAAATCGTTTATTTTGGGAACATTGTACTCACTCCTCTTTTTGGCTGCAAGATGGTTGCCAGTACGGTAAGTGTATCCTTATGTCCTCTTGAGGAAAGTGTTTACTGGAGTCGCAGAATGAGCACAGGGCCAAATGTTCAAGGTCCGCGGATCACTTTGTGTCTCCTTTTGTGTAAGGTGGTCCTTTAGGATCATATTATATGAGTAGAGTTGAGCGAACTTCTGTTTTAAGTTCGGCTTCCAAAGTTCGGGTTCGGGTTATCGAAACATCCCGTTATGGATTCCGCTACCACGGACCATAACGGCATTTGGAATCCATAAGGGGATTCAATGAACCCGAACCTTGGACAACACGGAGGACCTGGGGTGACGTCCCCCAGTGCAGGGGGCGTGGCTTAGTATAGGATTAGATAAGAGGTGGTAGCCTACGACCTCTTATCCAATCCAGTACTGAGACACGTCCCCTGCACTGATCACATGACGGTGACGTCACCCCAGGTCTTTCACCCCATGTTCCAAATGCCGTTATGGTCCGTTGTAGCGGAATCCATAACGGGATGCTTGGAACCCGAACTTTGGAAGCTGAACTTAAAACAGAAGTTCGCTCAACTCTATATATGAGGTGAAGGGTTCGGGGCACGTGCTGGCGGGAAAGTCCGGTATGAGGGCTGAACTGGATTAGACGGATCTAACTATTTCCTGTCTTTCGTCATTGTCCAGCAGCAGCATGTCTGCAGCAGTATTAGTCCCCGTGTTAGAGAATGGAGGTCCACACGTGGAGCAGGTTGAAGGCGGAGGTAAAGTGAAGGCTTCAAAGGTGTCAGGCAGCGCCATTAGTCAGTGTTTATTTTATTTTGTGTCTGATTTGGTGAATTTTTTAAAATATTTGGTTCATACTGGAATCAATTCATCAAGGTGCTCCAATTTCCCTGGAAATTGGTATATAGCATATATCCTCTAGTCTCCTAGGACTCAGATATTTTATTAAAAGATGTTGGGGGTCATTTATCAGGTGCATCTGTTTTTTAGAGTGCGATTAGAACAGCGTAGTGGTCAGTATATTGTAGAGTATTTATAAGAGTCGCACAGCAGGTGATGAATTAGATTGGATCATGTGCAATTAGACTACTGGTTAGTTGGAGTATGAAATAGGCGCAAATGTGCGTTGAAGTCGAATACTAAATAAAAAGTCACAGCCTTAGGCCTCATGCACACGACCGTTGTTTGTTTCCGCGTCCGTTCCGTTTTTTTTCACGGATAGGATGCTTCCCCATTCATTTCAATGGGTCCGTCAAAAAATGCGTATGGTCAACCGTTTTTTTCCGCATCCGTGATCCGTGTTTTCATTCCGTCAAAAAAATAGTGCATGTCCTATTTTTTTCACGTTTGCGGACAAGGATAGGCATTTTTACAATGGATCTGCCATAAAAATCGGATCCGTCAAAAAAAACGGTCCGTCATCCGTTTTTTTTGACGGACGCAAAATTTCAAGGAGGAGCGGACGCGGAGGCAGGCAACGGTCGTGTGCATGTAGCCTTATACACATGTTTTTATGTTTGTGTAAATGTGCACGGCTCAGCACATCACAGATGAACAGAACCAGGCCATTGTTTGCCAAATTTTTGTGATGTAAGGTGAGAAAAAAAATGTCATGTTTGGCATAGTTTTTATTTTTTTTACAGCGTTCACCTTAGGGGATAGATCATGTGATATTTTTATAGAGCAGGTCATTACGGATGCGGAATGTTGTGCCTTTTCATAATTATACATTGATGTCTGCTTATTCTTGACATTCATTGCCTTTAAGAGTTATTCACCATATTCTCCATTTTGTATGTCTTATGTAGGCCAAAGTGATTTAAGTTGCAGAGGTCAAAGGTATATAACACAAAATGATGTCAGACTTATACAAATTAACTCTTTATAGGATGGTGCTAATGGCTTGTGCAATAGTGCCACCTAGCTGTAAGTGGGCATCCTTACACCAGCCGCACCAAAGCATTTTGGGTAATATATGACCTTATAGGTTATTACAATAAGTGCACACCCTCCAATATGAGTGGACGACTGTTATTTGGAAGGGCGAGCCCGTTTAATAAGGTTGTGAATAATAACCATGTGCAAATGATAGAGGGGGGCCCCCCAAAGAAAAAAGAAAAGAACAAAGACACAAAGGAACATGAGGCTAGAAGGAAAAACAAGTCTTGGATATTATCCTGGATTACAGGAAACCCTTTGAGAGCTGGATTCCCTTTGAATCTGCATCATCTACATTCTCGGTAACGTATACTTTGTTGTACAGATGTGGTATTGATAAACTACTTTGCTTGATATATATAGCCACATCCCCGCTTATGGAGGATGCATAGTGTGTATTACATCAATGGGACTCACCTTTTTAAATGGAATGCGCACCATTTAATGAAATGTCCTATTGAAAACGTTTTCTGGTTGGAATATTTTATTCCCTAGTCTTGTATCAAGCCGGTACTTTGTAGGTATTTCATATAATACTACCATATACCAAAATTGATCATAGGGTGACAGAGTAAGGGTTGATACCTCTCATTTTCTTTCATTTGGATTATTGCATATTATTGCATAAATTGGTGATATTCGTTATTAATTGAATGTAAAATTGCATTTGCCACTTTGATTTTGATTATTAGAGGGTGTTGGTACATTGTTGTGTGTCCGCACCATCCAGTGACGCATTTTGGTATTACGTCTTACATTTGTTTTCATACTTGTCTTTGCATTATTATTCATTGCATATACATTTTTGTATAATAAATGCCTTTATATATTTTTGCATAGACAATTGTACCTTTGTTTTACTGCTTGCACAAAATAATTGAAGATTCTCGATAAATGAGCCTTTTTTCTTTATAGATCTCACGACAGGAAATAACTAATATGTCTACTTTTTTTTTAATTTATTTCAGTTTTACACAATAAAAGCATTTTTTTAAAAAAATCATGTTTTAGTGTATCCATTTTCTGAAAGCAATTTTTTTCATCTTTTGGGCGATTTTCTTACGTAGGGACTTATTTTTTGCGGGAAAAGAGTTTGATTTGTTCTATTTCGGGATATATATATATATATACTTTTTTGTTCGCTAGGAATTACACTTTTTGTAATAAAAGGTGACAAAAATTGGCATTTTTTGGCACAGTTTTTATTTTTTTGCGGCGTTCACAATGGTTAGGAGGGGAACTCACTGACTTCTATGGTAGGGTTTTCTGGGCATGCTCTGTGACCTGTTCAGAGATCATTGCGCAAGGAAAAAAAAGATAAGCTTTAACAATGACCTACTGTGAATGGTGGATCCTGTCTTATCTATATTATTACAGCCAGGATTAGAATGAGTTAACTGCAGTAAAGTGATTCGTGCAAACCAAGAAGTGAAAAATACAATTAGGTCCATATATATTTGGACACTGACACAAATTTTGTTTTTATTACCTGTTTACTAAAACATATTCAAGTTATAGTTATCTATGGACATGGACATAAAGTTCAGACTTTTAGCTTTCATTTGAGGGTATCCACATTAAAATTGGGTGAAGGGTTTAGGAGTTTCAGCTCCTTTACATGTGGCACCCTGTTTTTAAAGGGGTCAAAAGTAATTGGACAATTGACTCAAAGGCTGTTTCATGGGCAGGTGTGGGAAATTCCTTCATTATTTAATTTTTCAATTAAGCAGATAAAAGGCCTGGAGTGGATTTGAGGTGTGGTGCTTGCATTTTGAAGATTGAGAAAGAAAGAAAGCACTGGTGACCTCAACTATGCAAAAAGACCTGGACGCCCACGGAAGACAACAGTGGTGGATGATGGCAGAATAATTACCATGGTGAAGAGAAACCCCTTCACAACAGCCAACCAAGTGACAACACTCTCCAGGATATATGCGTATCAATATCCAAATCCACCATAAAGAGAAGACGGCATGAAAGTAATTACAGAGGGTTCACTGCACGGTGCAAGCCACTCATCAGCCTCAAGAATAAGAAGGCGAGATTGGACTTTGCTAAAAAAACATTTTAAAAAAAAAACAGCACACTTCTGGAAGAACATTCTTTGGACAGATGAAACCAAGATCAACCTCGACCAGAATGATGGCATGGATGACATGAAGGCATGGTACAGCTCATGATCCAAAGCATACCACATCATCTGTAAGACACGGCGGAGGCAGTGTGATGGCGTGGGCATGCATGGCTGCCGGCGGCACTGGGTCCTGGTGTTTATTGATGATGTGACACAGGACAGAAGCAGCCGGATGAATTCTGGGGTTTTCAGAGACATACTGTGCACTCAAATCCAGCCAAACTGATTGGTTGGCGTTTCATAATACAGGAGTTTATTAAAGCGAAGAAGTGGAATATTCTTGAATGCCCGAGTCAGTCACCGGATCTGAACCCAATGGAGCATTTGATGTGTTAAAGACTAAACTTCAGACCGAAAGGCCACAAACAAACAGCAACTGAAAACGGATGCAGTAAAGGCCGGGCAGAGGATTAAACCGCGGCAGTAAAATCTTGGCCGAGCATTTAAAAGGAGGAAACGCGGCATCTGGTGATGTCCACGAGTTCAAGACTTCAGACAATCATTGCCAACAAAGGGGTTTCAACCAAGTATTAGAAATTAACATTTTATTTACAATTATTAAATTTGTCCAATTACTTTTGAGCCCCTAAAATGAAGGGGTTGAGTTTTAAAAATGCTTTGGTTCCTCACATATTTATGCAATAGTTTTGTTCAGCCCACTGAATTAAAACTGAAAGTCTGGACTTAAACTGCATCTGAATCCATTGTGGTAATGTACAGAACAAAAATTAGAAAAATGTTGACTCTGTCCAAATATATATGGACCTAACTTTTTCCCAGCTCCCAAGTGCCCAAAGAAAACCAGACTAAAAAGGGGAGGGATGCTGTAGCTGCTCATATCTTAGAATTGGTAGCCACTAGAAATACCTGATCCTGTTTGAAAGCTGGTATTCCAACCTTTCAAACGATACCAGAATCATAACATTATATCCACAATATCAGAAGATATAGCCGTTAGAAATCGAGTCAGCAGCTGTTTTTACTTTCACTTTCAGCTGGGCACTTCAGAGCTGTTTTTGAGCAAAATAAAAGTGCTTTTCCTGGGCATGGAATGCAGACACAAAGTGCACACAGGTATGCCTGGAATGTGCCTGCAATCTTCTGTGGGGCAGTGCTCTTAGTTATATTGGCAAAAACTAGGTGACAGACTCCCTTTAATACCTGTGATGGATGACTTACTATTTTAATTACATTCCACACTACCAAACATACAGGAGAATACAGCACTACGTGCTTCTTACATCCGGTGATGTCCCCTCTGATGTAGACATTGTCTTTTCTCATCTTCTCCATTCGGACCAGACCACCATGATGACTTTCAGCCCCGTCTTGTCTCTGCAAAGTTTGACACACAGACATCACACACACCCTGTTCTGCCACTCCATATACTGTGCCTGCTATGCTTTCCACTGAAAATACTAGTACCACGCAAATAGTCACCCCTTCCATTATTGCTCCAGGTTGCCCCCAAACAGAGATCCCAAAAGTCCCACCAATAGTAATAATTCTCTTAGTAGTAAAACTGACTCCCAATAGTAATAATGTCCTCTATAGTGCCCATACTAGTAATCATGTTAACCATAGTCTCACAGCAATAAAGCCCACCATAATGTCCCCAGTAGTATTAATTCCCCTTATAATGTGTGTCAGTACAAGAACACCGCCTTACGTGTGCCAGTACAGTAATACCCCATTGCAATGTGTGCCAGTACAACAATACCCCCCTTAGAATACAATACAAAAAACTGCGGGATGAACTTAAAAATGCCCTTAATCTTTGTTCAGCTAAGGCCTACCTCTACGCGAAATATAAACATTATGCCCACGGCGATAAGCCGACTAGATTCATGTTAGCACAGATTAAGGCCAGGAAAAACAAATCCTTCATGACCAGTTGACCACCCTTAAAAACTCATGAGATGTTTTATTACATAAAACAGAAGACATTGCTCAGGAATTTAGCAACTTATCTGGAAACCTCCCAAGACACAGAAAATACACATATAAAAAGTGATCTAATCACCAACTTCTTGACATCATTATCTCTTCCACGAATTAACCCAGTCCAGTCCAGTGCTCTGTGTTCTAATATCTCTCATCAAGAAATCAAAAACGCCATTGCCTCTACACCCAAAAACAAAAACCCAGGCCCGGACGGTTTATCCTCATTCTACTACACAACATTTACAGATGGTCTGTACAACGCTGCACTTGCAGGCACTCCCTTTCACAAACAAACTCTTATGGCCCAAATATCCATAAAACACAAGGAGGGGAAGGATCCGACACTTTGTAGCAATTACAGACCTATATCCTTTCTAAACGTAGATGTCAAAATCCTTGCGAAGATTCTGGCTCAAAGGTTGCAGAAGATCCTCCCCTTCCTCATCTCTCCAGAACAGGTGGGATTTGTACCGGGTAGAGAGGGGAAGGACAATACATGCAGGGTCCTACACTTAATTAAACATGCCCAACAATCCAAAACCATGCTTATACTATTAAACACAGACGCCCAAAAGGCGTTCGATCGAGTAGATTGGACGTATCTGAGATCCTCTTTGACAACTTTTGGTATCCCACCCACCTTTGTAGATGCCATCTTCACTATGTATAAAGATCCCACTGAGGGTAAATGAGGTATTGTTGCCTGTGTTTTCTATCTCTAATGGCACCAGACAAGGGTGTCCATTGTCCCCCTTTGCTATTTGTGCTGACAATGGAGACCTTACTGCAGAAAAGATCCTCGTATTGAGGGAATTGTATGTGGAGGTAGAGAACACAAGACGGCTGCCTATGCAGATGACCCATTATGAATGCTGACCAACCCTACTGTTGCACTCCCAATAGTAGAGCTTCTATTTAAAGACTTTGGAGCGATATCAAACTTCAAGGTGAACATGAGCAAGCCACAGGCCTTAAACATCTCACTCCCCGGTGCGGTCAACTTAGGGGCACATATTTACATATGTGGTGGACATGTCCTTCCACAGTTCCATTTTGGTCCTCGACACTCTCCCAGATTAATACTATCGCTGGCACAAATCTCCCACTGTCACCAGAGATTTGTCTACTACACATATTCCCAGGGAAGCTCCCCAGACAACACATTAAAATTGGTCAAACACCTCCTGGTGGCAGCAAGAATCCTGGTCCCGAACTATTGGAAGTCGACTACCCCTCCAACGCTAGAACAATGGATAGGAAAAGTAGACTCTTTGTTCCGACTTGAGGAATTAGCAAGTTGGGAGACCAAGACTCATGGCTCCTTCCAGAAGATATGGTCCCCTTGTGCAAAATTTAGACACTTCCCACTTTGAAAGAAGCCTTTCTATTATAAAAGTGAATACTCACGTCCGCTGGTACATTAACCTGATGACTACCTCTCACATTCACTTACCTCTTGTCAAGCCTTGGTAGCAGTATTTCGGTATAAGCCAGGCATGCTCAACCTGCGGCCCTCCAGCTGTTGCAAAACTACAACTCCCAGCATGCCCGAACAGCCTACAGCTATCTGCCTACAGCAGGGCATTGTGGGAGTTGTAGTTTTACAACAGCTGGAGGGCCGCAGGTTGAGCATGCCTGGTATAAGCTATACCCCCCTTTTTATCGTTCTCAATTATTCCCTTTCTCCCATCTGAACAGGAGGTTTATACTAAGTTCTATTGAATGCTCCATAATGCCCACTATCTACTTCTGTACAGAAGGCTTTAATAATAATTATTGCTAAACACTTGTGTTCATAACATGGTGGCACTTTTATGGATATTGCAGTGGATCACATACCTCTGTAATTACCCCAAGACGTATCCCTATTTGAATATTGTACCATTGTAATAATGTACTTGTTCTTTACTTATCTCATAATAAAAAGAACTTTGAAAACAAAAGAATACAATACAAAAAGTGCAAAGTTATTCATAGAGAACATGTCTTATCTGGTCATATCATTGCTATCTTTTAACAGTCAGCGCTGTACTCCCTCTGCTGGTGCTCGTCAGTAGAACGCCAACCCAACTTGTGCATGCTCCCACTAGCGGCTTCTTGAACCTTAACACTGGGTTCAGACCTGAGCGTTTTGAAGCCTAGCGTTTTTTGTGCGTTCAAGACTGGCGTTTACGCGCGTTTTTTTCAAGCGTTTTGGTAAATAGTGTAGGCGCGTTTGACGCGCGTTTATGTGATTGACTGCATAGTTGGCCAATGACCAAACAGCCCTCGCTATATATAGTTTGGCCAATCTGAGTGCTTTAGAGGTGTGAAATTCCATGGTGGCTGATCCAGCATGTTGCAAACTTTGAAAAACACGCGTCCATAGGCGCGTTTTACGCTGCACAAACGCCCGAACAACACGCCTATCGCGTTTCCCATTGAAGTATATTGGCACCAAACGCTCGAAAAACGCCCGAATTAACGCGAACATACTTGCTTATGCGTCGGACGTTTTTAGGCGCGTTCGAACGCGCATAAAAACGCGCAAGTGTGAACCACCCCCATTGGAATGCATGGTTCCTGTACTGTTGTGCGTTTTTTTGCGCGTTCCAACACGGCGTTTTACGCGAAAGTGTGAACTGAGTGTAATACAGTCTGGACATGTCAAGGTTCCACTCCATATGTAGTCATGTAATTAAAAAATAGCTAATTACAGCTAGGGCCTCAGTCAACATTTAACCTCCTGTATGAAGAGGATTAACCAAGACGCCATCAAATAATGACCCAAACCTATAATTCTCAAATGTGATGAAAAGAGAAACAGAGTTTAAGCAATGGTGAAAGAGGGTGAGGTATAGAAGTGAAGGAGGGGGAACACACACACACAAAAACAAAATACAACTTCCTACATACTAAGAGGGAAGTATATATATTAAACATTAGATGATCAACCAGTGAGTAGAGAATCGTACTCTGCTCTATCCATGAATATCAACCATGGATTCCA
This sequence comes from Bufotes viridis, assembly GCA_033119425.1. Taxonomy (NCBI): domain Eukaryota; kingdom Metazoa; phylum Chordata; class Amphibia; order Anura; family Bufonidae; genus Bufotes; species Bufotes viridis. The sequence goes on along the minus strand of CM065590.1, from coordinate 571,916,005 downwards.
AAGTGCCAAAAACACTGAAGTGCGTTCATGTGCAGCTGCGACTAACTCCTCTATTCGATGAATGCGCCCGATTTCCTCATACCACTTATACATAGTTGACCTCCAGTGTCTAGGGATTACCATCCTAGCTGCCACAAGTAGGTGACGCAAGATGTTCTTTTTGACTTGGGCCAAAGCTCCAGGTATGAGAGATAAGAGTGAGCATTGGGGGGGTATTAGGTAATGGTTTCCCAGAGAAGTGCCTATAGATCTGGAGGATGCACACCAAAAACCTTTTAATATCAGGGCAAGCCCACCAGATGTGCAACACTGTACCCCTTTCCATGCCACATCGCCAACAAGCCTCCGGGACTAGCGGGTACATGCGATGCACCAGCACCGGGCAATAATACCATCTTATTAGTATTTTAAAGTTCTTCTCATTTGCCTGGGATGCCAGAGACATATTGTGTGTCAATGTACAGATCTTCAGAATCTAAGGTCCAGAAAAGGTAACCCCTAAATCCCCCCCCCCCCCCCATTTCTTGAAGTTCGAGAGAAAAGGAGAAACAGCTCATCAAACGCAGACAGCAAGGGAATCTCATCTTTCTTAAGGAATGTACTGAGCAAGAAGAAACGTAGTTGTTCATATTTCATCCATGACAACCGCAAGGCTGCAGCCCTAGATTGTACATTTTTAAACTTATGTAATGTACCCGCCTCAAGTACCTCATCTAATCTAGGAACCTTACTAGCTTCCCATATTAGAAATCATTTCACCACCAGTCCCGGTAGAAACATGAGGTTGCCGAGTAACAGGGACATCCTCCCCGGTCTAGTAGATATCTGTCCTTTGGCTGTCATAGTATCCCATATTGTCAAGGCATGAACAACCAAAAATGGTGCCTGACCTAAGAGCTGTCTATCCTCCAGCTGAAGCCAGGGGGCAATTCGCTAGTCCCAGGAGACCATTTGAGACTCTAGAGCAGTGATGGTGAACCTTTTACAGACTGACTGCCCAAACTGTAACCCAAAACCCACATATTTATCGCAAAGTGCCAACACGGCAATTAAACCTGAATACTACAGTCCAGTATAGTATCTTCCATGTACTTTATCACTTAGCTATAATAGCTGCCTACATTCAGTGCGCTGCCTGTGCTGTTCATAGTGCGCCCTGCGCTGATGAATGGCAGGAGAAGTCTAAGGCATATTAGTACACCATAAACTTTTTCCAGGGCGTAGGTGCCAACAGAGAGGGCTCTAAGTGCCACCTCTGGCACCTGTGCCATAGGTTCGCCATCACTGCTCTAGAGCCACCCATTGTTTTGTAGCTGCCGAATTAGCCCAATCTAGAAGTTGTGCAACAACCTCTGCCTCAAGCTACATCCTCAGATCAGGAAAACCTGCCCCTCCAGTTGATCTGGCCTTTGTCAAAGTGTCTCTATGCAGTCGTGGCCTACTAGTACCCCACACAAAATGTGTAATAGCCTTCTGGAGGGTCCTAAAATAGCCCACTGTTGTCGCCCATTCATAGTCCCTGGATATCAAGGTTTTTCCTCAAATAGTTAGCTAGATGTTCCATAGTCAATTTGTAGAGCAAGGGGGACAATGGGCAGCCCTGTCTCGTGCCATTTTTAATAGTGATACTATCAGAAAGAGTACTGTTGACCCGGATCCTAGTGTTACGAAATAAGGGGAGGGGAGGAACACTAGAAAGACAACAGAAGGAAAAAGACCAGGAACTAGGCCACAAGGTTTAGGAAAAGGGAAACGGTCACCACCTGTGTAAACCCTAAACCTTACCCTGACTCCTGTCAGTATGAATAGACCCTGAAGGTGGGAATACTCATACACCGTAAACTTAGGCCCTGGTAACCCTGAATAGCCCTAGGAGTAGTGATAGGGTCTTAGACTACTGGTTCCTTCCCAGATGAACGAACCAACGTCTCCCTGAGGCCTAGTAAAACAACAAGCAAATGGGAACCACAAAATACACTTATCTTCGATAGAAAATGGATAAGCAGGAACTCAGATGAGGACAACACACCAGCTCTTTCAACACCAGGCAGAGAAAAATCAACCGCATGGTAAAGAGGGGCAATAATGACCACAAGTTACACCTGACAAAATAGGTGTGGTCATTACCAACAACAACACTGTAACACGTGAAAACAGAGAGGCTGTCAGAAAACCTCACGTGCAGCCAGTCTCTTAGATCTTCTAACCTCTGCCACGGGAGGGACCGTGACACCTAGCTATTGGATGGGAGTGAAAAGCCATGACCTGCTCAATAAATTGAGATCCTAGCTACAGTTGGCATAGAGATGCCCATGAGAACTTTCTGCTGACCCTGTAAAATGCCTTTTCAGCATCAATAGACTGGAGACAGAGAGACATTTTATTACGTTGGGCATGTGATATCAGATTAAGGGTATGGATGGTATTGTCCCTGGCCTCTCTCCCTGGAACAAAGCCCAACTGGTCCATATAAATAAGAGATGGTAGATTGTCTCTTAAGCGATTCGCTATCAGTTTGGAATACAATTTAATATTGCAATTAATTAGAGACAATGGGTGGTAATTGCTACATGCTGAATTATCCTTATTTGGTTTAGGGATAATTGTCACATAGGCCTCTAGCGCTTGTCTAGGGAATGGGCAAGGGGGTGATAAGCTATTGTAAAGTGCCATAATAGAAAGCTGCTGTGAATCCATCTGGGCCTGGGCTCTTCCCTCTAGGTTGTGAGGCAATGACCTCCCTGAGTTCTCCTTCTGAGAATGGGGCATCAAGTTTATCTCTAGTTTCCTCAGCTGTGCAAGGTAGAGCAGTCTCCTCCACATTTTCACAGGCCTCTTATGTTATACAATGCCTCATAGTATGCATGGAATTGGTCAGCTATATGAGGAGGGTTATTTATCTCCTGGCCGTCCGTGGAACATAAGTAGGGGACATGGTTGGGGGCTCCTCTGGGATGCAGTAGCCTCGCTAATGCCCGTCCACACTTATTGGAATGTTCATATAAGTAATCTCGATAACGTTCCTTATGTAACCTAGACTGATCTACTAGAGCAATTTTCAGGGACTCACGGAGCAGAGACAATCTCTGTCTCAGGGTCTCAGGGGTAGGCCTAGAGAGCCGTGGTCAGCGACTAAGTGTTGCAATGTAACTCCCTTCTCCCTTTTAATTCTAGAACCATGCTGTATTAAGACCCCTCTAAAAAATACATTTAAAGGGGTTTAACTCTGGACCCGGACATATTCCCATTTTAACTCAGGCAGGCCCACTTATATGAGCATCGGAGCAAAGACTGTTTGTTTATATTTTTTACACTGCTAGGCCGAAGGCTTCCGCCTTGAAGTGTATTCGGTGACGTAACTGCCACTGATGGGTGGGCTTTAAAGGGGTTCAACGCTGAACCTGGACATATCCCCATTTTTACGTAGGCAGGCATCAGTGCCCAATAGTGCCACTGATGTCACCGGGCTCACTAGACGGAAGCCTCCGCCTATCTTTACCTATGGAGAGCCCAGTACGTCACCGGATCTCCAAAACAAGCCTTTGCCCTGCACCATTCAGCGCAGGGTACAGGAGAGCATCGGAGCTCCAATGCTTATGTCAGAGGGGCTGCCTGGGTGAAAACGAGGATACGTCCGGGTTCAGTTATGAACCCGGACAACCCCTTAAAGGGCCACTGATTTATATGGGGTTGGTGTGTCATCATTCTCATGATCAGAGATAAAATTGTTGATTGTAGATTCAATGGCTGCCTTACAAGCTATATATTTCAAGAGGGATTCACTTAACCGCCAAGTCCATTCTCTGGCTCCAGATCCTTGGGTCTCTCAGCTCATATCTTTTTCCTTCTTTGCGGACCACGGGCTTAAAAGGGAAATCCCACACATATGGGATGTTGCGTTTCCTCAGGATATCGAGTAAAGGTCGAAGAGCTCTGCGTTGAGTTAGCATAGAACGAGAAAGGTCCTGTGGGAGTTGCACTCTAGCCCCAACATCATCCCAGTATTCTGCATTCCTTGCTTTCACCATAATCTCATCCTTCACTGAATGGTAATGCAGACGACAGATGACGCCTCGTGGCTTGTCAGGATCAGGATTCATGCTGTTCCAGGCACGATGGTCTCTATCAATTTCCAGATCATCACTCACTGGTCTTTCTAAAATGTTACCAAGCAGTGTCTGTAGAGTGGACAGGAGCTCAGCCGACTCAACTGATTCTGGAAGTCCTCTAATCCTAATAATGTTCCTGTGGTTTCTATTTCCGATGTCATCATGTAGACGATACAACTTTTTAACATGTTGTTCATGGTTGGTCAACTGCACAGTTGCAGTGACCAGTCTTCCAGAAATAGTCTCCTCTTTCATTGCTGCCTCTTCAACAGTGTTCCTCAGAGTAGACACCTTGGTCTGAAGTGTGCTTATCTCTTTCTTATATGCATGCTCTAAACGTTCCACATATTTCTCCATCTCGGGCCTTGTAGGTAAAAGCTGCAGATAAGCCTGCCAGTCAAAGTTCTCAGTAGATGTGGAGTCATGTTCCCCACCTTCTGCCAGTTTGTGTTGGCTCCCCTCAGTGTCCCTGTTCTGCTCCGACTGAGGAGGGGTAGGTGCAAGATGGTCGCCATTACTCTGATGTAGTGGGCTTTGCAAATTGGCATTAGTGGAGCAGGAGAGTCACCCTCAACAGTGACAGCTCAATCTCGCGGCGTCATAATAATGGCTGCCAGTGAAAAAAAAAAAGCCTCCTTATAATATATGTGCCAGTCCAAAAGATGCCCCATTTTTGTGCCCCCAGTCGAACCAATGACCCCACAGAGCCAACCCCCAGTTATAATAATGACCCCTCATAATGGCCCAATAGAACAGCATGCTACCAAAGAGAAATAACAAACTCAAATAATTACCTCCATGAGGCTGTTAGTGATGAGGTTCAGGACACAGACCTCTTCTGGTCTATGTCCTCAGCTATATGCTGCAATGCTCAGGTGGCACGATGACGATGTCTGATAGGCTCTGACAGGGTACAGGCACTAGGTCTAAAGACCACCAGAGGGAACAGAGGGACAGCGACACATCAGCAACCTTGCCCCGCCGCAGTATTTAACTGCATTGCTGTCCTGAGGATGGCAATACAGTTGAATATCGAGGGTTGAGCTCTTCCACAATGGAAGTGCTTATTAATAGTGCCTGCGGGCACCCCTTCCCGCTTGAGGCAGACAGTAGCAGCGGAATAATGGCAGCAGCAATGATACGGTACAGAACATAAAGGTAGGCAGGCAGACAGTACCAGTGGAATGATGGCAGCAGCAATACAGTTCAGAACATGATCACAGGCAGGCCGACAGTGCAACTGGCATGATGGAAACTGTCAGCGGGGGCAGATCTATTTATTGGCCTCAGGCAGAGGTTTGTGATAATCCTCACACATGCCACGCGGAGGACAACTTTGTGTGGGTGTCACCGATCCCCCCTGCCACGCTGAAAGCCTTCTCTGAGATGACACTGGAGGCTTGGCAAGAGAGAACAAAGAAAGAATACTCGGGCCAGTTTGCAACACTGCTCTAGTCTGCCTGCCCAGAAATCCATGGGGTCAGGGAACATGAGAAGCAATGCTCTGCCCTGCTATTGTTGGCTATAGGAGGATGTCCATGTAAAAGGTGGAAACTTTGACAGAAAGTGGGTGTGGACCCACAGTGCCAACTAACCAGTTTGGCTTTGGGCTTAACCTAAGCGCATTATTTCAGCAGTCCCCGGTGTTCACCGTTTAACCCCTATACAGGGATCTGGACTTTGCCGCAGGGAACCAACCAGGCCACTACCTCCTGGAGTAGTCCTGGTGTAGTTGGCTGCTGACCCACAGGCGTCAGAGACACTGGTGCGCCAAGGACACAGGCAAAAGCATAGTCTGAATACAGTCCAATAGGCCCCTATAAGTGCTCTTCACACAGTATTAGGCCTCCATAAGTGCTCTCTACACAGTATGATGTCCCCATAAGTGCCCCCACACAGTATGAGGCCTCCATAAGTGCCCCCACACAGTATGATGTCCCAATAAGTGCCCCCACACAGTATGATGTCCCCATAAGTGCCCCCACACAGTATGAGGACCCCATAAGTGCCCATAAACACTATGAGGACCCCATAAGTGACCCCACACAGTATGATGTCCCCATAAGTGCCCCCCACACTGTATGATGTCCCCATAAGTGCCCCCACACAGTATGAGGACCCCATAAGTGCCTCCACACAGTATGATGTCCCCATAAGTGCCCCCACACAGTATGATGTCCCCATAAGTGCCCCCACACAGTATGATGTCCCCATAAGTGCCCCCACACAGTATGAGGACCCCATAAGTGACCCCACACAGTATGAGGACCCCATAAGTGCCTCCACACAGTATGAGGACCCCATAAGTGCCCCCCACACAGTATGAGGCCTCCATAAGTGCCTCCACACAGTATAAGGCCTCCATAAGTGCCCCCACACAGTATGAGGACCCCATAAGTGCCTCCACACAGTATGAGGCCTCCATAAGTGCCCCCCACACAGTATGATGTCCCCATAAGTGCCCCCACACAGTATGAGGCCTCCATAAGTGCCCCCACACAGTATGATGTCCCCATAAGTGCCCCCACACAGTATGAGGAACCCATAAGTGCCCCCACACAGTATGAGGAACCCATAAGTGCCCCCACACAGTATGAGGAACCCATAAGTGCCCCCACACAGTATGAGGAACCCATAAGTGCCCCCACACAGTATGAGGAACCCATAAGTGCCCCCACACAGTATGAGGAACCCATAAGTGCCCCCACACAGTATGAGGACCCCATAAGTGCCCCCACACAGTATGAGGACCCCATAAGTGCCCCCACACAGTATGATGTCCCCATAAGTGCCCCCACACAGTATGATGTCCCCATAAGTGCCCCCACACAATATGAGGACCCCATAAGTGCCCTCACACAGTATGAGGCCTCCATAAGTGCCCCCACACAGTATGAGGCCTCCATAAGTGCCCCCACACAGTATGAGGCCTCCATAAGTGCCCCCACACAGTATGAGAACCCCATAAGTTCCCCCACACAGTATGAGGCCTCCATAAGTGCCCCCACACAGTATGAGGATCCCATAAGTGACCCCACACAATATGAGGACCCCATAAGTGACCCCACACAATATGAGGACCCCATAAGTGCCCCCACACAATATGAGGACCCCATAAGTGCCCCCACACAATATGAGGCCTCCATAAGTGCCCCCACACAGTATGAGGCCTCCATAAGTGCCCCACACAGTATGAGGCCTCCATAAGTGCCCCCACACAGTATGAGGCCTCCAGAGTGCCCCCACACAGTATGAGGACCCCATAAGTGCCCCCACCCAGTATGATGTCCCCATAAGTGCCCCCACACAGTATGAGGACCCCATAAGTGCCCCCACACAGTATGAGGACCCCATAAGTGCCCCCACACAGTATGAGGACCCCATAAGTGCCCCCACACAGTATGAGGCCTCCATAAGTGCCCCCACACAGTTTGAGGACCCCATAAGTGCCCCCACACAGTATGAGGCCTCCATAAGTGCCCCCACACAGTATGAGGCCTCCATAAGTGCCCCCCACACAGTTTGAGGACCCCATAAGTAGTCCCTGGACCATGGGGCAGAGTTTGGCTATAACAAGTGACTGACATTACCATACTTCCCAACTTTTGAAAATCGCAAAGAGGGACAATATTTTCGGCGTGCATCATGGCAGTTTTTTTTTCATACTAGGCCACGCCTCTAACTCCGCCCAAAGCATAATTACTGACTCCGTCACAACTGCAGCAGCCGGGGGATCGGTTATTGTAGAGCCCCTGGGACAATTCTTTTCTTACGCTTTGTGGGGAGTCGCTCTGGTAGATAGCGGTGCGGGTGCAGTACCGAGGCAAAACAAGGAGTCCAGAATGTGCAATAAACAGTGTTTTATTCACACTGACACAAAAATAAACGACAAACAGTCTCTTGGTGGTAATTCATGCACATCAGAAATAAGGAGGCAAAACAAAACAGGAGCACAGGTTCAGTCACCTGGGAGGTTTAGGTGCAGGTTCGCACCAGGCTGTCGGCCCAGCCGCAGGAGAATCCACCTTCAGGGTGCCAGGAACAACAACACCTCCTTGCTGAGCTCTTTCCTCTAAGTCAGAGAACTCCACAGCCCTGTTTGCAGCTCCAGGACAATCACCACCCAGCTGCTAAGGAGGCTGCCTTTTTAAAGGCCCGGATAAAGTCCAGCCTGGACCGTGGGGAGTAGGCACCCACCCAGCTCTTTGCCTACTCCCAGTAAGAGCCGGCCCGGATTAGCTTTGCAGCCAAACTAGGTAACAAAGTCAAACAGCACTAGCTGCTGCAGACACATAAAACCCGGCTCTCACCTCACCGAGGCCAGGAACCTCGGTGACACGTACCTGCCATCGACTATGATACCTTGCACCCTCTTACAGCTTCAATATCCATTTAAATATTAGCATATAAATCAGCGGATTATATATATTTTAACTACCTCCCGACCGCCGAACGCATGGATGCGTCCAGGCGGCGGCAGGTTTGTTCCTCCTGGACGCATCCGTGCGTCATCTCGCGAGAGGCGAGATTTGCTGTGAACGCGCAAGCGCGTGCGCGTTCACAGCAGTGCACAGCTCGGCAGTTATACTACAGCCTGCCAGCGATGATCAATCGTTGGCAGGCTGTAGATGTAAAAAAAAAAGGCATCCAAGAGGTATATCAGACGCTGTTTTGTTAACAGCATCTGATATACCTGCTACCTGGTCCTCTGGTGGTCCCATTTACTGGGATCGACCACCAGACGACCAGGTAGCTATGTAAAGTAGCACCAAACACCACACTACACCCCCCCCCACCCCCGTCACTTATTAACCCCTTGTTAACCCCTGATCACCCCATATAGACTCCCTGATCACCCCCCTGTCACTGATCACCCCCCTGTAAGGCTCCATTCACATGTCCATATGTGTTTTGCGGATCCACGGATCCACTTTCCGCATTTTGCGGATCCGCACATTTCCAGAACTATATAGAAAATTCTTTCATATGCTTCCATATTCTATATTTTTGCGGAACGGAAGTGCAGACCCGGAAGCGCGGATCCGCAATTCCGGATCCGAGCGGGACAAAGTCTGTCCCCATAGAAATTAATGGGTCCGCAATTCCGTTCCGCAAACAGAATTGCGGACGTGTGAATGGGGCATAAGGGTCCCCTATCACCGCCAGTTAGTTAGCTACTTGTTAGGTAGTTGGCGCCCACCGCACCGCACCGCAGTCACTGATTTTGGCAGAGATTTTTTCATCCACATTGATCGATGCGAATGAGAAAATCTGTGCCGTTCATTTTATTATTATTTTTCAGCGCAGAGGCTGAACGGAAAAAAAAAATCTCATTACCCGTATGCTGAATATACGGCGAATCGCAGAAACTCCTAATGCTGGCCATACGTGTAATGATTGCGGAGACCCTCAAATGCCAGAGCAGTACAAAAACCTCACAAGTGACCCCATTTTAGAAAGAAGACACCCCAAGGTATTCTGTGAGGGGTATGGTGAGTTCATGGAAAATTTTATTTTTTGTCACAAGTTAGTGGAATATGAGACTTTGTAAAAAAAAAAAAATTCCGCTAACTTGTGCCAAAATTTTTTTTTTTCTGTGAACTTGCCATGCCCCTCACGAAATACCTTGGGGTGTCTTCTTTCCACAATGGGGTCACTTGTGGGGTTTTTATACTGCCCTGGCATTTTAGGGGTCCTAAAGCGTGAGAATCCAAATGCATAAAAATGCCCTGTGAAATCCTAAAGGTACTCATTGGATTTAGGGCCCCTTTGCGCATCTTGGCTGCAAAAAAGTGTCACTCATGTGGTATCGCCGAACTCAGGAGAAGTAGGGCAATGTGTTTTGGGGTGTATTTATATATATACCATACTTTGTGTGAGAAATATTGCTGTAAACGACAACTTTTTAAAAAAAATTTATACAAAGTTGTCAATTTACAGAGATGTTTCTCTCACCCAACATGGGTATATGTAAAAATACACCCCAAAACACATTGCCCTACTTCTCCTGAGTACGGCGATACCACATGAGTGACACTTTTTTGCAGCCTGGGTGCGCAAAGGGGCCCAAATTCCAAAGAGTACCTTTAGGATTTACATGGCTGCTCACAATTTAGCCCCGCCCAAAATGCCAGAACAGTACAAACACACCCCACAAATGACCCCATTTTGGAAAGAAGACACCCCAAGGTATTCGCTGAGGGGCATAGTGAGTCCATGAAAAATTGAACTTTTTGTCAAAAGTTAGCAGTAAGGGAGACTTTGTGAGAAAAACAATAAAAATCAATTTCCGCTAACTTGTGCCAAAAAATCTTCTATGAACTCGCCATGCCCCTCACGGAATACCTTAGGGTGTCTTCTTTCCAAAATGGGGTCACATGTGGGGTATTTATACTGCCCTGGCATTTTAGGGGCCCTAAAGCGTGAGAAGAAAAATATGTAAAAATGCCCTGTGAAATCCTAAAGGTACTCATTGGTTTTAGGGCCCTTTGCGCACTCAGGCTGCAAAAGTGTCACTCATGTGGTATCGCCGTACTCAGGAGAAGTAGGGCAATGTGTTTGGGGTGTATTTTTATATATACCCATGCTGGGTGAGAGAAATATCTCTGTAAATGACAACTTTTGAATTTTTTTTAAACAAAGTTGACAACTTACAGAGATATTTCTCTCACCCAGCATGGGTATATGTAAAAATACACCCCAAAACACATTGCCCTACTTCTCCTGAGTACGGAGATACCACATGAGTGACACTTTTTTGCAGCCAAGATGCGCAAAGGGGCCCTAAAACCAACCTTTAGGATTTCACAGGGCATTTTTACGCATTTGGATTCTCACGCTTTAGGACCCCTAAAATGCCAGGGCAGTATAAACACCCCACATGTGACCCCATTGTGGAAAGAAGACACCCCAAGGTATTCCGTGAGGGGCATGGCGAGTTCACAGAAATTTTTTTTTTTGGCACAAGTTAGCGGAAATTTATATATATATTTTTTTATTTTTGTTTTTTACAAAGTCTTATATTCCACTAACTTGTGACAAAAAATAAAATTTTACATGAACTCACCATACCCCTCACGGAATACCTTGGGGTGTCTTCTTTCTAAAATGGGGTCACTTGTGGGGTATTTATACTGCCCTGGCATTTTAGGGGTCTCTAAAGCGTGAGAAGAAGTCTGGAATCTAAATGCGTAAAAATGCCCTGTGAAATCCTAAAGGTACTCATTGGAATTTGTGGGAGTGGGAGATTTTTTTTTTTTTTGCCAGAAGTTAGCAGAAATGGAAACTTTATTATTATTTTTTTTTCCTCAGAAAGTGTCATTTTCTGCTAATTTGTGAAAAAAAATGAAATGATACATGAACTCACCATGCCCCTCCGCGAATACTTTGGGGTGTCTTCTCTCTAAAATGGTGTCATTTGGGGGGTATTTATACTTTCCTGACATTCTAGCACCTGAAGAAACATGACAGGCGCTCAGAAAGTCAGAGCTGCTTCAAAATGCCGAAATTCACTTTTTTACACCATAGTTTGTAAACGCTATAACTTTTACCCAAACCAATAAATATACACTTATTGGACTTTTTTTTTTATCAAAGACATGTAGAACAATACATTTTGCGAAAAATTTATATAGAAATGTAGTTTTTAAAAAAAAAAAAAATACAACAGAAAGTGAAAAATGTCATTTTTTTGCAAAAATTTTGGTCATTTTTGATTAATAGCAAAAAAAGTAAAAATGTCAGCAGCAATGAAATAGCACCAAATGAAAGCTCTATTAGTGAGAAGAAAAGGAGGTAAAATTCATTTGGGTGGTAAGTTGTATGACGGAGCAATAAACGGTGAAAGTAGTGTAGTGCGGAATTGTAAAAAGTGGCCTGGTCATTAAGGGGGTTTAAGCTAGGGGGGCTGAGGGGGTTAAGGTGAAAATAGTGAAGTTATTGTGTAATATACAGGTAAAAACCATACAGTTTTACTAATACACATTTTTACATTAATTCTCCAGGTCAAAAAGAGGGAAATTTAAGGATCAAAGAGGGTCAGAGGGTTGTGTCATAAAGAGGGACACTTGGGAGGCATGACGTTACTGTTATTATAAAACTGACTTTTTGCGTATGTCTCTTTCTTGTTGTGTTCTCATCCCAAAAAATAATCATAAAAAATAGCATGACCCAAAATGACTAGCCTTAGAGCCCCCTTACATACAAAAACCAAATCACTCACAGGAACCTTTCGCCTTAGTAAACCACCAACAACATGGCCGCCGCCGGCTCAGCGACATGGCTACTCAATCCGGGCATTCGCGTGCACGTGGTGACGTCAGGCCGGGCGCGTGACGCTTGGTTACCCCGGGAGACGGGGTTGTTTACTAGCCGCTACTGGACGGGCAGATGGCGGCCATAGGAGCGGCCCAGGACAGGTAACCCGAGGCGGTTTCTTAGAGGGCGAATAAACGGGTCACTAAACAGGCCGTGAGGAGCGTGGGTTACTAGTACGGAGTTATGGGGGACCCCGGTTAGGGGTCGGTTATGTTTCCACCCCCTGCAATTAGTGGGTTATTCCGATCAGTCGTAGCTTGTATAAGCGGCCCCGCTTGGAGTGTACCATTTATGGGGGTGTTTGGCCAGTCATATGCTATACAGGGTAGCACATATATTTTGGAGTGGGGGGCAATTAATGGGGTGCTGGCTATACAGAAATAGGGTGCCCTCTATAGGTAGGGTAGTGCCTGGCAGAAGTAAGTCAACATGCAACTTTCTCCATGAAAGCTGACTCTGCAGGTGGAGGTGACTCCGTTGATGCATTACTACTGCCTCTTTCATGCTGCGGCTCCATTTTGAGACATTTGCATGGAGTTGCACGTAGCTCCTGTTTTTGGGACGTCACAGACCCTCCATATAACCCATTGCTTTGGCCTTCGCTCATAAAATCATCACAAGGTACCAGATTTTACATTTTTTTTACTGACGATTTCACCCCTTTCCTGTCAGCCGGGGGGCTGCACTCAACGATCAGGAGTTCTGCTCCGGCTGGCATGAAAGAGGTAAGTGCACGGTGCAGTTTTCCACCTGCAACCTTCTGTTTGGGGCCCTTTGACACGTTGGGGTTCCCTCCTGTACCGCGTATTGAGGAGGAGGACACTGTTCAGTCCTGGGGGTGACTTTTGGGGGGGGGGGGGCTGTTGCTGGCACACTCATTACACATGGGGTGCTTTCTCAGGAGGGGGGCATCTAGACTTTTCTGCGGAGGACGCTGATTTGTTTCCACGTCTTGCAGGTAGAGTGAATAGAGATGGCATCTGCTCCGACCGGCCTTAATTCTCTTGGCACAGGGGACCCCCTCCAGAGGATGCACGTCACCAGACCCAAATCTGCCAAAGGTCGCACCAGGACCACCCCGCAGGGCACCACCCACAACATGGAGGCTTACTCCTGCCGCACGTCACCTACTCCCAGGGTGTCGTCAGCCAGAGCCCTGCCTGGTCCCAGGATGGCACAGGACGAGATCCCGGAGCTTCTCCACCATCCTCCATATAGACCACCATCCTCCAGCCTCAACCGCTACCGAGTGCTCCCCTCTATTGGCGCAGCAGGTGGTCCAGAGAACGTAGAGGATGAACTGGTCTATAAAACCAGCGCCATGAGGCTGACCCCCGAGGCCCGCGATCGCCATAACACCAAGACTCTGTATCGGGAGCAGAACAAGCCTCACCAGGTGAGCAACCACCAGGGCCAAGTCAATATGGAGGACTCTCAAGTGAAGGGGCAGGAGCCTCCACCATCCGAACAGGAGCCCAGGCTTCTCCTGGCCATCAGGTCCCATTCCGGTCAGAGGTTTGAGCGATTCTTCCGCCCCTCGGACACGCTGTTCGCCGTCCTAGCGGCGGCAGAGGAGAAGACGGGGGTCTCATGTAAGAACTGTACTGTGGAATCAATGGAGATACCAAGACGGAGCTTCACAGACCTCAGCCAGACCCTACAGGAGTGTCAGATCCCCAACAAGTCTGTACTGTGCATCCATTGGCTTGGAAGGGACTGAACCCGCGGTGCCTTAAATGCATACGTCATCGACCAACACTGTGACCCTAAACCATGACCTAGCCGCGTAGCGTCATGCCCCCCCAATTCAGAAAATCCCCTCTACGTGTAAGTTGAGTTCTGACAAAAACTGGTTCCAATTATCTCTGTTTAGTGGTTGTCAGAACAGCTCTTACAGGGGAAGGGATTCCTCCCAACTTATGAAAATCAGGCAGATCAGTATAGAACCACGGTATCCATTCCGGTCAGGGGTCTGGGAAAGCAGAGTGGTGACCGCAGGAGAGATATGAATGCAGACGTGTCAGTGATGACCCAGCTGTTCCTGACTTATTTTTACATCAGTGCAGATTTACCTTTTGCCAAGCCGATGGGAGTTGTAGTCAAGGCCGTACTGGTTTTAGAGAGCGACTCGGCGACAGGAATGCTTAATACGTCTTAACACGGAGGGCAAGATGGCGACCCCTGGCGCTGCCCCATGCTCTTTTATTATTGAAGTCTCAGACGCCCACTGTAGATAATAATAGCACCCCCCCCCCTCCCCCGGGGACGGTTTCCCAGGATTTGCAGGATTTGCTCAGTTACCTCCTCCAGTAGATTGTTCAAATAGATAATTTTTTTGATTCTTGAGTGTTACAACTTCTCCGTGTTATTTACCGCATCCGTGTTTGATGAGCAGAAACCCCCCCATATAAAGATGATTGTGTTATTAACCGACCAATATCTACAGTGTTGTATATGTGCCGCAGCCCCCCCACAATGATCTCCCTACTTTCATCTCTTAAAGGGCCAGTCTTCTATAAATGAGGCTTAGGCTTCTTGCACACGAACGTATGGCATTTTCAGTGCTTTGCGGTCCGTTTTTAACGGATCAGTTTTTCCATTTTTTTGCTTCCGTTGTGTCTCCTTTTCGGTTCCGTTTTTCCGTATGGCATATACAGTAATTACATACAAAAAATTGGGCTGGGCTTAAAATTTTCAATAGATTATTCAGCAAAAACGGAACGGATACGGAAGACATACGGATGCCTTTCCGTATGCTTTCCGTTTTTTTTGCGGACCCACTGAACGTGATTTGCGGACAAGAATAGGACATGTTCTATATTTAAACGGAACGGAAAACGGAAGGCATACGGAGACACTTCAGTATTTTTTGCGGTCCCATTGAAGTGAATGGTTCAGTATACTGTCAGTATACTGAACTGAAAAAACTGCCAGTATACGGTCCGCAAAATACTGTGGTGTGCAAGAGGCCTTAGGGACCATTCACACGTCCTTGTGTGTTTTGCGGATCTGCAAAACACGGACATCGGCGATGTGCGTTCCGCAATTTGCGGACCGCACATCGCCGTCACTCTCATAGAAAATGCCTTTTCTTGTCTGCAATTGCGGACAAGAATAGGCCATGTTCTATTTTTTTCGGGAACGCAATTGCGGACCCGGAAGTGCGGATCAGCAATTGCGGACCCGGCCGGGACATCGTCTGTCCCCATTGAAATTAATGGGTCCGCAATTCCGTTCCGCAAATGCGGAACGGAATTGCGGACGTGTGAATGGGGCCTTAAAGAGGACCTTTCATGGGTCCAGACATTATGAGATAACTAGCAGGATATGTAGGGTACTGTGCACGGATGTAATATCGCTTACTAGTTTGTCCATTCGCCCGCTGTGGCCCCCCTGCAGTTTTCCCGCCCGGTATGCTAATGAATAGCATCGGTACAGGGAGGAGGAGGCTGTCCTGTTTCTCAATGGGCGTCTCCTTCTCTCTGGCTGTGATGCTCTCCGCTGTGATTGGACAGCGCTACAGCCAGGGAGAAGGAGACGCCCATTGAGAAACAGAGCAGTCTCCTCCTCCCTGTACCGATGCTATTCATTACCATACCAGGCGGGAAAAATTGAACGGCGGGCGGGCGAACGGAGCGGCGCCCAGACAAACTAGTAAGCGATATTACATCCCTGCACTATGCCCTGCTAGTTATTTCATAATGTCTGGACCCATGAAAGGCCCTCTTTAAAAGAGGTATTCTGGGACCCGGCTTGTCCCACAAACCCACTTTGATCGCACACAGCACTCCTGTAGGACAGTGTGTAATAGTCAGTACTTGCTGTAGGGCAGGCATGTCCAAACTCCGGCCCTCCAGATGTTGCAAAACTACAACTCCCATCATTCCTGGACAACCTACAGCTGACAACCTACAGAAGGGCATGATGGGAGTTGTAGTTCTGCAACACCTGGAGGGCCAGAGTTTGGACATGCCTGCTGTAGGGGCTCCCGGTCATACCACTCTCCTCTTCTGAAAATTCTGCTTCCCCCGACTGGTCCTTTACCAGGTTTCCGGCCTGGGCTATGGGCGGAAGAGACAGCCCATCCAAAGCCCAGGCCGGAAACCCGGTAAAGGACATGGCGTTGGCAGAAGCTGGATTTTCGGAAGAGGATTGTCACGTGACCAGATTCCCGAGAGGCCGATCCACGGGATAGTAAGTATATTCCAAACTTTCTCCAACAGGGGGGTTGTGTGTAAGTGAGGTGAGTGGGCAGGGCCGGTCATGGCCCAGAAAACCCCTCGAGTCGCTTTCTAATGAATGGTTATGCTACTTTCTATATATATATTTATTCAGTATATCTGCTTCCAATCAGTGAATTGCATTATTATTGCTTGTATATAGGGATGAGCAAATCGACTTCGGATGAAACCTCCGAAGTCGATTCGTATAAACCTTTGTTTCAATACTGGATGGTGCGAGCGCTCGGTACAGTATTAGAATGTATTGGCTCCGACGAGCCGAAGTTATTCGGCGAGGCTGATGTATAGATCCAGTGTTGCGAGACTTCGCATAATAACTTGAGAAATTGATTTCTACTGTAAAAAAAACACTTCCCGAACTCGGGTTCGGGTCCAAGGTACCAGGTTTTTTAGTCTAAATCAGTTTCTGAAGTTATTATTCGAAGTCTCGTGAGACTTTGCAAAGTAATAACTTCGGCTCATCGGAGCCAATACATTCTAATACTGTGCGGAGAGCTCGCACCATCCAGTATTGTACAAAGGGTTATGCGAATCGACTTCGGAGGTTTCATCTGAAGTCGATTCGCTCCTCCCTACTTGTATACACAGGATGAGACCAAACACTTCACTGCATAAGCAAGGCTTGGTCCACGTGTTATCAGCGTGTGGATGTTCTCATTCACTGACAGCAATCTTGGAAACGGTGAAGTGGAATACAAAGGGAGGATTTGTTAAAAGGTATCTGTCAGCAGTTCTGTCCCTATGACACTGGCTGACCTGTTACATGTGCGCTCGGCAGCTGAAGGCATCTGTGTTGGTCCCATGTTGCTACATTGCTGAGAAAAATTATGTTTTACTACATGGAAGTGAGCCTCTAGGAGCAACGGGGGCGTTACCATTACACCTAGAGGCTCTGCTCTCTCTGCAACTGCTGCTCCCTGGCTACTTTGATTGACAGGACCAGGCAGTGAAATCTTTATGCCTGGCGCTGTCAAAGTGTAGAAGATGCAGAGAGAGCAGAGCCGCTAGGTGTAATGGTAACGCCCCCGTTGCTCCTAAAGGCTCATTTGCATATAATAAAACCTCTTTTTTTTTCTCTGCAATGCGGGCACATATGAAGATGGGACCAACACAGATGCCTTCAGCTGCCAAGCGCACATGTAACAGGTCAGCCGGTGTCATAGGGACAAAACTGCTGACAGATGCCCTTGAAGACTGGTGTTTCATACTTCAGTCCGAAAGGGGTTGTCCAAGAGTTTAAAACTGATGACCTGTACACAGGATAGGCTATCAGTATCTGATTGTGGGGGGTTTGCCCCCCTGAGACCCCACCAAGCAGCTATTTGAAAAGGCACAGTGACGTCACGTTCATCGGTCACATGGTCTAGGTGCAGCTCTGCCCCATTTAAGTGAATGGGGCCGAGCTGCAATACCAAGCACGACCACTAAACGATGGACGGCGCTGCGCTTGAGCTGTAAAGCAGAGCACCACAACCTCTCCAAACAACGGATTGATAGAGACGCTGGACCCCCACTGATCACATACTGAGGACCTATCCTGAGGGCTCAGAAAGCCCCTTTACCAAGAACTGCTCTGGAGTAAGAGGTTTCGCCACAGCCCAACAGATTTACTGTCAGGAACCGGAGTCCTAGAGCTAAATCTACAGCAGCTCATGGTGCACATGCCGGATTTATTAAAGGGGCTGTGTCCCCTCACACACTGGGGGCAGATCACTAGGATATGCCACCAATGTCAGGTAGGTGTGGGTCCCACCGCACCTCTCTAGAAAGGGGCCCCAAAAGTGAATGAGAGCACACCGCACTTGCACGGCCGCCCTCCATTTGTTTCTATGTGAGTTGAGAAAATAGTTGAGCGCCGGATCGGCTATCTTCAGAACTCCCATAGATGTAAATGGAGGGCAAGCAGCACGTGAACGGGGCGCTCGCATTCACGTTGGGGGCCTATTCTAGACAGTTACAAGTCCCATCTGGCAGTGGCAGCTTATCCTAGTGATATGCCACCCCTTTAATAAATTCTGCAAATCTTCCTGCAGTCCGTGCACCATGAGCTGGTGTACCTTTAACCCTATAACTTACCCCAGTCTCTGACAGTAAATTTGTTGCCCCCCCCCCCCCCTCCTACTGCAAAACCTGTGGTGATACTACAACCCCCAGCATGTGGCTGGAAAGAGTTTAGAGACCACTGAAAACCTAAACTTTCCGGGTGCCTGCAGAGAACCTCATATTATCCTCTTGCCAAGTGAGGAGGGGGACATGGTGCTTCTGTGGGGTCACCCCGAAGATGTAGGTCGGCGAGGCTGATGTATAGATCCAGTGTCCCGTTCCTGGATCGCCCCCGGCCTCCGCTCATCCTGCGTGTTTTGCTGTGAGTTCATCCTTGTATTTCTCCTGCAGAGCTGAACTAATCGCACTTAATAAACAGATTGGACAAGTCCTTTTCAGCGTCAGTCATTGATCTATATCAGGGATACTCAACCTGCGGCCCTCCAGCTACTGTAAAACTACAACTCTCACCATGCCCTGCTGTGGGCTGATCGCTGTGGGCATGCTGGGAGTTGCAGTTTTGCAACAGCTGGAGGGTCGCAGGTTGGGCATCCCTGATCTATATAATATAGCGCAGGCTGCAATCGGGGGAGCAACCCCTGGGAGAACCAATTAACGCAGGTAAGTTAGCCCATCTCCAACCTGTGGCTTCTCCAGCTGTTGTAAAACTACAACTCCCATCAGGGCCTGATAGCCAAAGCTATCAAGGCATGACAAGCCTTGTGACTGGGCATCAGCTGGAGACACAGAGGTTGGTGAACCCTGCTGCAGAGCCTTGGAAACTCAGTCTTTCCAGTGCAATCCCCCCAGGCACAGGATTATTGCATTAGACTGTAAAGCCAGCTATTCCTTCCGACCTCCCGTACACTTGCATGCTTGGCCAAGCATTCATGTGTTTGCAGTGAGGAGAGAGGAGTAAGCTGCTGCCAGACACCTTATGTTACTTGAGAACACAGAATCTGGCATGCTGAAATGAATGGATTTGTCCCATTAAGACAACTTATGCCCTAGCCCAGCAACTTCCGGCACTTCAGCTGTTGTGAAACTACATCTCCCATCATGCACACTTGCTTGGCTGTTCTCAGAACACCCATAGAAGTGAATGGAGCATGCTGGGAGTTGTAGTTTCACAACAACAGGAGTGCCGGAGGTTGCTGATCCGTGCTTTAGGCACACAATAAGGGGATAAGTAATTGGCAGGGAACCAGTAGTCGATCATAACGGGGTACGGATCCCCCCCCCCCCCCCATTTAGAGCGGCTGTCGCACCTGCGCACTGCTGGAGAGTACAAGTGCTTGGCTCTCTCTGCCAGTCCTATAGCTCTGAATGTAGCTGTGGACACTCCATTAAAATGGGGAGTATGTCTGGGGCCCCAGTGGTTGTACCCCTTTGGTAACCCCAACAACCATCCTGGGCATACCCGAGTGTAAACTTCCATTTTGACCAGCCAGTCACTGGCCGCAGCGGTGACCTGACCCCCATGCGTCACATCTACTGGTCAATTGATGTCAGGGGAGCAGGCCACCGTTACGGCCAGCAACGTCAAAAACGGAAGTTTACATTCAGGGAGCGGTACGGAGAAGCAGAGGCCAATGGGAGAAGCGTTGGTAAGCAGGTCTGCCCAAACAGTGGCCATACGGATGAGACCCCTCCCCCAATTGAGTGGTAATAAATACAGTTTCATAACCAGCCGCCTGATCTCATCACATTCTTTATTATTCAAACATAAGGAAACAGCAGAGCAGCAGGAATCCATCCCTCCCCGGCACAAAGGTCGCTCCTGCGGATTCAACTACAATTATCTCATCATCTAATTAAAATCGTCCATTGTCCTAAAACTTTAGGTACAGATTTATCTTTTTTTAGCCTATAAATTTTACTTGGTAAAAGAATTTCCTGCTTCTGTTCTGAAGCTTTTTTTTTTTATTCTATTTTTTTTTCTCTATATGAACCAAAAAATGCTAATGTATTAACACAGGGGGATGGGTAGCGGCTGATGACTTATGGATCTTCTGTCCGCGGTCACGCAGACAGAGAGACAGCATGCCATGATGTCCGGTTACCCGACAGCTGTGCCCACCTCACCCCATAATCTGCCCAACCAGCAGGGATCGCTGGGCCTTCCGTCTCTACAAGAGTCACCGGCTACTAAAACTAGTTAAGAGCAAAATCTATATTGAAGCATAGAATAGCTATAGAAAAGAACCGACATAAAATAAATAGCGTATACCATGCTTGCAGTCCTCCAAGAGGAGCTAAAATACAAAGAGGAAGACAAAAAATAAAGACAAATGGGGGGGGGGGGGGGATCTGGATAAAAAAAAATTGGGATAAACAACTGAAAGTCTCTTCACCAAGTGACCAGCGCCACCAGACGATCAATGGAGGCGGCCGTCACTTCGTGCCCTTTCTGTCCAGGTAAAAATTCTCATCGTAGCATAGCCCCAAGTGACTCATGACTGAGGAGAGTGATCTGCTGGTGTGAATGGGTAACAGCTTAAGCAGTTGATTGATTAACCCCAATGCTGGGAGAAAAAGTCCTGACAGCAGAGGAGGGGTTAAAAAAAAAAAAGTTTAAGAATTCTTTAACACAAGGCTAAAAACATTGGGTCACACGTCCCGCATGTCGCCTCGGCGTCTGATGGGAGACATCCTCCTGGAGTCAGGCGAAGGTGACCGCAGGTTCATTCAGTTGTTGATTTTCTCAATCTCGTCAATGTCGTCTGTGTCCAACTTCTCGATGGGTTTATCTAAGAAGAAGAAATGGCACATGAGCATCGGAGGCTGCACAGAAGGCAGCTCGCTCTCCTACAATAAAGGGGTCTTCCCGTCTCAGACACTGCGAGTCATCTCTGTGACCTACACCCATCTTCAAAAAAGGCCCCCCGAAGTGAAGGAGACCACACCATCGATAGCAGAGCACTGGAGCAACTTTTTTTTTCAGATCCCCCATTGGAGTGAGTGGAGAGCGTGCTGTACTTCGGGGGCCCTGTCATGGAGAGATGGGACCACAAACTATATGACGTTCATGTCCCAGATGGACCAACCCTTTTAAACCCTTCAAGCTGCAGCATTGTAAGGCCCCATTCACACGTCCGCATGTATTCTGCAATTCTGCGGAATACATGCGGACCCATTGACTGTGAATGGGGCACGGAACGATGCGGAGAGCACACACTGTGCTCTCCGCATCAGTTTTTGCGAAGAGCGCTGCCGATCTTACGGCCGCAGCTCCGCAAAAAAGTAGAGCATGTCCTATTCTTGCCCGCAATTGCGGACAAGAATAGACATTTCTATGGGGCTGCCGGACGGGTGTGTTTATGGATCCACAATTTGCGGATCCATAAACACAACGGACGTGTGAATAAGGCCTAAAGCGTGCTTAGAAGAATATTAAGAAATCTTCCTCCTCCCCAAAAATACAGTTTTGCTGCACCTGCTACCTCATCTCTTTCAGCCCTTGGTTAGGGTGCTGACACATAAAAAAAAAACACCACCATGAAAATACTGTATTTTAACAAGCTTTTTATGGTGCGGTATTGTAAGTCACTTTTTTTTTTGTCCTGTCCCTTGGCCAAAAAAATAAAATAAAAATATATAATTTTTTTTTATTTATTTTTTGGCCAAGGGACAGGACAAAAAAAAAAAGTGACTTACAATACCGCACCATAAAAAGCTTGTTAAAATACAGTACTTTCATGGTGGTGTTTTTTTTTTTGTGTTAACACCCTAACCATATATATACCGCAGCACTCTAGGCAAATTTGGGTGCAAATCCTAAAACCACAGGCCAGGTGGTCAAATATACCAGTGTTTCCCAACCAGTGTGCCTCCAGCTGTTGCAAAACTACAACTCCCAGCATGCCCACACAGCCAAAGGCTGTCCGGGCATGCTGGGAGTTGTAGTTTAGCAACAGCTGGAGGCACACTGGTTGAGAAACACTGAAATATACAACTAGTTGTCCAAAGATCAGGCAGCACTCCAAGAATAGAGTGAAAGGTGGACCCTTTATTAACCCTTCTGCGGCATTTAACCAAGCTTGATAAAGACCACAATGAGTGGTTGAAACGTCGCAGAAGGGTTAATAAAGGGTCCACCTTTCACTTTATTCTTGGAGTGCTGCCTGATCTTTGGCCAACTAATATATATATATATTAAAAACAATGTGGCATGTATATAACAATGTGGCACGTTGGCAGACATAGGACCTGATGTATCATGAGCTGTACATCCATTTTTGTCAAAAAAAAAAAAAGTCACAATTTTGTGCCTTCTGGAAGCCAAGTCACAAAAATGGCGACTTTTCCCTTTTTTCTTTTTAAGAGATGTCACTGTAGGAGCATGATGGCAACAGGGGTGGAGCGGCCATGGTGGCCATTCATATTTAGTATAATTTGCACCAGAAAACTGCTATAAATTGTTTAAATCAGAAACCTACACCAGCTACGACCTGGTCCCACACAGTTTAGTATTGGAGATGCGCCAAAAGTATTAGGGGGCAATACTCTCTTCATAAACAGGTTAACCCGTTCACTAAGCCTGCCGTGCTGAATGCCGGCGTGACCCTCACAGTGGAGAAGAACAACTTACTGAAGTGCTGCTCAATTTGTCTCAGGATGTTCATGCTGTGTTTGCTTTCCACCATGTTGATGGCCAGTCCTCTCTTGCCAAAACGCCCGGTGCGCCCGATTCGGTGCAGATACGTCTCGTTGTCTGGATTCCCGTCTCTGTCCACAGGGAGGTCAAAGTTGATCACCACAGAGACCTGCTCCACATCGATGCCTGGAGAAATGGGGGAAGAGTCATTTCACCTACACAAGATCTCCTCTTACAACGTGTCTCGTCAGCAACTGCAGGAGATCAGCCTCTCCGGGGTCTCTCTTCTGTGGAGAGCGAGGGTCTCACTATTCACACCTAAAGTACGACCCTGACTTTATTATCCCGCTTAGGTTCTATGCAGACAGACTTGGGATCTATCCAATCACCATGGCAGCAGTTCTGCTTTACCCACCTCTGGCGCACACGTTGGTGGTAACGAGAACCTTTTCTTTGCCGTCTCTGAATCGGTCGATTACAGCTGCTCTCTGTTCCACCATCATCTCACCGCTGAGTAACGCCACCTGGTGGCCTTCTTTAGACAGCTCTCCTGCAAGCCAAGAGGCAGTTTTCCGGGTCTGCAGTGAAAATTATACATTATTATACTGGTTTCATACACCCCCGCCCAACCGCTCAGCCGGTGGCCGCACTCACATGGCAGAAGATCATGGCCTGTGCTATGGTGATAGACCCATAGATGTTACAGAGGGCCTGAAACTTCTCTTCCCGGCTGTTGCAGAGCACATAATACTGTTTAATGGTATCTAGAGTCTCCTCTTCTCGCTTCAGTTTGATGATGTTGGGTTCAGGAACGACTTTCTGAGCAAATTTCCACACAGAATCCTCAAACGTAGCGGAGAACAGGAGCATCTGGCAGTCCCGAGGCAGCATCCTGAAATACAGAACGCCCCATCAGCTTCCAGCCCATACCGAGGCCGCAGGCAACACCGCGCTCGCCCAGCACTCACCTCTGGATGCGGATGCTCTGGTCCTGGTGCCCCTGCGTTGCTATCATGACATCGGCCTCATCCAGCACAAACACCTTAATCTTCTTGGGATCGATGAACCTCAGCTTGGAGCACCAGTCCAGCACCGTCCCGGGCGTCCCGATAACAATCTGCTCTGCAACCTTCTGCCCACGCTCCACTGCCGAGACATGAAAGGAGACACTAGTCATAAAGGTTCAGTGAGGAGATCCAGCTCACCTGCTGTGTTCTGTGAAAGTTAATCTATGCAAATGAGTCTCTAGGAGCAACGGGGGCGTTACCATTACACCTAAGGGCTCTGCTCTCTCTGCAGCTGCCGCGCCCTCTGCACTTTCATTGACAGGGCTGAAAGTGCACGGATTTTTCAGGTAAGACCTCGTGAAACGGCAAGCAGAAAGTAAATCCAGCACTCCGAATTTCTGTACAGTCGCAATTTACTTTTTGCGGTGAAAATAATTTGTGCAGCAATACAACCTCCGTGTGAAAGTTTGCGGTTTGTCTACGCGTTTCGAACAATCCTGTTCTTAGTTGAAACGCGTAGACAAACCGATGCCACGACTAACAGGATTGTTCGAAACGCCTAGACAAACCGCGAGCTTTCACATGGAGGTTGTTTTGCTGCACAAATTATTTTCACCGCAATAAAGGAAATCACGACTGTACAGAAATTCGGAGCGCTGGATTTACTTTCTGCTTACTAGTCATAAAGCACAGGCACCCGCCCTACAAAGCACTTGTAATCCCGAGGCAAAATGGCTGATTTATTATTTTATTTTTTTATCACTTCACCTACCCCCCAAAAGTTTTTCATAAATAGTGATTAAAAAGTCATACACACTTCAATTGTATAAAAAAAAAAAAAAAACTACAGATCGTCCCTCCCAAAAAAAAAAAAAAATAA
Organism: Bufotes viridis; assembly: GCA_033119425.1. Lineage (NCBI taxonomy): Eukaryota > Metazoa > Chordata > Amphibia > Anura > Bufonidae > Bufotes > Bufotes viridis. Next base: position 571,890,812 of record CM065590.1, on the reverse strand, counting down.
ATATCAGTTCCATACACATAACTGTATAATAAATATATACATTATATAAAATCACGAAAGCCCACAGCGCTCCTTAAAAGTGAAAAATGTGCTTTTATTCACACACGTAGTACAGCAACGTTTCGGTTCTCGCTCAGAACCTTTTTCAAACCAAGTTGCTGTACTACATGTGTGAATAAGAGCACTGGGAGCGCTGTGGACTTTCGCGATTTGTCCACTACCCTGAATCGAGGGGTTACCGCTGGCACCCGCTTTACTGCTGACTGAGGAGTGCTGCCCTACTACCCATGTGTGTATATATATAAAAAAAAAGGTTATGGAGATTAAAAGTTTATTTTTTTTTCTCAAAGTTTCGTTTTTCAGTAGTAAAACAGAAGAAAAATAATATATAAATGTGGTATCGTCGTAATATTACTGACCCAGAGAAAGAAGGCAACAAGTCAGCTTTACTATGTGGGGAACACATAAAAACAAAACCCATAAAGCTGTGGCCGAATTGCGATTTTTCTCCCCAATTCCACCCCATTTAGATTTTTTTTCCCAACTTTCCACTACATTGTATGCAATACTAAATGGTGCCATAAAAAAAGTACAACTTGTCCCGCAAAAAATAAGTCCTTATAAGGCAATGTGAAATGGAAAAATAAAAAATATATATCTCTACCCATCACACCTCCCGTCTCCCCGTCACACCTCCCGTCTCACCTCCCGTCTCCCCGTCACACCTCCCGTCTCCCCGTCACACCTCCCGTCTCCCCGTCACACCTCCCGTCTCCCCGTCACACCTCCCGCCTCCCCGTCACACCTCCCGCCTCCCCGTCACACCTCCCGTCACACCTCCCGTCTCCCCGTCACACCTCCCGTCTCCCCGTCACACCTCCCGTCTCCCCGTCACACCTCCCGTCTCCCCGTCACACCTCCCGTCTCCCCATCACACCTCCCGTCTCCCCATCACACCTCCCGTCTCCCCATCACACCTCCCGTCTCCCCATCACACCTCAGGTTACCACAAAGGGCACCGATTAGGCAGCAGTGGCGATGTGCATGCAGACGGCACGTCACGCATCTGGTGGGACAGGAGCGCTCATGAGATTAAAGACTTTTGCACTTGACCCAGACCATGATTTCTCTGGAAAATCTCTTAAAATATCAAGCCCGCCACATTAGAAGATGCCTGCAGTCGTAGTGGTCTGCAGATACCACACTAGATTTCTGCTTCTTGATCAGCACTTTCCAGATGCAATCACAGCCAGCAACGCCTCAGCTAGTGACATATACAAAAGACGCTTCAAAAGAGGCGATACCATAACAGAGAGCGCATCTGAAAAGGTCCAAATATCTGCAGCTAAAGGGGAGATTTCATAAAGGGACAAGATCCGCCATTATCCATGACTTTCAGAGTCGCAGCTGCTCCTTAGCAACAAGCTGCCACTTCACCAGCAGGGCCCGAATACTCCGACGTGTCCCAGTGACCCTCAGAAGGAACCCGTTCTAGACACCAGCATCTTATGCCATTTACTGGGCGGCACTCACATTTGTTCCCTCGTACAGCGTAAGCCAGTTTCAGCTCAGGATAGAACTTGCCCATCTGTTCAATTACTTTTCCGGTTTGCAGGGCGAGCTCGTATGTGGGAGAAAGACACAGGCACTGCGGAGAGATACAGAATGACCGACAGGAGCATTAATCTTCACATTAATACAGAGCTCCAGCCAGGAGTGTGCAGTGCGATCAGAACAATGTGTGTACAGCGACTTCACCAGCAGAATAGTGAGTGCAGCTCTGGAGTATAATACACGATGTAACTCAGGATCAGTACAGGATAAGTAATGTAATGTATGTACACAGTGACTGCACCAGCAGAATAGTGAGGCAGCTCTGGAGTATAATACACGATGTAACTCAGGATCAGTACAGGATAAGTAATGTATGTACACAGTGACTGCACCAGCAGAATAGTGAGTGCAGCTCTGGAGTATAATACAGGATGTAACTCAGGATCAGTACAGGATAAGTAATGTATGTACACAGTGACTGCACCAGCAGAATAGTGAGGCAGCTCTGGAGTATAATACACGATGTAACTCAGGATCAGTACAGGATAAGTAATGTATGTGCACAGTGACTCCACCAGCAGAATAGTGAGTGCAGCTCTGGAGTATAATACAGGATGTAACTCAGGATCAGTACAGGATAAGTAATGTAATGTATGTACACAGTGACTCCACCAGCAGAATAGTGAGTGCAGCTCTGGAGTGTAATACAGGATGTAACTCAGGATCAGTACAGGATAAGTAATGTAATGTATGTACACAGTGACTCCACCAGCAGAATAGTGAGTGCAGCTCTGGAGTGTAATACAGGATGTAACTCAGGATCAGTACAGGATAAGTAATGTATGTACACAGTGACTGCACCAGCAGAATAGTGAGTGCAGCTCTGGAGTATAATACAGGATGTAACTCAGGATCAGTACAGGATAAGTAATGTATGTACACAGTGACTGCACCAGCAGAATAGTGAGTGCAGCTCTGGAGTATAATACAGAATGTAACTCAGGATCAGTACAGGATAAGTAATGTAATGTATGTGCACAGTGACTGCACCAGCAGAATAGTGAGTGCAGCTCTGGAGTATAATACAGAATGTAACTCAGGATCAGTACAGGATAAGTAATGTAATGTATGTACACAGTGACTGCACCAGCAGAATAGTGAGTGCAGCTCTGGAGTATAATACAGGATATAACTCAGGATCAGTACAGGATAAGTGAGGTAATGTATGTACACAGTGACTGCACCAGCAGAATAGTGAGTGTAGCTCTGGAGTATAATACAGGATGTAACTCAGGATCAGTACAGGATAAGTAATGTATGTACACAGTGACTGGACCAGCAGAATAGTGAGTGCAGCTCTGGAGTATAATACAGGATGTAACTCAGGATCAGTACAGGATAAGTAATGTATGTACACAGTGACTCCACCAGCAGAATAGTGAGTGCAGCTCTGGAGTATAATACAGGATGTAACTCAGGATCAGTACAGGATAAGTAATGTAATGTATGTACACAGTGACTCCACCAGCAGAATAGTGAGTGCAGCTCTGGAGTATAATACAGGATGTAACTCAGGATCAGTACAGGATAAGTAATGTAATGCAGGGCTCGACAAATCCCAGGCGCCTGGGTATTTGTCAGCCCGTTCTCTCAGGTGGCCGGGCGCAGGGTCAGCGCGTCCTAGGAGCGCCAGCCCCCTTCATGCTGCAGCCGCCCGAGCGCTCTATATAGAGCCTCAGGCGGCTGCAGCACTGCCCGGGCTGGCGCGTCCATGAGGGTGCAGCATGAAGAGAGGGACTGACGGGAGGGAAGCGCTCAGCGCTCCCTCCTGTCAGTCCCTCATTGTAGCGTGGCCAAGCCCTATATGTTCCTCGGTACAGGGAGCATCTGTCTTCTGTACCCGGCCGGACTGACAAGAAGTGCGCACACAGTGTGCACTTCCTGTCAGTCCGCCCGGGTACAGGAAACTAAAGCTCCTGTACCCGTGAGACCATACAGAGCTCGGCCACGCTACACTAGAGGCAGGGAGGGAGGGGGGAGAAAGAGAATGACGAGAGGGGGGAAGAAAGAGAATGACGAGAGGGGGGAAGAAAGAGAATGACGAGAGGGGGAAGAAAGAGAATGACGAGAGGGGGGAAGAAAGAGAATGACGAGAGGGGGAAGAAAGAGAATGACGAGAGGGGGAAGAAAGAGAATGACGAGAGGGGGGAGAAAGAGAATGACGAGAGGGGGAAAAGAGAATGACGAGAGGGGGAAAAGAGAATGACGAGAGGGGGAAAAGAGAATGACGAGAGGGGGAAAAGAGAATGACGAGAGGGGGGAAAAGAGAATGACGAGAGGGGGGAAAAGAGAATGACGAGAGGGGGAAAAGAGAATGACGAGAGGGGGAAAAGAGAATGACGAGAGGGGGAAAAGAGAATGACGAGAGGGGGAAAAGAGAATGACGAGAGGGGGAAAAGAGAATGACGAGAGGGGGGAAAGAGAATGACGAGAGGGGGAAAGAGAATGACGAGAGGGGGGAAAGAGAATGACGAGAGGGGGAAAGTGAATGACGAGAGGGGGAAAGTGAATGACGAGAAGGGGAAAGTGAATGACTGAGAGGGAAAGTGAATGACGAGAGGGGGAAAGTGAATGACGAGAGGGGAAAGTGAATGACAGAGGGGAAAGTGAATGACGAGAGGGAAAGTGAATGACGAGAGGGAAAGTGAATGACGAGGGGGAAAGAGAATGACGAGAGGGGGAAAGAGAATGACGAGAGGGGAAAAGAGAATGACGAGAGGGGGAAAGAGAATGACGAGAGGGGGAAAGAGAGGGAAAGAGAATGACGAGAGGGGAAAGAGAATGACGAGAGGGGGAAAGAGAATGACGAGAGGGGAAAAGAGAATGACGAGAGGGGAAAGAGAATGACGAGAGGGGAAAGAGAATGGACGAGAGGGGGAAAGAGAATGACGAGAGAGGGGAAAGAGAATGACGAGAGGGGAAAGAGAATGACGAGAGGGGGAAAGAGAATGACGAGAGGGGAAGAGAATGACGAGAGGGGAAAGAGAATGACGAGAGGGGAAAGAGAATGACGAGAGGGAGGAAAGAGAGGGAAAGAAATGACGAGAGGGGAGAAAGAGAATGACGAGAGGGGAAAGAGAATGACGAGAGGGGGAAAGAGAATGACGAGAGGGGGAAAGAGAATGACGAGAGGGGGAAAGAGAATGACGAGAGGGGAAAGAGAATGACGAGAGGGGAAAGAGAATGACGAGAGGGAAAGAGAATGACGAGAGGGAAAGAGAATGACGAGAGGGGAAAGAGAATGACGAGAGGGGGAAGAGAATGACGAGAGGGGAAAGAGAATGACGAGAGGGGAAAGAGAATGACGAGAGGGGGAAAGAGAATGACGAGAGGGGGAAAGAGAATGACGAGAGGGGGAAAGAGAATGACGAGAGGGGGAAAGAGAATGACGAGAGGGGGAAAGAGAATGACGAGAGGGGGAAAGAGAATGACGAGAGGGGGAAAGAGAATGACGAGAGGGGGAAAGAGAATGACGAGAGGGGAAAAGAGAATGACGAGAGGGGGAAAGAGAATGACGAGAGGGGAAAGAGAATGACGAGAGGGGGAAAGAGAATGACGAGAGGGGAAAGAGAATGACGAGAGGGGGAAAGAGAATGACGAGAGGGGAAAGAGAATGACGAGAGGGGGAAAGAGAATGACGAGAGGGGGAAAGAGAATGACGAGAGGGGAAAGAGAATGACGAGAGGGGAAAGAGAATGACGAGAGGGAAAGAGAATGACGAGAGGGGGAAAGAGAATGACGAGAGGGGGAAAGAGAATGACGAGAGGGGGAAAGAGAATGACGAGAGGGGGAAAGAGAATGACAAGGGGGGGAAAAGAGCTGGGCGTTGTAGTGATGCGGGGACTGCAGAGGCTGAGCGCCAGCTGGGGGTTGTAGTGCTCAGTAACATGTCATGGTGCCCGCTGTGTTTGTGCCCTCCGGGCCCCTCCTCTGCCCTCCCCTCCGGGCCCCTCCTCTGCCCTCCCCTCCGGGCCCCTCCTCTGCCCTCCCCTCCGGGCCCTGTAATTCTTGTAAGGGTTTCCACATGTCATGGCGGCCGCAAGTGGCGATCACTTAGACGCTGGCAGCATCTGACGTGTCATATAACCTATTAAAGAGGGGGCCCTATATACTCACACATTATGGAGGGCACTATGGAGAACAGGGGAAGGAACACTATGGGGGCATCTACTGGGGGCCCTATGTACTGGCATGCATTATTGGGGGGCTCTATGGAGAAGTGGGAGGGGGAGCACTATGGGGGCATCTATTGGGGGGCTTTATGACGCGGCTCCGTCTGGCTCCTAGATTCCAAGGAAATTTGTCAAGCCCTGATGTAATGTATGTACACAGTGACTGCACCAGCAGAATAGTGAGTGCAGCTCTGGAGTATAATACAGGATGTAACTCAGGATCAGTACAGGATAAGTAATGTAATGTATGTACACAGTGACTGCACCAGCAGAATAGTGAGTGCAGCTCTGGAGTATAATACAGGATGTAACTCAGGATCAGTACAGGATAAGTAATGTAATGTATGTACACAGTGACTCAACCAGCAGAAAAGAGAGTGCAGCTCTGGAGTATAATACAGGATGTAACTCAGGATCAGTACAGGATAAGTAATGTAATGTATGTACACAGTGACTGCACCAGCAGAATAGTGAGTGCAGCTCTGGAGTATAATACAGGATGTAACTCAGGATCAGTACAGGATAAGTAATGTAATGTATGTACACAGTGACTGCACCAGCAGAATAGTGAGTGCAGCTCTGGAGTATAATACAGGATGTAACTCAGGATCAGTACAGGATAAGTAATGTATGTACACAGTGACTGCACCAGCAGAATAGTGAGTGCAGCTCTGGAGTATAATACAGGATGTAACTCAGGATCAGTACAGGATAAGTAATGTAATGTATGTACACAGTGACTGCACCAGCAGAATAGTGAGTGCAGCTCTGGAGTATAGGATGTAACTCAGGATCAGTACAGGGCTAGTAATGCATGTACACGGACTAAGCTCTTTATTCAGATATATTTTGCTCTTTTCACACCTACCTGTGGGTATCTATTTGCAGGGTTAACGCTTGAGAGCATTGCCAAAACGAAGGCGGCAGTTTTTCCTGTACCAGACTGTGACTGAGCAATCAGATTCTGGGGCCTATAAGACAGAGTCAGACAACGTGGCAGATTTATACATTTTGTTAAAAATGTAGACGGCATAAACTTAATGCGCATCTGTCAGCAGTTTTGTCCCTATGACACTGGCGGACCTGTTACATGTGCACTTGGCAGCTGAAGACATCTGTGTTGGTCCCATGTTCCTATGTGCCCGCATTGCTGAGAAAAATGAGGTTTTAATATATGAAAATGAGCCTCTTTGCACAGCCCTGTCAATGAAAGTGCAGAGAGCGTGGCAGTTGGAGAGAGCAGAGCCTCTAGGTGTAATGGTAACGCCCCCATTGCTCCTAGGGGCTCATTTGCATATATTTAAACATAATTTTTCTCAGCAATGCGGGCACATAGGAGCATGGGACCAACACAGATGCCTTCAGCTGCCAAGTGCACATGTAACAGGTCAGCCAGTGTCATAGGGACAAAACTGCTGACAGATGCCCTTTAAATCGGCATTATAAAGATGCACCAGATTTATCACAGTGACCCAGGCTGGGCGATATAAGCGGGACACCCCTGTGGTGCACTTTTTTTTGGACCTTAAGCCATGCCTCTTTCTGCTAAATCATCAAGCTGGAAACCCAAAACTGGCGACCGAGGTGCTGTGGATTATTCTTTTTTGCATATTAGCCTTGCAGAACGTGATGCAACATTATGAGCTAGAAATACCAAAAATGTTGGTGGATTTTTTTGGAGACAAGGTCTAGGTGAAATCACATCAGTAAATTCGACTCATCGAGTCCTAACTAGAGCAATGTACTTGATATGAATTAATGCAGTACTGTGAAACCTCCCCCCCTCTGCAGAAGCTTGTACGCCCTCACCTACACACACGGCCTAGATACTTACGGCTCTGCCAACATCATTGGCAATGCATTTTCCTGGATTTTCGAAGGCCTGTTAAATCCCATGGAGTAAACTCCTTGTAGAAGTTGAGGTTTCCTAAAAAAAAAAAAAAAAAAAAAAAAAATAAAGTATCAAAACTCAAATCTTTAAGACTGAGCGCAAAGAAGAGGGACAGACTAGAAGGCCTGCACACGGTACACATTTATCTGCAGAAAATCCGCACCAAAACTGCACTTCTTACAGGGTTTTTTTTGGTGTGGATTCGGCGCAGATTTTCCGCAGATCTCACCCTTCCATTGAAAAGGGTGAAATTCGCAGGGAAAAAAAATTTTTTTTTTTTACATGCTGCAGATTTCAAAATCCACAAAGCAGGTCAATTTCCGCACCTAAGCAAAAAGCAAAGTCTACAAGAGATCCGTCTAATCCAGGGATGGGCAAACGCGGCTCTCCAGCTGTTGTAAAACTACAATTCCTACCATGCCCTGCTGTAGGCTGATCGCTGTAAGCAGTCTTTGCATGCTGGGAGTTGTAGTTTTGCAACAGCTGAGAGCTGCAGTTTGCCCATCCCTGGTCTAATCTCATACACTTTGCTGGTACTGAATTACGCCGCGGTTTTTATGTGCATGTCTGCAACATATCTGCACCAAAGTCGTCAATTTCTAATTACACACTTTGGGGTGGATTAGATGCAGTTTTGCGCAGATCTCACTCTTCATTGGAAAAGGTTAAAATCGGCAGCTAAAACCGCAAACATACTGGAGACATGCTCTAGATTTGGAAATCCACAATGCACACTATGCGCAAAGTGTACATGAGATATCTAGAATCTTATACACTTTGCCGTTGCTGTGCTACGCGGTTGTTTTTCACACGGGAACTTGTGCGGAAAAAACACGCGTAATCCGCAACATGTGCGAGTGACCTAAATGGATCGTGTCAAACGTCCACAACCCCCGCCATCCTCTTTCCAGGAATCTAGGACAAGCCACCCCCCAGTGCTACCACAGAGATCGCAGATGACTCAAAGCTATACGCGAATGCCTCCCAATGGCTTCACTTTAGCTATGAAGTTACAGGAAAAAATAATAATAATAAATTGTGAACATTACGTTAATTTCAACACTAATAAAAAGATAATGGAAGTTTATCCAGCGCTTAGGAAGCACGCGTGACCAGGGGGCCTGACGCCAGTCATTAAGGAACGGAGGATACGCGATTAAAGGCCCAAGAGGCTCCACGCAGGGGAGGGGGCTCCTTTGGAGCCAGTTGCCGTGGAGACGCAGGCGAGAGATTTGGCTCGGTAATGTAATTAGCGCTGCTCCTTCGCAGCGGTTGCACATTACCGAGCAGGAAAGATGCCTCGCTGTGCAGGCGAGGAAAATATCGTTGTGCACTTCCAAACACTACTGGGGGGGTTGGAAGGGGACATCAACCTGTACTCTATAAAACCAGATATACAATCTGATAATCTGGTATGTACCAGAAATTCTGTGGGGGTCCTCATCAGCAAAGAAGAGGTTAATGTGGCCGTCTCATCAGTCACAACCAGCATTGCGGTCATCACCGTCTGCCTTGGAGCCCCAGCAGATGACAAGCACCAGTCTGCCAAGATTTGCTTCTCCTGCTGGTGCGGACCTACAACTCCCAACATGCATAAAGTTGTATTTCCGCCACAGCTGGAGCACCCTAGACTGCTTGAACCGCCGCCGCCATCTTCAATGTCAGAACTTACAGCCTCAGCTCTTCAAAGGACTTCACAGAGTACAGGGGAGAGTTTGGGTCACGCTGCAGAACCTCCACTTGGTTGGTCGTGTTGACCAGGTTGTTACGGATCAGCTTGTTGAGCAAGGACTGAGCGGCTTTATCCTCTGAAGGGAGAGAAGGACACAATGAGAGGGGGTCATAGACGTACAGCAGGTGGGGGGCACACAGTATACAGAGAACAGGCATGTATACAATTTTATCGCCTCGCCCCAGGTTCTCACTCCTGCAATTTTCTCTCCAATAAACTGCGGCAGCAACATCAGATATAATGAGTTGAAGATAATGAATTGGGGTCGTACTATATTATCCGCTGCCATGGATACAACATTTATCTGCTGTGCCCATCAGCAGGCGCAACTTAATATACATCACACAAGATGTGAATTGAGGAGGGAGCCGAAAAACCCCTTTACACAGTCAAGGTCCAGGGCGATTTTAGGTTTCATGGCGAAAAAACGAAACAAAAAACGGAACACTTAGGGATCGTTTTTAACGTATTCGTTTTTGGTTTCAGTAGTGTTTCTGTTTTTTGTGGATCAGAAACTGAAGCAAATAATGTTTCAACAGTAAGTACGTTGAAAATTTGGGCTGGGCATAACATTTTCAATAGATGCTTCTGCAAAAACGGATACGGAAGACATACGGATGCACTCTGTTTTTTTACAGCCCCTTTGACTTGAATGGAGCCACGGAACGTGATTTGCGGGCAATAATAGGACATGACTCAAAATGTTACGGGAAAACGGAAATGCATACAGAGTACATTGCGGTTTTTTTTTGTGGACCCGTTGGAATGAATGGTTCTGTGTACGGAACACAAAAAACATTCGTGTGAACGAGCCCTTATGCAATTCATAGCCGACAGAAGCAGCTCAGTATAGTCTATCATTTGCTGCCAAAAGCCTAAGCAGGAGATTTATTAAGATCGGCGCTTTCTGTGCCAGTCTTGATATCCCCTGCGCTGCTAGAGGATGTGCAGGCCTCATCGGAAATTAGGTGCAGCCTCCGGCAGTCCGTTCACCTAATCGGAAATCTACAGTAGTGCCGAGCTGCCATAGATTTCTGGCTTCATTAAAGAGGTTCTGCAGCAATTTTAAACTGATAATCTATCCTTTGGATAGATCATCAGCATCTGAGCAACAGGGGTCCGACACCCGTGACCCCTGCCGATCTGCTGTTTGAGAAGGCAACGGCACTGGCAGTAGCGCCTCGGCCTTCTCACTGTTTACCGCAGGCGCAGTGATGTTACGACTAATATCACTGGCCTGGGCTAAGCTTTATTCAAGTGAACAGAGCTTAACCCTGCCAAAGGCCAGTGATATTAGTCGTGACGTCACTGCGCCTGCGGTAAACAGCGAGAAGGCCGAGGCGCTACTGCCAGCGCCGCTGCCTTCTCAAACAGCTGATCGGCAGGGGTCCCAGGTGTGGGACCCCTGCCGATCAGATGCTGATGATCTATCAATAGGATAGATCAGTTTAAAATTACTGCAGAAACCCTTTAAATAAGATGACTTGGTTGCTGCAGTTGGCCATGCCTCGTTGCCCGCACTTTCCACGCTCCGTTTTGGAAAGGTGGAGAGAGCGGCATAAAAAAAAAGCCACTTGTTTGTGACTTTTTAACGTTCATTTTCTGGCACAAACTGAATGATAAACCTCGCCAAAAGTGCTTTTTGTTGTATGGAAATATTTAATTATTAGATAATGGAAACTTTCTGGAACTTTCCAATAGGCTTCGCATTTTGACGATTTCCCACTACTGAGAGGCATCATAAAGTGCAATGGATGGCTCGGAACATGCACTAAGCACACGCACAATCCGACATCTCACCTTTATCATCCTCCTCAGATTTCTCTTCTCCATTTTCAGTCTTCTCAGCTCCGCCATTGCCAACAGGATCTGTGCCTGTAACAAGAACAGAGGCAGTGAGCAAGGGGGTGTTCCCCTCCATCCCATGTCACTATGGCCACCCATACGAGATAACAGTTGACTGAATATTCATTTGGCTGACGGTCATCTTTCCCGATCCTTCCAGAGGTACTGTACGTATGTTCAGATCACATGTACTGAATGTGAGAGCGGCACCTCACTGCTGAGGCCAGTCATTGGTTGCTGTGGCACACGAGAGGCTGGCTGTGCTGAAGTTGACAGACGAGGACCTTAATTCCAATGAAGGCCGCCATAAACGGACAACACTTTTTAAAGGGGTTGTCTCATTTCAGCAAATAGCATTTATTATGTAGAGTTAATACAAGGCACTTACTAATGTTGTATCACACAGGCCGACTGAGCAATCACTTGCTAGCGGAGGAAACATTTCCACTACACGCAGCAAGCTCCTCAGCAGCATGAGGAGGAACGATCATTATGCCATAGCTCGTCCCCGTACTGTCTAGTGATAGACAGCGCGATCTGCTGCCGGCAAGTGCTGATTTTTAAGCATGCTTGTTCATCAGGCAATCGGCGGCAGTATTACACTGCCAGATGATCGCCAATGTTCATGCGAACGTTCGTTAGTGATTATCGGCCAGTGTAATACAGCCTTAATGTATTGGGATTGTCCATGTTTAGTGTTGAGCGAACTTGTTTCTTTAAGTTCTGCGTCCAAAGTTCAGGTCATTAAAGAATCTCGTTATGGATTCCAAATTCCGTTATGGTCCGTGGTAGCAGAATCCATAAAGGGATTCTTTGATAACCCCGACCCGACGCAGAACTTAAAAGAACAAGTTTGCTCAACATTATCCATATTGCCTCTTTTGCTGGCTGGGAAAATTTTTCCATCACATTATACTCTGCTCGTTTCCATGGTTACAACGACCCTGCAATGCAAGCACGGCCACAGCTGCTGTACTGCAGGGCAATTGTAACTATGGAAACGAGCCGTGTATAATGTGATGGAAAAATGAATCCAGCCAGAGATGGAGGCAATATGGAGAATCACAATACATTAGTAAGGGCCTGGTATTAACTTTCTCCACATGATAAATGTCATTTGCTGAAGTGAGACAACCCCTTTAAGTCAGCCATGTTGCCCATACCATCTAGCCCTGCAGTATTGTAGCTTCCCCTGGAAAGTTGTAAAGGCTTATCCAAATGTGTGTCCTGTTGCAACAATCATCATGTTGTTATTATTCATGATCATTTTACATTTTTTGCACATGATTTTTGATATTGATTCACATTATTACTCATTTTTGTAAGAATTTATATGGTTTTAATTAACTTCATATTGTGAGCGGGGTTATGCCAGGCCTGCGCAATAATCTAGCTGATGCCGCCGGTATCCATCCTGCTCAATCCATATGAGCTTAGGGATTAACCCTCAGTTCACACTTGCGCATTTACAGCGCGTTCCTACGCGCTGTAAAACGCTCAACAGGAGAAAACTCATGTCTCCCTATGGGCATGGTTCTCACCTGAGCGTTTTACAGCGCGTTTGAACGTGCTGTAAAACGCCCTACGCTCAAAGAAGTTCTTGAGCTTCTTTGGGGCGTTTTGTCACGCGTTTGCACCCATAGACTTCAATGGGAACGCGCGTAAAACACGCGTTTAAGTGTAGATATGCCTTTTTCAATTGGTCTCCAGAGTCACGAACGCGCGTATGACGCGCGTTTCCTATTTGCAAAAACGCGCTGTAATACGTGCGACTAAAACGCGTGTCTCAGAAACGCTCAGGTGTGAACCCAGGGTTAGGTGTACAGAATTATGCTTTTGATAATGGGTATCGAACGTTATGATTGGTGAAGAATGCGAGTATTTAGTGTGTGTCCTGCAGTGATGACGCCACCCCCAGACGAAGGTTCGCCGAAACGCCATCCCGGAGGAGGCACGTTATGGGTGATTGATTCTGTCCTTCACATAAATTTGTATTATTTTTGCACTTTAACTTGTATTTTATCCCGTTGGAATAGTATGAATTGTTACAATTTGTGGCCCTCTCTCGGTTGTTGCCGCCATTTCCCTGCACTTATTTTTAATACGTAAACTCTCTCATGAATTATTGACTTCATGCGGACTGTTTTTTTTTTTTTTATATAGGTATGCAACATTCATCAAAGTCTGACCCCTCCATGTGCAAAAGTGCATTTGTGATGAATGCGGCCCCGGTCACCCCTGATGACACGGCCTGGACTCCTGCTACCAGGTTCATCATCGAGAGCGATGCTTAATTAAAAGAGGTTTTCTGGCTTCTACAAGAAGACAGGAGCGCCCCCTGGAATAGCCTGCTATAAAGAATTAACCCAGTTCTGCTGCTCCGGCTCTCCAGATTGGGCTTTGCCTTTAGCCTTTAAGGTCACGTCTATAACACTTGGCCAGCACGGCCTCTTGGGAGCAACGGTCACTTGTGGACCATGGGCGCTCAGGCATACAGCGCCCAGTGTTGAAAACTGGAGCCGCTTCTGCTAGGAAAGTACCTCTCAATTCTTTATTTCAGGCTATTCCGCGGGGTGGTCTAGTTTCTTGTTAAAGGGAAACTGCTCCCCGATTCTGGACCATCATCTACAGTAATACTGCAGATACGGAGCCAAGATTTATTTTGTTCAGCGCTTAGAGCTGCTTTGAAATACACATCAGGACTACTGTGCATGCGCACGAGTCCTCGGCATTATGTCAGCTCAGCAGACCAGACTGTGTATTCCAGCGCAGCTTTGACGGCTGACAGCAGGGCAGCAGGGAAATAAATAGCGTTCTGGACTCCTTATCTGCAGGACTACTCATGTATTACTGCAGATAATAGTCCAGTGACAGATTCCCTTTAAAACCAGACAGCTCCAGTGTAAGGGGTCCATTTACACGTCCGTAAAATGTGTCCGCAATTATTCGGAACGGGTGCGGACCCATTCATTCTATATGGGGCAGGAATGGAGGTTGACAGCACACAGTGTGCCATCCGCATCCGCATTTCCGGTCCCCGGAAAAAAAATAGAACATGTCCTATTCTCGTCTGCAATTGCGGACAAGAATAGGCAGTTTTATGGGGGTGCCGGCCGGATGTATTGCGGATCCACAATACACTACGGACGTGTGAACGGACCCTTACTCCAATCATTCGTTAGAAAGTTAAGGAGGTTTATTTTAAATCACAGTTTTCCCTTCCAATGGTATTTCTACCAAATGCGCCTGGGGACGTGGCTGCCACCACTGCACGTTCAGGACATGCAGGCTATACTGCTTAGGAAGCGCACTGCAGGGGTGGGATGAGAGACCTCATCATGTAGAGCCCCTCCGAAACACCCACCGCACATCACTGCAGAAATATCGGTGACCATACACTGGTTTGCAGAGGAGAGGGGGAAATAAGCTGCTGTTCGGCTCCTCCGACGACGGACATATCCTGTGAGATCGGAGGATGGGCACGACGAAATCTTCTATTCCCAATCCCTCTTCTCCCGACATCTGCTGTCAGGAGAGGGGCCGGGACACTCACACAATGTCAGCTGGACCGGTAACGGGCACCTTTAGGCAGCAACCTCTATGTGACTGTCTGGGCATGCTGGGAGTAGTGGTTTCCCCTGAAGATGGAGGCTGTAGTACTCACCGTTACTCTCAGGTTTAGGCGCCTCGACCTTATCTTCTTTCAGCTGCAGCTTGTTTAGCTGAGGGGAGAGAGAACGGACATTTAGAAAGAAACCGACTGAACGTACGAGTACGCCAAAACCTACGGCCGCCCACGTCCGTCCACTCACTTCAACATGGTTACCGCTGGACCAGAAGAGCATCAGTTGTCTGTCACAGCACACGACATTTAAAGGGGATTTCTACTTGCTGCCAGTGACTGAAGACATTGTTAAAGGGGTTGTACAGCATTAGAAAAACATGGCGGCTTTCGAGATAGGTGGGGCTCTGCTTTTTTGAAAGCAGGCAGTCATGTTTTTCTAATACTAGACAAGATTCAGACAGCCGTCCAGAACTAGTTCTGCTCTCACAGCGGTGTTCTGTAAGGCTACTGTCACACTAGCCGTTTTTACTGGATCCGGCAGGGTTCAGCAAAAACGCTTACGTTACTGATAATACAACCGTCTGGAACCGCTATGAACGGATCCGGTTGTATTATCTGTAACATAGCTAAGACGGATCAGTCATGGACTTCACTGAAAGTCAATGGGGGATGGATCCTATTGTGTCAGAGAAAACGGATCCGTCCCCATTGACTTGCATTGTGGGTCATGACGGATCCGTCTTGCTCCGCATCCCATGACGGAAAGCAAACCACAGCATGCTGCTCTCCGTTATGAGAACGGAACGCATTTTGGAGCCCTCTGTTCTGTTCAGTTACGTTTTGTCCCCATTGACAACGATCGGGGACAAAACGAAAGCGTTTTTTTTCCGGTATTAAGACCCTATGACGGATCTCAATGCCGGAAAATATTAATGCTAGTGTGAAAGTAGAATTACCGTGTATCAGTGTAAGCAATTATATGTGTATTAAAAGCAGCGCAATTCTCCAGTTTTAAGGGTGGGCCTACAGTGAAGCTCACGAGATAGACGTCTACTCTAATACGTCTTACAGCTGAGGGTTTGTCACACGACTTCAGATGTTAACAGGGATGCTCTATTCACTGCCTACAAGCAGAGAGTTTAACAACAGTGAGGCAAACATTTATACTAGTGGATGAGCCCTACATCTTCTTATACAACTTGCACAGATCTCCTCACCTTCCGTACACTTCCCTGTCAGATGTAGAAAAACCTACAATACAGACGACGGTCAAACACGGAAAAACTCTGCCCTGTATATGAGGGATGAGAGGTCTCATTCACCGCAGCGGGTTCCCAACGTACAATCAACTTTCTGTTCAATATTCCTGTTACAAGATGTATAGGGTGAGTTAGAGGGGCGGATGGGATTATAGGGTGGATCCTCCTGCAATATCGGCGGCTACGAGACCGTACGGAAGAAAAAAGGTCCAAAACCCTAAAGCTATTGATTTATTAAAATATCTACACAGCAAAGCAGCTATAACAGATTACTAGAGGGAAACCACTGACAGAATTAATCTCCATAAGCAACTGGATTAGGCCTGCACAATATATCGCGAAAGCAATCGTTATCGCAATTAATCGCCATATCGCAATCGCAATTTGCTGACCCAAAAATGCTGCAATTATATTACCATATTTTTCGCTTTATAAGACACACTTTTTTCCCCAAAAAAGTGGGGGGAATGGCAGTGCGTCTTATAAAGCGATGGTTGACTTTCTACGTGACACTGACACTATCTCCGGCCGCTATGCTGCACAGCGCGGCCAGCGATACATCAGTTACAGTGCGGGGAGGGAGGAGGGGCTGGTGGAAAGTCGTTATTTTAATGAACACATGTTCTTATATCTATTTTATTTATCGGTTCTGTGCAGCGCTATTAAGAAAATGGCAAGTTTTGTATTTTGTACTTTTGCAGTAATGCAAATATGTATTTTATTTTGAAAAACACTGTGCATTTCAGTTCTTGAGTTCAGCAAAACTACATTTCACATCATCAGTCATCTGTGTGCGCTTTTACCTTGAAAATCCAAGCAGACAGACCTCTAGCACAATTCCCTTAAAATATCGCATCGCATATCGTTATCGCAATTTTTAGGGCCCTAATCGCAATCGCACAAAATTCCCATATCGTGCAGCCCTAAACGGGATCATATTCCACATGCATCACTGATCGTCAATTATATCCTGTATTATACTCCAGAGCTGCACTCACTGTTCTGCTGGTGCAGTCACTGTGTACATACATTACTTATCCTGTACTGATCCTGAGTTACATCCTGTATTATACTCCAGAGCTGCACTCACTATTCTGCTGGTGCACTCACTGTGTACATACATTACTTATCCTGTACTGATCCTGAGTTACATCCTGTATTATACTCCAGAGCTGCACTCACTATTCTGCTGGTGGAGTCACTGTGTACATACATTACATTACTTATCCTGTACTGATCCTGAGTTACATCCTGTATTATACTCCAGAGCTGCACTCACTATTCTGCTGGTGCAGTCACTGTGTACATACATTACATTACTTATCCTGTACTGATCCTGAGTTACATCCTGTATTATACTCCAGAGCTGCACTCACTATTCTGCTGTTGGAGTCACTGTGTACATACATTACTTATCCTGTACTGATCCTGAGTTACATCCTGTATTATCCCCCAGAGCTGCACTCACTATTCTGCTGGTGGAGTCACTGTGTACATACATTACTTATCCTGCTGATCCTGAGTTACATCCTGTATTATACTCCAGAGCAGCACTCACTATTCTGCTGGTGCAGTCACTGTGTACATAGATTACATTACTTATCCTGTACTGATCCTGAGTTACATCCTGTATTATCCCCCAGAGCTGCACTCACTATTCTGCTGGTGAGCAGGCTGATAGGCCGTCCGCACAGAGATCCCTCGTCATCTTGGAATATACAGTTAAAGGGGTTTTAATATTGATGACCTATCCTCCCCTTTAAATTGGCTCCGGGACAAATCTAACCACTCACTGAGGGACGTTTACTAAGAGCTTTTTACTCCAGTCTTATTTGTCCCCCTGAGCTGCAGTAGTACATTTCCCGGGGCCGGCGTTAAGGTCCCCGATCACGCCCCCATCTGTCACAAAATGGCCTTTGCAACTATTTGTAAGCCAGACAAGCTTAAATGAATGACCCCCAACGTCTGCGGTGATTGACTCTTCCCTGATGGAAGCTGTAAATGATACTGAGCGGCGACCATCCTCCAACCTTAATAAATCCTACGACTGAAAACTGCTCCAATCGCAGCCGAAGCCCCAGCACGGGCGCTCCCATCTAATGCCCATTAAGGGTAGGTCTGGAGTAATTACCCCCAAAACAAATGTTCTTATGGCTCCTCATCAGAGCCTACAAATTAAGGACAGCTCCCCCAGGGCTCGACTGCCATAAAGAGTGACGCAGGGCCAGTGATTTCGGGTATTTTTCCTTCCCTCTTCTTCCCCCTCCATGTCTGCCAAATAGGCGAGTTCTTCCTGTAATAGAATGGAACCTGTGTGCTCTGACCCAAGGAGATGTCTGCCGTCCGCTCCTCCTCCCCCTCACAGCATGCAGTCTCACAGACAAGCTTCAGCTGCATCCCCCTCCTCCCCATCTTCTACGTACACATACAGTTTTCAGGAGACAGAGGAGTTTTGTGCAGGAAGGGAAACGGGAAAACGTCACTATCCCCCTAACGGGATGTCGGTGCGCTCGGCAGCTGAAGACATCTGTGTTGGTCCCATGTTCATATGTGCCCGCATTGCTGGGAAAAATGAAGTTATAATATATGCAAATGAGCCTCTAGGAGCAACGGGGGCGTTGCCATTACACCTACAGGCTCTGCTCTCTCTGCACTTTGACAGGACCAAGCAGTGAAAATATCACATCTGGTTCTGTTAAAGCGCAGCAGGACTGATAGTGGCAGAGAATACGAAACCTCTAGGTGTAATGGTAACGCCCCCGTTGCTCCTAGAGGCTCATTTGCATATATTAAAACCTCATTTTTCTCAGCAATGCAGGCACATAGGAACATGGGACCAACACAGATGCCTTCAGCTGCCAAGTGCCCATGTAACAGGTCATGCAATAGCGAGTGCGGAGCAGATCCTGTCCCCTAGAAACGAGCTGTGTATAATGTGATGGAAAAATGAACCCAGCCAGCAAAGGAGACAACATGGAGAATCACGATACATTAGTAAGTGCCTTGTATTAAAGGGAACCTGTCATCAACCTAATGCTGATCTCACTGAGGGCAGCATAAAATAGTGACAGAAATGCCGATTTCAGCGGTGTGTCCCTCATCAGCTAAAAGTAAGTGGTTGCCGAGAACCAGCATCACAATCAGTGCAGATTGGGCCTGGAAAAGAGTCAGATCTACCTGAGAAGAGTCCTGGTTATTCATAATTAGGGAGGAGCGAATCGAGGTCGGATGAAACATCCGAAGTCGATTCGCATAAAACTTTGTTTCAATAGTGCACGGAGCGCACGCTCTGTACAGTTTTAGAATGTATTGGCTCCGGTGAGCTGAAGATATTACTTCGTGAGACTTCGCACAATAACTTTAAAAATCAATTTCTACTGTAAAAAAAAACATTTCCCGAACTCGGGAAACTCAGTTATCAGTGAGAGGCTAGGATAACCATGGGTTCCCTGTAACAGCAGACCACAAGACAATGGAAAGTGTAAGTATTGCCGCTCCTTAAAGGGACACTGACAGGCTGATTTTCCAGCTAAAGATATATATATACTGGTATTCATCAGAGAATTAGGAATAAAACTATACTAATGTTACCCCCAGTTAAGCTGTACTTGTGTTTCAAAAACATTTTAATCTGTATGCAAATTCACTATCTTTGTGACCAATGGGGCAGCGTCTCCTGCGGCTTTGTGCCCAGCCGCGCCCGAAGTACAGCTTCCCAGCGCTGTTCCCCTCGTTATTATTCACTGCACTGGCCTTTTTTTTCAGGCTAGCCGAACGCTGAATTCCTGCGCAGGCGCACGTGTAGAGTGCTGGCAGCAGCCTCGTCTGGCTATGCTGAGGCTGTGCCAGCTTTCTCTCTTCCTCCTCGCTACCTAGTCCTGTCTAGTGCTGCCAGTACTCTACATGTGCGCCTGCCCCTTGGGCACAAAGGTAGAGAATTTGCATATTGATTAAAACGTTTTTAAACACAAGTAAACCTCAACTGGGGGTAACAGTCGTCTAGTTGTATTCCTAATCCTCTGATGAATACCAGCAGATATATCTTTAGCCAGTCAGTGTCCCTTTAACTGCATAGTAAAGCATATGAAAAGCTTCTTCACGGTCACTTAACGTCTTTGTTTAGCGGTAACGTGACGCACTGCATGCATTGGCCTTTATTCTTACAGTAGAGAAGTAATTAATTATAACTTTATCTGAATTGGGACATTTAAACTTGCTTTTTTTTTTATTCCAATTTAAATCTAGTAGGAGTCGGAGTCGGTCCATTTTTTGCCGACTCCGACTCCAGGTACCCAAAATTGCCTCCGACTCCGACTCCTCGACTCCACAGCCCTGGTGGAAGCGGGGATATATTCGGGTTCAGCTCTGAACCCCGACAAACCCTTTACGTGAAATAACCCTATTAATTCCACAGATTTCTCGTAAGCCATTCAAACTGAGAAAGCCAGTACAGAAAAAAAAAAATACTACAACCCCTAATGTACATGGTCCTGGGGCAGAGGTTCAGGTAGGTACACAGCCCAATATGGAGCTTCTCTGCTGGACACAGGGTGAGGGAGGCTCTGAAGACTGCTCTGCTTTGGGTGTGACTGGAGAACGTCGGAGCCTTGCCCCGGCTGCCAGGTGTAGTGAGGGTGCCAGCACCCAGATAACTGCAGCCCCTCCGGGACGGGGGCACCAGGCAGTGGGTGAGGAGGTGGCCCACACATGGGCCCCGGTGTGTCACAGGTATAATGGCGGGGTCTGACTCTGAACAGGAGAGCCTGTGTAAAATAACCCCCCCCCGGCTCCTCACCGACTCCGCGGCCGCCTCCTGCTCGTCCACCGCCAGGGCCCAGGAATCAGTCGCCATCGTGCTACAGCTCTCCAACACCGGAACCTCCAGACCCTGAAAAAGCAGCCACTTCCGCCGGCGCCCAGCCAATGAGAACAAAGCTGAGCTCCGCCCTGGTGCACCCAAATATCCCCCCCCCCCTCCTCTCAGAACGAAAGCTTCAGAACTTCCGGTCCGCATTCCGGACGTTCCAATCCCCACTGCTCCCCGGACGGCGGTGTCAAGTCACGTGACGGAACGAGGTCGAGCGCTCTGTTGCCATGGCGACCCACTGCGGCCGTTCTCCTCTGTGTTCTGTCCTGGAAGCGGCTGCTGATATTCCACAGTCTGTACAGGGCTCAATATCCCTGAAAACGTCTCCCCTCTGTCTGTGAGGGGGCACTAATATGTCAGTCACAGGCAGTATGGCACGGGATAGGCTTAGATACAGCGGGTTGGCAGACAGTGTCACACATTGTCACATACAGGCTTTGCAGAGAGTATCACCCATGATAGGCTTAGATACACCAGGTCAGCAAACTGTATCACACCCAACAGCAGCTCAGCACACAGTATCGCACATGATAAGCTTAGATACAGAGCTCTGCAGACAGTATCACACATACAATAGCACAGCAGATAGTATCACACATGATAAGCTTAGATACAGAGTTCTGCAAACGGTATCACACATTATAGGCTTAGATACAACAGCTCAGCAGACACTATGACATGCGACAATCATAGATATACCAACACTGCATGCAGTATCACAAGATAGGCTAAGATTCAGCAGGCAGTATCACACATGATAGGATTAGATACACCAGCTCAGTAGACAGTATCACACATTAATAGGCTTAGATACAGCGGGCACTATCACACATAATAGGCTTAGATACATCAGCTCAGTAGACAGTATCACACATTAATAGGCTTAGATACAGCAGGCACTATCACACATGATAGGCTTAGATACATCAGCTCAGTAGACAGTATCACACATTAATAGGCTTAGATACAGCAGGCACTATCACACATAATAGGCTTAGATACACCAGCTCAGTATACAGTATCACACATTAATAGGCTTAGATACAGCAGGCACTATCACACATAATAGGCTTAGATACATCAGCTCAGTAGACAGTATCACACAGTAATAGGCTTAAATACAGAAGGAACTACCATGCATAATAGGCTTAGATACACCATCTCAGTGTACAGTATCACACATTAATAGGCTTAGATACAGCAGGCACTATCACACATAATAGGCTTAGATACACCAGCTCAGTATACAGCTCATCAGACAGTATGACAGGCTATAAACTTAGATACACCAGCACTGCAGGCAGTATCACACATGACTGGCTTAGATACAGCAGCGCACCGTCCCTGGAGATGAGTCTGTAACACCGCATTATGGGGGTCTCACAATTCATTATAGATCATAATAAATGGCGCTTTTTGTTGGTTCCCATTATCAGATGAACAGAGCGCTGAGGGATCGCCCCCTGGGGGGAGGGGGGGGGTGTCGTCTTGCGTTCTGTGTAGAGTAGATGAAGCTGCTGGTCGCTCAGTCACACTGCGGCCGCCCCGGCCACCATCAATGGCTGATCTCTCCGTGTGAGCGCCGCCACATACACTACCCGTCTACCGGAAGAGAGAAGAACATCTGGAAAACCAAGTGACTGAGCTGAGACTGACCAAGTATAACCTGCTGGTGGAGCTCGGGCACTGGTCACACAACCAGGGTGGTGCCCCCCATTATTTTGGGTTCTGCAGCAGGGTATATGATGAGGTCACATTAATACTGGGTGACATCTCCTCTTGCTGGGATACAGGCGGACACTCTGACATGGTGACGGTCAGGCTGTCCGCATCCGTTGTTCCGTTCTGCGGCCCCGCCAAAAATATAGAGCATGTCCTATTCCTGTCCGCGGTGGCATGTGCGGTCTACAAACTGTGTAACGCACACGGACCGGTATCCATGTTTTGCGGATTCACAGTCAAGTGAATGTGCCCTAATGCTCACATTGTGCCCCTCAGAGTAGTTATAGCCAGGTATGTGCCACCTTCACAGGAAGTAAAATAAAAAAACTGTAAATATTCACCTGGTTCCTCCGATGATGATCACAGCTCAGCTGCCCGCGCTCCGGCGGATGCACATGGCGCTTTATATGTAGGAGGAGCAAGGGCGGCCTGCCCCCCTCCTCCTACACAGACCATCAGCGTGATGAGTACATATAGTGCTGCCGCTACAGAGCGCCGACAGCTGAATGGTGGATGGATCTCTGCTTCACCATTACTGCCCCATGGACGCAGAGACAGCCGACCGCGGGACATACCTCAGCCGTTCCAGGACCATTGGACAGCCAGTGAAATTTAATTTTTTAGGCGTTGAAAATGGTCTAAATGTTAGACAGCAAGGAATCTTACATTTAGAACTGGCACTGGTTGCGCCAAAGTTATAGAGAGGCCGGCGCCCAGGAGGCGAAAGGACTGGGTCCACAATGTCCTGGACAAAGCGAAGTCTGGTCAATGTTTCCTCTATGAATATCAGATGGGAACAGACATGGTAGCTAATGGCGCCGCACACCATGACATCTGGTGTTGGTCCTGTGTCTCCACACTGTGCATGATGGCAGTATGTACATAAGATCTTAGTAGACTCTGCCTCTGATGCCACCAGATGTAAGGCAGCTATCCTAGAAGTCAAGGTTTGACCTTTTAAAAGTCCTTGAGACATGACTTGGATAATAACTAAGCCAGCACCTCATCTGCAGACAGCTGTTTCAACGTGATTTCCCTTCATAAGCACAGAGCAGAGAGTGCTGGCTTAACTAGCTAAGAGGCCTAGGTCAGGATTTGGGGGGTACTATCTCTCCCTATGGAGAGCGCCTTAAGCGACATGAGCTTGTTAAAAGCTCATTTGCATACCCTCTTCCCAGAATTCCAGAGGAGCATTGCCTGGTCTATAAGGTTCCTCCCACCGCTTAAGGAGATATTGTATTCCTTAATGTGACCTTTGATGCAACCAAAACCACAGTGTTAATGCCTCCGGTGGTCTCTCTCGTGGCTCCATTGCAGGTGCTCTTGGCAAAGAAGAGAGGTCAGTGGCAGACAAGCTAGTGCAGTGCGTCAATGCAGTCCTGCTTCATGTAGGCGATTTCTTATGGTCCGGGCGGTCACTGCAGAACCAATCTGTGATGCCGTGTCTGTGCTTAGAGATACAGCAGCTCCTTGGGGTGCATCTGTCCTGACCATCCAAAACCCCCTATACCTGTGAGAGCGCCCTCTTCTGACCACTGATGACTCCACCAATGCACTACAGAAACTTCTCGTCCAACTCTTTCTGAGATCTGACGGATGGACCATCCAGCTTCTGAAAGTTCTACTATTCGGCTAGTTTTAAAATCCATTTATTGCACAAATGGTGCCCATCTTCATCTAACAGGCAGAGTGGAGACTTCAACAACAGCCAATCAGCAGCCCTATAAGAGAGAAGACGAAAAAACAGCGCTGCCAGACAAAAACAACAGTGCTGCCAGACAAAAACAACAGTGCTGCCAGACAAAAAACAACAGTGCTGCCATAGGAAAAACAACAGTGCTGCCATAGGAAAAACAACAGTGCTGCCATAGGAAAAACAACAGTGTTGCCAGACAAAAAAAACAACAATGCTGCCAGACAAAAAGAACAACAACAGTGCTGCCTGAAAAAAAAACAACGTGCTGCTAGACAAAAAACAACAGTGCTGCCAGATAAAAAAACAAGAGTGCTGCCTGAAAAAAACAAAACTGTGCTGCTAGACAAAGAACAACAGTGCTGCCAGACAAAAAAACAACAATGCTGCCAGACAAAAAACAACAGTGCTGCCTGACAAAAAAACAACAGTGCTGCCAGAAAAAAAAAAAATTCTGCCAGATAAAAAACAACTGTGTTTCCAGACAAAAAAACAGCAATGCTGCCAGACAAAAAAACAACAGTGCTGGCAGACAAAAAAACAATAGTGCTGCGAGATAAAAAAAAAAACAACAGTGCTGCCAGATAAAAAACAACAGTGCTGCCAGATAAAAAACAACAATGCCGCCAGACAAAAAAAACAACAGTGCTGCCATATAAAAAATACAGTCCTGCTAGAGAAAAACAGCAGTGCTGCCAGAGGAAAAAAACAACAATGTTGCCAGACAAAAATAAAACAACAACTCTGCCAGGTAAAAAACATCAGTGATGCCAGGTAAACAACAATAGTGCTGCCAGACAAAAAACAACAGTGCTGCCAGACAAAAAACAACAGTGTTACCAGACAAAAAACAACATTGATGCCAGACAAAAAAATAACAGTGCTGCCAGATAGAAACTAACAGTGCTTCCAGACAAAAAACAATAGTGATGCCAGACAAAAAACAACAGTGCTGCCAGATAGAAAGTAACAGTGCTTCCAGACAAAAAACAATAGTGATGCCAGACAAAAAACAACAGTGCTGCCAGATAGAAAGTAACAGTGCTTCCAGACAAAAAACAACAGTGCTGCCAGACAAAAAACAGTGCTGCCAGACAAAAAACAACAGTGCTGCCAGACAAAAAACAACAGCGATGCCAGACAAAAAAACAGTGCTGCCAGACAAAAAACAACAGTGCTGCCACACAAAAAAGCAACAGTGCTGCCAGATAAAAAAACAACAGCGATGCCAGGGAGAAAACAACAGCGAAGCCAGAGAAAAACAAAAACAACATTGCTGTTAGACAAAAACAACAGTGCTGCCAGACAAAAAACAACAGTGCTGTCAGACAAAAAACGACACTGTTGCCAGACAAAAAACAGTGCTGCCAGACAAAAAACTCAGTGCTGCCAGACAAAAAACTACAGTGCTGCCAGACAAAAAACAACAGCGATGCCAGACAAAAAACAACAGCGATGTCAGACAAAAAACTACAGTGCTGCCAGACAAAAAAACAACAGTGCTGCCAGATAAAAAACAACAGTGCTGCCAGACAAAAAAAACAGTGATGCCAGACAAAAAACAACAGTGATGCCAGACAAAAAACAACAGTGCTGCCAGACAAAAAAACTGTGCTGCCAGACAAAAAACAACAGTGCTGCCACACAAAAAAAAAAAAAATTCTGCCAGATAAAAAACAACTGTGTTTCCAGACAAAAAAACAACAATGCTGCCAGACAAAAAAACAACATTGATGCCAGACAAAAAAACAACAGTGCTGCCAGACAAAAAATAGTGCTGCCAGACAAAAAACAACAGTGTTACCAGACAAAAAACAACATTGATGCCAGACAAAAAACCACAGTGCTGCCAGATAGAAAATAACAGTGTTTCCAGACAAAAAACAACAGTGCTTTCAGACAAAAAACAACAGTGCTGCCAGACAAAAACAACAGTGCTGCCAGACAAAAAACAACAGTGTTACCAGACAAAAAACAACATTGATGCCGGACAAAAAACCACAGTGCTGCCAGATAGAAAATAACAGTGCTTCCAGACAAAAAACAACAGTGCTTTCAGACAAAAAACTACAGTGCTGCCAGACAAAAAACAACATTGATGCGAGAGAAAAACAACATTGCTGTTACACAAAAACAACAGTGCTGCCAGACAAAAAACAACAGTGCTGTCAGACAAAAAACAACAGTGTTGCCAGACGAAAAAACAACTGTGATGCCAGACAAAAAGAACATTGCTGTTAGACAAAAACAACAGTGCTGCCAGACAAAAAACTACAGTGCTGCCACACAAAAAGGCAACAGTGATGCCAGACAAAAAACTACAGTGCTGCCAGACAAAAAGGCAACAGTGATGACAGACAAAAAACGACAGCGATGCCAGACAAAAATCAACAGTGCTGACAGACAAAAATCAATAGTGCTGCAAGACAAAAAACAACAGTGCTGTCAGACAGAAAACAACAGCGATGTCAGACAAAAAACAACAGCGATGTCAGACAAAAAAACAACATTGCTGCCAGACAAAAACAACAGTGCTGCAATACAAAAAACAACAGTGATGCCAGACAAAAAACAACATTGCTGCCAGACAAAAACAACAGTGCTGCAATACAAAAAACAACAGTGATGCCAGACAAAAAACAACAGTGCTGCCAGACAAAAAACAACAGTGCTGTCAGACAGAAAACAACAGTGCTGCCAGATAAAAAAGCAACAATGCTGCAAGACAAAAAACAGCATTGCTGCAAGACAAAAAACAACATTGCTGCGAGACAGAAAACAACAGTGCTGCGAGACAAAAAACAACAGTGCTGCCAGACAAAAAACAACAGTTCTGTAAGACAAAAAGCAACAGTGTTGCAGACAGAAAATAACTGACCATCCTGAGAGAGACACAGAGCAGAGGGGCTAATGCCCCTCAAACCAGGAGGGAGACCAGGCTGCAGGTGGCCAAGAGAAGGGACACCATCAGCAGGAAGGACCTGGACTATGACGTGAACGCATAGCACCTGCACTGAATCCTGACCCATTCATTTCAATGGGTCTGTGTACGTGAGTGTTTTTTTTCACGCATTAGTTCTGCGTTGCGTGAAAAACACAGAATGTTCTATATTTTGTCTTTTTCACGCAGCCCTGGCCCCATAGTAGTGAATGGGGCTTCAGTGAAAAACACATTGCATCCGGAAGCAAGTGCGGATGCAGTGCGTTTTTCACTGATGGGTGCTAGGAGATGTTGTTTGTAAACCTTCAGTTTTTTATCAAACGCGTGAAAAACGCATTGCACCCCCGCAGAAAAAACTGAACGCAATCGCAGACAAAACTGACTAAACTTGCTTGCAAAATGGTGCGGGTTTCACTGAACGCATCCAGAGCCAATCCACCATGCTCGTGTGAAAGAGGCCTAAACCATGATCCTGATCCAGACAAGGAGTTAATGAGCCTGACACCTGGCCTTGTCTCCAGTCATCCCAGTAATACCAGTCCCAGACACTGAAGCCATTCCCAACAGATCCATCCTTGACTCACAGCAGTCCACGGACTGCAGAGACAACATGGAGGTCACCGAGCCGTTACCATCAGCCACAGAGAAGGCCAGCTCCAGAGCCCAGCAGCCAGGGGCCACACTGAGCCAAACACTGCCAAACCCCAGAGACAACATGGAGGTTTCCGAGTCGTCACCATCAGCCACAGAGGAGCCCAGCAGCCAGGGGCAAGTAAACCTGCAGCATGGGGCAATACTGAGCCAAACACCGCTAGACCTCAGAGTCTATTCTCCAATGTGACAAGATCTGCAAACCCCTCACCCCAAAGGAGGAATACAGTACCGATCAAGTAAGACTGGCCTACCGGGATATCGGGAAATTTCCCAGTAGGCCACCAGCCCTGGGGCCGCTTTAAGAGGGGCGTACATACAGGCAGAGGCGGCTCTTCCCGCGGCGGCGGGAGGTCACAGGCATAGGAGCACGTCCATTGTGGAAGCTCTCATCTCCATAGCCATCTGTATCGCCGTCTTCAGGACAGTGATACAGATGGCTGTGCTGTGGGGCAGGGGAGGGAGAGGCGTCTCCCTTCCCTGTTCCTCTGATCGGCTGCCTACACAAGGCCCGCAGCCTATCAGAGGCCGGTGCAGGCGTCATCGCACCGCCTGAGCCGTACAACGCGGCACATGGGCCGGAAGAGGCCTGCATTGCATCGCTGTGTGATGGAGGTAAGTATAAGTGTTTTTTTTGTAAATACTGGACTATCTGTTACTGCCACATGGGAGGAGCGGGAGGCATTTGATACTGGCACATGGGGGGGTTGGCACTTGATACTGTTACATGCTGGTGGGGGCTGGGGGGTTGGCACTTGATACTGGCACATGGGGAGGTTGGCACTTGATACTGGCACATGGGGGGGGGGGGTTGGCACTTGGTACTGGCACATGGGTGGGTTGGCACTTGATACTGGCACATGGGGGGGTTGGGCACTTGATACTGGCACATGGGGGGGTTTGGCACTTGTTACTGGCACATGGGGGGTATGGAGAGGCACTTGTTACTGGGACATGGGGGGAAGAGAGGCACTTGTTACTGGCACATGGGGGGAAGAGAGGCACTTGTTACTGGCACATGGGGGGAAGAGAGGCACTTGTTACTGGCACATGATTGGGGGGCACTTGTTACTGGCAAATTATTATGGGGCACTATGGGGGTTTCTACTGAGGCTACAAAGGGGGTATTTTATATGGGGGGCTCTGTGTAGTACTAGTATTATCAGGGGGTTTATCTGTTTCTGCAGTATAGTATTGGGGAGCACAGTGGCAGTATTGGGGGTAGTTGGATGATTTGTCCAGAAGATGGGAGAATGATGGAAAAGTAGTAAACTAAGATTTTTTTTTGTTGTTGTCAAACTGCAGAGACGGAAAATGGAGACAAAATGGTGGTCTGGTCTGAAAGGAGAAGATGAGGACAGAGAACATCTACATCAAAGGAGGTGTTACTGGATGTAAGAGGTAAGGGTGCGATATATCGGTGGGGCTGTGTGTGGCTTGAGGGTGGGCGGGAACACAGGGGCCCCATGATCTTCTATTGCCAGGGGATGTGCCCCTCCCGAGACCAGGCTCTTGATCCGTAGGCGGGGTGGGGCACCCCATGGATCAGTTTTGCACCAGGGCCCCATGGATTGTGTGTACGCCACTGGATGTGCCTGCACTTTCGGCCACATAATATAATTTCCTGTTAGAGTCTATGCTTCTGCGGCTTGCTGTCAGCGGAGGATAATTACACAATGCTATGGGGCTGGCATGTTATATTTTCCAGGGCTGGTTTTCATACCCAGTCCGGCCCTGCCCACAAGGCAGTTCATAGGCCGTGATCTGCTGAAAAACATCATGGGATTTGATGCATCTGAGGTTTATGCGCTGATCCATGTGCCAACCACCAGGATCCATGACATCAGCTTCAAGCTGCCACAGGGCCTGGACCTGCATGAAATCTGGAAAACGCTGCAAGTTATCCAGTTGTCCAAACCTCTGACCACAGAGGTGACATTTCTCCTCCAGTCCGAGGTGGCGGCAGTAGCAGACGTATTATACTGGCTAAGAAGACAATGTTTGGTCCTCGATTCATCCGCATAGATTTATGATGAAGAAGGGATCTGAAATGGAGGCTACAAAGTAAGGCCCCTTGCACACGACCGTATGCCCTCCAAGATATACGGTCCGTGAGCCGGCCATATGTCCCGGAGCGGCACTGATCGTGCGCACGATAGCGCACAGCATCATAGAATACATATAGTCGTGTGCAAGGGCCCTTAGGAGAAGGTGAGGATGTCTGCAGAATAGAGGCCGCTGATGAAGATGTCCCTGAGGCGAGAGACATTGAGGTGTCAAGAGGGGGGGGCACCAAAGGACATAGCGGTGGGAAAAGGAAAAAAATGAAGAAACCTAGGAGACCAGACTGCAGAGCATGGAGGTCTCCTCATCAGAGACTGGGCACAAGGGGCATTGTTCTGGTCTTTTAGGCTGGACAAATATGATGGGGTCGGGGTCCTATTTAAGAAACACAGGGATTGTAGAAGGCGTTATTAACCGCTTCAGGACCCTGCCATTTTTCACCTTAAGGACTCATGCACACGAGCGTACTTTCTTTCTGTGTCTGTCCCGTTTTTTTTGGCGGACCGTATACGGAACCATTCATTTCAATGAGTCCACAAAAAAAACGGAAGGTACTTCGTATGCATTCCGTTTCCGTATGTCCGTAATTTCGTTCCGCAAAAAAATAGAACATGTCCTATTATTGTCCGCATTACAGACAAGGATAGGACTGTGCTATTAGGGGCCGGCTGTTCCGTTTCGCAAAATACGGAATGCACACGGACGTCATCTGTATTTTTTGTAAGTACCAGGCCATTTTTAGCAAATCTAACATGTGTCACTTTATGTGGTGATAACTTTAAAACGCTTTTACTTATCCAGGCCATTCTGAGATTGTTTTCTCGTCACATATTGTACTTCAGGACAGTGGTAAATTTGAGTCAAAATATTTCATCTTTATTTAGAAAAAAAATACCAAATTTACAAATATTTTTTTAAAAATTAGCAAATTTCAATTTCTCTACTTTTAAAACAGATAGTAATACCTCCAAAAATAGTTATTACTTTACATTTCCCATATGTCTACTTCGTTTTTGGATCATTTTGAAAATTATATTTTATTTTTTTGGGACGTTAGAAGGCTTAGAAGTTTAGAAGCAAATCTTAAATTTTTTAAGAAAATTTCCAAAACCCAATTTTTTAAGGACCAGATCAGTTATGAAGTCACTTTGTCGGGCTTACATATTAGAAACCACCCATAAATCACCCCATTTTAGAAACTAAACCCCTCATGCTATTCAAAACTAATTTTCCAAACTTTGTTAACCCTTTAGGTGTCCCATGAGAATTAAAGGAAAATAGAAATGAAATTTCAAAATTTCATTTTTTGAACAGATTTTCAATTTTAATCAATTTTTTTCTGCAACACATCAAGGGTTAACAGCCAAACAAAACTCAAAATCTATTACCCTGATTACAGAAACGGCCCATATGTGCTCAAAAACTGATGTATGGGCGCACAGCAGGCTTCAGAGTGGAGGGAGCACCATATGGCTTTAGGAGAGCGGATTTAGCTGGAATGGTAATTGGGAGCTATGTCGCATATGAAGACACCCTGAGGTGGCCCTAGAGTGGAAACCCCCAAAAAGTGACCCCATTTTGGAAACTACACCCCTCAAAGAATCTTTCAAGGTGTGTAGTGAGCACTTTGACCTCAAAGGTGTTTCCTAGAATTAGGAAATACTTGGCAGTGAAAATGAAAAATTGCATTTTTTTCTTTTTAGAAAAAGTTGCTTTACACCCACATTTTTCACTTTCACAAAGAGTAAGAGGACAAATGCACCCCGCAATTTGTTCCCCAATCCCACCCGCCCCGAAAACCGCAACACCCCGTATGTGCTGAAAAAATGGGCGCACAGCAGGACTTTAGAGTCAAACAGCAAACTATGGATTTTGCTGACCTAAATTGGCAGACATTGATTTTAGATGCCATGTGGCACTTAAAAAATTTCTGGGGTCCCAACTCCCCAGAAATTAAAAACCCCAAGAAGTGACCCCATTTTGGAAAGAGCACACCCCTACAAACATTTTAAGTGGTGGAAAGGGTACTTTTTAGAGAACAGGTGTCTCACAGAAGGCAGAAATACTTGTTAAAGGATTTCGAAGCACACATTTGTAAAAATGAAAAATTACTATCAGACCCCAATTTTTCACTTTCCCAAGGGGTTAAAGGAGAAAAAGCACCCAAGTTTTGCTGCGCTTCTTCTGGGGGCATGTCTACCTGAGCCAGTACTGATCCTTATATATCCCAGTTCATTGAGACCAAACCTCCCTCCTTATTGACATAAAGTTGTTACATCTGTATATTCCACCTCCTGTGAATACAGCCCTAATCACAACAGAGTCCCGGCACGTCCGAGAACCTGCGAGACCGCCCGCAACCCATCCAACACCCAGACAGAACTTGCGCCAAAGTATCGCCCGCACTTGCGCATATCCCCGCCCCTTCGCATACCATGACGGAAAACAGCAGCAATCATGCAAGTCGCCAAGCGTCTATAGCGTGACGTCCGCCCAATCGGAATTGCAGCGGACGCCATCTTGGTAAAGGGCAACACTGACAGCTTCTCTGTTTACATCAAAAGACAACTTTTTAGTCCCTGGAATGTTAGTAAATCGAATCGGGCTCCTATACAATCGCTTCAAATTGATCAAATACAGAAATAATAAATAAATAGCTCAATATCACAATATAAACAATTCGTTTAGAACCAAATTCACAATAGATCATTAAAAGGATGTAACTACATGATTGGATTCAACCCATCGTCATATATTAAATCAATATAAATGGAATATATATTTTAGCAATTAAAAATGAATAATTAAGAAAATTAAAAATATAAATTGCAAAATTATAAAAAGTGAGAAGTGAATGAATAAAAAAATAAAATAAATGAAAAGTGCTCAGGTGCAAAGGAAATACATTATCATGTGAATGACATGATTTATAAACCATCAGTAATCGTAAATCATGATTGGTGATTATATTTATAATACATAAAAAATCTACTTTGTAACATACCAGATACTGCACAACTAAGGCTGGGTTCAGACTTGCGCGTATTTGATACGCGCGTATTACAGCGCGTTTTTGCAAATAGGAAACGCGCGTCGTACGCGCGTTCGTGTGATTGACTACTGTGGCGTCAATCACAATACGCGCGACAAAACGCCCCAAAGAAGCTCAAGAACTTTTTTGAGCGTAGGGCGTTTTTCAGCGCGTTCAGACGCGCTGTAAAACGCTCAAGTGAGAACCAAGGCCATAGGGAAGCATTGGTTTTCATGTGTTGAGCGTTTTACAGCGCGTTTGAACGCACTGTAAAACACTCAAGTGTGAACCCAGCCTCAAGGTACTTTCACACTAGAGGCATGGCTATTCGGCAGGCTGTTCCGGCGGGTGAATAGCCCGCCGGATCCGCCATGCCACGAGTGCCTGTGCACTGCCGTGCTGCCGCTCCATCTCCATTGACTATAATGGGGCGGGGGGGCGGAGCTACGGCTCAGCACGGCAGAGATAGATCGCCGGACTGAAAAGTACTGCAGGTCCGACTTTTTAGTCCGGCCATCTATGCCGTGCTGGGCCGTAGCTCTGCCCCCCGACCCGCACCATAGCCTGCCAGATAGCCATGCCGCAAATGTGAAAGTACCCTAATGATTGTATTGAAATCCCTAGGGATTAATAATCCCCATCGGATTTGGTGTGAACCATATATAATGTCCCAATTTAGCAGCATAATTATTATATATAATATAGCATTTTTAAATTACAGTGATTGCGGTTCCAATAATGATCAAATCGTCACAAAAAAATAACAATTCTAAATGTCCCACAGAGGACCACCCCAATAGTGGTCCCACACCGATCCTTTTGGTATCTAATATGTTTTGGGGTATTTTATATATATAACTCTAACTATTACTCCCCCCCCCCCCCCCCCAAAGAAAGCGCACAGATGGAAAAAAAAAATATCTGCACCAAAAAAATGAGCCCAGGTGCTTAACAGTGGATTTACGGACTGATCGGAAGGGGGAGTGGAGGCAGGAGGGGGCTAGGGACAGGGATTAGGGTTTGGGAAGGAGGGGGGGGGGTGTTTTTAGGGATCTGGAACTTCTGCTGCAAAAAAACCAAAAACACTGCAGCAGATGTTCCAGATGTTCTTCTTTTCACAGGTACCAGTAAGCAGTGGTGGTGCACCACAAGTCCCAGCACAGAAAAGCACAGAACCTCTCTGCACGCAGTCACCAGCTAGAATGGCCGCCTGCAGACAGGTTCAGCCCTTTCTGTGCTGCTATAGCGCTGCGTTGGCTGGAGCGTTGTTTCAGCCAATCGCTGCGCTGGCAGGGTACGCCAAACACTGGAGTCCAGTGCCTGACCTCGGAGGAGACCGGTGCTGACCAGTTCAGTCACCTCCCCTTGACACCCCCGCCCCGCAGCTTACTTCTGCTTCCGGCGCTGCGCCGGTCTTCATTGACTGGCCAATCGCAGTGCTTGAAGCTGCAAGGGGGTGGAAATACACCATGCTGCCCTGGATGTCTGCCGGTAAGAGCATGGAGCCCCGATTCCCCCGCGATCCTGCCCCAGCACCCGGCGGACCTTGTACATGTACGGCGTGGGTCCTTAAGGGGTTAATGTACTGCACTGTAATCATCTCCGGAAATACGAAAACTGTTTGTAAGTACTTTGTTGCTGATTTTTCAATAAAAGATTGACAACCTCTCAGACATGATATACAGGCTGGTTGTCAGCAGTAATAGATGAATAGCTGCTCCTGTAGTATAAGGTGTGAGGATCTCATGTCTGATCACAATGTAATTATATTATATTATATCAGTGATGTCAGTAACAGGGGGCGGGGCTGTGACAACCTCTCAGACATGATATAGAGGCTGGTTGTCAGCAGTAATACATGAATAGCTGCTCCTGTAGTATAAGGTGTAAGGATCTCATGTCTGATCACAATGTAATTATATTATATCAGTGATGTCAGTAACAGGGGGCGGGGCTGTGACAACCTCTCAGACATGATACAGAGGCAGGTTGTCAGCAGTAATAGATGAATAGCTGCTCCTGTAGTATAAGGTGTGAGGATCTCATGTCTGATCACAATGTAATTATATTATATTATATCAGTGATGTCAGTAACAGGGGGCGGGGCTGTGACAACCTCTCACACATAATATAGGAGCAGGTTGTCAGCAGTAATAGATGAATAGCGGCTCCTGTAGTATAAGGTGTGAGGATCTCATGTCTGATCACAATGTAATTATATTATATCAGTGATGTCAGTAACAGGGGGCGGGGCTGTGACAACCTCTCACACATAATATAGGAGCAGGTTGTCAGCAGTAATAGATGAATAGCTGCTCCTGTAGTATAAGGTGTGAGGCTCTCATGTCTGATCACAGTGTAATTATATTATATTATATCAGTGATGTCAGTAACAGGGGGCGGGGCTGTGACAACCTCTCAGACATGATATACAGGCTGGTTGTCAGCAGTAATAGATGAATAGCTGCTCCTGTAGTATAAGGTGTGAGGATCTCATGTCTGATCACAATGTAATTATATTATATCAGTGATGTCAGTAACAGGGGGCGGGGCTGTGACAACCTCTCAGACATGATATAGAGGCAGGTTGTCAGCAGTAATAGATGAATAGCTGCTCCTGTAGTATAAGGTGTGAGGATCTCATGTCTGATCACAATGTAATTATATTACTATTATATCAGTGATGTCAGTAACAGGGGGCGGGGCTGTGACAACCTCTCACACATGATACAGAGGCTGGTTGTCAGCAGTAATAGATGTATAAGGTGTGAGGATCTCATGTCTGATCACAATGTAATTATATTACTATTATATCAGTGATGTCAGTAACAGGGGGCGGGGCTGTGACAACCTCTCAGACATGATATAGAGGCTGGTTGTCAGCAGTAATAGATGAATAGCTGTTTTTTGAGGTTTCCGCTGTAACATGTAGTTAGCTGCTCGCGGTGGTAAAAGAGTTATCAACGTGGCGGTCTCTGATCTCCCTCTAATTACTCCTTCACTCAATGTGCGGAGTCCACGTCTGCCACAGAATTTGACATTTGAGAAAATTTTAATTATTGCTGAGATAAGAGAAGAAAAAAAAAACAATTCCCAGAAGATGATTGCCAGTCTCAGATCGTCTGGGAGACGTCTTCTAAGTCGGGATCAATGTGATGCCGCCCTAAGCCAAAAATAATTGATTCTGACCGGTGCACGTCACCAGTAGGAGAGTGCCGCCATCATCCAGCTTTTCCCAGACCCTGCACGACATCTAGATCTGCATTGGCTGATAGCCTCTGCTTCCTCTGTATGACTTAAAGGGCATCTGTCAGCAGTTCTGTCCCTATGACACCGGCTGACCTGTTACATGTGCACTTGGCAGCTGAAGGCCTCTGTGTTGGTCCCATGTTCATATGTGTCCGCATTGCTGAGAAAAATGAGGTTTTATTATATGCAAATGAGCCTCTTGGAGCAACGGGGCCGTCACCATTACACCTAGAGGCTCAGCTCTCTCTGCACTTTGATTGACAGGACCAGGCAGTGAAATCTTCATGCCTGGCCCTGTCAATCAAAGTGCAAGAGTTGCAGTGAGAGCAGAGCCTCTAGGTGTAATGGTGACGCCCCCGTTGCTCCTAGAGGCTCATTTGCATATAATAAAACATCATATTTCTCAGCAATGCGGGCACATATGAACATGGGACCAACACAGATGTCTTCAGCTGCCAAGTGCACATGTAACAGGTCAGCCGGTGTCATAGGGACAAAACTGCTGACAGGTGCCCTTTAAGTGTCAGTCTACATTGAATTCTGGAATTGTGTTCATGAACTGCCAAACAGTAAGTGCAAAGAAAGAAAAAGAAAAAACTATCAAAGCAAAAACTTCTTGTGCCTTTAAGAGCCTGGAAGCGTATATTCGCAGATGTCACCCGCCACTGCTCAGTTTTCGGGGAATGCGCTGTGTAAACAGATAACGGGGATAATGAGCGGCGTGTTAATGTCTCGTAACCTACATTTATATGACACTAAGAGGAATGTTCATGAAATGCGGCAACCAGAAAGCGAAGTTCCGCTGGATGAATCGGCGCATTGTGCTTATTGTATACATGCGGCACACCTGGCGCCATTCACCGCTGCTCACTCAGATGCCATGACTCATTGTCGTCCGCCAGACGAAACTTCTATATATCCTTGACAACAAAGCCGATCCCTCGTAGCGATAAGTAGTTCAAGTACATGAGAGCGACTGTTTAAAGTTCTAGTGCTGCTGCTGTATCTAATCCTATCATCCGCGATACTTTCTGCCGAGCCTATTACATCACATACTGTCTACTGAGCCACTGTATCTAATCCTTTCATGTGTGATACTGTCTGCTGAGCGCTTGTATCTAAGCCTATCTTGTGTGATACTGTCTGCTGAGCTGCTGTATCTAACTCTTATGGGTGATACTGTCTGCTGAGCTGCTGTATCTAAGCCTAATGGGTTATACTGCTTACTGAGCCACCGTATCTAATCCTATCATGTGTGATGCTGTCTGCTGAGCGGTTGTATCTAAGCCTATCATGTGTGATACTGTCTGCTGAGCTGCTGTAATTAACCCTTATGGGTGATACTGTCTGCTGAGCTGCTGTATCTAAGCCTAATGGGTTATACTGCTTAGGCCTCTTTCACACTTGCGTTCTGAAGATCCGGCAGGCACTTCCGTCCCGCCAGATCAGTCAGAACGCAAATCGCCTGAAAGCATTAGAAGACTGATCAGGATCCTGATCAGTCTTCTAATGCTTTGAGGTGACTATGGCAGCCAGGACGCTATTAAAGTCCTGGTTGCCATAGTAGGAGCAGGGAGCGGGGGAGCGGTATACTTACAGTCCATGCGGCTTCCGGGGCGCTCCTGAATGACGTCAGAGCGCCCCATGCCCATGCGATCACGTGATCCATGCGTGTGGGGCGCCCTGACGTCACTCTGAGCGCCCGGGAGCCGCACGGATGGTAAGTATACTGCTCCCCGCTCCCACTACATTTACCATGGCAACCAGGACTTTAGCGTCCTGGCTGCCATGGTAACAATTGAGAAAAAGCTAAACGTCGGATCCGGCGATGCGCCGAAACGACGTTTAGCTTAAGGCCGGATCCGGATTAATGCTATTCAATGGGCATTAATTCCGGATCCGGCGTTACGGCATGTCTTCCGGATTTTTGGACGGAGACAAATCCGCAGCATGCTGCGCTTTTGTCAACGTCCAAAAAACGTTGACATACTGAACGGAAGACATCCTGATGCATCCTGAACGGATTTCTCTCCATTCAGGATGCATTAGGATTATCCTGATCAGTATCTTTCCGTCCTAGAGCCCCGAGGACGGAACTCTAGGACGGAAAGCAAAAATGCTAGTGTGAAAGGGGCCTTACTGAGTCACTGTATCTAATCCTATCATGTGATGCTGTCTGCTGAGTGGTTGTATCTAAGCCTAATGGGTTATACTGTTTACTGAGCCGCTGTATCTAATCCTATCATGTGATGCTGTCTGCTGAGCTGCTGTATCTAATCCTTATGGGTGATACTGTCTGCTGAGCTGCTATATCTAATAATATAATGTGTAATAGTGTCTGCTGAAATGTTGTATCTAAGCATCATGTGTGATATGGTCTGCTGAGCCACTGTATCTAATCCTAACATGTGTGATACTATCAGCTTAGCTTCTGTATCTAATTATATCTAAGCCAGTAAAGATCTGCTAAACAACATTGCTGTGTGCCTCCTTCTAGACCCGTCGCCTGCTTTCTCTCCACAATATACTGCCCCAACAGGACCAAATATCACAGTGCAGCACAGTATACTGCCCCAGCAGGACCAAATACCACAGGGCAGCACAATATACCGCCCCAGCAGGACCAAATACCGCAGAGCAGCACAATATACCGCCCCAGCAGGACCAAATACCACAGGGCAGCACAATATACCCCCCCAGCAGAACCAAATACCACAGGGCAGCACAATATACTGCCCCAGCAGAACAAAATACCACAGGGCAGCACAGTATACTGCCCCAGCAGAACCAAATACCACAGGGCAGCACAATATACTGCCCCAGCAGAACAAAATACCACAGGGCAGCACAGTATACTGCCCCAGCAGAACCAAATACCACAGGGCAGCACAATATACTGCCCCAGCAGAACCAAATACCACAGGGCAGCACAGTATACTGCTCCAGGAGAGCCAAATACCACAAGGCAGCACAATATACTGCCCCAGAAAAACCAAATTCCACAGTACAGCACAATATACTGGCCCAGCAGAACCAAATACCACATTGCAGCACAATATACTGC